>CM053400.1:96998480-97066781 GCA_028644305.1 Xerus rutilus | reverse complement strand
AAAGAAGAGAAACAAAGGCTATACTCCAGTTGTGCACTATTGAGAGTTATAATTCATTTGTAGCCGGGCGTGGTGGCTCAAGCCTGTAATCCCAGCACTTAGGGAGACTGAGAAAGGAGAATCGCGAGTTCAAAGCCAGCCTCAGTAATGGTGAAGCCCTAAGCAACTCAGTGAGACCCTGTCTCTACATAAAACACAAAATAGGGCTGGGATTGTGGCTCAGTGGTCGAATGCCCCTAAATTCAATCCCCAGTACCAAAAATAATAATAATAATTCATTTGTAGCCTTGAGAGAGAGCCATTTCTTGGACCCACTGCTGCCAGCCCTGAAGTCTGAATTACTTCATTCCTGTGATCTGTGAACTGAAGGACAGATAACTCAGCCTAGGATGGCAAGAAGATTAATCTTGATTCCCCCATGGTTAGCGAGAAGAAAAAGGAAAAGAGAAGAAAAAATAAGTCAGCTTTAAAATAAACTGCAGTGTTAGAGCAGCACTAGTTATGTTCAAGCATGAAGTGGACTCCTCTTACAGGTGCTTTTCTAAGTACTTTACATATATTGCTATTTAATTTTCCAAAACAAACTATGAGAATAGGTGTTTTATTGTCTCTCTTATGGGGATGAGGAAACTGAAGTACTTTGTAATTTGGATAATTTGCCCAAATTCATACTGCTTATAACTGGTGGAACAAGAATTCAAACACCAGCAGTTTTGTTCTAAACTTTTTGCAATTAATCTCTTAATAATAGGCCATCTGGCAGGTAATGGTGTCTGGCAGAAAGCCAGTCACCTGTAATCCAGGCTAGAAAGTTTTTTCTTCTCAATATCTTTCAGGCTAGGGCAAGCTGGGGACAGCCCAGGCAGGGATTTGCAGCTTCCCTATGCCTTCAGGATATTCTCAGGCTCAGGCTAGTTCTACTGAAAGCTGAGGAGTTCCTGGGTGTGTGCATCCCTGGGCTGGTGAGGTGGATCAGTTAATCTCTGGTTCAGGAGGAGGCCTGTGTCATGAGGTCACCTGGTGTCCCATAGTCCTGTGTTTGGTTGGGACCCAAAAGCTCACAAGTGGCTATTTGGCTATTTATCAAGGGAACAACTACTGCTGAAGTGGGCTAGACCTCCATCCCGTTCAGGCCACCCTGAGTGCTCTCCTCTGGGGCTGGCCTGCCACAGCCTCCAGGATCACCCTTATTTGCTGAGCAACTGGGATTTGCTGAGTCATAAAGCCCCAGTGGCAGATGGCGTTGAACTGCAGCTGGGAGCAGCCAAAGAGCCCTTCCTGGTCCTCGATCCCATTCAGAGGACACTTCCTCTGCCCCTCAAATTCCAAGTGCTGCCCTGGAACCGCCAGGCTGGAGCCTGGGAGCTTCTGCAGCGTTGCTACCCACCCACACACCTGCCCGCCCTTCACCAGCCAAAGCACACTCTCGTCCATGCTCCGCGCCCTCCCTACTGCTCCGCAGCCGTCCTCAGCAAGCACACCTGCCAGGTTCAAGGGCCAGTCACTGCTCGCTGTAGGATGCAAGGAAGGTGAGCCTCTGGCCTTTAGCTTGCCACCAAATACTATGAAAAGGGCTGTGTGTACAGGCCAGCCCTCCCAACAATAAGCACGAACAATAAAACACAAAAAGTACCTTGTCTTGAGGGCTGCCATGCAGGGCACATGACTGAATGCACTGTAGGGCAGGGCTTACGGGCAGAGTGCTAAAATGACCACCTGGACACAAATCCTGGGCTCAGGTACTCACTGGCTGTGTAATTTTGAGTAAGTAACTCTCCCTTTATAAACTGTAACTTCCTTGTTTGTAAATTGGACATAATCAGAGTACTCATTTCATAGAACTGTTGTAAAGATAAGTAAACCAAACTCATAAAGACTTTATAGAACTACTTGGCACTTCTCTAAGTATTTAGTCAGCATTTATTCTATTTTATTGATTTTTGTGGTACCAGAGATGGGACCCAGTGCCTCTCACATGCTAGGCAAGTGCTCTGCCACTGAGCGGCACCTCCAGCCCCACAGTTTAACTATTGATGGATAGTTAATTGTCTTTCTTAACAAGGTACCAGTTGACACTCTCATCAGTCCTGAATGAGTTTGTCCTTTCCTCATATTCTCACCAGTACTGGATTTTAACCATTGATTAATTGATTGATTGACTGATTGATTGCAGTGCTGAGGATCAAACCCAGGACCTCTCACATGCCAGGCAAGAATGCTATCACTGAGCTACAGCCCTCTTGAAAAATTTGTCCACCTAATAAGCAACAACATTATTGTATTCTTTCACTATTCTTGTTCTAAATTATGCATGCATCTCAAGCTTAATTATAAAATTTTTTAAAGTATATAATTCATCGGGACTGGGGCTGTGGCTCAGTGGTAGAGCGCTTGCCTAGCATGCGTGAGGCACTGGGTTCCATCCTCAGCACCACATACAAATAATATATGAATAAAATAAAGACCCATCAACCAAAAAAAATATATTAAAAAAAAAAAGTATATAATTCATGTTCAATGTGAACAATAAAAATTGTTCTCTGTAATCCAAGTCATCAGAAGTAACCACTGGGGCTGGGGTTGTGGCGCAGTGGTAGCGTGCTCGCCTAGCACGCGGGAGGCACTGGGTTCGATCCTCAGCACCACATAAAAATAAAATAAAGCTATTGTGTCCACCTACAACTAAAAAATAAATATTAAAAAAAAAAAGTAACCACTGTTAGTTACATTGGTATGACAAAGGAAGGTTTATCTTGTGGCCAGGCATAGTGGTGCACACCTGTAATCTCAGTAAATCAGGAGTTTGAGGCAGGAGGATCACAAGTTTGAGGCCAGCCTCTATAGTTTAGCAACAGCCTGTAATCCCAGTGGCTGGGGAGGCTGAGATAGGAGGATCTCCAATTCAAAGCCAGCCTCAGCAACTTAGCAAGGCCCCAAGCAACTCAGTGAGACCTTGTCCCTAAATAAAATATAAAAATGGCTGAGGATGTGGCTCGGTGGTTAAGTGCCCCTGGATTCAATCCCCAGTACCGGAAATAATTATAATAAATAAATAAAAATGGTTAGGGATGTAGTTCAGTGGTAGACCATCCCCAGGTTCAACTCCCAGTACCAAAAAAATAAAGGAGGAAATGTTTGTCTCTACAAATCATTGTCTGTGAACATAAATAATATGTATAGATCATTTTAATTAATGAATTTAATTAATTAAAATGATATAGTTTAGCTAAATTTTTTTTCAGTACAGAAGATTAAGCCCAGAGCCTCACACATGCTAAGCAAGTGCTCTGCCACTGAGCTACATCCTCAGTCTTTTTTAAGATTTTTATTTTAAGGGGCTGGGTTGTAGCTCAAGGGTAGCACACTTGCCTAGCATGTGTGAGGCACTGGGTTTGATCCTCAGCACCACATAAAATAATAATAATAATAAAATAAAATAAAAGTATTGTGTCCATCTACAACTAAAAAAATATATTTTTTAAAAAGATTTTTATTTTAAGACAGGTCTTGCTAAATCTCCCAGGCTGACCTTAAACTTGCCAAGCCTCTGCCTTTTTATCACGCCCAGCTCAATCTTTTTATTTTTATTTTTATTTTATTTTTTTAACATTTATTTTTTAATTGTAGGCACATAGAATATCTTTATTTTATTTTATTTTTTATATGGTGCTAAGGATCGAACCCAGTGCCTCACGCATGCTAGGCGAGCATGCTACCACTGCGCCACAACCCCAGCCCTCAATCTTTTTATTTTTGAAAAATCACACTTATTGTTGCTTTGTCAAGCATTTCTCTAATTGCTAATGAGACTGGGTACCTTTTCTCAGGTTTCTTAGCCATTTATACTTCATTTCATATCCCTGGAATATCTTTGTGTTGCTTTCCTTTTTTCTTTTTAATCAGGAGAAATTCATTATCCTCGGGCTGAGGGTGTGGCTCAGTGGCAGAGCACTTGCCTTTCATGTGTGAGGCACTGGGTTCGAGCCTCAGCACCACATAAAAATAAATAAACACAATAAAGACACTGTGTTCATGTATAAAAAATATTTTTAAAAAAATGAAATTCATTATCTTACAGTTACATTATCTTACAGTTACAGAAATACATTACTCTTACAGTTCTAGAAACTAGAAGTCCTAAATCGAGGTGTCAGCAAGGTGATGCCCCTCTGAAGGTTCGAGAGGGGAATCTTTCCCTGCTTCTTAGCTTTCTGTGGCTCTTGTCAAACTTTGACCACCGTTGGCTGGGAACTGTGTCACTCCAATTCTGCCTCAGTAGTCGCATGGTTTTCTTCCCCATGGGATCTTTGACTTTTTACAATTGATTTGTTGAAGATCATCCTCTTAGGAACAGCCATTAGTTTTCAGGTCAAGCCTTATTTACTTATTTATTGGCTCTTTGTTTAAGCTTTATTTATTTATTGGCTCAATTGAACCAAGAGGTGCTCTACCACTGAGCTACATCCCAGCACTTTTATTTATTTATTTATTTAGTGTCTCACTAAATTGCCAAGGCCAGCCCCAAGCTTGCAATCCTCTTGCCTCATCCTTCCAAATCACTGGGATTATAGGTGTATAACACCGCACTTGGCTGTTAAAGCCTTCTCAAACTTTCGTTTCTGAACAGTCTTTTTATTTTTTTTCATCTCCCTTTGGTACTGGGAATTGCACCCAGGGGTGCTCTACCCTTGAGCTACATCCTCAACCCTTTTATAAAAATGTTAAACAGGATCTCACTAAGTTGCCTAGGCTGGCCTTAAACTTGGAATCCTCTGCCTCAGCCTCCTGAAAGGATTACAGGCCTGCACCAGCAAACACAGCTTTAACCAGCCTTTGGATAAATTTAGAGAGGAAATCTGGGGCTCCCATATCCCATAATATTCATTTCCCACAGAGCACTTTTAGTATTTTTACTTGTCGGTGTGAACCTGGGGAGATCCTAGTGGAAGCCAGCCACTTAGCTATGATGTAGCAAAGACTGAACAAATCCAGGACGGGTATGAGGCTCTGTTCCAGGCTTCCTCCTGATCCCTGGTGTAACTGAGGACAACTCCCCTGCCACACACATACACACAAAGTCTCTAGACTCCTGTGTTTCTGGGACACTGGGAGAAGAATCCCTACCTTCTTCCCAGGCAGTATAGGTGCTGAGTTGGGGAAACAGGCTGGGGGTGGGGGCCTGGGCTCCCCAGAGGAGGGGATTTGTTCCTGCTCGTCCTGAGCCTTAGTTGAGAAACTGACTCAGGACATGACTCCAGGGACCAAAGGTCCTTTTCAACCCCAAATGCAACAGCTTTTATTTTCCTTTGGACATTTTATATTACAGTTTTGTAACATGTCCAAAATGGAAGCTTTATGAGGGGTTTTGATGCTTAATTTGGGCCATTAACCCTATTATATCAGGACTGATGTAATTCTTTCTTCCCAGGGCTCTCAACTGAGGGTGCTGGGCCAAGTGCTGGCTCTGTGAAGGTGGAGACTATTGTATAAAAGCCATTTTACAGCTCTTCTGTAAAATGAAGAAGCTTTTCTTGTCCCAGCTCTTCTGGAGCCAGGCTTGGCACTGGAGGAAGGCTGAGGGAGGGTGTTGGTGATGGCGAATTTTTTTAAAACTGTGTCCCTTTAACAGTAGAAGAGCTGCTACCTCTTCTAGACCTCATAGTTGGGTTTCATTTCCACTTTTCCTTTTTTTCTTGTACATTAGATGCACAACAAGAGACATAATCTGTTCTAGTCAGAACCCTTTTCATTTAACCAAAAAATCAGTCTTCAGAGAACCTCCCTCTCTCACCAATAGATTAAAAAGACTAGAAATTTATCAAAAAAGACAATAGAAAGGTACAGAGACCCTCTTTAGCTCTTGATTCCAATAAATAGGCCAACTGTAAAATAAAAACATGAAACAAGGGGCTGGGGTTATGGCGCAGTGGTAGCGTGCTCACCTAGCACGCGGGAGGCACTGGGTTCGATCCTCAGCACCACATAAAAAAAATAAAATGAAGATGTTCTGTCCACCTATAACTAAAAAATAAATACTTTAAAAAAAAAAAAAAAAAAAAACATGAAACAATGGGGAAATTTGAACATTGACTATCTGACAACAGTAAAGAATTCAATTAGCTTAAGCATGATTATGGTATTGTGGCTTAAAATTCTTAACTGGAAGAAATTTATACTAATTTTTTTTTAATATTGGAGATTGAACCCAGAGGAGTTCTGAGTTCCACTGTACCACTGAGCTACATCCCTAGCACTTTTTTTTAAAATTTTTTTTATTTGTCAAAAGACCTTTATTTTATTTATTTATTTAGATGTGGTGCTGAGAATCAAACCCAGTGCCTCCCACATGCTAAGCAAGCACTCTACCACTGAGCCACAACCCCAAACCCCACCAGTACTTTTTGTTTGTTTGTTTTGAAACAGGGTCTCCTTCAGTTGCCTGGGCTGGCCTCAAACTCACAATCCTCCTGTTCAGCTTACTCTTTTCTTCTAAGAGGTGGAAGCAGGACTGGGGTGTAAATCAGTGGTAGAGCATATGCTTGGCATGGGCAAGGTCCTAGATTTGGTCCTAAAGTAACCACACACACACACACACACACACACACACACACACATAGGTAAAATAGTCAAGAAGAAAACACTTGTATTTTTTAAATCTTTTTTTGGTGCTGGGGATTGAACTCAGGACTTCATACATGCTGGGGAAGCTCTCTACCACTAAGCCACATTCCCAAGCAATAGCTGCTTTTAAAATACCTTTCTTCATTGCCTATGCCAATATATTGAAGTGTTTTCCCTGTTTTTTTTAGTAGTTTCAAAGTTTTGTGTCTTTCGTTAAGGTCTTTGATTCATTTTGAGTTGATTTCTATATGGGGTAAGAGGTAAGGGTCTACTTTCAGTCTTCTGAAACATGTAAATATCCAGTTTTCCCAGCACTGTTCGTTGAAGAGGCTCTCTTTTCTCCAATGTGCATTTTGGCACCTTTGTTGAAGAATGAGTTGGCTGCAGATGCATGGGTTTATTTCTGTGTCTTCTATTCTATTCCATTAGTCTATGTGTCTGTTTTTTTTTTAAATATTTATTTTTTAGTTGTAGGTGGATACAGTATCTTTATTGTATTTTTATGTGGTGGTGAGGATTGAACCCAGTGCCTCATGCATGCTAGGCAAGCACTCTACCACTGAGCCATAACCCCAGCCCCCTATCTGTCTGTTTTTAGGCCAATATCATGCTGCTTTGGTTACTATGGCTCTGTAGCATATTTTGAAATCAGGCATTGTGGGCTGGGGTTGTGGCTCAGTGGTAGAGTGCTTGCCTAGCAAGTGTGAGACACTGGGTTGGATCCTCAGCACCACGTAAAAAATAAATAAATAAAATAAATAAAAGTGTTGTGTCCATCTACAACTAAAAAATATTTAAAAAAAAAAAAGAAAAGAAAAGAAGCCAGGCACGGTGGCTCACGCTTGTAATCCCAGCACTTTGGGAGGCTGAGACAGGAGAATCGCCAGTTCAAAGCCAGCCTCAGCAAAGGCCAGGCACTAAGCAACTCAGTGAGACCCTGTCTCTACATAAAACACAAAAAAAATAGGGCTGGGGATGTGGCTCAGTGGTTGAGCACTTCTGAGTTCAATCCCTGGTTCTAAAAAAAAAGAAAAGAAATCAGGCATTGTGATGAACTGACAAATGGGATTACATTAAATTAAAAAGCTTCTGCAGAGCAAAGAAAACAATCAACAGGGTGAAGATACAGCCTTCAGAATGAGAGAAAATCTTTACCAGTGATTCATCTGACAGTGTATTAATATCCAGTTTATATAAAGAACTCAAAAAAGTTTACAACCAAAGAACAAGTAATACAATTTTAAAAATGGATAAATGAAGCCGGGCGCGGTGGCTCAAGCCTGTAATCCCAGCACTTTGGGAGGCTGAGACAGGAGAATTGCGGGTTCAAAGCCAGCCTCAGCAATGGCGAGGCACTTAGCAACTCAGTGAGACCCTGTCTCTACAGAAAACACAAAATAGGGCTGAGGATGTGGCTCAGGGGTCGAGTGCCCCTGAGTTCAATCCCCAGTACCACAAAAAAAAAAAAAAAGGATAAATGATCTGAATAGATACTTCTCAAAAGAAATACAAATGATCAATAACTATATGAAAAATGTTCAAAATCTTTAGTCATCAGAGAAATGCATAATGCATATCATAACTACACTAAGATTCTATCTCACCCTAGTCAAAGTGGACGTGTGTGTACATATATCAAATATCAAATGCTGGTGAGGATATGGAGGAAAAAAGGAACCCTTATACACTGTTACTAGGAATATAAGTTAGTGCAGCTACTATGAAAATCAGCATGAAGGATTCTCAAAAATCCTAAAATAGAACTACCACATGATTCAGCTATATTACTCCTTTATATGTATATACAAAGGAAATGAAATCAGCATACAAAAGAGCTACCTGCATACCCATGTTTATTGTGACACTATTCACAGTAGCCAAGCTATGGATCGAATCAGCCTAGGGGCCTGTCAACAGATGAATAAAAAAAATATGATATATACAATGGAATATTATTCAGCCATAAAGAAGAATGAAATTATGTCATTCCCAGGGAAATGGATGGAACTAGAGAACATTATGTTAAGTGAAATACACCAAACACAGAAAAACAAGTGTAACATGTTTCTCTTGTATGTGGAAACTAAAACAAAAACAACAACAACAACAACAACCAAAAAAAACCCCTGAAAGTAGAAGAGGGACTATTAGGGAAGGGGACAGGGATGGGGGTTGGTGGAGGGGGATTGGAGAGCCAGAGAGGGGAGAAGGGAGGGTGGGTGAAAATGATCAGATCATGATATATGCATGCATAGAAATGTCACAATGAAACCCATTAAGTAGTACAATCAATGTGTTAATAATTATAATTTTTTATTTTTTGAACTTTTTTTTGTAGTTGTAAGCAGACAGAATGCCTTTATTTTATTCATTCATCCTTATGTGGTGCTGAGGATTGAACCCAGTGCCCCACACATGCTAGGCAAGTGCTCCCAGCCCCAGTAATAATTATAATCTTAAAAAAAAATTTTTTTTTGTTGTAGATTGACAGAATGCCTTTATTTTATTTGTTTATTTTTATGTGGTGCTAAGGATGAAAGCCAGTGCCTTACACATGCTAGGCAAATGCTCTGCCACTGAGCTACAGCTCCAGCCCAATAATTATAATTTTTAAGAAAACTTTATAAGTAAGCCACAGGCCCCTCCTCAGTGCTTCTGATAAAACCAAGCCACACTGAAGTACTGAACTGAAAAACTTACTACTCTGGAGATAACACTACAGCCCAGAGGTGAGAAGAGGCCACCCTAACACAAAGGAGTAAACTGCAATGGGGAAGTTTCCAGCATTATCAGCAGGCCAGAAAGGATGATATTTCTGAGTGGTTTGAAGGTGGAGAGGAAGCCCTCCATGTACCTCTATGATCATGCTCTTTATAGGCAGCCTGGGCAGAAGACAATCTTTTTAAACTGTTTCTCTTCTCTGAGCCTTACTGTTACCCTGAGCATCAGACTTTGAGCTCTATGTCAATCAGAGACAAAGAGGCAAGTGTGAGCAGTTGAATTAATTGGTAAAACTCTGTTTCTTCAATGTAAGAGGAAGAAAAAAGACTGTGTGCTGCTGTGGTTTCTGCTGCGTCATACAGGAGCCGGCTGGGTGCCAATTGCATCTGGTAACAGGTTCTCAGTGGCTGCTGCTCCCCTCCTGTGAGGGCTTGTGTTGGTCTGTTAATATGAGAAGAAATGAAGCCGGGCACGGTGGCGCAAGCCTTTAATCCCAGCACTTTGGGAGGCTGAGACAGGAGAATCGCGAGTTCAAAGCCAGCCTCAGCAACAGTGAGGTGCTAAGCAACTCAGTGAGACCCTGTCTCTACATAAAACACAAAATAGGGCTGAGGATGTGGCTCAGGGGTCGAGTGCCCCTGAGTTCAATCCCCAGTACCAAAAAACAAAAGAAAGAAATGAACAGGACAGGGCTGGGGTTGTAGCTCAGTGGTAGAACACTTGCCCAACACGTGTGAGGCACTGGGTTTGATCCTCAGCAGCACATAAAAAATAAATAAAATAAAGGTATTGTGTCCATCTACAACTGAAAAAAAATTAAAAAGAAAAAAAATGAGCAGGACAGGCCTCAGAAACTCTGCTTAGCTGGGGAAATCTCAACCTGCCCCGCCAGTCCTGCCTCAGGTCTCTGCAAGATGCATCCTTCATGTGCTACAGGTGTTTTGCATGTATTTGTAGGGTTTTTTTTGGAGGGAGGGGGGCAGGATTTGTTGATTTTTTTTAGATGTTTATGTTGTTTGTTTGCATACAAATCTGTACTTGTATATACCAATCCTAGTAAACTTTGTACTCTGTCACTCTTACATTACCCTACTTCCTTCATAGCACTTAACTGAATTGATATTTATTTATTTATCTTTTTTTTCTTCTTTTTTGGTACCAGGGGTCGAACTCAGAGCACTTGACCACTGAGCCACATCCCCAGCCCTATTTTGTGTTTTATGTAGAGACAGGGTCTCACTGAGTTGCTTAGCACCTCACTGTTGCTGAGACTGGCTTTGAACTCGCGATTCTCCTGTCTCAGCCTCCCTAAGTGCTGGGATTACAGGCGTGCACTTGATATTTATTTATATGTTTGCTTGATTATTGATTTTCTCCCCCAGAATGTCATCTCTGAAGACAGTAACATTGCCTCATTCACCACTCTGTTCATCATGCCTGACTCCAAACCAGCACCCATAAATGTTTGTGGAATGCAAGAATGGATGACTTGCACGTGGGTGTCTCTCGAGGGAAGGCAGGCAGGCAACTGGGACAGCTGCAGCAAGATAGGGTCGAGGGCTTGTCGTCCTCTCCAGCACGAGCTCTTCCAACTTTTGTTTCCTTCTCCTTATAATTTTTTCCTTTAATACTTTTATTTGGGCTTTTAGCTACACAAAGTACTATCTGCTTATTATTTTTAAAAATACTGCTGGGCCTGGTGTCGCATGACTCTAATCCTAGTAACTCAAGAGGCTGAGGCAGGAGAATCACAGGTTCGAGGCCAGCCTGAGCAACTTAGCCAAAGTCTGTCTCAAAATAAAAGGGCTGGGGGTTGTGGCTTGGTGGTAAAGCACCCCTGGGTTCAATCCCTAGTACCAAAAAAGGAGGGGAAGGAGGAGGAGAAAGAACAAAGAGAGAGAGGAGGGAGGGAAAGAGAGATAGGAGGAGGGAGGAAAAAAAGTATATAAAGTAAAAATGGAAAATCGTGCTTTCCTTCCAATGTCCCCCTCCTAAGGTAACACCAGCTAGCACTTGGATGCAGACCCTTCATCTCCTCTTATTATGTTATTTTTTTATCTTTTTGTTTTTAATTAATTTGTTGTTTACTCATGGTACTGGGGATTGAACTCCACTCTACTAGCCCTTTGTATTTTTTTATCATTTTGAGACAGAGTCTGGCTAAATTGCTCAGGCTGGCCTCACACTAGCCTCAGCCTCTCAAAATGCTGGGATTACAGGTAGGTGCCATGGCACCTGACTCTCCTTTGTCTCCTTTCTGCAGCCAAGGGGTTTCTGCTATTCCTCCATACCCCTCACCCCCCATGAAGATTTCACTGTTCAACTTAGCAGACAACACTTTCTTCACTTTTCTCCCTGCCCCTGAGAAAGAGTCTCTCTGTCCTGGGACTCCCAAGAAACCAAACCCCCCAACTTTCTGCATTCCTCTGGTTCTTCTGCCTCCCGACTCTGCCTTCTCTCCAAACCAAACAAAATCAAAGCAAAATGAAAAAAGATAAAAAAAAAAAAAAAAAAAAAGCAGCTCACAGTGACTGGTGGGAATTCTACTCTGCCATCAATCAGTGGCTTGGATGCTTTCTGTGCCTCTCGTAGGTATTACCTACAAGATTATAGCAAAGATTAAAGAAGAGGATGCATACTTGCTGGTTCATACATGTTAATTCATCTTTCCCCCTAATATCACTCCCTTTTGCTGGACTTTGATTGCTTCTCTTTTATTTTATTTTGCTAGAGATAAAGAATACCAAATTTCTTTTTTTTTCCACATTAAATTGTTCTTAGAGATTAATTTCATCATCCTCCTCCCCCCCTTTTTTTTCACTAAGTTTAGTCTGTTTCTCCTCTCTTCCCCATCTTCCCCATCAACGGTCTTGGAATCTGCATAAAGAGGCATAAGGATCACAATGGCACCACCTGTAAGCCCAGCGGCTCAGGAGGCTGAGGGAGGAGGATTGCAAGTTTGAGGCCAGCCTCAGCAATTCAGGAAGACCCTGTCTCAAAATAAAAAAATAAAAAGGACTGGGGATGTGGCTTAGTGGTAAAATACTCCTGGCTTCAATCCCTAGTGCCCCCCACCCTTCAAAAGAGGTACAAACTAATCTGGCTGAGGGTGGGAGGTAACGGGAACCAGCAGCAGCCCACCTTTCTACACAGCAGCCACCCAGCCCTATGTGGCCCAGGGAATTCACTTTTTGTTTGAGGAGGCCAGAGCCCAAGTTCTGGAGAAGCAGTTATTACAGCCTCTGGCTGTCCAGCTGTTGGTCTTGTCCCCTGCATCTTCCAGTGCTACACTTTTCTGGGGCAGCAAACATCAGAAATGAATGTGGGCCCCACCCACCCAGCCTGGTCTTCCCATGCAAGCTGCTTCTGGGCAGGGGTGCCAGCATGGGGGTCATCAGCACCAAGATCAGTTTGGGATGTTCCCCAGCCACCAACTCTTGCTGTGAATCCCAGAGTCACCCAGCTGTGGTTGGCCTACTACAACTAGGGAGGTACAGATCAGATTAGGGAAGGAGCTCTTCAGCTCTTGAGAAACAAAATTAGGAGGACTTAGCAGATGCTTCTGCTGATTGGGCACAGTCCACTACCACCTGGAAGCCCCAGATCTATCTGTGCCAGAACAAGGCAGAGGCCTTGTGCATTTTTCTGTGAGCAGTTGACCCCTCTCCCTGGACTGCCTCCCCTTGCAGGGCCCAGATTGGGACAGCTTTCCCCAGCCAGCTCACTGACTCAGAGCAACGGTTAGGGGTACTATGGAGAAGCCACTGAGACCAGCCAAGTCAGAGCACAGAACCATGAAAGAACTGGTACTCAACAACAGACTCAAGGACAAACCAAATACTTTAGCAGTTTTTTTAGAGGTAAGGATTCAAGAACTTTTGATAAAAGACAGGAATGAGGTTGCTTTTTCTTGCAGATCATTTTTTTTTTTTGGTACCAGGGATTGAACTCAGGGTACTCGACCACTGAGCCACATCCCCAGCCCTATTTTGTGTTTTATATAGAGACAGGGTCTCACTGAGTTGCTTAGCGCCTCGCTGTTGCTGAGGCTGGCTTTGAACTCACGATTCTCCTGTCTCTGCCTCCCAAAGTGCTAGGATTACAGGCATGCGTCACCGTGCCCAGCTCACAATGAATTCATATTAGATATTTCTACATAGTTACTTGGTGCAGAGAGATTTCTCTCCAGCTTTGTCAATCTGACTCTCTAGATGCTTCTGTCAGAAGCAAAAGATGACTCATAATGTATCACGTGAGCTCCTGTCATCCCACCAAAGGCCTCTCCTTTCTTGTGAGTGTCCCTGTAGCTCTTTCGACTGGCAATCTCAAGCCCAAACTCTACCCTTTTCCCTGTCCAAATAAAAACCTCACCCCAAAGCTTTCATCCAGGAAGATGAAAGTGACTAGTAAGACACAGACTCAGCAAGTTCCCTTAAGAATGGGGATGGAGGGGATGGAGTTTTGGCTCAGTGATAGATTACTCGCCTTGCACGTATGAGGTCCTGGGTTTGATTCTCAGCACCACATAAAAATAAATAAATAAAATAAAGGTATTGTGCCCATATAAAACTAAAAAATATTAAAAAAAAAAAAAAAAAAGAATGGGGACAGGGGTTTCCCTGGGTAAGCAGCCAACTCAGGAAAGAGGAGGTCCCTGGCTCCAAGATGGAGACCAACTGGGGAGGGTTCCTTGATCTCCCTCTCAACCAGCCCTTCAAACACTGGATTCTTCAGATGAGGGTGACCCTAGAGACAATTATCAGAATTAGGCCTCAACCCTGTTTTGAGTCACTCTGCTTCAAGGTCTGCAGCAAGCAGTTGTCATTTTACTGTCCCTGGTGTATTGTATCAGCAGGCTTGTCACCCTAAGCAGTCACTGACTATTCCAGCTAGAGGACTCCTGGCCAGATAGAGACCCTGAGAGGTTTCTGGCTATCACAAGACCAGTTAGGGACAGTAGCATCTGTTGGGCTGCCTTCTGGTCCTGCCATCCATCCCCTGAGGGCTGTTGAGCCATCAGCCTGGGAGATGAGGGGGAGGCACTCCACTTTCACCTCTTGAGGTTTATGAGGGTAATAATAGGCACTGCTGATTTTAATTCCACTTCAAAGCTCAAGGAGAATAAGTGGTTTGGGGGAAAAGTGGAATCTGACCCATCTGTCAACTCTGGTTCTACTGAAGCAGCTGTGGCAGAAAACACATGGGTGAGGAGTCCCTGGGTGAGTAGGACTGTGCCTTTTGGGGAAAATCTTAGGGGAGAGCAGACTCTGGCTGTGGAAGAAGGAATAGACAGGCCCACAATCCCGACTACCCCCAAATGCCAATATATAGGTCCAGATACAGAGATGAGCATTCAGAGGTACAAGAACATGTGTGCGCACACACTCACACAAACATACCCTCCACATACAGGCACATATGCACATAAATACTCCCATAGAGGCATAAATATTCCTACAGGCACATACACAGGCACACACAAACACATAAATCTAGACAGGTACACACACGCAAGCACAAATAGTAACACATGAGCCACTCACAAGCACAAATTCACACACAAGCACATGTGCACACTCATACAGTCTCATATGCAGAGGCACATGCATGGGTAACAAAGGAGCATGCGCATACACAGACACACAAATTGACACATATACAGGCACCTGCCAAAGGCACAAACTATCTGCATATGCTCAGGTTCACACACACACACAGATGCACACACACAAACACACACCCTGTAACTCAAGCACCAACTGCCAGGCCACTTGAGAGAGTCCTGGCCAGCTGCCCTGTGCAGTTCACCCTGGGCTGCAGCCCAGTCCCTCCCCCTGCCCCACCCCGCCCCCAATTGGTTGTATAAATTCCCTCCCTTTGCCCCTTCCTGGACACAGCCCGCCTTGGACACCAGCAAAGCTCTCTTCCTCTGCCTGCTCCTGGCAAACCCAGCTCCTGGCAAACCCATCAGAACGTACTAGGTAGCAGCATGGGTAAGGAAGGGGGCCTTCCTGCAATGGCACATTGCCCGTCGCTTTTTCTGACTCTAGTTTGGAGGGTCCTCCCTCCAGGAAATGATTCAAAGTTGGGGAAGGGGGTGTAGCTGGGGAAGGAAGGGCTGAAACTCTTCATTTTCCGACTCTGCACTCGGGTTTTCCTCTCTCTCTCCTCCCACTCTTTCCCCTCTTTCCCCCTCCCCCTCCCCCTCGCATTCCCCAGCCTAGCCAGAGCTCTGAGGCAGGCAGGAGGGCGGAGGGAATGCTGGCAAGTGTGACCCTGGGCTACTCTCTCTAGCACTGTTCAGCAGAAGCAGGAGATAGACAATCCTGGTTTCAGCCCTGGGCCAACTTCTTATTCCAGAGAGTAGGGAGCCCAAGCCTTCAACGCCCAGGTCTCTTTTTGGCTGCTCCACACAGAAAGTCAAGGAGGGAAGTCAGGAACCCACACTCTCTCACTGTGGACCTGCTTCAATGTCCTCTCCATCCCATAGTCCTCCTTACTCCTCCATCTGTAGGCTTCTGGATGTCAGGTTGAGGAGTTTGGGTTTGGGTGGGACTATTGATGTCCTTGTCCCCTTGGAGCTGGCTCTTTCCTGGGCTGACAGAATACTCAGCAGCCAGATCAGCATAGAAAACTCACTTGAGTTTTCCCAGGGTTCATCTCAAACCCAATATGCTCAGAGACCTAGCTTGAGATGCTTAAGACAGGAGATCACCTTGAGAAAGAGGGGTGATGCTCTCGGTAACCTAAATGGCCTGCATGGCCTGACCCTAAGAAATGCTGGGGGAAGGGCTGGAATTATAGCTCAGTGGTAGAGCGCTTGCCTTGCATACTTGAGGAACTGGGTTCCATCCTCAGCACCACATAAAAATAAATAAATAACTATATTGTGTCTATCTACAAATAAAAATATATTAAAAAGAAAGAAAGAAAGAAATGCTGGGGGAAGCGGGCAGAGCTGGGCTGGGCAAATGCCAAGGAACCAGTCACACTTGGCAGAATTACTTACTTCTCTCTCTTTGGCTCTTCAGTTCTTGTGTCTCTGTTTTATTATGGTTTTTGTTTTGGTTCCAGGGATTGAACCCAGGGCTGCTTAACCACTAAACCACATCCCCAGCCCCCAGCGGCCCCCCTCCTGCTTTTTTTTTTGTTGTTGTTTTTGGTTATACATGGACACAGTGTCTTTATTTTGTTTACTTATTTTTATGTGGTGCTGAGGATCGAACTCAGTGCCTCACACATGCAAGGCAAGCGCTCTGCCACTGAGCCACAACTTCAGCCCCTCCCCAGCCCCTTTTTATGTTTTATTTAGAGACAGGGTTTCACTGAGTTGCTCAGGGCCTCGCTAAGTTGCTGAGGCTGGCTCTGAACTCACAATCCCCCTGCCTCAGCCTCCCTAGCCACTGGGATTATAGGTATGCGCCACCGTGCCAGACTTCCTGTCTGTTTTGTGAACCTCCTTCCCATCCCTCTGACATCCTGTGCCAAGCTCTGCCACAGCTTGATTGTATAGCAGAACAAGTCTCTTTGATTTCTTTGGACTAGATCAATATCTCCCCCACCCTCCCCTAGCCACCCCTACACCATCTGAGTCCTGTCTCAGGGTATCAAGCAGTGCCTGGCATTCTCTCCCCTCCTGTGACAGCCCTACCCATAGTTATATAACCATTTCATAATTCCAGTCTTTTGCAAACATTGTCTTATTTACCCATATTTCTACACACTTCTCTTTTATTTATTTTTTAACTTGGAAGCATTTGTGAATACGTTATCTTATTTGACTTTCAATTTTACCTAGAGAAGCAGGTAGGATATTATTATTACCTCCTTTTAACAGAATAAGTGTCAAATCTGGAACTTGAAGTCAGGTTTCTGGACTCTGAAATGCTCTTGCTGCTTTTCTGCTTCCTAGTTACTTGGCTGCTATGAGTGGGGGTCCCAGCCCCTACTGGTGTAGAGGTTTGATTCTGGCTACTCCTGGCTTACTTGTGTTCCCAGCCAGGCAGTGTCCAGTCCTCTGAATTCCACTCCAGGATTTCATTCAGCCTGCAACTTCTTTTAGGTTGTTCTTCAACTTTTCTTCCTGGCTGGTCCCAAACTCCCAATGCTTGGAGTTCTGGCAGCTGCCCTTCACAGAGGCTGACTTTGGCCCTGTGGGTTAGTGTGACCTCTCTTGCCAGACTTCACCGTCAGGGGATCATTCCCTATGACTATGATGGGTGGAGAAGTGGAAACTGGCCTATGGTTGGACATCCAGCTGGAAACAATCTTGAACTTCAGCCTCCTCTCCTTCATCTAGATGGGTTATGCAATCCAGGATATGGCCTACAGCCTCAGGACGGGCCCTAGGAGAGGAAAGCAGGAAGTGTCTTCGCCCCTGCCAGGGATACACTTTAGTGAAGATTGCTAAGCAGGCCATTCCCACTCCCTGATGATCACCCCTCCAGAAACACCAGGGCTTATTGGGCTTCTATCAGGCAGCAGAGCCACACACTTTGACTTGTTTACATCTCAGAAAAGCCCATTGTGGTATTCTTATTATCCCCCTTTTACAGATGAAGCAGAAATTGAGGCCAAGAGTTTACGTAATTCGCCCAAGTTCCTGTGGTAGTCAGTGGTGGGCTGAGGTTGGGACCCAAGTCGATGTCCTGACCACTATGCCTCACAGCTCTGCTGTGCTCACTCTTCCCCACCTGCCCTGGGCCCTGCTGGAGTGTCTGTCCTCCATCACACCTTCACCATCATCGGGGATGGAGTGGTGGCGAGATAGGAGCATGCAGCTGGAGGCACGAGGGGACTGGAGTGGGGTTCTGGGACAGCCGCACGTCTGCCTTGGCCTGCCAGCTATGTGTTGCAGGGAGCACGGAGGGAGCCCTTGTCCTCCAGAGCAGGCACTAGCCAACGTGTCCCATTCTTTCCACAGCTACGAAATGTGGCAACTGTGGCCCTGGCTACCCTACCCCTTTGGAGGCCATGAAAGGTAACTGCCCTCTACTGATTCCAAGGCTGGTGGGGTGGGGGACCTCAGACCTGGCCTCAGCCTTCCAGCACACTCAGGCTGCCTCCAGCATTCCTCCCCAACCCACTATCCCCACTGCCTGCTTTTTGCCCACCAGGACCCCGGGAGGAGATTGTCTACTTGCCCTGTATTTACCGGAACACAAACACTGAGGCCCCGGATTATCTGGCCACTGTTGATGTCAACCCCAAGTCTCCCCAGTATTGCCAGGTGAGGCAAGCCTTGGGCACTCCCCTAGCCCTGGACCCAGCACTGCCCTTCCTAGCCTTCTTTGTCCTCCCTGGGTATGGTTGTGCAAGTTGTACACTACACATCTACACCCCTACACACACTCATCTAAGGGCAAATCTAGTTTGTGCTGTGACTCCAAGCCAAAATGAATCCATGGGATGCCTTTTATGAAAGTGCACAGAAGTGTCCCTTGGGCGAGCATCACCTCCCATTCCCCTTCCATCCTAGGTCATCCACCGGCTGCCCATGCCCTACCTGAATGACGAGCTGCATCACTCAGGATGGAACACCTGCAGCAGCTGCTTTGGGGACAGCACCAAATCACGAACCAAGCTAATGCTGCCCAGTCTCATGTCCTCCCGTATCTATGTGGTGGATGTGGGCTCTGAGCCCCGTGCCCCAAAGCTGCACAAGGTATGTCCTCTGCCCTTGCTGGCTGGGAGACCCTAATGCACCTGCCAGGGCACCAATCTATAGGCAAGAAGCCACTCATAAACCAGCTGCCATCCACTCTTGTGCAGGACAGGGCTTAGAGGCAGGGAGGGAGGTTAGATTTCAGAAGAAAGTTGCCTGGGCATGCTAAGTTGTCATCTTCAGCACTGAGGGCCAGGGCACCAAAGAAGAGGGAAGAGATTCTTGTTGTACTCTGACAAGTGAGAGGAAGCCATTTTCCCCCTAACCTAGTTTTGTTTGTTTTGTGTTGAACCTAGGGGTGCTTTACCACTGAGCTACATCCCCAGCCCTTTTTATTTTGAGACAAGGTCTCACTAAGTTACCCAGTCTGATCTCAAACTTGCGATCCTCCTGCCTCAGCCTCTTGAGTTGCTGGCATTATAGGTGTGCACCACCATGCCTGGCTTCCTCAACAGTTATGAGTTCAGGGCTTTCCTTAGGCAGGAACCTCCAGTTCTTCCTCTTAACACTTTATTCAGTATCCTCTTGGTGCCAGATACTCACTGTGCTGGTTGCTGGTGATACAAAGTTGATACTGGCAGATGCCCAGCTTGGGAGGAGATTATGGGCCCATAGGGTTATGAGCACCTTCAGGACAGATAAAGGAAGAGTTGGTGCTTTCCGCCTGGGAAGTTATTAGCAGTCTCTCTGACATTTCCTTGCTGCTTTATAGAAGTTACCAGACTGAATTTTTTTGTTTTTGTTTTTGTTTTTGTGGTGCTAGGGATTGAACCCAGGGCCTTGTGCATGCGAGGCAAGCACTGTACCAACTGAGCTATGTCCCCGGCCCACCAGACTGAATCTTTGCCATATTCCCACAGGAAGAGTTGTGATCATGATTTGAAGGAAATGAGGACAGTGTCAACAGATAAAGTAGGGGAGTATGGAGGTAGGGAGTGGAGAAACCCTGGCCCTGCAAAGTTCTAACACAGTTCCCAACCCCTCTCCAGGTCATCGAGCCCAAGGAGGTCCACACCAAGTGCAATCTGGGATACCTCCACACCAGCCACTGCCTGGCCAGTGGAGAGATCATGATCAGTTCCCTGGGAGATCCCAAGGGCAATAGCAAAGGTAACTGCTGGCACTATATGCTTGTAAAAACTTCTGTAGCTATGAAATGCAGAAAGTGTTTGTCTTGCGGGGAGCCCATCCCAAGCCTGGGGAGCAATGGAATGGAGAACCAGGGACACCAATAGGCTAAGTCCCATCCAATATTTAAAATGTTACCAAGTAACTTCAGTTGTTTCAATTATATCTATGAAGATGAGCCTTGATTGATGAATTTAGTTAAAAGGTATAGCCAAAACAGTCTGCCGTGAGCAATGTGAATGCAGACATGGTCCTGAATAATACATACATTTACTATCAGGCTTTGTGAGTGCTTGAGTAGACCCCACAATTTTTGATATTTTTAATCTTCACATGTGCCATCTCACATACGGTATGATCAGAACACTTAGGTGTACTGTGTGCAAGACACAAACTGTGAAACAGATGCTATTATGATTCCTGTTTTGCAGATAAGAAAGTGTGGACACAGATTGGCTAAGTGACTGACCCAAGGTCACAGAGCTAATAAGTTACAGAGCTGGAATTCAAATGCAGCAGTCTGGCTCCAGAATCTATGTTCTAATAGATTCTGATATCAACCTCGACACAATGTCATGATCAGCACCGAATGGGCAGCTCCTAATGTCCTTAATCTATGTTCTAATAGAAATGCACTGCATTTCTCAGAGCCTCATTCATTTCATCAAAACATCAAAACCCTCCCCTCCATGGGTCTGGAGTGGTATATCAATTAAGGTCATTCAGCCAAGGGTACTGCATTGGACTCCATTTGACTTCTCTGCCAAGAGATAGAAGGAATATGATATTCCTAGACTTAAAAGGAGTAGACATCTCGTGTGTTTGCAAATACATATGAAGATGTCATAACACACACAGCAAGGGAACAAGATATCGGGCATTCATGTTGAATGATAAATAAATATAATTTGTCTCCTCTGTAAAGACAATGGAGTGGAGCAGAGTGGAGCTTAGACTCCAGGAGGAAGCCCACTTTGATTGTGGGAGGCTGTGCAAGAGAAGCACAGGGTCCCGAGTTTCTGAAGATCTCTTGCCTTGAAGGGAGAATTTCCCCTGAGGTTGGGAGAAGGATAAAGATAAAAGGAGATGGGGCACCAGAATAGGAGGTCCCACCTCTCACCTGGCCATCTCTGGGAGGGACCTTTTAGACACCCGGTGGAGGGGTGGGGCAATGAGCTTACAGTCTTCTGGAGGTGGCCTTAAGAGCTGGCTGGGGATAGAGACTCTAATGCATCCACCTGACACCCTCCTTCCTTCCCTGCTCAGGGGGCTTTGTGCTGCTGGATGGGGAGACCTTTGAGGTAAAGGGGACATGGGAGCAGCCTGGGGGAGCTGCACCGATGGGCTATGACTTCTGGTATCAACCTCGACACAATGTCATGATCAGCACCGAATGGGCAGCTCCTAATGTCCTTAAAGATGGTTTCAACCCTGCTGATGTGGAGGCAGGTAAGAATCCCCCGGTGGGCTGGCAGGAGCCTTGAGACACACCCCTTGCCTTCTGCTCCAATCCCACTGCAAATCTTCTGCCTTCCTTCCTCCCTCGTGTGGACCCCAGGCTCCTGGGGTTGTGGCGTAGGATGTGAATGATCAAACTGCCTCCAACATCCTTCTGATCCCTCCAGCCTTCTTCCCTAGTCCATGCCCCAGCCTATGCCCATGCCCTCCCTGCCCCACCCACCACCAATCCCATCCTCCCACTCCACCCTGACCCCAGGGCTGTACGGAAGCCACTTACACGTGTGGGACTGGCAGCGTCATGAGATCATACAGACCCTGCCTCTGAAGGATGGGCTTATTCCCCTGGAGATCCGCTTCCTGCACAACCCAACTGCTGCCCAGGGCTTTGTGGGCTGTGCTCTTAGCTCCAACATCCAGCGCTTCTACAAGAATGAGGTAACATTCGCCCCCTGCCCCCAGCCCTTGGTTCCCAGCCACCTTGTCAGCCAAGGCTTCAGTGAAGGAGCCCCCTAGTTCCACCAGCCTAGGTTTCTTCAGGAACAAAAATAAGGCCACATGCCCTGCCTCTCTTCTCACGGTGCTAGGCTAATTTCTACCTCATCTGAGTCTGTTTTCTATTGCTATAACTGACTATTATGGACAGAGTAATTTATAAGGAATAAAGATTTATTTCCCTCACAGGTCTGGATCCAGGTTGGGAGGTACAAGGTCAAGGAGAGGCATCGAATGAGGACCTTCTTGCTGCTGGGGATTCTTTTCAGAATCCCCAGGAGGGGTCTGGGGTTGTGGCTCAGTGGTAGAGCACTTGCCTGGCACATGTGAGGCACTGGGTTCTATCCTTGGCATCACATAAAAATGAACAAAATAAAATAAAGGCATGCAGCCGGGCGCGGTGGCTCAAGCCTGTAATCCCAGCACTTAGGGAGGCTGAGACAGGAGAATCGCGAGTTCAAAGCCAGCCTCAGCAACGGTGAGGCGCTAAGCAACTCAGTGAGACCCTGTCTCTACATAAAACACAAAATAGGGCTGGGGATGTGGCTCAGTGGTCAAGTGCCCCTGAGTTCAATCCCCAGTACCACACAAAAAAAAAAAAAAAAGAGGAGGGGAAAAAAAGCTATTTCGTGAACGTCGATGTCAGGCACTGTGCTAGATAGGGCTGGGAATGCCATGGTAAAGCAGATACAAACATTGCCTTGAGGGATCTGCATGGAAGTAGACACTTATGGCAGGGCAGACCCTGTATCCACCCTCCCTTCTAACCCCCAACTCTCATAGGCTCAGCTTGCAGCCTCCTAACCTCATCCTCTACTTCCCAATGTAGGGAGGTACTTGGTCATTGCAGAAGGTGATCCAGGTCCCCCCCAAGAAAGTTAAGGGCTGGATCCTGCCTGAAATGCCAGGTGAGTGCCTAGAGGAGAGAGGGAATGGGAAGGTTGGTCCCTGCAGGCCTGGGGAGCAAGAGTCCTTAAAGCCTCTAAACTGACACCCTTCTTCCCCCCAGGCTTGATCACTGACATCCTGCTGTCCCTGGACGACCGCTTCCTCTACTTCAGCAACTGGCTGCATGGGGACCTGCGGCAGTATGACATCTCTAACCCTCAGAAGCCCTGCCTCACTGGACAGGTGGGGGTCCTAGCAAGATGGGAGGGTTGGAGAGAAGGAGAAGTGTCTGATGGTGGGATAGAGGGTGTGAAGTAGCTGGGGGATGATAAGAAAGGAGCAGGAAAAGCAAAAATGGGAGCCAAGGGAGGATGTGGGGAGCCAGGCCTGGGGACTGTATCTGAAAGAAGTAAGGGATCCTGAATGAGGCAAGCGGCTCTTCCTGCAATGCCCCAAACCTCTCAATATTGTCCTCCTTCATCCTTGACACCTCCCCACCCAGATCTTCCTCGGGGGCAGCATTGTTAAGGGAGGCCCTGTGCAAGTGCTGGAGGACCAGGAGCTCAAATGCCAGCCAGAGCCCCTGGTAGTCAAGGTGAGGACTTCCACCCCTCCCCACCAGCCCCCTCAGCCTATGTTCCAGGAGTGCGCAGTGGGCGGGGCATGTGTGGGAGTGTTCGTGGGGTTTGGATAGTGCTCACAGTCCCCTCCTAGGATCTGTGTATTCTTGAGTTCTGAAATTCCATTTTCCCAAGGGAAAACGAGTGGCTGGAGGCCCTCAGATGATCCAGCTTAGCCTAGATGGGAAACGTCTGTACGTCACCACATCTCTGTACAGTGCCTGGGACAAGCAGTTTTACCCTGATCTCATCAGGTGAGAAGCAGACTATCTGGGCTCTCCTCCCCCACCCTCCTCTCCCAGAAGGCTCATTTGGCTTTCTGAAGACCCCCTTGGGGACCCCATCTGCATCCCACCATACAGATGGCCCATTCAGACTTCGCTCACTCCTGAAGAACCCACTCCCTACACTTACAAGATCTTGCAGAGAGGGAGTGCCCCCACTTATCCCCTTTCGTTTTTCCACCAGGGAAGGCTCTGTGATGCTGCAGATCGATGTAGACACTGTAAAGGGAGGGCTGAAGTTGAACCCCAACTTCCTGGTAGACTTTGGGAAGGAGCCCCTTGGGCCAGCCCTAGCCCATGAGCTCCGTTACCCAGGAGGCGACTGCAGCTCTGACATCTGGATCTAAAGTCCACCCGCAGAGCCCCTCCTTCCACATTCTGAGCCCTCACTTCAGAAGGATCTGGCTTCATTCTGCTCTCTCTTGGCCTCTGACCCATGGCAGTTTGTCCTGCCAAAGCCAAATGAAGGCTGTTGAAAGATATTGAATGGCATCTTCTTTTCTCAACCACTGTTGCTTGTTACTCCTTGTGCTGTTTTTACATGAGCTCTCAGAAGAACCAAGAAATAAACTGGTGAACCTGTTCTCAGATCACCTTGTCTTTGCAGGGCATGTGACTCCTCTTCCACTGACCCTTTCTCTCTTGCACGGAAAAAAGGCTGGAGGGAACTCCAGGAGGTTATTGTGACTATTTCACACCAATAATTCCATAACTAGGGTTCTGTCTAAAGGATATGAGGATTGCAAGCCTCCTGTCTCAGTTTCATAGGCATGTGACTCTGAGCCCAGCTTCCTCATTAATTTTCATGCTGATCATGGCCTCATCTCTCTACATCTGACCCTACACCACTAAAACACAATGCCAAAACAGTGGAGGACATGCACAACCCAGACATCAGTAATCTGTAATCCCTGCTGTGCCACCCTGACACCTCCCTCTGCTATACTTACCAAGATTTCTACCCTACACACACACCTGCATCAGGCTAGATGAGCAAGAGCTGAGCGTGCCATGGAAAAAGTCCAGGCAATCTAGATCTGGCAGCACCATGGTCAGCTCCACTGGTTGGCCTGTGAGGCCAGGAGGAAGGTTCTAGAGAGACTGCTGGGCTCAGGAACACTCCCAGAAAAGCTGTAGCCCCAGTCCATAGGAACAAACTATGTGAGAGAATACTGGAAGATCTTCAGTCCATCTGTGGTTCTTTAAGCATGATTAGCCCTTTCACATGGTGCCATGCAGTTAGTGTTTAACGTCAGCTTCAGGAAACTGTACTCATCTCAAGGATTAGTGAGGTCCTTTTTCTTGCAGCCCAGCATCCTGTTCTCCCTGTTTGATTTGATTCACTGGTCTTGTGCTTTAAATATCTGCTCCTGGCCATACTCTGGCATGCTTATTAGCAGTCCTTGACTTGCTAAGGTTGATGCCCAACAAGCTCTACTGTCAACACTACCTGACCTACCAGAAGATTTACAGATTGCTGTATTATTTAGAGTTAACTGTATAAGAGAATAGTATAAACCATCCCTCCCCATTTTTTTTTTCTCCCAGCA
Organism: Xerus rutilus; assembly: GCA_028644305.1. NCBI lineage: Eukaryota > Metazoa > Chordata > Mammalia > Rodentia > Sciuridae > Xerus > Xerus rutilus. Next base: position 97,041,352 of record CM053400.1, on the reverse strand, counting down.
CTGGGGATCAAACCCAGGACCTTGTACATGCTAGGCAAATGCTCCACCACTGAGCCACATCACCAGTCCCTAATCCTCACTTTAAAAAAAATTTTTTTTTGGTTGTAGATGGACAAAATATCTTTATTTTTTATTTGTTTATATGCAGTGCTGAGAATCTACCCCAGTACCTCACGTGTGCTAGGCAAGCGCTCTACCACAGCCACAACTCTTCCCTCTTTCCCTCCCCCTAATCCTCATTTTTAAGAACAAATTCAACCACAATAGCTACAAAAACCTCTATGTAGGTGGAGATGTATTTGTAAGAACAGGAAAATGGAGGCTGGGGTTATGGCGCAGTGGTAGCGTGCTCGCCTAGCATGCATGAGGAACTGGGTTCAATCCTCAGCACCACATAAGAATAAAATAAAGATATTCTGTCCACCTACAACTAAAACATAAAAAAAAAAGCATTGCCAATCCATTAAACATTTAAAAAAAAAAAGAACAGGAAAATGAGCATGGAAGGTTCTAGAATACATTTTCTAGAATACGTTTTCTCAGACGGATGAGGATTTTTTATGACATTTGACAAGCCTCACTTGGTAATGGAGCTCATGGGCTAGGGCTGGCCCAAGGAGCTCCTTCCCAAAGTCTACCAGGAAGTTGGGGTTCAATTTCAGCCCTCCTTTTACAGTGTGGACCATAAGGACAAGATTCCCTGACCGGTAAAAGACTGACTAAAAGAAACGAAACAGCGAAAAAACCACAGAACACAGAAAATAGTTTTAAAACACAGAGGTAGGACAGGCCCAGATGGTTCTGACCTCTAGCAACTGGAAAATAGCAAAATGGACCCCGCGTGTGCTTTATTTATGTTGGGGCACATCAAAGACTTTCCATGGAACATTCTTTCCCAAGGTAGGAAGAAGGTGGACACAAGTAAGCTAACTCAGTGTCTAAGGGGGTATGCCAATTCCCAGTGATGCAATAAGAACTTCCTTAGCAGAGCAGAAGAGGCCAGCATTTGCACTAAGCAGATCTAGCCATGGAATGCCACAGGAGGTTCGAAATGCCAGCCCAACTCTCCCATGGCTACAATGCCAAAGAGAAGTCTTTCATGCATCCTACAGATAGCTCCCTGCAAAGCCGTTTCTAAAACTAATCTGGAAATGTAAATGTATAGTGTTCCAGTTATCTAGTACTGTATAACAAACCACCTCCTCAAAAGTTAGAGGCTTAAAGCAATGACATTATTTTTGTTTGCAAATTTGCAGAGTAGACAAGACTGAATGGGACCAGCTTGCCTCTGTGCCATCAGTATTAGCTGGGGCCGTAGAATCATCTGATGGCTCACTCACTCACATGTCTGGTCATTCTTGCCAGCTGTCACTTGGAATCTCAGCTGGAGTTTTGATCAGAGCATCTGCACATGGCCTTCCCATGTAGCAGCTCAGCTCCCTCACAATATGGTGGCTGGACTCCAAGAGTGAGCATACCAAAAGAGAGAGTGAAGCGGGAGCTGTATGGACTATTCTAACCTAGGCTTGGAAGTCATGGAGCATCACTCCTACCCTCCTGCCACATTCCATTCAGTGAGGCACAACCCTGAGGCCTTCCCAGCAGGGAACAGGAACTAGGCTCCTCCCCCATCCCTCCCTCATGAAGGAGTGACAAAGTTCTGAAATAGCAAGGAAACTAGAAATGCTCTTGTGGCCTTATTTGAAAAATACAACCTTCTACATATAGGAGTAATTGGGTGTGTATATGTGTGTGCTGGGGATCAAACCTAGGGCTTCACTCATGCTAAGCATGCACTCTACCACTGGGCTACACCCCCAACTCCAGGAATATATTTTCTTAATTAACAAAATTAATAACAGAAAAATTTCAGCCTTAGATATCAAAATACTATAAAATTACATCAATAGAATAAACAAAATAGCAGAAACAGGTCCAACTATACAAGGCAACTTAGTATGTGATAAAAATATATATAAGGGCCAAGGAGTGGTGGCACACACTTGCAATCCTAACAACTTGGGAGGCTGAGGCAGGAGGATTGCAAGTTTGAGGTCAGTCTTAGCAACTTAGTGTGAGATCCTGTTTCGGAATAAAATGGGCTGATAAGCTGGGACATGAGCAAGGGTGTAGGTTCAATCTCTAGCACTGCAAAACAAATAAATAAACAAACAAATAATTAAATAAAATTAAAAGGGCTGGGGATATAGCTCAATGGTAGAACCTCCCTGGGTTCAATACCTAATACAAAGAAGAAGAAGAAGAAGAAGAAGAAGAAGAAGAAGGAGGAGGAGGAGGAGGAGGAGGAGGAGGAGGAGGAGGAGGAGGAGGAGGAGAAGAAGAATGATGATTGACAGGAGGTGCCTCTATTGCTGACGTCAGCATCTGGCTGGCTGCTCCGTTCCACGGCTGCCCTGGCCACCCCTAACTGGACATGCGGAACCGACCTAACATCTTGGCCTTTTTGATGATATAAGACAGCAGATTTAGTCTGGCTACTTCTTGCGGGATTGGGGGTGCCAGAGGGGGAGAGATGGCTCGGATGTCAGTCAGGCAGGGAGGCAGACATAGGGGTGTGGGAGCCTTTGATTGTCAGTCATGTTGCTTGAATGTAGAAGCACCACTTGTGGGTAGGAACAGAGGCTTGGGACAGATTACTGATTAGCAGAAAAAGAAGGAGGCTGTCAAGAAATTTTGAGTTTGGTGGGAGTCCAGCATGGTGGGAGTCCAAGGCTGGTCAGTTCTGTAATGAAATTTGTTCAAGTTTCTGAGTAGCAGTTACTGCATAATCAAGTCCTCCTGCCCCAGCCCAGAGGCAGTAAATGGGGGCCAAGGAGAGCAACTATTACCAATAGAAATGGCCCTTTTTGCCCTAGAAAGGGAGGTGGTAACAAGCCATGGTAATTCAGCTTCACTGTACAGAGTTAATTGAGGAACATCAATGGGAATCACAGTTCCGATCCAAACTTGCATAGAGGGAACAGTCTGAAATGTAGGAAGTATAAGGGTTGAGAATTTGTCCCCATAACAAGGCTGGAGAGGACAAGGCATGTACACATAGTATTTGTTTTTTTATGCCACAGATGTCTATCTTTAAACTATTTTTAAATGTCAGGGATGGCTGTGTTCTTGGTTTTGCTAAGTGTTTAAGATGAAGCAGGCCAAACTGACTTTTATTCTTACCTATTGTTAAGAGTCACTTTTGGTCTCCTGGGAGGCATCCTTGAGGAACTTGAGAGCAGCTTATTAGCTCTGCTAGTGCCATCTGCATTAGGATAGGTCAAGGTCTGGCACTGACCATGTGGCTTCCCCGGGAAGCATGAGGGATGGTTCCCTCTCTCAATAACCCTCCTCTACATTGTATGGCATTTGATCAGCTCTTTAATTCTCTAATGGTCTCAGTAATCTCCCTGAGGGAGGTTCTGTGGCCTAGAGGTGTAGAGCCTTTTAGAGAAGTTTCCTCATTTCTTGGATTCAGGCTGACTCAGAAGGCAAGGACCAAATACTGGTTTCCTTGGCCCTTTTGATCTAATTCCTGGTTTAGGTCTTGATCTTAAACACTCAGCAAGCCAATCTCACTAGTCTTAAAGTAAGGGTACTGGGCTTTAACTTTAAGGTCTATCTGTCCTGTAGGTGATGGCTTATTTATTTTAAATTAAATTGGGTTGTTTGTTCTTGAAGTAGTACCTCTGTAAAACATTAACAGGCAATAGTCATAGAGTTTAAGGAAAATACAAAATAAAATTAACAACAGTAAAAAAAGAAAGAAAATGACAAGTATATTGAAATGATTGACTATCTATTTAAATTAGACACCATGGAAGATATGGATTGTGAAAAACGATTACCAACCTCTTTTGCCTTGCCTATCATAAGTGACTTCTGTCCTCAATTTGAGTTTGTGTGTGTGCACGCACATGGGTGTGTTCCTAGGGATTGAACACAAGTCCTTGCAATGCTAGGGGAGCACTCTACTACTGAGCTACATTCCCAGCCCTTTCTATTTTTGAGACAGGGTCTTGTTAAACTGCACAGGATGGCCTGGAACTTGCAACACTCCCTCCTCAGCTTCGCAAGTAGCTGGAATTATAGGAGTATGCCACTATGCCAAGCTCTATTCTTAATTCTGTGGTAATAATTCTATTGCTTGTCATTGCTTAATTTTTAACTATGTATGTATTTATCTGCAAATAATATATTATATGTATTATATATATATATCTGCAAATAATATATGCTTGACATTAAATATGTACACATTGCACTGAGTTCTTTTAGTTTCTGCAGTTCATCCATGTGGATGTGTATAGCTGTAGCTCACACATTTCCACTGTTTATAACATCTTATCATATGAACATACCACAACTTATCAGTCTACTGTTGATGGATATTTTCGTTATTTTCAGTCTTTGCTAATGCAAGCACTGACCGCAAATATTACCACCTATGTCCTTAGGGCATATGTCTAGAAATACATAAAATTGCTGAGATATTTGACATATACCAATATATTAACACATTCAACTTTGCAAGTAATATCAAACTATGTTATGAAATAATCATTCCAAAGTATACTCCCACAGAAGTGGATGAACACTTTCATTAAGTCTACAACCATGCCAATACTCAATGTTGCCAGACTTAAATTTTTTCCAATTCTGTCAGCGTGAAATGGTATCTTATTGTTTTAATTTGCATTTTCCTGATTATTATAGCAAACAATTTCTCATATGATTATGAGTCATTTCTGCTTCTTTTATTATATCCCTATTCATTTCCTCTGCCCACTCCATATATATGTATTTTTTAAATTTTTATTTGTTTTTTTTAGTTATAGGAGACATTAGAATGTATTTTTTTAAATATTTTTTAAAAAATAATATTTTTTAAAATTGTTGTTGATGGAGCTTTATTTTATTCATTTATTATTTTTTATATGTGGTGCTGAGGATTGAACCCAGTGCCTCAGGCATGCTAGGCAAGCGCTCTACCGCTGAGCTATAGCCCCAGCCCCTTAGAATGTATTTTGACATATCATATATACGTGGAGTATAACTTCCCATTTTCATGGTTGAACATGATGTGGAGTTACTGGTCATGTATTCATATAACATAATAAAGTTATATCTGATTCATTCTACTGTCTTTTGTTTTTATTTTATTTTATTTTTTAGTTGTAGGTGGACGCAACACCTTTATTTTATATATTTATTTATTTTTAATATGGTGCTGAGGATCAAACCCAGAGCTTCACATAGGCTAGGTGAGCACTCAACCACTGAGCTACAACCCCAGCCTCGTGTGTGTGTATGTGTGTTTGGGTCTTTTTTGTATGTGTGTGCTGGGGATTGAACCCAGAGGTATTCTATCACTAAGCTACATCCTCAGCCTTTTTAATTGCTGAGCCAGGAGCTAGCCAGTTTGCCAGAGCTGGCCTTGAACTTGTGATCCTCCTGCCTTAGCCTCCCAAGTAGCTAAGATTACAGGCCTGCACCACCACACCCGGCTCCTCTGCCCACTTTATTTATTTATTTATTTATTTATTTGTTTGTTTGTTTATTTTGGCACTGGGGATTGAATCCAAGGGTGCTTTACTACCAAGTTACATCCCCAGCCCTTTTTATTTTTTTATTTTGATACAAGGTCTTGCTAAATTGCTGGGGCTGGCCTCAAACTTGCAATCCTCCTACCTTAGCCTCCGAAGTTGCGTCCATGCCTGCTCTGCCTACTTTTTTATTTGGTTATCTTTTTATTTTTTTATTTGTAGGAGATCTTAATAAATTCTTGATACAATCCTTTTTCAGTTATATGTCTTAAAAATGTCTTTTGCGGGCCAAGTCATGCCTATAATTCTAGCTACTTGAGAAGCTGAGGCAGGAGGATCACAAGTTTGTGGCCAGCCTGGGCACCATAGTGAGACCCAAGTCTCAAAAACAGACAAACAAACATCTTTTCCCAATTTGTGGCTTGTCTTGTATTCTTTTTTTTTTTGGTACCGGGGATTGAACTCAGGGGTATTCAACCACTGAGCCACATCCCCAGCCCTATTCTGTATTTTATTTTATTTGGAGACAGTCTCACTGAGTTGCTTAGCAACTTGCCGTTGCTGCGGCTGGCTTTGAACTCGCAATTCTCCTGTCTCAGCCTCCCTAAGTGCTGGGATTACAGGCATGTGCCACCACGCTCAGCTTTATATTCTTCTTATAGTGGTTTTTTTAAATAAATTTAAGGTTTTCATATTAATGTCTCTAAATTTATCAATATTTTCCTTTGTGGTTTGTGCCTTTGTGTTTCTTTATTAAATGTATTTCCAATATTAGCAGACATTGTATAAGAGTACCTAATGGCAAATTCTGAGTACATACAGCCTATATTCAGGTTCTATCTCCATCACCTACTAACTGTATAGCCTCAAGTAAATTATTAACCTCTCAGTGCTTCAGTCTTTTCATCTGTAAAATAGGGGTAATCATAGCACCAATTTGATAGAGTTGCTATCAAATAAACAGATAACATATGAGGCCCAAGACCATTCCTAGCATATATTAAGCTCTACATAAATATTTATTATGATGATGCTTATCAGATAATTTTTATTTTTCATTTTCAGCAAAAGTATCTCATTCAGTTTTATATTCCCAGCTCTTGGCCCAATTCCTGCCATGAATAAATATCTTTATTTTATTTATTTATTTTTATGTGGTGCTGAGGATCAAACCCAGTGCCTCATGCATGCAAGGCAAGTGCTCTGCCACTGAGCCACAACCCCAGCCTCCTGCCATGAATAAATAGTTCTGCATTTTTCCCCTCGCTAGCCTTTCCCCCCACTCAACCTAGTCTTCTATGGTGTTGTCAAAATAATCTTCCTTACACAGCTATGATACTTTATCTCCTCTTACTAAAACTTTCAATTATTCTCCATTCCCTGCTAATGTTTAAGCAGCAAAATTTACCACAAACTTTATTTCCAAAGTGTTCAGATTCCCATTTGCACCAAACAATGGTGTTTGGTATCTTTCCATCAGCCTCTGCCAATATTCGTACATGCGCATCTGCAAATATGTATATATGTAGTCTAGGGCAGAGTTCAAGAGAACAAGTTCTAAAGGCAGACCGCCTGTATCTAGATTCTGACTCCAGCACTTACTATCTACGTGACTGTGGACAAGCCCCTTCACCTCTCCAAGTCCCAACTTCCTCATTTATAAAATGGAGACAGTTATAGTATCTACTACCTGTGAGCTCTTCATGAGATGTTTGGTGCTTGGTATGATGTCTAATACACAATAAAGCTCAAATACAGTTTTGCTGTTATTGCAAATATCATTGCTGTGCAGAACAAAATAGATTAGAGATTGTTACCCTGGAGTCTATGCCCTCTCTGAAATTAGGTGTAAAATGTGGTCTGTATGTACATTTTTTTTTAAAGCTTTAGAATTTTTTTTAAATATCTTTATTTTATTTATTTATTTACTTTTTATGTGGTGCTGAGGATCGAACCCAGTGCCTCACGCATGCGAGGCAAGCGCTCTACCTCTGAGCCACAACCCCAGCCCTGTATGTGCATTTTTCATGGTGTAACATGGAGCTGATGTCAGGGGGGTTCTTTGTCTCACGAATTCAAAGAATGGGATCCATGGACAAGTGGAAGGTAGACTAGTAAGATTTATTTAAAGCAGAAAAGGCTTCTGCAGTACAGGAAGGGTCCCAAAGGAGGATACCGCTGACTATTCCGTTTAGAGGTTTTTATGGGCTTGATCTGTCCCTACAGGTGATTGGTGGGATAACATGTGAATATAGGATTCAGGAAGGGGCTAATCAACTCTCTATTTTGTCTTCAGCAAATCCAGCCAGAGTAGTTTCTATGCCTTCATTAGCATAAGGGTGGGGGTGAGGCTTTGTAGACACAAAGAAGTGCTTCAGAGAACATTTTGTAATTGGTCCTTGCTAGGGGTTGTTAAGGAATTGTCCTTGCGGCTAGGACTAGCTGGGGTCAGAAGCTTGATTTCCCAATCCACTCTTTCTCCTTTCTTCTCTGACACATCTCCCTTGCTGTCTATGGGTGGTCTATCTTCCTGTCTCAAAGTCAGGAGATCCATTGCTTTCATGACATAAGAAAAGTCTCACCTAGAGGCTAAGAACCCATGACCTATTCAGCACAATGTTCTCTGAGGGTAAAAAGTTTGTGAGGCCATCCAGTCCCCCTGTAGGAGTCAGTCAAAATTCCCATGAAACAGGAACAGAATGACGGGGAGCAAATGCATTAGCAACTCCTTGGAAGGAGTTAAAGTACACAGAGAAACCGAGGAACACTAAGAGGGAGAAAGCATTTTAGCTTAACGTAGTACAACTGCTGAGGTTTTGAGGACTCCATCAAGGAGGAAGGAAGCCCATTTGTTGATTCACTGTGAATAAGTGCATCGGCAGGTTGTCTGTATGTGACTGGAGACGGGTGGGGTGTGGGGAATTAGTCCAACTTGTTTTACATCAAACTGGGTTATACGGCTGGGGTTGTAGCTCAGTGGCACAAGGTTTGCTTAGCACGTGTGAGGCACTGGGTTCCATCCTCAGCAGCACATAGAAATAAATAAATAAGGGGCTGGGATTGTGGCGCAGTGGTAGCGTGCTCGCCTAGCATGCATGAGGCACTGGGTTCGATCCTCAGCACCACATAAAAATAAAATAAAGATATTCTGTACACCTACAACTAAAAAAGTAAATAAATATTTTTTAAAAAATAAAAATAAATAAATAAATAAAAAGTATTGTGTCGGGCTGGGGTTGTGGCTCAGTGGCAGAGCACTTGCCTTGCATGTGTGAGGCCCTGGGTTCGATTCTCAGCACCACATATAAATAAATGAATAAAATAAAAAGTCCATCAACAACTAAAAAAAATTTTTTTAAAAAGTTATTGTGTCCATCTACAACTAAAAATATTTTTAAACAAGTGAGTTATATATTGGCCAAATAATATTGTTATATTGTATGCATGTACAAATATGTAATAGCAAATCCCGTCATTATGTACAACTATAATGCACCAATAAAAAAAGTGAAAAGGAAAAACAGGTGGGTTATATGAGTTTATAGTATATTTCCATCACTACTGAGACAGGAAAGTAGAGCACCCATGAGCGGATAGGAGGAGGGAAGGAAAATGAGACACCAGGCCTAGGGAACATCCTGTTGCTGCCTGATAGCCTCAACTGCAATGGCTCTTCTTTAGCAACACCTAGCAATGACCAACCACAAAATGGTCTCTAAAGCACTTCTTCCTACGCCAACAACCTCTCATGCCACTTTTATGTTAATAAAGTCTTGAAAACTACTACTCTCCCCCAGTTTGTTGAAGAAGACAAAATAGAAATGATTAGCTCCTTTTTGAATTCTATATTTACATATCATCCCACTAATAATCTACAGGGACAGATCAAGCCCATAGAAACCTCTAGACAACATACAACCCTTTCTTGGGATCCCTTCCCATCCAGGAGTTCTGCTTTCTTTCTTTCTTTTCTTTTTTTTTTTTTTTGGTATTGGAGATTGAACTCAGAGGCACTGGACCACTGAGCCACATCCCCAGCCCTATTTTGTGTTTTATGTAGAGACAGGGTCTCACTGAGTTGCTTAGCACCACGCCATTGCTGAGGCTGGCTTTGAACTCGTGATTCTCCTGTCTCAGCCTCCCTAAGTGCTGGGATTAAAGGCTTGCACCACCGTGCCCGGCTGTCCTCTTTCTTTTTATTACTCTAATAAGTCCTGTTATTTTGCGCTCACCCTTGTGTCCGTGAATTTCATTCTTTTAATTAGCAAGACAAAGATGCCACCTGATATCATGCTCCATGCAACATTTGCGAGGACTCATTAGGGATCTATGGAAGGATATGAGTAATACAGACAAGAGAGCTCTCATTTCTCTTCTCTTATAAAGAATATTTCTAAGGGGACAAACTGTATTTAAACACTGGGCACCTATCAGCCAGTTAAGTGACTAGCATGACTGTTGGTCTTAAGTCTCAGGTGACAGGCTTGTTGGGCAGGTGGGGCTGATTTCCCTTCGCCTAGGCATTGGAAATGTCTGTCTGGACTTGCTTCAGTTTCCTTTCTGTGGGAGAGAATTGGTGCATGGGACAGAAAAAGGCTTGAGACAACTGAAGGCAGAGGACCAGAGCAACTCCCTGATGCTGCACGAAGGTCTCATGTTCCAAGTCTGAGCCTGACAGCCCTTAGGAGTACCAGATATTGACCACTGTCTGTCTTTCTGTTTCTGACTGACTTGGTCTGATGGTGGAGGGCATCCTCACCTAACAAATCTTGGATCCTGAGATGAAGTCTTAGTCTCATCTGAGGTCTTTGGAAAGAGGTGATCATTATTCCTGAGCATAAGCCAAGGAGTCTTTCTCCTTCTCTACAAAAACACCTTTTCCAGGGCTAGGGTTGCAGCTCAGTGGTAGAGTGCTTGTCTAGCACACGTGAAGCCCTGGGTTTGATCCTCAGCACCACATAAAGATACATAAATAAAATAAAGTTAGTGTGTCCATCTGCAACTTAAATTTATATATATATATGTATTTTTAATGCCTCTTCCATATGTACACCCTAGTGCTCAGTCTACTCCTAACTGTAAGTCCTGCCGACCCTCAATTCTTTTATCTTTTCTCTTTCAAGTGCCTAAATAAAGTCTCTAAGGACCTCCAGGCTTTCAAATGCTTTCTGGGACCCAAACCCCAAGTTTGTCCCTGGTATCTACCTCTTAAACAGGGACCCATCATAGGAGATTACCAAGATGGAGCTCCCCTAGCCTCAAACTTACGCTTCCTTCTTTAGACCTTCCTAAGGCACCTTTTCTTCTGTATTCCTCCTTGTCCTGCAGGGAAAAGACCAGAAGTTCTATTTCACTTAATTACAGTAAACTGCAACTTATCTCTGCTATTCAGAGAACACAAGCACTTGCCCTTCTTTTTTTTTTTTTAATTTTTTTTAGTCATTGATGGATCTTTATTTTATTCATTTATTATTTATAGGTGGTGCTGAGGATCGAACCCAGTGCCTCACGCATGCTAGGCAAACACTCTACCACTGAGCTACAGCCCCAGCCTGCACTTTCCCTTCTTTTTTTTTTTTTTAAATATTTATTTTTTAGTTGTAGGTGGACAGAATATCTTTATTTTATTTTTATGTGGTGCTGAGGATCGAACCCAGTGCCTCTCGCATGCTAGGCCAGCACACTACCACTGCGCCATAACCCCAGCCCCCACTTTCCCTTCTTAATTGGAGATGTCACCCAGAACACTGTCAGGCTTGCCTCCTTGTTCAAATTAAGGAGCCTAACAAGAGACCACGGTCCTATAAGTATAAGGACCCCACAGGACAAAGGGAAGTTTAAGACAAAATTTAAAGGCACAATCAGTTAGCAAATGCTCTCCCTTAACTCAAGTATTTATCAAGAAGTTAGGATCCAGCCGGGCGTGGTGGCTCACGCTTGTAATCCCAGCACTTTGGGAGGCTGAGACAAGAGAATTCCAAGTTCAAAACCAGCCTCAGCAATGGCGAGGCACTAAGCAACTCAGTGAGACCCTGTCTCTACATAAAACACAAAATAGGGCTGGGGGTGTGGCTCAGTGGTTGAGTACCCCTGAGTTCAATCCCTGGTACCAAAAAAAAAAAAAGAGGTTAGGATCCTCCATATTGAGTGAGGCCCAGTTCTTCCTCCAACAGTTTCTCAACTGGTGGTGGGCTCAGGACACCCCATAGATAAACAAGTCCAAGTTGTTTCAATTAGGGAATTACCCAGCTCTCCAGAGAAGGTTTTAGGTAGAGCCTCATTGGTAAGCACAACTAGTTCAATAGGCCCATGTCTCTCTATGGTTGTATGTGAGAGAGGACCTGCAGCTGTGCAGGATGAAATCCATGGGACATTCTGGCTATTAGAGATAAGGGATATTGGGGCTGCTCTGACTCCTCCTTTTGTCTCAAAGATGAGAAACCAGATTTCCACTCCTCTGGAATTTTTAAAAACAATTCTTTCTTTCTTTTTTTTTTCTTTTTTTTTTTTTGGTTATAGATGGACACAATACCTTTATTTTATTCATTTATTTTTATGTGTTGCTGGGAATCGAACCCAGTGCCTCACACATACTAGGCAAGTGCTCTACCACTGAGCCACATCCACAGCCCCACTCCTCTGGAATTTGTCGAAGAAACTGGGATAAATTCAACCCCCAGAGTTTAAGGAAGAAATATCTAGGGTTTTTCTGTGGCCTGATTACCATCTGGAAGATGGAGGGGGAAAAATGGCCTTTGGAGGGAAACATAAACTATAACACCATCTTACAGCTATTCTTCATTTAAAAAAGGAAAAAAATTATCAAAAGGCCTTATGTCTAAGCTTTTTGCTTCTCATGCTCAAAATGGCAGCTTTCCTTTTTCCTTATCTGCCTGCCTGATATCCATCTGGAAAGTAAACTACATGAGCAAAGGCCTGTATAAAAAAAGTATCGTTTTTAAATACATGCTGCTTGTGGGCATAAAATACTTTTTTCTCCCGGGATTCCTGTTTACTCTGGGATTCTGCTCTTTCAGTTTCTCCCTAAATGCTAGAAAAAGGAAGAGACAGAGAGGAAGGGAATCTGGAAAGGCCAGTTGTATCAGGCAGCAGATCTTTTGAGGTCTACATTCTGCTTCAGAGAAAACCTAGCAGGAGTTGCTCCAAATCATGGACTCCTGGAACTAGCAGGAGTTGCCCCAAATCATGACACAATAGGCCCAGGAATGTCAGGGGATACCCTAAATCCTGCAGAGATTTCTCTTCTCTTCAGATGGGCATAGTAAAAAGAAAATATCTCATATATATAAATTTTCTTTTCTTTTTTTTTTTTGGTACTGAGGATTGAACCCAGGGGTGCTTAACCCCTGAGCCACATACCCAGCCTTTTTTTTTTTTTTTTTACATTTTATTTAGAGACAGGGTCTCACTGAGTTGCTAAGTGCCTCACTAAGTTGCTGAGGCTAGTTTTGAGCACAAGATCTTCCTGCCTCAGCCTCCCGAGCCACTGGGAGCCACAGGCGTGTGACACGGCGCCCAGCATCCTTTTTCTTAAAAACCTTTCACTGAGGACTTCATGGGCTCCCACATTCTTTAAATATCTGGGTTGGCTCTAACCTGATCCAAAAGTATACTCTGGTCGGATAAGGATGTTCCATGTGCTCCTTTGCTAAATTATTACCATGCCATTTTTTTTATTCTTTTTTTTTTTTTGTAAATATTTTTTTAGTTGTAGATGGACCTTTATTTATTTATATGTGGTGCTGAGAATCAAACCCAGTGCCTCACATGTGCCAGGCAAGCGCTCTGCCACTGAGCCACAACCCCAGCCCTTATTTGTTCTTTTTAGATATACAAGATAGCAGAGTGTATTTTGACATATTATACATAGAAGGATGAACATACCATTTTTTTTAAAGCCTCTGTCTTTTTCTGAGCTCAAGTTTTTTTCTGGTTAATTCATCTTTGATCCTGCATTAGTTAGTCCTGTTTTGTCTAACTAGAGTTTCTAGCCCTCTGTTTTTCCTGCTGTCTTTACTCAGAGACCAATTATTCAAGGGTTAACTCTCAAATACACTGGAAAAGAAAAGAGATCTTCTCCATTGAAGGGTCCTAAGGAGGGAGAATAAACAGTGGTAACGGTGGGAGTGAATTTGCTCTCACGGAAGATGATTGAAATTTTGATTTCAGTGTCCACTATGACTGATAGACTCTATTCCTAACATCTTCAACTGCTCAGGTGCTTCCCATGTCTGAGTCATACTGTAAAAATCTGTGACAGAGCCAGGCATGGTGGCTCAAGCCTGTAATCCCAGCATTTAGGGACGCTGAGACAGGAGAATCGTGAGTTCAAAGCCAGCCTCAGCAATGGCGAGGCGCTAAGCAACTCAGTGAGACCCTGTCTCTACATAAAACACAAAATAGGGCTGCGGATGTGGCTCAGTGGTTGTGTGCTCCTGAGTTCAATCTCCAGTACCAAAAAAAAAAAAAAGTGACAGGCTCTATTTTAATTTCTAAAGGGTTAAATGTGACAATCTGCATAGTTCAATATCTGTAGCTCATTTGTCTTTAACCTGTAGGGATCTAATACGTAATAGGTAACAAAAAAAAGGCTATAAAATCTTCATTTCCTATAAGTTTTTATGCATATGTGTGCATACCTATGTATTATAAGTTATGTCTACATACATGCTTAGGTCTACAAATCATGTACATGGTACCAAAATTGGCATATAGATAAATGAGCACTCATAAATAAAGAATGGATCCAAGTGCCTTTCAGTTCATGTGACTTAAGTTGGTTAAATGGTTAAGAGTAAGGATGTCTTTAAAATTACTAACCCAGCCAGGATATGGAGAAAAAGGAACATTTTTATACTGTTGGTGGGACTGTAAATTAGTACAACCACTATGTAAATCAGTATGGTGGTTCCTCAAAAGACAAGGCATGGAGCCAGGCGTGGTGGCTCACGTTTATAATCCCAGCACTTTGGGAGGCTGAAATGGGAGAATCGCAAGTTCAAAGCCAGCCTCAGCAACGGCTAGGCACTAAGCAACTCAGTGAGACCCTGTCTCTACATAAAACACAAAATAGGGCTGGGGATGTGGCTCAGTGGTTGAGTACCCCTGAGTTCAATCCCTGATACTTAAAAAAAAAAAAAAAAGACAAGGCATGGAACCACCATATGACCCAGCTATACCACACTTTAGTATTTATCCTAAAGAATTAAAGTTATCGGGCTGGGATTGTAGCTCAGCGGTAGAACACTTGCCTCTCATGTGTGGGGCCCTGGGTTCGATCTTCAGCACCACATACAAAGCAATAAAAAAATAAAGACATTGTGTCCATCTACAACTAAAAAAATATTAAAAAAAAAAGAATTAAAGTTATCATACTACAGTGATACATCATACCCATGTTTAGAGCAGTACAATTCACAATAGCCAACATAGGTGGCCATCCACAGATTAATGGATAAAGAAAATGTGGTATATATACACAATGGAGTTTTTTGTCTGTTTTTGGTACTGGGTATTGAACCCAGAGGCACTTAACCACTGAGTTACATCCCCAGTCCTCTTTTACATTTTATTTAGAGACAGGGTCTCACTGAGTTGCTTAGGGCTTTGCTAAGCTGCTGAGGCTGGCTTTGAACTCATGATCCTTGTGCCTCCGCCTTCCAAGCCACGGAGACTACAGATGTGTGCCACCATGCTCCCCATGGAGAAAAATTAAATTATGTCATTTGTAGGAAAATGGGTGAAATTAGAGACTATTAGGTTAAGCAAAATAAGCCAAACTCTGAAGGTCAAGGGTGTATGTTTTCTCTCATATGTGGAAGCTATAGAGGGAAAAGGAAGAGAAAGATATTGGGGGATCTCATAAAAACCAAAGGGAGATCAGTAGAGGAAAGGTACCAGGGGTGGGAGTCAGGGAGGGAGGGAGGAAGTACTAGGGATTTTAGCCAAATTATATTGTTATATTGTATGCATGTACAATATGTAACAACAAATCCCATCATTATATACAACTGTCATGCACCAATAAAAAAATGTGGAAAGAGAAAAAAAATTACTAACCCACACATTTCTCTAGGAGGCCAAACAATCAATAGTGTTGGTTTCTATAAAATGTTTAAAGTGTAATGTCTATTGCTTCTAGGATTTTTCTTCGGCAGGAAAAAGATGACTTAAAATGTTAAGTAGGCTTGTCTGATATCTTGGTTTTCATGAGTAACCTAAAAATAACAACTAAATGGCTAAATTTGATTTAACATATATGGGATTTTCATAAATATATTTGTTAGAAGAGATACCTGATTAATGTACAAAGTTACAATACTGAAACGTCAACAAGTACTATTGGCTTCTTGAATTCTGTAAGACAACATATATTTGGGTCTATATAATGTGTTTTTATAAATTGCTAGTAAACAGAAAAATAGTTTAGAGTGGTCTTCACTAAAAAGTCAGGTGTTACTAACAATTCAAATTCTAAGATTCTATAATTCCATCTGCAAAGGGTACAAAAAGGTCCAGCTGTATTTTGATTACAGTACTGTATAAAGCATATTTTGTCTTATTAAAAAGGAGTAATTTGTCTAAGTTCAGAAGTTTCATAATGATTTTTTCAAAAGATAAATTTAATTGGTACTAGGGATTTAACCTAGGGGTATTTTATCACTGAACTACATTCTTAACCCTTTTTATTTTCTATTATTTTTAGACAAGGCCTCCCTAAGTTGCTGAGGCTGGCCTGGAACTTGCAATCTGATCCTTCTGTCTCAGCCTCCCCACTTGCTGGACTTACAGGTATGCACTACCACGCCTGGCTCAAAAGGTAAATTTTTAAAAATACTAGCAACTGGAAAAAGGGACATACAAGAATGTTATAGGTATGGAAATATATTTTCTGAAGAAAAGTTGAAAGAAAAAAGAAATTTTTCTGGAAGAGAAAGTATTCTATATGATAAAATAATATTCTTGTCCTAAAGTCCAAGATAAAAAGGAGAGGACAATACAAAAGATGTAAACAAGTTAAAGAGTGTTTAAGTAAGTTACAAAAGGTTTGTGAATGGTAAATCTCAAAAAGTGTATGATTAAGTTGGCTATAATCTGGGGCTGGGATTGTAGCTCAGCGGTAGAGCGCTTGCCTTGCATGCGTGAGGCCCTGGGTTCGATCCTCAGCACCATGTACAAAGCAATAAAATAAAGACATTGTGTCCATCTACAACTAAAAAAATATTAAAAAAAAAAAAGTTGGCTATAATCAGCAGAGTCCATTAAAGTTATTTAAAGGTGTTTTTTGGGGTTTTTTTTTGTTACCAGAGATTGAACCCAGGGCCACTTAACCCACTGAGCCACAATCCCAACCCTTTTTATTTTTTATTTTGAGACAAGGTCTCCCTCCCTAAGTTGCTGAAGCTGGCTTTGAACTTGTAATCTTCCTGCATCAACCTCCTAAACCATAGTACAGGTGTGTACTATGGCACCTGGCTTTAAGATTTTTTTCCTAAGGTCAATTTTTAATATACTAATATAGAATAAAGTCTAATTCTCTATGTTTAAAAACAACAGCGCTCCTTAAAACAAAGATCTTAAAAATGGCTATCTCTCAAAGCTACAAATAAATTATGACCCTGGACAGGGCACAACTGAAATGTAGACATTAAAACAACTTTTTAAGGGACTATTATTCCCCTGGTAGGTAGAGTCATTTGTGTTTCACCTTTGCTAATGAAAGAAATAAAACTTCTTTTCCTTTTTCTCAAAACCATGTCTTCATTATTAGATCGCTATCCAGGACAAAGCAAAGACCAAGTTTTCGGCAACTATCCATCAAGATAATTTCTTGTGTCTATTATGTTTACAAATCAAGTATGTTTTTGCTCTTGCTAATTTCACTTTATAAACTGATACCTGTGTTTTGCAGAAGTACTACTTCTAACAGAACAGCCGCAGTGACGACAAGAAGGCATCACTATCACCTCCAGGACAGATAGGCTATAATGCTGACTTCCAGCACTGATACTAACCCTAATTAAACAAAAGGGTAACTGTAAAATTATAACATTAAAGATAAAACCTATTATTCCCATTTCAATAGTGGTGAAACTAGCCTGCCAGATGTTTGAAACCAAAACTTGAAGACAAAAGTCAAGGAAGAGCCATCGCGGCTGGAGCTGTCAGAGGCAGCAACAGGATGTTCTCCAGGCCTGGGTCTCCTTCCCTCCTCCAAAGCACTGATCCTATCTGCGTATGGGTGGTCTATCTTCCTATCTCACTACCACCCATAATTTTCTAGTTATTCTATCACCCACTGATTTTCTTCCGGCAGCACTGAGGATCAGCCGGAAAACACCGAGGCATAGGAGGAAAAGGCAAAAGAGGAAAAAGCTCCAAAGGAAGCCGATTTCAAGGGCTTTCGTCCTGCTGTCCCTTTAAGAGAAGAACCTCTGGGGACCGGCAGTCCCAACCGACCCCAGTTTTAACCGAAACCTAACCCGGACTTCCCCCTCTTGACTCAAATAAGACCAACTTTGGATTTTCCCTCCCCTGATGACCAATCCGATTCTGTTGCCAGGCAGACTTTAGCTGCCGCCTGTGCGAGCCCGGCGCCTTCTGTCTCCGGGGTGGCGGAGACGACCAATGACAGAGCAGGCCGTCGGAGTATCCGGGCAGATCGCGGCTGCTAGAACCATTCAGAAAAAGGAAAATAAAGCAACGCACGAGCCTGCTGGGCCGGGACCGTGGGGCTGGGCTGGAGTGAAGGTGGCTACGAGGTAGTTTCTCTTTCTCCCTTGTCTGTATTGTTGCTTGTGTTGGAAGGCGGCTGTTTAGAGGTAGGAAGGGGGAGATGTGAGTTGGGAGGAGAGCAAAAAAAAAAAAAAAAAGGTTCGGCTGTGTTTCAACAGCTCTTCACCCATGTGCACGTGTCCTGAATCTGGGACCCCTCTCCCCTTACCGGGTTTCCTACGCCCAGCCCAAGTGTTCCGCTGCCCGGAGCCCACCACTTTGCAGCAGCCGGGGATGGAATGGAGGGGGCAGGGAGCGAGGTGGGGGCGCGCATCGGGATGGGATGTTGTGGGAGATGACGTAGGGACCGGCGCGGAGGGGAGGGGGCAGCGGGGGAAGCCGTGGCAAGATTAAGCAATGAGAACTTGGGCCCAGTCCCCCTCACCCCGCCAAGCCTGGAAGGGCCGATTATGTTCCTATCCTTTCTGACCTCCCAGGTAAAATCAGCGCTGAGGAGAATTGAACTTTGTTTTGCGGTTGTTATTGCTGTGTTTCAGGGGGAGAAGGACGGCATGGGACTCAAGAAGAAATGAACATATCTTTCTAACGTGGATTCCCCATCCCCCTATCTATTCCCGGAGGGTTTTCCAAATTTAGGAGTCTTAGATAGGTGGGCAGGTAGAATGGAGATGGCAAAGATCTCTTTGGGTACAGAGGGGCCTGGTGAAGTAATGCAGTAATTTCTGATTTTTGGAGCGAGTGGTGAGAAAGACCACTGAGGAAATTTGGAGACTTTTAGTTTTTCTGTCTTTCTGGGCAGAGATGAGAGCTGCCCTGGGGTCTTCAGGGGAAGAGAAGGCCAATGTGGTTAAATCTTCATATCCTACCCCTCTCAGCTCTACCCCTCATGCCAGCATGGCAGAAGATGAGCCTGATGCTAAGAGCCCCAAGACTGGAGCAAGGGCCCCCCAAGGTGGTGCTGAGGCTGGGGAACCTACTACCCTTCTCCAAAGACTCCGAGGTACCATTTCGTAAGTACTCATTACCATCTCCATATTCCATATCCTATTCCAGAGCTCAGGATAGATCCCTGTAGCACTTCACTTTCTTGAGAGATGAACTGCCTCTTCCCAGACAGGTACTTCTGAGCAGGGCAAGATTCTTGGTCATTCTTAGTCAACAGCTCTTGAGCACCTACCAGGTGTTTCAGGCCTTTGCCCTCCCTATCTGTCAAAGGGGTGGGAAAACATTGTGTGTGACCTCCAGCTTTCTCTTTTTCTCCACAGCAAGGCCGTACAGAACAAAGTAGAGGGAATCCTGGTAAGCATGTTGGGAAGAGTACAGTAGAGAAATGGCATTGGTGGGGGATGAAGATGGTGGGATGACATGGGTTTATGTCTACCTTGTCAGATAATTGGCTTTGCAACTTGCTGCCACTTTGACTTGGAACATCTCACTTCATCTCTCTGTGACCCCTTGTGTAGATGTCCAATAAAGATAAAATCAGAGCTGATCCCCTCTGCTTTCTTCTCTCCATGATAGTCCATAGGGTTCTTCAGAGCACAACGAGCACCCAGCAGCCTCCAACCTCAAATCATTTCATTCCTTTTTTTTTTTCTGGTGCTAGAAATCATCAAACCCTGGGCCTGGTGCCTGCTAGGCCAGTGCTATACCACTGAGCCATATCCCCAGCCTCAAATCATTTCTGAGGTCCCTTCCCAGTCTTGACAATCTCTGTCAGCCAAACTCAAACTTTATGGTAGGGATCAGAGGATCCTGTATTCCATTGTTCTTGGCCTTATTATTTCTCCTGTCTCTGTTCCCTCCTACTTCAGCAAGATGTTCAGAAATTCTCAGACAATGACAAGCTGTATCTCTATCTTCAGCTCCCCCCAGGTCCCAGCACCGGAGACAAAAGGTAAGTTTTGGTGGTAGAGTTTTAGGTGTCAGAGGTTCTCATTCTCAGAGACAGTCTAACTGGGGAGGGGCAAGGTGAGTTGGACTCATATCTGTTGGCCTCGATCAAGAAGAAAGGCCCCAGCCAGGCGTGGTGGCGCAAGTTTATAATCCCAGCACTTAGAGAGACTGAGATGGGAGAATTGCGAGTTCAAAGCCAGCCTGAGCAACAGCGAGGCGCTAAGCAACTTAGTGAGACCCTGTCTCTACGTAAAACAAAAAAAAAATAGGGCTGGTGTTGTGGCTCAGTGGTCAAGTGCCCCTGAGTTCAATCTCCAGTACCCAAAAAAAAAAAAAAGAAAAGCCCCAGCCCTGGCTTGATTTCTCAGGGAAAGGTAAAGCTGGGTGAAGTAACTTGGTCCAACATCATTGAAGTGTCAGTCTGGGAAGAACTGTAACACTGAACATGATGTCAGGTGGGTTCTTTGTCTCATGAATGCAAAGAATGAGATCCATGGAGAGGACAGTAGAATAGCAAGATTTATTTAAAGCAGAAAAGTGGGGCTGGGGTTGTGGCTCAGTGGTAAAGCGCTTGTCTCACATGTGTGAGGCACTGGGTTCAATTCTCAGCACCACATATAAATAAATGCATAAAATAAAGGTCCATAAACAACTAAAATAAAAGTATTTAAAAAAAAAAGAAAAGAAAAGCAGAAAAGCTCTTGCAGTACAGGAGCGGTCCCAAGGGAGGGTACTCCTCTGCTGACTATCTTCTGTCTCGGGTTGTTTGTTTGTTTTTTATTTATTTTTATTTCTTATTTTTAAAAATATTTTTAATAGTTACTTATAGACCTTTATTTTATTTATATGTGGTGCTAAGAATCGAACCCAGTGCCTCACACATGCTAGGCGAGTGCTCTACCACTGAGCCACAATCCCAGCCTCTGTTTTTTATTTTTTTTATAGTTATAGATGGACAGAATGCCTTTAGTTTTTTTTTGTTTTTTGTTTTTCTTTTTGGTACCGGGGATTGAACTCAGGGGCACTCGACCACTGAGCCACATCCCCAGCCCTATTTTGTGTTTTATGTAGAGACAGGGTCTCACTGAGTTGCTTAGTGCCTCGCCGTTGCTGAGGCTGGCCTTGAACTCGCGATTCTCCTGTTTCAGCCTCCCTAAGTGCTGGGATTACAAGCTTGTGCCACCGCATCCAGCTCCTTTAGTTATTTTTATGTGGTGCTAAGCATCAAATCCAGTGCCTCATACGTGCTAGGCAAGTGCTCTGCCACTGAGCTACAGCCCTGTCTAGGGGTTTTTACCGGGCTTGATCTGTCCCGATAGGCGATTTGTAGGATGACAGGTAAAAATAGGATTCAGAAAGGGGCTTATCAACTCTATTTTGCCATCTTGAGCAAATCGGGAGAGAGTGGTTTCTTAGCATAAAGATAGAAGTGAGGGTTTGTTGCATAAGAAGAAGTACCATAGAGAACATTTGGTGGTTGGTCATTGCTAGGAGTTGCTAAGGAACTATCCTCATGGCTAGGACCAGCTGGGGTCAGAAGCTTGGTTTCCTAATCCTCTCTTCCTTTTTTTTCTCTGAGACCCTTTCCCTAGCTGCCTATGTGTGGTCTATTTTCCTGTCTCAGAATCAGGACAGTTGTTGAGATCTTGGTAATGCTTATTTTTTTACTTCTCTTGCAGCTCAGAGCCAAGCACACTCAGCAATGAGGAGTACATGTATGCCTATCGGTGGATCCGCAACCACCTAGAAGAGCACACAGATACCTGTCTGCCAAAGCAGAGTGTTTATGATGCCTATCGGTGGGTAGAGGGGTGGTGCCTGGGTTGGTGGGCACAGGACTAACCCTTACCCCTAAAGAGAGCCCTGCCTTAATACAGCTTGACTTTTTAAAAGAGTTCCCCACACTCAATTCCTAGGAACCCTCTGAATCTACCTATGGCCTCCTTTTTTGAGTAATTTCCCATTCTGTACCCCGCTCACTCAGGAAGTATTGTGAGAGTCTTGCCTGTTGCCGCCCACTCAGCACAGCCAACTTTGGCAAAATCATCAGAGAGATCTTCCCTAACATTAAGGCCCGACGGCTCGGTGGCCGGGGTCAGTCCAAGTATCCTTGACTGGAGAGGATGGGGCTGGAGGACATGGGGAGGAAGACATAGGGTATGGGGAGCCAGCAGTAGGAATAATCTAACTTATCTAAGGAGTTTGGAGAACCTCAAGTGTTGGCTGCTCCTTAACTTACATCAGGTATTGCTACAGTGGCATAAGAAGGAAGACCTTGGTATCTATGCCACCCCTGCCTGGACTTGACTTAAAGGGTTCTGAGAGTGTAAGTAATGACCCTTCCCCTCTTCTCTCCTCAGTAAAAGTGGGAGGTCTTTGGGACATGTTTTAAGGGCTGACACAGCCTAGGTCATTGTACACATTGCTTCTAGGTGCCCTTTGACTACCCTAAGACCAAAGCAGATGCAAAAGAGAGTTTGTGGGTTCTGGGGCAGGATGGGTAGAGGCTACTCCCATCCCCAATCTGTTTTCAGCTTTGGTCAATTAGTAGTGTCAGGGGAAAGGGTCCTTTAGTATGGAGTGTGATTGGGCATTTCCTTTTCCACCACAGCCAGAAATGGGTCCAGAAGTAACCCCAGCACCTCGGGATGAACTGGTAGAGGCAGCCTGTGCCCTAACCTGTGACTGGGCAGAGCGAATCCTGAAACGGTCTTTCAGTTCCATCGTTGAGGTTGCCCGCTTCCTGCTACAGCAGCATCTCATCTCTGCCCGATCTGCACATGCCCATGTGCTTAAGGCCATGGGGCTTGGTGGTGTGTAGAACCTCTCATGTCTAGGACTTTCTCTCATTTCTGAGAAACCCTCAACCACTTTCAATTTTAAAGTCCTTCCCAAATCCTAAAATAGAGTCACCTTGGAATTGCCTTCTATTCTTGGAGACTCTTTTTTTTTTCCCTTTTTGGTACTGGGGATTGAACTCAAGGGTGCTCTACCACTGAGCTACATCCCCATCCTTTTATCCCTTTTTATTTTGAGAAAGTGTGTTTTACTAGGTTGCTGAGGCTGTTCTAGAATTTGTGATCCTCCTGCTTCCTATCCTTGAAATTATAGGCATGTGCCACCATGCCTGGCTTCCTGGAGACCCTTCCAAGACATGCTTTAGATATCTTGCTTTTCTCTGTCTCTCCCTGGTAGTCAGGCAGTTGGAATCATCTCATTCCTTCATTCCTCAGTATCCTTTTTCACCCTCATTTTATCATCTTTTCTGCCACCCCTGCAGAAGAAGATGAACATGCCCCTCGGGAACGGTCATCTAAATCCAAGAATGGAGTAGAGAACCTGGAGGGAGGAGCCCATAAGAAACCAGAGAGACCAGCCCAGGTAAGGAGGTGAATGTCCCTGATTTGCTACCTTGGGCTGGAAGTTTAGTATACATATACCCTTCCCCCAGTGGGTCTCCAGCTTTTTCACCCCTGGTTTCTCCAGTGCCTACATTTCCTCCAGTATCCAGTCTTCATACCTTATTGTGGTCCTCTTTGCTCTTTAGTCTCCAAAGGAGTTGGAAGCCCGGGCTGGGCCTGGCCCTCCAGCACGTGGAGAGCGGAAGAAGAGTGTAATTGAGAGCTCTACATCATCAGCCAGTAACCCACAGGTCAATGCCCTAGTGGCCCGGCTGCCTTTGCTCCTTCCCCGGGCCCCTGCCTCACTTGTACCACCAATCCAAGTCTCTTCACCCATCCTGGCCCCCAAGCTTTCTTCAGGCACTCTGAAAGTTGCTACACTGCCCCTGCCCAGTAGGGCTGGGGGACCCCAGGCAGCTGTACCTATCATTAACATGATCTTACCAACAGTTCCTGCTCTGTCTGGACCTGGGCCAGGACGAGCTTCACCTGGGGGACTCACTCAACCCCGGGGCACAGAGAACAAGGAGGTAGGCATAGGAGGTGACCCAGGACCCCATGATAAGGGTATCAAGAGGACAGCTGAAATACCTGTGAGTGAGGCCAGTGGGCAGGACCCACCAGCTAAAGCAGCAAAGCAAGATACAGAGGATACAGCAAGTGATGCCAAAAGAAAACGGGGGCGCCCTCGAAAAAAGTCAGGTGGAAGTGGGGAAAGAAATTCCACCCCTGAGAAGTCAGCAGCTGCTGTGGACTCTGCCCAGTCCTCAAGGTTACTATGGGAGACATGGGGCTCAGAAGGGGAAAGCAACTCAGCTGGAGGGTCAGAGAGGCCAGGGTTAGGAGTAGAGGCTGAGCAGGGAACAATGTTTGCCCAGACTCAAGAAGATGGTGCTGTTTCCAGAGGAGGAAGGGAACCTAGTTCCCGGCAAGCCAAAGAAGCAGAAGATAAAATTCCTCTTGTCACCTCAAAAGTGAGTGTCATCAAGGGCAGTAGAAGCCAAAAAGAGGCTCTTCAGTTGGTAAAGGGAGAGGTAGACCCGGCAGCACAGGGTAATAAAGGCTTAAAGGGGCATGTGCTTCAAAGTTCCTTAACCCATGAGCGTAAAGACCTGGAAGCAACACCCCCATGATAGACAGGTCTGTGGGGAAGAGTGTCTGTTGTCCATATGTTAATTCTGCCTGCCCACCTGGTAGAAGCCTTTCACTGCACTTGCTTCTCATTTGCTATTCTTTCCCTAAGGGAGTCATTCTTCTCTGTGTGGACAGCTGAGTTGCCCAGTCTTACATAGTGCCTGGTGGCTGCCTCTGACCTTTCCAGCTTAATACCTTGGCTTTAGTGTAACCAATACATCTGTAGTGACCTTACCTGAATCCCTGTGC
This sequence comes from Xerus rutilus, assembly GCA_028644305.1. NCBI lineage: Eukaryota > Metazoa > Chordata > Mammalia > Rodentia > Sciuridae > Xerus > Xerus rutilus. The sequence continues at coordinate 97,016,370 of CM053400.1, read as the reverse complement.
TCTCCTATGGGAAGACAGGGATGGGGTAAGTATGATAAATATAAGATTGGAGATTTTCTGGTTTTCAATATAGAAAACCTAACTCTTGAGCCGGGCGCAGTGGCACACGCCTGTAATCCCAGCACTTTGGGAGGCTGAGACAGGAGAATCATGAGTTCAGAGCCAGTCTCATCAATGGCGAGAGGCTAAGCAACTCAATGAGTCCTTGTCTCTAACACAAAATAGGGCTGGGGATGTGGCTCAGTGGTCGAGTACCCCTGAGTTCAATCCCTGGCACCAAAAAAAACTGGCCTAAGATAAAAAGAATTGCTGGGTATGGTGGCATACACCTGTAATCTCAGCTACTTGAGAGGCTGAGGCAGGAGGATTGTGAATTTGAGGCCAGCCTAGGCAACTAGGCCAGGCAATTTAGGGAGACCATGACTCAGAATAAAGGGCTGGGCAGAAAAAAGAAAGTGGCAGAGCACTTGCCTAGCATGCGTGCGACACCTGGAGGTGAGGGGTGGCAGGTATAGAAGGTAAAAAGGTTTATTGGCTTGTGTAACTGGAAAATCCAGAGGTAGTGTCAGATCCAGTTGAAGCTTGATCTGGTCACTCAGTATGTCTTTAAATATCTGATTGGTCTTTAGTCTCACTGTTCTACCTAATGTAAAATCATCTTAAGTCTGGGCTACCTCATAGTTGCCAGCACTCCTGGGATTACACATTTGTTCATTTATATCTAGCCAGAAAGAGAAGGTATCATTGTGCCTGAAAAGCCTAAAGATTGGTCCTGATTAGTCCAGTCTGGGTCACACATCCACCCCGACTAGTGAGTGTGGCCAGTAGGATGATATATTAATTTGTTTATTCTACATCATGGACCATACCTTTGGGGAAAAGGGTGGTGGATCAGCCTCTTTACAATCATAGAGCCCCCACATGGAGACTGGGCAGGGGGAGTTGCTGGGGAGGCAGCTGACACCCAACTACAAAATACATGTGGTTTTACCTTGTTAGGCTGAGACCAGATAAAGCTGCTTCCTTTTCCCTCAGTCTTACATTTCCTTTTCTGTAGTTCTAACTTCTTTCCTCATGTTCTAGTCTCAGAAGGAGGGGGCGGAGTTTCACCCTGTAGGGACTCTCTTCAGTCTCACTTAGATGACACCATCTTTTTTTCCACCTATATCTCAGTGATGGAGCTCCTTCTTTTCCTGTTTGAGTTTTCACTTTCTCCTCATTCTTGCTTCCCTATCCCCTCTAATCTATTGCCACTTTCACCAACTAGAGTCATGAGTCACTTCATTAAATTCATTCTGTATCCACTAGGTGTCAGCCTCTTGTCATACATAATCAGGACTGTGGGGTTGAGGCTAGATGTATGGAAGGATGTTATTCTGCATGTCAGGGAGCACTAATGGGAAGGGGATGCAGACCTTCCACATATGTCCCTGGGAAAAGCAGTAAACCAACCCATATTTATTGAGGACCTCCTTTCTTCTCTACATAGCATAGCTTTGGTCAGGGAATCTTGGTTCTTCCCAGGAAATATGGGTTTTCTTTCAGGGAGACACTCATTTGTCCATTTGTTTCCACCACAGCAGATTTTTTTAAAAATTATAATATGTAATATTTGATATATAAAGAATATATGTAACATTAATAAATTATGAAATATAATAATAAAATGAGTAACTATGACCCTGTACTCAATTCACACATTAAAATTAAAAATATTGAGTTTGTGTTCCTCCCTACCCTGTTCCCCTACCTCCCTTTAGAGGTAACCACTGTCCTTAATTTTGTGTTTATTAATTATTTGTTTTATATATATACATATATATTTTAACCACATATATATATTGTAAAAGTGTATTGTTTAGTTTTGCTTGTCTTTTAGCTTTACAAAAATGTTAACTCTACTACTACCTTAATGTTTGCCTTTTTGCACTTACCATTGTTTCTGAGATTAATCCATGTTGTAATAGCTGTGATTAATCCATTTTCATCTGTATAATATTCCATCAAGAGCATAAACCACAAGTTCTTCACCATTCACCTCTCAATGCATATTTGGGCTGTTTTCAGATTTTTGCTATTATGAACAATGCTGCTATGAATATTCCTGTACATGTTAGTGCCTTTGTTTTTAGCAAGCTTTCTGAAAAGGTTTCTAAGATGGTCCTTTTGGTCTGTACACCTTTTGAGCTGGAACTGTTCCCTCGTTTTATTCTCTGGATGAGTTTATATCAGAATGAAATGAACTGTTCTTGAATGTTTGGTAAAACCTATAAAGCCACCGTAGCCTGGTATTTCTTTGTGTTTTTTGTTTGTTTTTTGGTGCTGGGGATTGAACTCAGGGGCACTCGACCACTGAGCCACATCCCCAGCCCTATTTTGTGTTTTATTTAGAGGCAGAGTTTCACTGAGTTGCTTAGTGCCTCAGCATTGTTGAGGCTGGCTCTGAACTTAAAATTCTCCAGTTTCAGCCTCCCAAAATCTGGTGTTTCTTTTGGGAATAATTTAACTATTAGCTCAAGTTCTTTAGTAACAATAGACTATGTATGCCTTCTATTTCTTCTTGAGTCAGTTTAGACCAAGTGTTTCCCTAGAATTTTTGCAATTCATATCTTTTCCTTTTCTTCCTTTTATTTTCTTACATGATGTATTTATTTTTTCTTTGTTTTTTTCCTGCTCCTGGGTAGTCATATCTTCCTTTTCATTTCTGCTGTTTACTTGCATCTTCTCTTTTTTGCTCTTAATCAGTTGCACCATAAATTTATTTTTTATTTTTATTTTATTTTTTGGTACCAGGGATTGAACCCAGGGGCACTTAACCACTGAGCCACATCCCCAGCCTGTTTTATTTTGTATTTAGACACAGGAACTCCTTAAATTACCCAGGCTGGTCTTGAACCTGCAATCCTGCCTCAGCCTCCTGAGTGCGATTACAGGCAGCTGAGCTTCTCTCTTATATGTTTGTTTTCTGTTTTCTTCATTACTGCTCTTATGTATAGTATTTCTTTTTCTTTTCTTTCTTTTTTTTTTGTACCGGGGATTGAACTCAGGGGTACTCGACCACTGAGCCACATCCCCAGCTCTATTTTGTTTTATTTAGAAACAGGGTCTCACTTAGCCTCATTCTCCTTTCTCAGCCTCTCAAAGTGCTGGGATTACAGGTGTGCGCCACTGTACCCAGCATGTATAGTATTTCTTTTTTTCTGCTTTCCTAAGGTTTAATTTTATGTTTTTTTATAATTTATTAATTTGGATACTTAACTAATTTTCAGTCTGTTTTCTTTTTTTTTTTAAGTTTTAAGGCCCTTCTCCACATCCTGTAGTTTTTTTGTATTACAGTATTTTGATGATTATTTAGTTCTAAAGGTATTTAAATTACCTTTGCCACTTTTTTGACTTTTGGGGGGTTGGGGGATGCTGGGGATCAAACCCAAGGCTTTGTACATGCTAGGTAAGTGTTCTGCCACTCAGTTAAGCCCCCAACCCCTCAAAAATTATTTAGAAAAGTTTTGTAACTCTCCAAATGTCTGGAGGCTTCAAATTTTATTTTTTGATGCTTATTTTCAACTTAATAATTTGTATTCAGAGAATGTAGTATGTCTGTTACCTTGTTTTACCCCCAGGGATAGGGACTGAATCAAGGACCTCATGAATGTTGGACAAACACTACCATTTACCTACAACTCCAGCCCTTTTTATTTTATTTATTTTTTATGTATTTATTTTTTGTGTGTGGTCCTGGAGATAGAGCCCAGGGATACTTTACACCTGAGCTCTATCCCCAGCTCTTTTTTTGGGGAGAAGGGTGCCAGGGATTGAACTCAGGGGCACTCAACCACTGAGCCATATCCCCAGCCCTGTTTTATATCTTATTCAGAGACGGTCTCATTGAGTTGCTTAAGTGCCTCACCATTGCTGAGGCTGGCTTTGAACTCGTGATCTTCCTGTCTCAGCCCCCTGAGCCGCTGGGATTACAGGTGAGCGCCACCGTGACTAGCCCAGCCCTTTTTTATTTTGAGAGTCTCACTAAATTGCCAAATTTACCTCCAACATATAATCCTCCAGTCTCATTTTCCCCAAGATGTTGGGATTACAGGAGTGTCCCACCATGCCCTGCTCTGCTACCAATTCTCTGAAATTTGTTGGGATTATTTAATATTCTATAACTTTTCTTTTACTCCCAGCCCTTTTCACTTTTTATTTTGAGACAGGATCTCAAAAAATTGCCAAGGCTGGCCTTGAACATACAACCTTCCTGCCTCAGTCTCCCTTGCAGCTGGGATTAGTCATGTGCCACTGTGCATAGTCTTCTGTAACTTATTTTAGATGGCTGCATCTCTCTCGTTGTCTTCTGATGACTCCTACCCATGGTAGCTTGTTTCCTTGTATATTTTGTATTTGGGGGCATAGAACTCATATTTTGTTAAAATTTATAGAAATCTTAAGAGTCTATATTGAGGGTTCCTCCAGAGGCCAAGTACATTTGTTTCTGTGAGTAACCAAGCAATGTTCTTGACCTGGGATTTTGTTAGCCCCTTCAAGAGTCCAGGTTTAATGGCGTAGGGCACATAGCTCAATAGCTGAGTGTTTGCCTAGTATGTGTGAAGCTCTGGGTTTGAGCAGGGAAAGGAGTCCAGGTTTAATTCAAAAGTCCCAGATTTTTTTCTCCTGCCTTGACTAGACCCAAGTTTTAGACTGTTCATAATGCTGACTTTAGCCTTTTCCCCAGATCAAATCTGCTTTTGCATGTTGCTTATCCTTTATATAGTTTTTAGCTTAATGTTATATATTTTTTTCTCTTTACTGTTTCCCTTTATTTTCCCCCCATCCTCCCTCCTTTCCTTCTTTTCTTCCTTCCTTTTAAGATGGAGCATTCTGGGCTGGGGTTGTAGCTCAGTGGTAGAGCACTTGCCTAGCATATGTGAGGCACTGGGTTCGATTCTTAGCACCACATATAAATAAATAAACTAAGGTCCATTGACAACTAAAATATATATATATATATATATATATATATATATATTTTTTTTTTTTTTTTTTTTTTTTTTAAAGATGGAGCATTCTTTTGCCCAGGGTGGTCTTAAACTCCTGGATTCAAGTGATCCTCCTGCTTCAGCCTCCCAAGTAGCTGGAACAATAGGTGTGCACCACCACACCTGTCTACTTTACTACGTTAATTTCAATAAAATCAGCAATGTGCTAAAAAATATGTAATTGCTGTAATTTATCTAGAATCTAGTTGTAATTTAGTGGGAAAGTGCTTTCTCTTATCCATGCTGCCAAAAGCAGGAGTCCATTAATGTGGATATTTTCTCTCTCTCTCTTTTTTTTTTTTTTGGTTTTGTTTTGTTTTGGTTTTTTTGTTAGGCACTTTTTAAAAGTTGTTTTCCTGCTGGGCATGGTGGCCCATGCCTATAATCCCAATGGCTTGGGAGGCTGAGGCAGGATTGTGAGTTCAAAGCCAGCCTCAGCCTCAGCAACTTAGCAAGGCCCTAAGCAACTCAGTAAGACTCTGTCTCTAAATAAAATACAAAAAAGGGCTGGGGATGTGGCTCAATGGTTAAGCACCCCTCAGTTTAGTCTCTAGTACAAAAAAAAAGAAGGTGAAAAAGAAGAGGGCATTCCAGGAAAAGCAAAGTTGTAGACATGTGGCATGGTGGTGCAATGTAGTAAACACATCTCAACTAGAAAAGATGTATATAAACAACAGTAAGAAATACACTAGAGCCTGGGAGCAATGCTACATGCATATCCAGTGGCCCAGGAGGCCGAGGTAGGAGAATCGCAAGTTGAAGGCCACCCTCCGCAACTTAGCAAGACCTTGTCTCAAAAAATAAAAATGACTGGGATGTAGCTCTGGTAAAGTGCCCCTGTGTTCAATCCCCAGTACCAAAAGAGAAAAGAAAAGAAAAATAATATAGGGCTAAGGACATAGCTCAATGTTAGAATGCTTGCCTAGCATGCCTGAGGCCCTGAGTTCGCTCCCCAGCACTACAATAAATAAATTGAATAAACAAAAAACTAGAAGAATACAAACCATTATCATCTGGTTTTTGTTGTTTTTTAATATTTTTATTTTTTAGGTTTTTTTTTAGTTGTAGATGGACACAATACCTTTATTTTATTTGTTTTTTATGTGGTGCTGAGGATCGAACCCAGTGCTTCACACATGCTAGGTAAGCGCTCTACCACTGAGCCACAAACCCAGCCCTATCATCTGTTGATTGAAAAAAATGAATGAATAAAAGTCATGAAGTTTGCCTTAGAGAACTGGAGTCCAAGGAACTAACCAGGTAGCTACTGCCATTATCCATATGGGAGATGACTGACCCAGGCTGCTGACAGATTAGAGGTGGAGAAATAAACCACTGGTACTAGAATAGAAGCATCCAAGGAAATATTGTCCTTACCATGATTTGGGTTGGAATGTATCCATTCACTGGGATACCAAGCCACTGGATGATTCTTAGATTTGTATGAGTGTAACAGGATTTAAAAGTAGCTTCATGCAAAATAATCCTGGATTTGAACTCAACACCACAAAAAAGAAGAGGAGGAGGAGGAGGAGAAATGTTCATAGGTTCACTGGAAAGATCATGAATTAGGTCCATATCTTAGCTTTTCCAATTACCATATGATTTTGAACATTTATTTAGCCCAGTTTTTTCAAATTGTAGATTGCAATACATTAATGGGTTGTAAAATGTTTAGCAGAATGCAAAACAGTTTTTAAAAAGTGAAATAAAATAGAATCAAAACTATCAAGAGTGTATTGCACATAGAGTAAGTATCGTTTCATGAAACTTATTTTAGCTAAGATATATTTATGTGTTCTCCAGTGGTCATGATAAATAAAATGTATTTATTTTGGAATGAAGTAGAGCAATTTTGAAAAGCAATGACTTAATCATTCTGAAGCTCAGTTCCCATAATATGAAATAAAGTGTCTTTCATGGGGGTTGTAGTTAGGTATAAATGAGGTAATGTTTGTATTCAGATACAATTATTGCTCAAAAAATAACTACCAACTTCTTTTTCACTTCTCTGGAATGAAAATCCCATAAAGTCTATGATTCAGGAAAGAAATTAACTCTTCATAAAAAAATATTAAGCCACAAGGGTATATGAGAAATAAGTGGAACTATATTATGACACGAGTCCTCTATTTTTGTTTTTGTTTTTGGTCCTGCAGATTGAACTCAGGGGCACTCGACCACTGAGCCACATCCCCAGCCCTATTTTGTGTTTTATGTAGAGACAGGATCTCACTGAGTTGCTTAGCGCCTCGCCATTGCTGAGGTTGGCTTTGAACTCGCAATTCTCCTGTCTCAGCCTCCCTAAGTGCTGGGATTACAGGCTTGGCGCCACCACGCCCGGCTGATGAAATTTAAATAAGACAAATAAATGACATTGTCTTGCCCTGTTGATATTTTCCTGCACTCCCCAAAACCCAGTGTGCCACACATGCATACTTTCCCACCAAGGCAAGACGCTTCAGATGTATACACAACAGTGTGGGTTCGTTCCTTTATGGCCACCTGTCATCCACATACCACCATCCACACCTGAAATGGCTCCCCGGGATCTCAAAGGTGAGTGATTTTTTTTTTTCTGTCAAAAGATAATTAAAAAAAAAAATAGGGGGCTGGGATTGTAGCTCAGCGGTAGAGCGCTTGCCTTGCATGCGTGAGGCCCTGGGTTCGATCCTCAGCACCACGTACAAAGCAATAAAATAAAGACATTGTGTCCATCTACAACTAAAAAAAAAAATATTAAAAAAAAAATAGGTTCAGCCCAGCACAGTGGTACATATCTGTAATCCCAGCAACTTGGGAAACTGAGGTAGGAGGATTAAAAATTTGAGGCTAACCTCAGCAACTTAATAGAGCCCGAAGCAACTTAGCAAGACCCTGTCTCAAAATATAATATTAAAAAACCCAGCTAGGGATGTTGTCCAGTGGTTAAATGCCCCTGGGTTCAATCCCTGGTACCAAAATTAATAAAAATGGCTGGGGAGGTATACCACTGGGTTCAATCCCCAATAATCCTTGCCCCTCAAAAAGAAAGGTTCAGTGGGATGAGGAATTTTAGAGAATCTGAAAAATTTTACATATAAAAATTTTTTTTATGTTTAGTTGTCGATGAACCTTTATTTAATTTATTTATTTATATGTGGTGCTGAGAATCCAACCCAGTGCCTCACACATGCCAGGCAAGCGCTCTACCACTGAGCCACAACCTCAGCCCCTGTACTTTAAATTTAACATGGGAAAAATAACATTTGATTTTATTATCTGACAGTTATGGAGACTGAGAAGAAAATAATAAAGGCAAAAGGAAAGGGAATAAAAAATACTTTAATCAAAATATGTATTTAGAGCCGGGCGCGGTGGCTCAAGCCTGTAATCCCAGCACTTAGGGAGGCTGAGACAGGAGAATCGCAAGTTCAAAGCCAGCCTCAGCAATGGCGAGGCGCTAAGCAACTCAGTGAGACCCTGTCTCTACATAAAACACAAAATAGGGCTGGGGATGTGGCTTAGTGTTCGAGTGCCCTTGAGTTCAGTCCCCAGTACCAAAAAAAAACAAAAACAAAATATGTATTTAAAAAATATTTTTACTAACCAGGTGTGGTAGCATGTATCTGTAGTCCTATCACTGGGGAGGCTGAGGAGGAAGGATTGCTAGAGCCCAGGAGTTTAAGACCAGTGTGGGCAGGGCTGAGGTTGTGGCTCAGTGGCAGAGTGCCTGCCCCTCACATGTGAGGCCCTGGGTTTGATCCTCAGCACCACATAAAAACAATAAATAGGGCTGGGATTATGGCACAATGGTAGCGTGCTCGCCTAGCACGCATAAGGCACTGGGTTCGATCCTCAGCACCACATAAAAATAAAATAAAGATATTCTGTCACCTACAACTAAAAAAAAAAACATTAAAAAAAAAACAATAAATAAACAAAACAAAGATATTGCATCCATCTATCACTAAAATATTAGGAAAAAAAAAAAAAGACCGGCATCGGCAAGATAACCAGACTCCATCTTCACACACACACCCTAAACAAAAAACACCAATTATTTTTAATTTATTAATTCACTTTTTAAAATAACTATATTTCCCCAAACAATCAGTGAGAAAATTAGCATTGTTTTACAATTTTAGAAATCTCTTTAATACTGACTGGACTCCCATATCAGCTTCTACATTCAACCTGTTGCTATATCAACAAATATGAACTTTTTTCCTGTGCTAAAAACTAGGGATACAGCCAGAATTCAAAGATGAATCCTTTCCTGCCTTGTAGAGCTCAGACTAGAAGGGACTAATAGAAATAGGGCTGGAGTGTAAATAGAGCTCAGGGGTGAAATAGGTGGTTATCATGCAGGCAAGGCCCTGGGTTCAATCCCCAGCGCCAAAAAAAAAAAAGGAGACAGACTAATAAATAGATACAAAGAAATTTACACATGAGCCCATAGAGCTGTAAACAGAAAACTTAAAACATTCCCTACTTTAAATACTGTTGTGTGTGAGAGAGTGGAATGATCTCACTTGATTAAGAAAGAGCCTGCTGGGCTGGGGTTGTGGCTCAGTGGTAGAGCACTTGCCTAGTGTGTGTGAGGCACTGGGTTCGATTCTCAGCACCACATATAAATACATAAATAAGTAAATAAATAAATAACAACTAATAAAATATTTAAAAAAAAAAAAAAAAAGAAAGGGCCTGTTGGGGCTGGGATTGTGGCTCAGTGGTAGAGGAGCTCATGCGTGAGGCCCTGGGTTCGATCCTCAGCACCACATACAAAGCAATAAAATAAAAACATTGTGTCCATCTACAACTAAAAAAGAAAAGAAAAGAAAAGAAAGGGCCTGTAACTGTAGGTATGAAAAAGTTTCTTCTTAAGTTTGAACAGATATTCCTAGAATCTTGTTTTTCTGTCATTGGAAAAGTTCAAAAACTTTCTACTATAAAGAGGGCTGTCAAATGTACTTCTTCGATGTTTTCGAAGGCTAGTCTTGAGGCCTTTTGGAACTCTATCCCTTGAGGGAATGTGTGACATTTTAAACCCTCAGCTAATGCAGGGTTGTAACCTATTGTGTGACAGCTGGTTGGAAGCTGCCCAAGAGCTGCTAGTCCTGACAGGTGGACTGGTGATTCCCCACCCCAAAGGAGTGGTGACAAATTTAAACTATTTTTGGCACTCTTGTTCTCTTTCTGCTCATCTTTCATTACTGTACTACTGCTTTAACCTACCTTATCTCTTGTCCTGTCTCCATGATTTGAGCAAATTCCGATTTCTATTCTTCAACACATTATTTTTTGGTCTTTGAAATTCCCTTTCCCTCTTTTTTTTGGTACTGGGGATTGAACTCAGGGGCACTTGACCACTGAGCCACATCCCCAGCCCTATTTTGTGTTTTATGTAGAGACAGGGTCTCACTGAGTTGCTTAGCGCCTCGCCATTGCTGAGGCTGGCTTTGAACTCGCGATTCTCCTGTCTCAGCCTCCCTAAGTGCTGGGATTACAGGCTTGCACCACCACGCCCGGCTTCCCTTTCCCTTTTTAATTTTTAAAATTTTTAAATTTTGGGCTGGGGTTGTGGCTCAGTGGTAGAGCGCTTGCCTAGCATGCATGAGGCATTGGGTTTGATTCTCAGCACCACATATAAATAAATAAAATGAATAAAGATCCATCAACAACTAAAAAAATTTTTTTTAATTTTTAAATTTTATTTATTTGTGTTTTATTTATTTGTGAACCCTGGGATGCTCTACAACTGAGCTACATCTCTTTTTATTTCTTATTTTGAGATAGGGTCTTGCTAAGTTGCCCAGGCTGGCCTAGAACTTGCAATCTTCCTGCTTCAGCCTCGTGAGAGTTGTTGGGATTACAAGTATGTACCACTATGATGAGATTTCCTTTTTTGTTCTGTTGGATCATACCTCAAATCTCATCTAAGATCTTGCCTGCAATATTTCTAAGTAGTCTTCTATTCATTCACTCACACTCATATACTGTGTAGCTAGGCCCTCCATATCAATTTTTTTTAATTCTTTTTTTTTTAAAGATGAACACAATATCTTTATTTTATCTTTATGTGGTGCTGAGGATTGAATCCAGTGCCTCACACATGTGAGGCAAGCGCTGTACCACTGAGCCACAACCCCAGCCCCCTCCATATCAATTTAACCGTACTCTGCCATGTTCTTTCTCTTTTATACATACTGTATACTTTACCCAGGCTATTCAAGCTATTACTCTTTATTTTGTCTCCCAATTAAACACTTTTGTTTCATCATCTATCCTGTATTATTGTCCCAATAATAGTAATATAGAACTGTATAGTAATCTGGACTCTCTTGACTCACAAAATCCTGTAAAGTGTTAATATTACTGCATCCACCTCGCAGACATAGAAACTAAGGTTCAGCCCGGCTCGGTGGCACACACCTGTAATCGCGGCTCTTTGGGAGGCTGAGACAGGAGAATCGCGAGTTCAAAGCCAGCCTCAGCAATGGAGGCACTAAGCAACTCAGTGAGACCCTGTCTCTACATTAAACACACACACACAAAATAGGGTTGGGGATATGGCTCAGTGGTCCAGTACCCCTGAGTTCAATCCTTGGTACCAAAAAAAAGAAAAAGAAAGAAATTAAGGTTCAGCTAGGCACAGATGGTGCCTGCCTGTAGTCCAGCTACTGGAGGCTGCAGGAGAATTGCTTCAGTCCAGAAATTCCAAACCAATCTTGGCAACATAATGAGAACAGAAAAGAAAAGGGGAAGAGGAAGGGGAAGGGAATGAAATTTAGGAAAGGAAAGAGGGAAGGAGGGAGAGAGAAAAGAAACTAAGGTCCAAAGAGATTACATCAGTTATCCCAAAACAGTTTGTAAATAGCAAGGATTAGGACATCCAAGACCCGAGCTCAAATAACTATCCTCAGTGCAGAATTAATTAACTAATTAACTAATTAAGATACTATGAGGGGTGCTGGATATTAAGTAAAGTCCTAGAAAAGGAATCGGGAGCTTCTGAGGAGAAAGAGAGAGCTCTCAGTCAACAATGCTAACTGACAGAAACAACACCAGAAGCCCATTTGCGGGCCGGTTTGTGTATATTTGTTTAGTCTTTCATGGTTTTGTTTGGAAAAAAGGTTTGAGTCCTCTAAGTCTGTCATTTCACTCACCTCTCCCAGCCTGGCTCTGTTCAGACCCTCTCCTTAGAGGGATCTGCGACTGGATGCAGAGGCCAAAGGCTGCCCAGGTAGAGGGTGACCTCCGAGCCAGAACAGCAGCCTCGAGTCCGGCCGCTAACGGCGAAAGATTGACGCGGTTGGTCTGTGCCATTCCGGAAGCGATAAGGGGCATAAACTTGGCGTCGTCCTTAAAGATGAATATGAAAAGGGTAGTGAGAGTGACTGCCTTCCTCGGGGCCCCTTCTCTCTCTTCTCTCCCTTACGGCCCACGTAGCATTCCTTCCACCGTCTGATTTACTAAGACAATCCTGTATGATTGCGGAGGGGGTAAAGTCACCGCAATTGTGGTAACTCGGTGGCTAACTCAAAGGCTCATTTGCATATAATTTGCATGTTAATATGCTTATGGAAGCACACAATACATCAGTACTTCTTAAACTGGGCACCCACACCCTCCAGCCCGCCCTGCCATTTATTCAACAACTTCTACTCCCTTTTCGGCTTCCTTAGTCTAGCAAACGCTATCTTTTAGGTCCGCCTCTCAAACATTGGCCCCTCCTCCTATCCGTAAGCTCCTCCCTCCGCCCGCTCCTCCCTTCCTGGCTTCCAAATATCTTTTCCCCGCCCTTTTTTCTTTTTCTGAACAGGCATGTTCCAGGCAGCTCATCCGACTCTTTAGATTACTATGGGATCGGTAGGGTCCTGAGCGTCGGGGAAGCAGAAAAGCAAATCCCGGGAGAAGGGCTTGGGCTCAGGAGAAGAATCTTACATCGAGATCGGCTGGAGAATTGTTTGTTTGTTTGTTTGTTTTTTGGTCCTGGTGTTGCGGCCTTGTCCAACTTGAGGCAGAGTGAAGGCCCCTTCAGGCAGAGCTGCGGACAGCCTCGCAGCCGGGTCCTGGTGCAGCCGCCGCGGCCGCTGTCAGGGAAGCGCAGGCGGCCAATGGAACCCGGGAGCGGCCGCTGCTGCTGAGGCGGCGGTGTCGGCAGTCCGACCCCGACCGCCTGCACCCCCTCCGCAGGGGTCCTCTGGAGGTAAGCGACCCCTCCCCGAAGAGTCACCTTTGCTCTGTTTAGCGTGTGTGGGGGGGTCCCTTTCCCACCCCACCCTGCCCCGCACAGCCTTCCCCGACCTGGGTTCGACCACAAAACTGTCCTCTCGATGGCAGCTGCACCCTGGGTTTCTTCTCCACCGTTTTCTCTCAAGCCTGGGGTCTTTCTCCGCTTTTTGGCTTCCTTTTCTGTTTAGCTCCTCCCTCTACCCTGGGGATTCCCTTCCCCCTTCTTACCCCTATTGCCTCCGTCCCGAAATATTTAAAGTCATGAACCCTTTTCACATTAGACCCTTTCCGTATGTCCATCCTTGTTTGTCCTTCCTCATCGTCTGTGCTTCTGCCTCAAACCTTCTTGTGGACCCCGCCTGTATCCTTTTTCCTATTTTACCCCACTCTTTCACGGTCTGTGCAACCTCAGCACAGAGTTCCTATTTTCCTGAGCTAAAGATTGTATCCCTCTTTTCCTGTGCCACTTCTGATTCCATTACCTCACCATCACCTACCCACCCAGCTCCTGGCTTCCAAAAATTGCTTATTCCCCTCTCCATAAGGGATCTCAGGCCCTTGTCATCATTCCCAAAGTACCATTTACATTCTGCTTTGACCTTAGGTCTCCCCCTTTTTCTTCAGGATATTTTATGGTCCCTGTAACTGTCTTTATCTTCCTTTTCCCCCTTCTCAGTCCCCAGCCCTCTGCAGGTTTGTTCCTGTAGGAGAGAGCTGACAGTGCCCCTTTCCATTGAGGATTTCCAACTTTACACCTCCCTGTAGTTTGAAGGATTTTGCTGATCCTTGTGTCATTTGGTTCTGTTTTCCCTGTACTCTTTATGTGTTCTCTGTCACACTCTTTATCTCCACGTACCACTTATTTCAGGATCAGCTAAACCTTGAACTAAGAAGAAAATGTGTTGGGAGGAGGGGGAGCCTCAGCTGTCTCAGGCTTTTCTGAACAGAAGGGTGTTTCTGAAGGATGGAACAAGTTTTGAAGAAGTCCCTATCAGATTACACTTTGTTGACTACTCAGGAGCAGCCACTAGGAGGGATGAACAGGCCTGCATGGAAACTGAATGAGGTTGTGAGAAATTTTGTTTTGGATTATTTATTGGGGGCTTGTGTTAAACAGATCACAAAATAGAGTGTCTTCCCACCCCAGTCCAGATCTAATAGGAATCAGTTTACCGACTTTGGCTTACTAGAATAGTTTTGGTTGATTTCATAAGAGCTCAGGCCTGGGGTGGGGCTGGGGGGTAACTGGGAAAAGGAGGATGAGACAGTGGAAAAGCTCGTACATTCAGAACCAGGACTCCTGTGTTCAGCATGTGACTTACTCGACTTCCAGAATGGTCATTTTGAGGAAATGGCCCACTCTATAAGAATCAGTGCAGTTACAAGCTAATAATAGTAGAGTGTGGGTTGGGGGAAGAATTAAACTTTGTTGACAAAACTTTATGGGTTCTGAGATAAAGGTATTTATTAATAGTGGTTTTGTCATCCTGAGAATTTTTCTTCATCTCAATCTTTCTGTTGGATCTTTGTAGTCTATGAGTGTCCATTTGAAATAGAAGCTTCTGACTTGTGTTTCATCTGCCTTGCTTTCCCCCCCAGCACATTAAGTTGCTGATCACCTACACTGTTCCTTCCATACTTGATCCATAACTCCAGATTCTGTGGGAAGAAAGAAAACGTGTTTGTGGAAAAGTCCTTTGAGGAAGCTGATTTGGAAAGAGAACTTGGAGTGAGCAGGGACTTAAGAAAGTAGTTGCTGCCTTGTATGCCATGTCTTTCAAAAGGCCTGTGATAGTGAAGAGGGCACATGAAGTTCCATTCAACTTTTGACTCTGAGCCCATTTGGAAGTACTTATGCCATCTCATCCCACTTCTTCATTTCCCCCTTGTAGTTAGCCAGAGTGCAGTCTGCTTATAATCCCTTTATAAGAGAGACCTCACTCCTTGGAAACACACTCAACCAGAAATCATATTTTCCCTAGTTTCCCTTCTTCATTCTCAGCTGGGCCCACACTTCATGAGAGCACATTTGCTGAACACCATCCAAAGGAACCAAATGAAATTCTTTGATTTGGGGAAGAGATTGGGAGAATCCTTTCAATAACTGATATGGGAAAAGAAAGAGCCTAGTCCAAGTGCATTTAGTACTTGGAATGGGGAAGAGGAACAGTTCAGAAAAAGGTGAGCATACAAGTTGCTTTCTTTGCCATCTCTCTGTTTTATCAGGGGCTCCCAAAGCTAGCTTGGGCTGTCTGGCTGGAATCTGCTTATACCAGCTCCATGGCCCTGCATAGAGTTCTCAGCCTGATTCAATATTGACTTAACTACCTTGAGACCACTGCCCTCCCTATTCCCTTGCTGTAGCTTGGGAATGCCCTCTCCCCTGATGCCATTACCCTCTAGGGCGATAGGTTAGCATTCACCTGGTTCTTGGTGGGGCTTGAGCCCACTCATCTTCTTAGCCCCGAGTTTTCTACAGGGAAAATAGAGTACTTGTTCTCTACCTTTAGCATTGAGATCAAAGGGGAAAGATGAATTGAAACCTCCTTAAAGTAAAGTTTGAACTGGGAATAGTGGTGCATACCTGTAATCCCAGCTACTTGAACGGCTAAGGCAAGAGGATCACAAGTTCAAAGCCAACTTCAGCATCTTTGCAAGACTGTCCCAAAATAAAATTTAAAAAGGGTCTGAGTGTAGCTCAGTGATAGAGCATCCCTGCGTTCAATCTCCCTAGTACCACCAAAAAAAGAAAAAGAAAAAGATTTGAGTTAGACCTTAAGACATAAAGAACTTCTCAACACCAAAATAGCGAGCCTAGGGTGATATGAATAGGTTGAAGAGCAACCTATTTTTAAAAAATTATTTTTAAAGGAATGCATGCACTTGGTAACTAATCCAGTGATACTATGAGTTTGTGTGTCCCCTTCCCTTCATCCCTACTCCTACTCCCTTAGAATTAACTTTTTAATTATTTTGGTGTTCAGTTCTGAAGCTTATCACCATAGCTTTAAATAAAATGCTTGTGCCTCTATTTCTTGACTCATTAATTGTTGCAAAAGAGGATTTAACTTTAGAGGATTTATACCTCGTATTTATGTAATTATGCTGTTATTTTTATTTCTTCAATTTGACACTTGTTTAACTTTTTAAATAATATATATAAACCTTTCTTTTCCATTAATTTTTTTCTCCCACAGTGCTAGGGATCAAACATAGGGCCTTCCTTATACAAGGCAAATGTTCTGCCACTGAGCTACACCCCTGGCCCTCTTTTCCATTACCTATGGTCTCTCTTAAGTATCCACCTTAAGGATGAAAATATTGGTTCCTCAGCTGGGCGCAGTGGCACACACCTGTAATCCCAGCACTTTGGGAGGCTGAGACAGGAGAATTGCGAGTTCAAAGCCAGTCAGCAACGGCGAGGCGCTAAGCAACTCAGTGAGTTGCAGTAAGCAACTCTGTCTCTATATAAAACACAAAATAGGGCTGGGGATGTAGCTCAGTGGTAAACTGCCGCTGAGTTCAATTGCTAGTGGGAAAAAAAAATTGTTTCCTCTACCCTTTTTTCCATCTTTCATGATTCATCTTAAAGGATCTTTTAAAAGGAAGAGGGAAATTGAGCTTCCTTGCCTACTTGAAGGCAGAGTACTAGATCAGATGATCTGTTAAAGGCCATTCTATGACATCAGGATTGGTCTGAATCAATCCATATTTATCTGGTCCGTGGGAAAAAAAATTGACAAAGGATAGTGATCAGCTGGGTAAAGGGATTGATTTGGGCCTCCTTATCATCCTGTCCTTCCAGAGACCAATCTAGTAAGTCCCTTAATGGAGGCCAGTGAATGGTTTGCCAATACTATTTTTTTTTTGTTTTTGGTACTGGGGATTGAACTCAGGGGCACTCGACCACTGAGCCACATCCCCAGCCCTATTGTGTGTTTTATGTAGAGACAGGGTCTCACTGAGTTGCTTAGCATCTCGCCACTACTGAGGCTGGCTTTGAACCCGTGATTCTCCTGTCTCCGCCCCCCAAAGTGCTGGGATTAGAGGTGTGTGCCACTGCACCCTGCTGCCTATACTCTTTTGAGGTGATGGGAAGCAAGAAACCAAGTTGAGTGATCATCCCCTCCAGAGTCCTCTGCAGATCCCAGTGCTGTGGTGCACACCTGTATGTAATCCTAGTGACTAGGGAGGCTGAGACAGGAGGATCACAAATTCTAGGCCAGCCTCAGCAACTTAGTGAAACCCTGTGTCAAAATTAAAATAAAAACAGTAGTTTAGGGGGCTGGGATTGTAGCTCAGTGGTAGAGCGCTTGCCTCGCATGCGTGAGGCCCTTGTGTTCGATCCTCAGCACCATATACAAAGCAATAAAATAAAGACATTGTGTCCATCTACAACTAAAAATAAATAAATAAACAGTAGTTAAAGCCGGACGCGGTGTTGCATGCCTGTAATCCCAGCACTTTTGGAGGCCGAGACAGGAGAATTGTGAGTTCAAAGCCAGCCTCAGCAACAGCGAGGTGCTAAGCAACTCAGTGAGACCCTGTCTCTATTTTTTATTTATTTATTTTGGTACTGGGGATTGAACTCAGGGGCAGTTGACCACTGAGCCACATCCCCAGCCCTATTTTGTGTATTATGT
>CM053400.1:96962807-96998380 GCA_028644305.1 Xerus rutilus | reverse complement strand
GGTCTCACTGAGTTGCTTAGCATCTCGCTGTTGCTGAGGCTGGCTTTGAACTCGCGATTCTCCTGTCTCTCCTCCCTAAGTGCCGGGATTACAGGCTTGAGCCACCGCGCCTAGCTGAGACCCTGTCTCTAAATAAAACACAAAATAGAGCTGGGGATGTGGCTCAGTGGTCACGTACCCCTGAGTTCAATCCCCAGTCCAATGAAAAAAAAACCAAAACCAGAGTCCTTTGAAAACATGTGCTTAACTGCTCAATCCCATGGTCCAACAGAACACATGTGTGCATCCTCTCTGTCTCTTCAGCCACTGCTTTTCCCTTCCTTGCCCTGACCTGTATCAACCCCTGATACTCAAACTTGATTCCCCTATTTTGCCCAGATGGGAGCTGTGGATCCCAATTAGTTGTCAGTGCTCCCACTACTCCTACCTGCCTTTCCTGAGAACTGCCTCCCAGGCTGGAGCAGAGGCAGCCTCTTCTTTTCCCCTTGTAGTCTGGAAGGAAAGTTTAGGCTTCTGGTATAAATACAGGGCTTGTTCTTCCTTTTCTTTTTAATTCTAGTCCTTTGATTTTCTTTAGAATAGTTAGCCATTAAGGGCATATTTTCTTTGTATTTGAAAATGAATAAATTTATATTGAGGACCATATCTGGATTTAGGTTTTGGAGAATCCTTTTCCTGTTTTTATTGTCTACCTTGTCAAAATAATCTAACCCTGTTCCCTCCAACGTTCCTTCTCCCAGTGACTTGCTTCAGGTGCAGGCAGTCCCTGAGTCCCTGAGAGCCAGGAGAGGCCCAGGTCCACTTTGCTGGTTTCTAATGGCAGAGTATTTATACAGGACAGAAGTATTTATGCAGGACAGAAGTCTGATTTTCTTGCACCTTTTGACTTCATTGGTTCCCCGAGGAGGAAAGGAGGATAGAGGGATCTGTTCATCGGGAAAGTCCTCCAAATACTGTGATGTGGAATTCCTAGCTGAGCTCTAGAAATTTTTCTTCTTTTATCTATGGAATAAAGAGGTAATGGGGGCTGGGGCTGTAGCTCAGTGGTAGAGTGCTTGCCTCGCATGTGTGAGTCACTGGGTTCAATCCTCAGCACCACATAAAAATAAAGATAGTGCATCCATCTACAACTAAAAAAAAATTAAAAAAAAAAAAAAAGAGGTAATGGTATTCTTACCTGCCTTCCTATGCCAATAGTAATCCTAGTCGTGATTAATTGGAGCAGGAATCTGCTTAACTTCTTAGGTCTAAGACATTGTATGTGAGCAAATGTGTGAACTTCGTTTCCTTTGAAAGTTCCAGGGGCTGAGGCTGTAGCTCAGTGGTAGAGCGCTTGCCTAGCATGCATGAGGCACTGGGTTCGATCCTCAGCACCACATATAAATAATAATAAATGAATAAAATAAAGATCCATCAACAACTAAAAAAAAAATTAAAAAAAAAAAAAAGTTCTGGGTTTTGTTTGTTCGTTGTTTTTGCCATGCTAGGGGTTGAAGCCAGGGCCTTGTTCATGCCAGGCATGTGCTCTGCCACAAAGCTACACTCCCAGCGGCCCTTTAAAGTTTAGAAAAGGGGACTTTAGGAGCTTTTAGTGACTTGGAAGTCTCTAGAGTAAAAGGGAGGAATGCACCAAGCATAAACATGCTGAGAAGAGTTATTTGTACAGTATGATTGAGGCCACCTTGTGAGTCTCTAAGCAGATCTAAAAGGCAGAGGGTTGAATTAAAGTGGCCTTCTGATGAGAGTGCCCTACAAAGGTTTAGCAGGGAATGATTAAAGTTTCTTTCTTATTATTATTCCTGAGCAACCCATCGTTGCAAGTAGAGACAGATCCACATAGGCAACCATGCTGGTTCTACGACTCAGGGCACTGCCTCATTTTGGGAGAGAGCATAGTGAAAGAGTTGCCACCCTCTTACCAATACTAAGCTCAAACTGCATCAGGGAAATTAAACACAGACTTGGAAGAATGATGAACGAAAGTAGCTTTTTATGGATCTCTGAGAACAGAATTATTCCCCATCTATCTTTCTATAAAACTTCAGGGAACTGGACTGTATGATACCGGGTAGGTGAAAGCAACCTTGACACTTAACATTTCAGAGGTGCAATAAAAGGCCCTGGAAGGGTGGTGGTGGAAAATAAGGCTTCCCAGAATGCTTAGAGAATCTGTATGCTGAGCACCATTTTTCCGCCCACCCAAAGTATAGCCACCCAGGCTCATAGGATCAAAGGTGATGTCATTAGGAAATTACCTGCATTGCAGCCTCACAAAAGCTACTTCCCTCTTGTTTGTGCTCTTAAGTATGTCTTAGTTTCAATATATTTGCATTTTTGCAAAGAGGACTCTGAATCCATTGTTGGCTAGAACCAGATTATGGAGACAGGTTGATCTGATAAAATTCTCCTGGTCTGGATTTGGTGAGGCTCTGAAGAATTTCTCTTGGAAGGTAGTGGCTGTTGTCAGTGGTGTTCTCTAACCATCTTAATTGTGCCTTCTTTTCCTCTCTCTTCTTTGGAAGTTCTAGAGTGCCAGCCTGATTTCTTATTGCCTTCTTATAGCCAGCCCTCCAATTCTTGGAGTATGTGTATAATAGTGGAGAAAGTAGTTTTAGGGTAGGAGAAGGCTATCGTAAATGTCTTAGAAGAGTTTTAAACAACTAATATAATTCTAATTCACTTCTCCTACAAAAATAATATATGTACAAAGACACACACATTATTTACTAACCTTTCAGGTGGTTAAGATTCAACTGGCATTTATTGAGTACTACCATGTGCCAAGGACTGTGGTAGATCTTTTCATACACATTAATTTATTTCTTCTACATGGCAACAATGAAAAGTAAGTATTTTTTTTTCCTAATTTGCAGTTGAGGAAACTGAAACTCAGAAGATACGTGGCTTGCATAAGTTTGTACATCTCATAAAGGCAGAGTGAGAATTTGAACCCCAGCCTTTTTGCCTCCAAGTCCAGGGTTCTTTCCACTGTACTTCAGCTGCCACAGCACTGGAGAACGGGTATGATGTCAGGAACCCAGACGAGCAAAGAAATGGCACAACTTCAGCAGGGTTGATGATGGTTGTTTTAGAGCTGTTTTCTTCTAAATGAAGTCTGGCATGGTATTTGCTGGCCCTTATTCCCTGGGAGCTTTGAGTCTGAAAGGGAAGGTAAGAAAGTATCTGTAACTAGAAAAATACATCAAGACTTTAACACTAAATAGAGGTGAGATGCATAGGACCCATGTGTGATCTGTCATATGAATAAGAAAATAAAATTTAAAGAGGGGAAGAAAAAGTTATGACAGGCATTTGAAGGGGGTCACAAGAAGAGGAAGAGGGTAGAAAACTATTTGGAGAATTAAGAACAAGGGAATAAGACATAAATTGCTACCCAGTTTACCTGAGGAATTTGTAAGCTTATGTGAACACAACACATATAAAGCAACATTTCACAAGTACAGGCTAAGAAGTGAGGCTAAGCTGAGTAACTAAGAGCAGAAGGAGGGCTGGGGCTGTAGCTCAGTGGTAGCGCGCTTGCCTAGCATGCGTGAAGCACTGGGTTCGAGCCTCAGCACCACATATAAATAATAAATGAATAAAATAAAGATCCATCAACAACTAAAAAAAAAAAAATTAAAAATAAATAAATAAATAAAAGAGCAGAAGGAATGAAGAATAATACAGTGATCAGAAGTGGAGATAGTGAAGGAAAGCTTCCTGGGAGGAGATGACTATTCTGATTTTGAAGGACTCCAGGAAGACAGACAGAGGAGGTACCTGGGAAGGTTTCATGGTGAAGGGAAGGCCTGAGAATGGCATCACTAACCAGTGTGTATATGTCTCCCTTTCTGTTCCTTTCTCCCTCCCTCCCATCCTCCCTCCCTCCTGTAGCTTGGAAGCTTGAAGTCTGGCTGTAGCCATGGGAGACACGGTAGTGGAACCTGCCCCCCTGAATCCAACTTCCGAGCCTACTCCTGGCCCACCAGGGAATAATGGGGGCTCCTTGCTAAGCGTCATCACAGAGGGGGTCGGGGAACTATCAGTGATTGACCCTGAGGTGGCTCAGAAGGCCTGCCAGGAGGTGCTGGAGAAAGTCAAGCTTTTGCATGGAGGCATGGCTGTCTCTAGCAGAGGCACCCCCCTGGAATTGGTCAATGGGGATGGTGTGGACAGTGAGATCCGTTGCCTAGACGACCCACCTTCCCAGATCAGAGAGGAGGAAGATGAGATGGGGGCCACTGTGGCCTCAAGCACAGCCAAAGGAGCAAGAAGGCGGCGGCAGAACAACTCAGCCAAACAATCTTGGCTGCTGAGGCTATTTGAGTCAAAACTATTTGACATCTCTATGGCTATTTCATACTTGTATAACTCCAAGGAGCCTGGAGTGCAAGCCTACATCGGCAACCGACTCTTCTGCTTTCGTAATGAAGATGTGGACTTCTATCTGCCCCAGTTGCTTAACATGTACATCCACATGGATGAGGATGTGGGTGATGCCATTAAGCCCTATATCGTCCACCGTTGCCGCCAGAGCATTAACTTTTCCCTCCAGTGTGCCCTGTTACTCGGGGCTTACTCTTCAGACATGCACATTTCCACTCAACGACACTCCCGTGGGACCAAGTTAAGGAAGCTGATCCTCTCAGATGAGCTGAAGCCAGCTCACCGAAAGAGGGAACTTCCCTCCTTGAGCCCAGCCCCTGATACAGGGCTGTCTCCCTCTAAAAGGACTCACCAGCGCTCTAAGTCAGATGCCACTGCCAGCATAAGTCTCAGCAGCAACCTGAAACGAACAGCCAGCAACCCTAAAGTGGAGAATGAGGATGAGGTAAAATTGCGGGGAGGTACAGAAAGGCAAGATGGCAGAGGGTTGCATGGAGATAGGATGTCTTATATAGGGTTACTCTGTCCTTTCTGTCCTTCCCTCTGTTTCATTTTACTGATAAAAGCATGGAATGTTAGAATGGAAAAAGGCCTTAGAATTCATGTATTCCAACTGACTCATTTTACAGAGGAACTCAGAGATAAAGTGACTTGCCTCAGGTCATATAGCTAATAGCAAGGCTCCTGACTGTCCAGAGTTGTCTTTACTAAACTGTACTGCCATTCCATTAACTACATACTTACTGGCAGAGACCCTTTCCACCCTGGCTTGAGGCCTGAAATGCTACCAGAGCCTCTCAGAGCAGCACTCATAGGGAAGGAAAAGGGGCTGTGGCCTTTGTGTGTGCTGGGGGAGGGAAGATGTGAAATAGAACATCAGCTTCATTCTCCTGGCCACTTCTTTTCGTAATCCCTCTCCCCTACCACCTGAAGATTCTGCTTTTTGTTGACAACATAGGATAAGGTTCATTCCATATCACTGAGGCATCTGCAGGATATTCTCTTGTCTGACTTTCCTAGTGCAGTAGAGTTCCTTGCTAGTGTCTCTCCCATATCATTTGGGAGAAGCACAAAGGGAAGAGAGAAGCAATAAATCTTAGTGCCTAGTCAAGGGCCTGAGGCTGGAAGAAGAGAAAGCTTCAGTAGCAGTTGGGGGTGTGCAATACAGAATAGTGAGGAGATGAGCACATCAGTAGGATATAGTCACCCTCCATGCCACATCTGGACAGATAACAAGGGAAAGTTGCCCAGTGGACAACCAAGTTCAGTGACCTGGTGTCCCAGCTAGACAATGGTGTCCCAGTCTTCCTGTCTGATTCGCCATTGGCTGGGCTCCCATCCTGGCTGCCAGCCCAGCCTAGAAAAGAAGGGAGGAAAAAAATGAGGAATTTGCACTGTTGGAAAATGTGTATGGCCATGGTCCTGGCATCTGCCTCTGTGGGGTACAGCCCACCCACGTTTT
This sequence comes from Xerus rutilus, assembly GCA_028644305.1. Taxonomy (NCBI): domain Eukaryota; kingdom Metazoa; phylum Chordata; class Mammalia; order Rodentia; family Sciuridae; genus Xerus; species Xerus rutilus. The sequence goes on along the minus strand of CM053400.1, from coordinate 96,992,532 downwards.
CAATACAATGGGGCTTCTTTCAAGTAGAGAGAGGTCACAGTGACTAGGGAAGAGAAAAGCAGGAGGGAAGGGAGACAACAGAGCCTGCTGTCTCTGAATATGTGGTATTTTATCATGATAATTTAATAATAGTAAAGCTAAAAGTGCTAACATTTATTGAGCACTTATGTACCAGGCATCGTGCCAGATTTTTTACATTTAATCCTCACAACAACCCTAAGAGACATATATTAGTTTACCAACAAGGAAACTGAGGCTTAGAGAGAGCAAATGATTTGCCTAAGGTCTCAGTTGATGAATATCAGGCCAGGACCCAGATCACAGTTTGTGCTCAGAATCACTCAGCTGAGCTGCCTTGGTTATTTCTTAGCATCTTCTTCCTCGGGTCCCAGCTATCAGAGGCCACTGGGGAAGGAGGGCCTGTGCTGTGGCCATCTACACTTCCACATCCATGCACAGACAAAGCCCAAACTATTCTCAGATCAGAATGAACCATTTTCATTTTTGTTTGAGCTTAGCAGCAGATTTCAGGGTCCACGAAGGAAAGTTGTTGCAGAGCAAGAAGAATCCTCCAGATGGTGGTGAAACTAAGGACATGAAGGGTTTGAGAGCTGCCTCATCTTGGGGGGTCCAGCCTGTGACAGTATGGGTATGAGCAGCGGAAATGAATTCCTTGGTACCTGTTGTCAGGCTTGGCTTTTCTCTGTATCCATTTTATAGTCATCATCTTAAGACCAAAAAAAGCTGAAGCCTTTAGGGCTTTTTCCCTGCACTGGTCCTGAGTCCCTCTCCTTGCGTCTAACTTCTGCTCTAAAATGATGGATGGCTTTGAAAGGCAGGTATTCTGTGAGTGCCTAAATCTCTAAGGTAGGTTCTCCAGCTGCGGTTCTTCCTAATCTGGCTTCCTATCTTGGGTCACTAAGATCCAGGAAAGGAAGGAGATAACATGTTCCCAGGCCCTCCTAGGTTATCATTATCTGATGCTGGCAGAACCAGACACCTGTCTACTGTGGCTTCTTAGGAAATTGTGAGAGCAAGAAAGAGAGAGAGAGAACATAAATGTAAATATTGCTAGGTTTCCAAGCATTGGGCAAGTCTTCAGCACAGGGGTTTCTTCTAACCCCTTTGACTATTTTTTTTTTTTAAGAATTTTTTAGTTGTAGACGGAAACAATATCTTTATTTATTTATATGTGGTGCTGAGGATGGAACCCAGTGCCCCACGCATGCGAGGCAAGTACTCTACCACTGAGCTACAATCCCAGCCCCTCTTTGACATTTTGAGGATATGTCTATCAAGGCCTTTGTTCCCCAGATACCAAGGGAAATGGTTTTCCTTCTTCTCTTCCTCCTCCTCTGTCATGCAACATTCATTGATTCAACAACTAGTTGCTAATCTTGTACACCATGCAAAGCCCAGCAAAGAGTAGAGGATAAAATGTTCTTTCTTCTAGGAATTGTAGAACACCCCAGTATCTAAGGAAACTGGTTAGTCTGTGACTCTTGAAAGTTGTTGCCTGTGGGCTGGGGCGGTGGCTCAGTGGTAGAGCACTTGCCTCGCATGTGTAAGTCACCGGGTTCGATCCTCAGCACCACATAAAAATAAATAATAAAAGATATTACATACAACTAAAAAAATATATTAAAAAAAAAAAAGAAAGTTGTTGCCTGTATAAGCAGGAAGTAGACACCTTACTAAAATGAAGCACAGAATTTTCCAAGTACTGCACAGACACATTCTAGAAGGAGACTCTCTAGGTGGACCCTGACACTTTTTCTCCCAGTCTCTGCTTTCCTTTCTAATTGTACTGGGGATTTAACCTAGGGATGGATGAGCTACATCATTGCCACTGAGCTACATCCCCAGGCCTTTTTATTTTTTTATTTTGAGACAAGGTCTCAATTAAGTAGCTTAGGACCTTGCTAAATTGATGAGGCTGGCTTTGAATTTATGATCCTTCTGCCTCAGCCTCCTGAGTTGCTAGGATTACATGTGTGCACCACTGTGCTGAACTCTGCTTTCCTCTCGATTTCTAAGTTTAATCCCATATCCTACAATAGAGAAGTGCCAGAGGGTGAAGTGGAGCCTCAGGGAGAAAGTTCTAGTTGGCCTGCCTGTGGTCTCCTTGCAGAGCTCTTTGTCCAGATCTCACTGATGTTTCCATTATCTTTTCATGAGGAATTCTTTATACTCCTCACAGAGGACTCTAGCCCTCAGTTCTCCCATCTCCCACCATTTCTCCAGAAACCCACCCCTTCAAAGCAGTTTTTATCAGCCTCCTCCTCGGGGAACCCTGCACAGAGAGGGTTCCCATTAATCATTTATCATTTCCCATTCCCATTTATCATTTCTACCAAATGATAAATATTTTGGCATAAAGAGAGGCATAGGGAGCAGTGATTTGTGTACTCCCCCAACCCAACACCCTGCCCTACATAATGACACTCTAAGTAGATCAGCTTTGTCTTCAGGACTGCAACCTTTGTACACAGAAATCTACTGGTTATACTGGAAGCCCAGTGGGCCTTCCAGCCTGATACGGTATGATGTCAGCTTCTTGGCCTGAGCTTTACTCCCTGGAGCTGACTCAGTATAAATGACTCAAGCCCAGGAGTAGGAAGAGAGCAGGTCATGATATACTTCCCTACCCCTACGGCTGTTAATGAGTCTGCTGTGACCTGTCTATGAGACGATCAGATGGAGTGTTCACGGAGCCAGTGTCCTGCCTGCTGTCCCTTCCTCAGCCAGTTCATGGGTAGAAATTGAACCATTCTGGCATTTCCACTGCCTCAATTCTCCCTCCCACTTTTACCCACAGTAGAAGAGTTGTGGCCTCAGGGGAGTGTGTCCTCCCTCAAAAGTGTTCTTCAAGGAAAGACCTGCCTGTAGGACCTCCTGCTAGAGTAGAACTTAAATTGTGGTGTTAAGTCAATGCTTGAAATGCTAATTGCAGAGTAGAATCTCTGTGTCCACTGCCCTCCTGCCTGGGAGCTCTCAGGAGCTTGCCTCTTAAGTCCAGGCCCCTCCCCTTCTGTGTGTTTGCACACAGTGCGCTCCTTGCTTCTTGCCTTGGTAGACTTTGTTGGATGGAACCCATGATAGCCCTGTATATCAGAGCTGCCGAACGAGAGTTTGACCACCATTCCTGCCCCCTGTTTTGTTTATAGACAGTAGTAAGACACATGAATGGAGAGATGTTTAGATCATTCCCCAGATTGGGATTCAGACAGGTGCTGTCCCAGCTAATCAGCTTTCTCAGATGGATTTAGCTAGTACCTAACTCTCGAACTTGTCAGAAATTTATAATATATTGAGTGTCAAGTGCAAAAACCCCATAAGAAGCCATAAAGTCGTTTGATATGAGACTGATTTGTCCTCCATTTCTACCAGCCTCCAGCCCAAGAAGTTTCAGGTTCACAAGTCTGGGATGACTCTGGGTTCAGAGTTGTTATTAGACTTCCCAGGGTGATAATGAGTCTGATTGATGAAGAGATACACAATACATACACTAGGCACTGAAAGTTTAGCTCTTGCTGGGCGCAGTGGCGCACGCCTGTAATCCCAGCACTTGGGAGGTTGAGACAGGAGAATCGCAAGTTCAAAGCCAGCCTCGGCAACAGTGAGGCGCTAAACAACTCAGTGAGTCCCTGTCTCTAAATACAACACAAAATAGGGCTGGGGATGTGTCTCAGTGGTCGAGTGCCCCTGAGTTCAATCCCCGGTACCAAAAAAAAAAAAAGAAAGTTTAGCTGTTCTTCCTCCCTGAGATTTCCAAGAGGCTGGAGAAACATGGGGTTTCCAGTGTGTGGGTCATGCAGTATGTTGAATCCAGTCTCTCTGTGGGGATCCACAAGGGGCGGTTGAGAGCATGTGTGTGGGTGGAGAGAAAGAGCAAGGAAGGTTGGCAGTGCAGTTACTTATTAGGGGCCCAGCTTTAGGGTTTCATCCTTAAAGAAAGAGTCATTCAGGCCAAATGCAGTGGTGCACACATGTAATCCTAGCAACTCGGGAGGCAGGAGGATCTCAAGTGCAGAGCCAGCATCAGCAATTTAACAAAGCCCTAAGTAACTAGGTGAGACCCTGTCTCAAAATGAAAAATATAAGGGTCTGGGAATGTAGCTCAGTGGTTCAGTGCCCTTGGGTTCAATCCCAGGTATCAAAAAAAGAAAAAATAAATAAAAAGAGAAAGATTCATTCAGGCAAGAATAGAAGGGAACAAGTTGGGTGCAGGGGTGCACACCTATAAGCCCAGTTACTCAGGAGGCTGAGGCAGGAGGATCGCAAGTCAAGGTTAGCCTTAGCAGCTTAATGAACCCCTGTCTCAAAATAAAAAAGGATGGGGATGTAGCTCAGCGGTAAAGCATGCCTAGATTAAGTCCCTGGTCCCCAATACCACCCTTCTCCCCCCCAAAAAAGAATAAATGAGAATATAGTGAAAAACAAACACTGCCTTATTTCTTGAGCCCTTCTGACCTCAAGTTCTGAGCTGGCCTTCTAGCATCTCCAAGTGTCTAGAATCTGGGCAAGTGACATTTCTGGGTTGTCTCTTGTTCATTAAAGCAGAAAGGTAGAGCTGCACAAGAGTAGCAGTTATGATCCAGGTTGGAGCTAAATTCTTTGCCTTTGTCTCTCTCCCTTCCCTCCCTGCCCCCTCTTTTTCCCTTTGCCCTTTGGCCCTTTCCCAGGAGTCCTCCTCCAGCACCGAGAGTATTGATAATTCATTCAGTTCCGTAAGTGGGGCCAGGCTGGGACTGGGTGGCAGGCTCCCCCCATGGCCGCATTTCCTCTCCGTCCCAGGTCTTCAGAGCCCCCAGGCCAAAGCTGGAGTTCAAAGGCCCCTTTAATTCCTGGAGCTTCTCCCTCCCAGACCTGGAGAAGTCTCTCTGACCTTTGCTGCCCGTTCCCAGAGCCCAGACCAAGATGAGCTCATTTGATTCTTCTCTCGGAGACAACTGGGATGTTATGCTCTTCTATCCCCAGCTCCTGGGTCTCTGGAGCAAATAGCTGGGAGAGAGGTAGAATTTACTCTCCTGGATTAGAGCCAAGAACTGCTTGGCAGAAACCCCCAGGATCCCATTTCTCCCACCCGGAACCCTTTCCCCATGGCTTCTGCCATCAGACCATCAAATATTTATTTAGTGTTCTAAATGCTAGGCCCCATGCTGGGTGTCAACTCCAAAAGCAAACAGGACTTGGCTTGAAGGAAAGTTTTATCTCCCCACAGCTGCGTTTTCTTTTTTAACTTCAACCACCTTTCTTCTAGGTCTGGATTCTTCCCTTTTCCCAGCTCACTGCCCAGGATGTTCCTTAATCCCCATTCTCCTTTCTTGCTCCCTCTGGACTAACCCCTGACCCTCTGGTCCCACAGGGTCTTGGACCTTGTTGCTGGGCAAAGACGTGAGAGGAAATGCTGGACCCTCTGGGAGTTTGGATGATTTTTTTACATTTTATTTTCTATTTGTCTACCCAATCAGTTTTCTATGTTCTGTGCCAATCCCCTTTCAACCATGATTCCTATCTCCTCCCATGTGGCAGAGCCTTTCTATGGAGGCCTGGGGTCACATTTCCGATGCTCACAGAACTGAGGGGCCCCCAACTCAAATGCTGATTTGAGGATGGGAAGGAATTCTGCCTTTTCTAATCTAAGATGACTTTAAATTGGTTGGGTGGAGGGTCCTTGGGACAGTGACCACTTGCCACCTGAGTGGATGGTTTAGGGGATCAGGATGAAGGAGTAGGCCTTCAAACTTCCTCTTTTCTTTTTCTATTAGGACACCAGGATATTTCTAGGGGCCATAGAAATGTAATTCTGTTGTCTTCCTTTTATCTCTTTTTAACTGTGCCCCTAAAGCATTCCTGACTGATTTCAGCACCCTGTTACATTGCCATGTGATGCTCTAAGCCAGCCCACCTCCTCCCATTATTGGGTAGAGACTGAGAAATGAGCTGATCCTCTGTACCCTGGCTGTCGCACATGCACAGGCAGACCAGATACTTCCCAGTTTTCAAAAGAAGCTCTTTTTTTGCAGTGTGAGGGAGTAAGGGTAGAAATTCTCAATCAGGAAACTAAGCAAGACATACTCAGAAAGGGAGAGAAAAATCTGGTGAGTGAAATACTATTCCCTATAAGAGGAGGAAATACTGTCCTTATCTACCTGAGGGGAGATGGGCTGGGGAGTTGGGTGGCTCTCTTGATAAAATGCCCCTTATGGTAGAAGAAATTAGACTGGGACAGAGCCCTTCTTTATGTGCAGCTGAGTTCACCTTTTTCCCCACCCCACTTTACTCCCCAGACTGACTTTGTCCTTTCTGGGGATGACTAACATGCCCAGCCTGAGGAACCAAGCTCACACAGCAGGGTACTAGTATGGGAAGCCTAGTTGCTGAGATGTAGAGGAAGAGGACCCAAGGAGGAATCACTAGAGACAGGCCTTCAGGGCCATCTTCAAGGATTAAAAACAAGAGCTATTGCTTTCTCCGTCCACCTACACACACCTCCCTGCCTCCATCTGCCTTTTTTTTTTTTGTTATAGATAGACAAAGTAACTTTATTTATTTATTTATTTTTATGTGGTGCTGAGGATCAAACCCAGTGCCTCACTTGTGCCAGGCAAGCGCTCTACCACTGAGCTACACCTGCAGCCCCCCTCCATCTGCTTTTTCTTTTCCCATTGTTGTGCCCTCATTAATACAAATTTGTTCATCCTCTTCTCATGCCCTGCATGGCATTGATCCTTTGTAAGAGACTGTGGGATGGACAGGGCATGGGGTGCCATGGAAGCAACCGAAGTCATTTGGATGACTTTGAAAGGAGAAATATTGTGACTTGAAGCTCCCTTCTTTACCCTTGTGGGCGCCAGGAGAGCCCAGTAAGCTCCCTTACCTCGCCTGTGGGCCTTGGTAGAGCCCTGCAGCAGAGATCCAGCCCAGGGGTCTAGATGGGGAGAGGCACAGCCCTGTTCTTGAGTAAAGCACTTCAGATATAAGCAGTTCTCTCTGGGGCCCTGACTGACCTCCAGATGTCCCCTGCCCATCCTAAAACCTTGAGACAGTACTTGAAGGACTCAAGTCTAAGAGGAGGGGTACATGCCAATAACCTGTACTCATGGCCCCATATACTCTTAAGAAGTAGCACATAGAACGGGGCACAGTGGCGCAAGCCTGTAATCCCAGCACTTAGGGAGGCTGAGACAGGAGAATCACGAGTTCAAAGCCAGCCTCAGCAACGGCGAGGTGCTAAGCAACTCAGTGAGACCCTGTCTCTACATAAAACACAAAATAGGGCTGGGGATGTGGCTCAGTGGTCGAGTGTCCCTGAGTTTAATCTCCAGTACCAAAAAAAAAAAGAAGTAGCACATAGAAATGGAATGTGCTGGCTATTTTCAGTTCAAGCAGAGACAGGTGGGGTGAAATCTACCATGGCCAAAAGGTAGCTGTCTTCCTAGGGATTCTCTAAATGCTGGGGTCCCTGGCCTATATGGCCAGGAGAGATTGAGGGGTTGGGCCACTTTTTTTTATGGTTTCTTCATCATATTTTGTTTCATCCCACTCCCCTGTAGCCTGTCCGACTGGCCCCTGAGCGAGAATTCATCAAGTCCCTAATGGCAATTGGCAAACGGCTGGCCACGCTCCCTACCAAAGAGCAGAAAACACAGCGGCTAATCTCAGAGCTCTCCCTGCTCAACCATAAGCTCCCTGCCCGAGTCTGGCTGCCCACTGCTGGCTTTGACCACCACGTGGTCCGCGTCCCCCACACACAGGCTGTTGTCCTCAACTCCAAGGACAAGGTAGGTAGACTCTGGCCCAAACCCTAACCCTGTGATTGTCCAGTTTTTATATGTGCATTAGGATTCCCCAACACATCTCCAATACCTTTCATAGTTCATAATTGCATGTGTGAACCCCGATTCTACTTTAGTGCTGTAATGATCCTGTGAGTCCTTTCTGTCCTTCTTCTTGGACTTTGCTTTTCTGGATCAAAGAAGCCTGGTCTTTTCTGCTCACCTCTTGCTGGATTTTAGAATTGCTCTCCACCCACTCCTTACAGTCATTTTGGTAGCTCTTCTCCAGTCCTCCTATAACTCTCTCAGGCTGTCCAGATATAGCAATCATGATGGTAGCAAAATATTTTGTTTCTAAGACCTTTTCTGAGCAGAGTGGGCAGGGAAGAGAAAGGATGCCCAATTCATATTGGAGAGAATTAGCTGAATTTGTTGATTGAAATGAGTATTCATAGTTCAGATTCTTCTTTGAGAGGAAGAATTGAAGATTAGAACCTTCCTTGGGACAGTGCCCAGTCTTTGCCACAGTAGCTCCTTTGGCCCTGTCTTTAGGACAAGCCCGCAGAGGCCTCTAGGCTTCTCTTACAAGCTATAGTTGATAGTTGGAGGAGTTATTCCCAACTGCATTGTCTGTGCATTTCTTTTTTGTTGTTGTTGTTAATTTTTATTTTATTTTTTTTATACATGTACACAGTGACTTTATTTTTGTTGTACTTATTTTTATGTGGTGCTGAGGATCGAACCCAGTGCCTCACACATGCGAGGCAGGCACTCTGCCACTAAGCCACAACCTCAGCCCTGTGCATTTCTTTATATTTTTTTGGTACCAGGGATTGAACTCAGGGGCACTCGACCACTGAGCCACATCCCCAGCCCTATTTTGTGTTTTATGTAGAGACAGGGTCTCACTGAGTTGCTTGGTGCCTTGCCTTTGCTGAGGCTGGTTTTGATCTCGCGATTCTCCTGTCTCAGCCTCCCTAAGTGCTGGGATTACAGGCATGCACCACCGCACCTGGCTTGTCTGTGCATTTTGAAGCCCAACTGAAAAATTTGAAAGACTTGTGTACTCTTACTGGATTCTTTATATGGGTAATCATATGACAAGTTCCTGCCCTAAAAATAATGGCATTCATAGTATTAAAGGACTGATGAATGTGGGTTGGGCTAGGCAGGGCAACATGAAGAACGTGGTGTTAACAGTGTTGGGATTTGGGAGGTAAAGTGGTGGAGTTAAGCTGCAAATACTGTCCTTACTGCCCACATCAGGCTCCTTACCTGATCTACGTGGAAGTCCTTGAATGTGAAAACTTCGACACCACCAGTGTCCCCGCCCGAATCCCTGAGAACCGAATTCGGAGCACACGGTCTGTAGAGAACCTGCCTGAATGTGGCATCACTCACGAGCAGCGGGCTGGCAGCTTTAGCACTGTGCCCAACTATGACAATGACGACGAAGCCTGGTCGGTGGATGACATAGGCGAGCTGCAGGTGGAGGTGAGGGAGCTCCAAGGAGGTAACACTAGGGCACAGCAGCTGTTCTTCACAAGCTTCAATATATTTGAGACAATATAACATACCCCTTGGCAGTGAGGCATATGCCCAAATGAATGGTGTGAGCAGTGAGCAGTATGAGGGAAATGCTCTGAGCAGCTGATCTGGATGATATTCAGGTGGAGCTCATTCTTCCGCAAAAGGAATTCAAGTTAATGTAATGAGGATTTTTTTTTTTTTGGTACTGGGCATTGAACTTGGGTACTGGACCACTGAGCCACATCCCCAGCCCTATTTTGTGTTTTATGTAGAGATAGGGTCTCAGTCGCTTAGTGCCTCACTGTTGCTGAGGCTGGCTTTGAACTCGTGATACTTCAGTTTCAGACTCCCAAAGTGCTAGGATTATAGGCTTGCGCCACCGCGCCTGGCTGTGCTTAGCATTTCTTTTTTTTTTTTTTTTTAAATTTTTTTTTTAGTTGTAGATGGACGCAATGTCTTTATTTTATTGCTTTGTATGTGGTGCTGAGGATCGAACCCAGGGCCTCACGCATGCCAGGCAAGCGCTCTACCGCTGAGCCACAATCCCAGCCCCTGTGCTTAGCATTTCTAACCAGCTCTCCCCTGCTCTCTCTAGCTCCCTGAAGTGCATACCAACAGCTGTGACAACATCTCCCAGTTCTCCGTAGACAGCATCACCAGCCAGGAGAGCAAGGAGCCTGTGTTCATTGCAGCAGGAGATATCCGGTATGACCGGTTCACATTGCACTCATTTTTTATCCCTCTTTCAGACATTGCCTATCTCTGTCCCCTTTGTCTCTCTTTAGCACCTACTATCAACCTGTCTCTCCCTTTTCTCTCCTTATTCTCTCCTTGTCCCAAGGCCACCAAATTTTTTTTTTTTAGTACCGGGGATTGAACTCAGGGGCACTCGACCACTGAGCCACATCCACTGAGCCCTATTTTGTGTTTTATGTAGAGACAGGGTCTCACTGAGTTGCTTAGCGCCTCACCATTGCTGAGGTTGGCTTTGAACTCGTCATTCTCCTGTCTCAGCCTCCCAAAGTGCTGGGATTACAGGTGTGTGCCACCAGGCCCGGCCCAAGGCCACCAAATTTGAGTCAGTGAAGGTACAGGTTGAAACATTGCTTGGGTTACTACAAAAAATTATATTTTAAGAGGATCCCAAGGAGTTGACAGCACCCAAGAAAGGAACTCAAGTAGTATTTCTTAAAGTGAGATCCAGTAGTGACGTGTATCACAGTCAGAGGGGAGGGAGGAGACCTGGTTGGAAATGCAGATTCTGGGGTCAGGCCCATTCTCAGTCTTGGGATAGAGGAATGGCAAGAGCCAGGAACTCTTCATTTTTTTTTTTTAATATTTTAAGTCTTATATAGTCACAATATCTTTATTTTATTTATTTATTTTTATGTAGTGCGGAGGATCAAACCCAGTGTCTCATACATGGTAGGCAAGCGCTCTACCACTGAGCTACAACCCCAGCCCCCATTCATGTTAACATGATCACAGACTACTAGCGTAGCAGAACAGTGCTTCTAGTTATGCTTCCTTCCATGAGCTCTCTCAGTCTAGGTTCCTTCTCTGCATATCCAGAATCCAGGAACTGTACTGCTGGCATCCAGAGAATGCCAGCATAGAAAGGGGCATCAGGCTCTGGGGTAACTTCTCCAAGCAAATGATGTATTTTCTTCCTGCTAGACGGCGCCTTTCTGAACAGCTGGCTCATACCCCTACAGCCTTCAAGCGAGACCCAGAAGACCCTTCTGCAGTTGCTCTCAAAGAGCCCTGGCAGGAGAAAGTACGGTGAGTAGGGTAGTTTCAAGGCAACTGCTGGTGCTCACTGCACCATCTTTATTGGCCATCAGCCTCCAAAAACTCCATCAAACTTTCAGGCATTCTGAGTCTTCACCCTGGCATCACCCTATGACACCTTTTCTTTCTTCATAGGCGGATCAGAGAAGGCTCGCCCTATGGCCATCTCCCCAATTGGCGGCTCCTGTCAGTCATTGTCAAATGTGGGGATGACCTTCGGCAGGAGCTGCTGGCCTTCCAGGTGTTGAAGCAACTGCAGGTAAGGAGAGGGAAGAAGAAAGATAGCCACTTGAGTGACCACACAGGTTGTTCTGCAGGGAGCTCTCCCGGGGGACCAGCTTCCTGCCCAAGGGTGCTAAAGTTGGTGCTTTTTCCCCTGGGAAATGCAGACCCAGGAACAGCTCCACAGCGGCCTCTGTTGGCTGTTTTGTTGAACTGCACCTACCCTGTTCTGACCACTGAAAATCAGCGTGCTGTGTTGTCCTTTAAATCAGAACTTCCCAAATGGTCTGTGGTGGTTGGGTTATAGTGTGCTGAGGCCCCCTAAGCCCCCTGGATTGGTTGTCTACAAAGCTTCACCTCTTTAATCCAGTTCTTTATGTAAATATTTTTTTTTCTAGACATGTCTTTGGACCTAAATTTTTTCCTGTTTTTTTTCCCCTTATTATTTGAACTTACATTAATAGTTCCCACTCTTCCTGCTTGAAAGATGACAGTAATATTTCCTGTTCTCTCTGTCATTTCTTGGACTTTGTACCTATAAAATACCTTTTCCCATATACCTCCTAAGTGTAGCTTCCTGTCAGGCCCTAGATTTCCTTTCAAAACTTCCTGGTCCCCAGTAGATCAGTGAGTCTTACTTAATGGCCACCAAGGAGAGAGGTTCAGAGAGAGGAATTTTAGCCTTCTCTTGTAGTTTGAAGAAAAATGAGAGTCCTGATACCTCTGTGTCTCCTCACAGTCCATTTGGGAACAGGAGCGAGTACCCCTTTGGATCAAGCCATATAAGATTCTTGTGATTTCGGCTGACAGTGGCATGATTGAACCAGTAGTCAATGCTGTGTCCATCCACCAAGTGAAGAAACAGTCACAGCTTTCGCTGCTTGATTACTTCCTACAGGAGCATGGCAGTTATACCACTGAGGCATTCCTCAGTGCCCAGCGTAATTTTGTGCAAAGTTGTGCTGGCTACTGTTTGGTCTGCTACCTGTTGCAAGTCAAAGACAGGTATGTGATTTCTGCCCCTCACCCTAATTTTGCAATAGGGTCTGCTCTGTCCCTTCATATGTAATTCTCCATTAACGAAACAAACAATGTATTTTCAGTAAAAATAGATGTATTCATGTGACATTAAGCCAAGGAGCAGACTGACAAGTGCTAGGGTGAAAGAACATAGGAATGAAAGATTTGTGGGAGGAGTAAAGGTTTGAGTGAGCAGGGACTGAAAGGACAAGGGAGAATGAAGACAGATAAAGCTGTGAAGGAAATATGTCCCAAGTGAGAAGATATTTCAAGAGGTTTAAAGCTTAGGCAGGCAGTGATATCAGACAGGTAAGTTGAGGCTAAATTAAAAGGACCTTCATTGTAGCCAGGCCTGGTGGTGTAAGCCTGTAATCCCAGAGGCTCAGGAAGCTGAGACAGGAGGATTGTGTGTTCAAAGCCAGCCTCAGCAAAGGCGAGGCACTAAGTAACTCAGTGAAACCCTCTCCCTACATAAAATACAAAATAGGGCTGGGGATGTGGCTCAGTGGTCGAGTGCCCCTGAGTTCAATCCCCGACTCCCCCCCCCCCCCCCAAAAAAAAGCCTTCCTTGTGAGGCTGAAGAGTTTTTGTTTTGTAGGCAGAGGAATGACATGATCTGGTCTATGTTTAGTAAACGCCCTGTGGCATTGTGGATGAGAGTGGACATAACTAACCTTTAAGCACCAAAGTGAGAAGTAGCAGGGCCTGGCATGAGGGTAGGGGTAGTGGCTGAGAGTAGAAAGGAGAAGATGGATATGAGGAACATGGAGAAGATGAAGTTGAAACTCCTGGCCACGAAATTCTTGTTTCTCATTCCAACAAATGATTTTCACAACTTTTAAGTATCCATTATTTTGCCCAGAACTATAATTTCTTTCAGTTTCACATGAATTTTATAAGGCCTGACTACACATATAGTTGGTATATATACACATCTATACCCATATACACACATACAGGTTAAGTACATATTGCACATAATTACAACACTTAGGACCTGCCTTCTTAGATTGTCTCCAGACAGTGACTTGAGGTCTATGTCCTGAATGCTTCTGGGAGTTGCAACTTTCCCTGGGCATAGAGAAAGAAATGCAGTGGCTTATGCTGTCAGGGCTCCTGGTGACATGGTGGCCTATTAAGATTAGCTACAGAGCAGTTTATCAGAAATCTAGCATCGTAGTGCCTGCCATGGCCTGACATTCTTACACTTAAACCTGGTGAAAACCTTGGTGGACAAGTGTTTCCTCATGAGGTAAGTAAGGGTCAAGTAGCTTTTAGAATCTGTGCTTTTATTCGCCCTGACACGTACAAATGAACCAACACAAACTGCCTTTGAAAGCTGCTGGGGAATGTAATTATAAGGAGATTGGTTGCAAGCTTCAGACTGTGCCTTGAAATGTCAGAATTTCCAGCCCATGGCCTAGAGAACCTAGAGTTCAGCCCCAGCATTGAGTAAATGGGTGGCAGGGAAGCTGGCTCTTGTCAGGCCTTAGGGCTTTCCTTTAGGAAACTGATATGTTTGGAAGATGAGATTGTACCCTTTAAAAGAGGGGTTGGAGTGAGGTAAGAGCAAGCAGCTGGTAAACTGTTCATAATAACTTCAAAAAGAATAAGGGGCTGGGATTGTAGCTCAGTGGTAGAGCGCTTGCCTCGCATGCGTGAGGCCCTGGGTTCGATCCTCAGCACCACATATAAAGCAATAAAATAAAGACATTGTGTCCATCTACAACTAAAAAAAATTAAAAAAAAAAAAAAAGAATAGATGCAGAGATGCAGAGCTATTTATGGTGGACGGCCATCCCACACCTAAGGCAGGAAGATGATGGCAAAAAAGAAAATGAAAAAGATCACTGAAGTCAATCAATTCTAGCTCCATCTTGCTATGGAAAAGTGGTACTTGTGGGGCTGGGGCTGTAGCTCAGTGGTGGAGCGTTTGCCTAGCACGTGTAAGGTACTGGGTTCGATCCTCAGCACCATGTAAATAAACAAAATAAAGGTATTGTGTCCATCTACAACTTTAAAATTTTTTTTAAGTGGTACTTGCCAGAGTACAAGCAGAATTTAAAGATAATCAGACAAGGCAAAACAAATTGGTCATCCTCACCAGCAACTGCTCAGCTTTGAGGAAATCTGAAGTAGAATATTCTGCCATGTTGGCCAGAACTGGTATCCATCAATACCATGGCAATATCGTTAAATTAGGCACAACATGCGAAAACTACTACCGAGTGTGCACACTAGCTATCATTGATCCAGATAATTCTGACATCAGTGCAAGCATTCCAGAAAGGACTAGTGAAAAGTAAACCATGTAAAATTTTTCTCTAATTAACCTTGCCAGAGCTTGTTTTTTTAAAAGAAGAAAAGAATAAAATCAAGTCATGAATGGAATCAGCCAGTGGAAAGAGGGTGGCAGCAATCTGGAAGAAGGTTTTAAGATGTCTTTACTTCAAAATGAGTTCCAAGCAGCTTTCCTCCTGGAGCCAACTCTGATAGTTAGTATAGGAGAGAAATTAGCATTAGGACCTTAGGCAAGTAAGTTACTTGACTTCTCAGGGCTGTTTTCTCATCTGTAAAAGGAGTAGGACAACTCAGTCTTTCTGGATCTCAGAATTGTGCAGGTGCTGCTAAATCTTTAATGCTTTTCCAGAGGGGGAAGGACTCAGGTGGGTCTTGTTCTCCCTTTTGGTCCTTCCTGTTTTGGTTAATCAGACCAGCCCCAGAGAAGGTGGCCCTCAGACAGACTGTGAGCTCTTAGCCTAACAAAGCTGCTTTTGACAATGAGAAGGCTGGTTATGCTGAATAGGCTAGGCCTCACGTGCTTAGCATGTTAATTGCTCTTTCTAGTGGGAATCACGAAGAGTGGGCTTTATCTCCTCCCTTTAACTCTTTTTCCCCTATAGCTGGCCTGTAGTACTTGCCTCCTGGGGTGTTTTTTGTTTTTTGGTGCTGGGGATTGATCCCAGGGGTGCTTTTACCCATAGCTACATCCCTAGTCCTTTTTTTTATTTTGAGACAGGATCTTGCTACTTTGCTGAAGCTGGCCTGGAACTTATGATCCTCCTGCCTCAGCCTCCTAAATCACTGAGATTATAGTTGTGCACCTGACACCTTTTGAGGTTTTTTAAATAAGTGATTTGAAACTTAACTGCTTGCAGCACACACACTATTTTACACTTAAACTCCAATGAATCTATTGCCACTGATTGTGTTCTGATGGGGCTTGATTCTGCAGTGTGCGGATAGGGATTATAAATAAAACACAGGTGAATTGGTCAGAGGTTTCCTACACAGCAAAGTACTTGGCCTTTGTGACAACTGGCTGAAGCCTAACAGGCCTTTTTTCCTTGCTTCTGGATTCTCTGCTATATTGAGATTAGTTTGAGTATGAGAAATGCGATTTCTGGGAAATTGGGATAACCCTAAATTTAGGGATAACCCTAAATTTTTTGCAGGGGTTACCAGGGATTAAACCCAGGGATGCTTACCATTGAGCCACATTGCCAGCCCTTTTATTTATTTATTATTTTTATTTTGGGAGAGGGTCTCACCAAGTTGTTTAGGTCTTACTAAGTTGCTTAGGCTGCTTTTGAACTTGTGATCCTCCTGCCTCAGGCTCCTGTGCCAAGATTACAGGTGTGTGCCACCGTGCCCTATCTAAACTATTTTAGCAATTTTAGACATGAGCTTTTGTTAGTGGTTTTCTTTCCTGACTTCCTTTCTTTTCTCTGCTAGCTTTAGGATCCTAGGAGATTGGACCCAGGATTAGAGGCAGCAGAAAACATGGCAGGGGAAGCCCCAGCCTGGTGTCTTTTTTTTTTTTTTTGGTACCAGGGATTGAACTCGGGGGCACTCAACCACTGAGCCACATCCCCAGCCCTATTTTGTATTTTATTTAGAGATAGGGTCTCACTGAGTTGCTTAGCACCTCGCCATTGCTGAGGCTGGCTTTGAACTCACGATTCTCCTGTCTCAGCCTCCCAAAGTGCTGGGATTACAGGCTTGCACCACCGTGCCCAGCTCAGCCTGGTGTCTTATGACCAGTGTGTTGCAGTTTTAAAGTCCACTCTCAGTTAAGACTTACTATGACTCTTCCTTTCCTCTCTTCCTCTTCTTCAGACACAATGGGAACATCCTCTTGGATGCAGAAGGCCATATCATCCACATCGACTTTGGCTTCATCCTGTCCAGCTCACCCCGAAACCTGGGCTTTGAGACATCAGCCTTTAAGCTGACCACAGAGTTTGTGGACGTGAGTCAGGAAGCAGAGGTGCCTCCAGGGTCACTATTCTTTCTCTGCCATGGCAGGGGAAGCTCATGGTCTCTCCCCCCCCGCAAATTAGGGATGAACAGAACAGAAATAGCAGTTAAGTCAGGGTGAGGCAGGATTTCCTGGGAGCTTTCTGCCTTATAAGGGAGTGGGGAATAATGGAGTTTGGCATGATTGCCCTGAGAAAGGAAGTAGTAGTTCTGGAAGGCTCACAGGACAGGGATCACTCCTACCATAATTCTGTGGTGCATACAACTCTTCTCCCTCCCCAGGTAATGGGTGGCCTACATGGCGACATGTTCAACTACTATAAGATGCTGATGCTGCAAGGGCTGATTGCTGCTCGGAAACACATGGATAAAGTGGTGCAGATCGTGGAGATCATGCAGCAAGGTGGGGCTGCGGAGAGGTCAGGGGCCTGTAGTACCCTCAGCATTCCTACTCAGGTTGAGGCCCTAGAGCTTAGGACTCCCAGAGAGTTGACCCCAACTCAAGATGCAAATTGGCTGCAGGGGTGGAGGGGGTCTCAGAGAGTTTCCAGCTCTGATCCAGTGCCATTTCTCCAGGACATTCTTCCTGACCCTGGCAGAGCTGGGCCTGGGAGGAAGAAGGGGGCAGCAGCAACAACCTTGGCACCCTCAGAGAAAAAACAGCCCTGTTTATAGCCTCCTGGTCCTTCTAATGTCTCTATGGCTTTACAACTGAATTTCTCAATCTCCTCCGTCTATAGTTCCTCCCTTTACCTACTCAAGTGTTTCTACCATACTTGCCTCACCATTCTACTTTGACTTGCTTGCCCTGGACTCTGCTCCCCATGTCAGGCCACCTTCCTTTTTTTTTTTTACATGTTCTTTTTTTAGCCGGGCGCGGTGGCTCAAGCCTGTAATCCCAGCACTTAGGGAGGCTGAGACAGGAGAATCACGAGTTCAAAGCCAGCCTCAGCAACAGTGAGGCGCTAAGCAACTCAGTGAGACCCTGTCTCTACATAAAACACAAAATAGGGCTGGGGATGTGGCTCAGTGGTCTAGTGCCCCTGAGTTCAATCTCCAGTACCAAAAAAAAAAAAAAATGTTCTTTTTGTTGTAGATACACACAGTGTCTTTATTTGTATGTGGTGCTGAGGATCAAACCCAGTGCCTCACACATGCGAGGCAAGTGCTCTGCCACTGAGCCACAACCCCAGCCCAGGCCACCTTCCTTTTCCCACTATTCACCTGTCCTGCTCTGAGCTGAATTTATCTTTACCGTCCACCATGTCACTTCCTCATTACCTTGATGTTGACAGTCTTTTGCCTAGGATCCCCTCCTCTCTGAGCTCCCTTGGGCCCCAATCCTTATCCCCTCCTCAAGGCTCCAGGTGGATACCACATCTAAGCTGCCAGTCTCCTCCCCACCCCTGCCCCTACCCCACAGGTTGTCGCCGTTGCTCAGGAGCATCCCCGTCTGGCCCCATGATGACGGTGGCCCAGGTCATCTGTGAGTGTCAGACGTAGCATAGGCAGAGGCCTGCAACCAGATAAGTGTGCCCAGCTCAGGGCCCATCTTCCTGGCCTTCCTTTCAGACCCCAAACTTCTGCTCCCTCAACCCTTTCTATGGCCCTCTCCCCTCCTCTGCCCACATACCCTCACCTACAGAGGGGCTTAGAAGCATGGGATGCAGATGAGCTCAACAGGACCTCCCACCAGTTCCTTTTCTCTGCATAGAACTGAATCCACAACTTGAGAGACCTCTGAGGTGGGGAGGGAAGGGGCACTTCAGGGATACCTGCCTCTGTGTTCCTGTGGTTGTTAACTACTGTACCTCTTTCCTGTCCATGATCCTCAATCCCCACTGCTTCCCTCCAGGTTCTCAGCTTCCTTGCTTCCATGGTTCCAGCACCATTCGCAACCTCAAAGAGAGGTTCCACATGAGCATGACTGAGGAGCAACTCCAGCTGCTGGTGGAGCAGATGGTGGACGGCAGCATGCGGTCTATCACCACTAAACTCTATGATGGTTTCCAGTACCTCACCAATGGCATCATGTGACACTCTTTCTTGGGCCTAAGAGTGGTGGGGGGATCCAGGGTACCCTTCCCTGGGAGAGCCCTTGTCTTGAGAAATCACAAACCAGGAAACCCCATCTACACAACCACCCACCCAAGGGAAATGGAAGGCAAGAAATATAAAGGATCATGTGATAACCGCGAGAGCTTGCCAGGGTGGGAGGAGCCGGCCATGGGGTCCAGGCTTGCTGGGGCTTCCTGCCTCTCATTGTGTATTACCATCTGACAGGTTCCAGGACTCACTGCCCTCCAGAGAATAGAGGTGATGAATGCAAGGGGCTCCTGGCCTTTCTCCCCCTCACCGGGATCTGAGAGGTTCTTTCCACAGGCCACCCCTTATCTGTTCTGGGTCCCAGGAAGAGGGAAGACTAGGTTCTTGGTACTTAGGACTTGATCCTGTGGTTGGCCTTTGGCCGTGCTGCTGCCCAACTCTATATACTCTCCCAGGGACTGACCCTTGCCTGAGTTCCCCTTGATAGGTGGGCTCTGTCGTAGGGTCCTGCACTTGCTGAGGTTCCCTATCAGTGGGGTTGAGAAGGGGAATTACAATCCCTCCAGTTATTGAGGGTTTGGCCTAGCCATGGGAAATTCCTACCCCTGATCCCTTCCTCATACCCAGGGAAACAGCTCTCAGTTTTTTATTTTTTGTTTGAAATAAAATCCTTAGTTAGCCATCTGTGTCATTTCTGAGTTGTTCACTTTTGGGGGATGAGAGTGAACAGATGCCTCAATGTCCAAGATATAAAAGGCACCACAGAGAAGAGGTGATGGCTTTTCCCTGTCTTGGTCAACACCACTTCTTTCCAGAAGACACCCCCACACACAAGTTCTGACTCACCCCCTCCCGTGAAGTCCAGTGTTCAAGTAAAAAGAGAAGCCCGGATGGGGATTAAACCACAAGCAGTTTTAATGGTTTGGTTTTCTCCCTCCTGTTTCTCCCACTGTTAGTATTATTACTACAAGAATAAAGGATTCCTGAGAGCCTGTCCCCTCCTCTCCCTGGGCCCCCCATGACAGGACTCACCCCACCAACCCCCTCTGGATTTCTGGGGGGAAAAAAAGACAAGTGAAAGGCACTGCAGGGGTGGGGGCTGGAGTGCCAGGGAGTGTGTAGGGGGTGGTGCTAGTGTGGGCCCAGCCCAGAGGAAGAAATCCCAGTCTGTCTGAAGGAACTACGGAGGGTGTGTACAGGGCCCCCTCCCCCCATCATTCCATCCCTGTGCCTGTCTAGCAGACTTACCAAGATCCCATTCTCCCACTCACAGTGGCACACTGGGGGTGTGCAGCAGGAGCATAATTAGTGTTGGGTTCAGAAAGGAATGGAGGGCCCATTTGACTAGGGCCCAAGAGCCAAACCCAAAGAGAGGAGTTGTAAATCACTATTATTCTGAAGAGCTTTCTCCTTCAGGGTTAGGAGAGGAATTGAATAAAATGTGTATTAGTTAAACTCTCCGGCCCAGGGACCTGGCAGCAGCAGCAGTGAAATCCACAGTCCCAGGGAAGAGGGAGGGGCTGGTCAGTCCTAGGGCCGCAGCCTAGTTTTCCCCACTGCCCCCCTGCCGAGCCCTAATGAACGCCATGCCATGTGTTCGGAAATGAGTCTTGAGATTGAGAGGGCTGTCACAACTCTTGCCACAGACCTTACAGGTCAGTGGGCCTCCAGAACCAGGCAGGGGTGAATCTCCACCCTCTGGGTCAGACCGTGATGGAAGAGGGGCCTCCTCTTCTCCATCCCCCAGCCCCAGGACACTGGCTCTACCCATACCCCGTCTCTTCTTGTGACTGATAAAACGGTGTCGGCTCAAAGAGCCAGGGGAGGCAAAGCACAGGCCACAGTCGAGGCACTGCTGGGCGCCACCATCCACCCTCAACCCCACCATAAGGCTTTGTTCCACTGAACCACCACTCCGATAGCGCAGGGGACCATGGCCTCCTGACCCAGGGCCACCCCTGGGGGACTTGGCTGGGGGTGTTGTGCTGTCAGGCTCCTCACTGCAGGAGTCAGAAGACTGGCGACGTTTCCGTCCTGGTCCCTGAAAAAGAGTAGAAGAAAATGGGCCTCACCATCACCCTACTGTCCCTGGCAGCCTCACCCTGCAGTCTCCCACTCCCATGGCCCTAACACAGCAGGCTGGGCTTCTGCCTACCTGGGCTCTGGCACCAGGCCCCCGAGCCAGGGTACTCCCTCGGCCAGGGGACTGGTCCCCGAGCTGCAGGCCATGCCGGACCTGGACATGTTTCTCCAGGATCAGGCGGCTACTGAAGGTGCGTTTTCCCTCTGTGCAATACCTGGAAGGGGAAAGATGAGAGGGATGGCACCAAGGACACAGCCCAAAGGCCGGGGCCTGTGGTTCCTGAAAGGCCATAGCTGCCAGAGCAATGGGAGGCCTCAACCTTCAGGCTTTAGACAAAAGGCAAGTGGAAAGTACAGTAAGGTAATGGGTAGGGGCGGGGGTTACCTAACAGGCAGAAAGAGGAAGGGAATAAGGAGCAAGGGTTACCTGCATGGGTAAACTCGCTTGATTCCCTCGTGATTGACCCTGACGTGACGCCTCAGGCTGGGCGCGGAGCAGAAGGAGCGCTCACACAGGCGACAAGGGAACTTTTTCACTGACTGGAAGGGCAGGGGGTGGGAAATTTCAAAGCCAGGCTCCAGGACCGCATCCCCATTGGCACACAGGCCAATCCCAAGGCTGCCCTCCAGCCCATTTTACCAGGGCCAGGGCTCCTACTCACCTTACCATGCTCCTTCTTCATGTGAGCTACATATTCATCACGCTCAGGGAACCAGGAATGACAAAGGCCACAGGTCCAGCCCCCAGGTCCCCCACCCCCACCTTTGACGCCTTTGCTCCCCAATTCCCGCCTCGGTCGTTTGGTTGGGCGGGGGGGCTCAGGGGAGCTTGGCAGTTCTTCTTCTGAAGATGAAGATGACTCCTCAGTGGCGGGGGCTGCCCCGCCCCGGGACACAGCCAGCTCCTCAGGCTCAGTCTTGGGAGTCAGAAGGGCCCCTCCAGTCCCTTTCCCAGCAATCTCCTCCCCTAAGCGCCCAGACTGATGGGTGTTCTGTAAGAGGGAGACAAGAGGAGTGGCTGTATGTGGGAGAATCTGGCTTTGCAAAAGCCGTCATTTCTTCCCTGCTCCCACTTCCTGAGGGTTATGTGACCCTAGCTCAGGTCAATCCAGCTAAACATCCATTCTTTGGCCCTTTGCTCCTGTACCTTGAGATGTTCCAGCATGGTCCTTTTTTGGGCAAAGAGAAGAGGACAAGATGGGCACTTAAAGACACTGACACGCTGAGGCAGCAAGTGCTGGTCAAAGTGTGAGGTGAGGAGGGGCTTGTGAGTGAAGACTGTGTCACACATGGCGCACTTGTAGATCAGCCTGTGGGGGCGGAGGGACAGTGCAGACATCAGGCAGAGATGGGCAGAGCCCCACCCCCTCCTCCTTATGCTCCCTCCACAGGTCTCACTTGGCTTGCTGCGCAAGGAAGCTAGGATGCTGGGAGTAGAGGTGGGCATGGGCGCTGGGTGCAGACTTGAAGGCCATGGGGCAGATGGGGCACTTGTGGAAAATCTCGCAGTGCGATGCCTGGATGTGGGACTTGATGGAGTTCACACCCCCAAACACCACTGCGCAGCTAGGACACCTTGGGGAGGAAGTGGGAGGCAGTATGAGTGAGGTGGGAGGATCTCCGTACCCACTCCCCCACCCATTTATTCTCCAAGACTGGGCAGACTCAGAAGGAAATCTAAGAAGGAAATCAGCATGAGCAAGGTGGAGAAGGGAGGGAGACGCAAAAGTTCAGTCCCCAACAAAAGTCTGTGGAGGCAGAGCTGGAGCTCCAGCAGGGGTCCTGCTTTTCCCCACCCTCAGGGGGAATGACTAGAAGGCAGGGTAGATGTCTAAGGGCTGAGTCTGCCAACACAACAGAGCTGAGGGACACAGAGGATGGCGTTCTCTTTGAGAGGCCATCTAAACAGTTAGTGATGAGACA
Organism: Xerus rutilus; assembly: GCA_028644305.1. NCBI lineage: Eukaryota > Metazoa > Chordata > Mammalia > Rodentia > Sciuridae > Xerus > Xerus rutilus. Next base: position 96,969,877 of record CM053400.1, on the reverse strand, counting down.
TAGGAGACCTAAAATTATACAAGGGGAGGGGTCCGAGGCACCTGTATCCTACGCGGCGAGAGAAATGCAGACAGGCCTCCCTCAGATGGGTCTGAAAATTGGCTTGCAGGAAGTTGCCCCCACACTCAGGACAGACGTGGGGGGGCCGGTTCTTATGCGTGCGCTGGTGAGCACTGAAGCTGCAGCGATTGGGGAGCATCATGGGGCAGGATGGGCACACCTGTCAAGGGGGTTATTAAACAACATAAGTCAATGGGGAGACCCTGTCCCCTATTACTTCTTCTATTCAAGTCCCCAACACCTTCCTGGATCCTATCCCTACAGCATTTGGTTGTTCCTGCCCCAGAGGCATGTAAAGGCAACTCACATTGCTGGTGGCCCCAGAGACAGGGGGCCCAGGCTGCTGGAAATGGGCTGCCATGCCCGCCTTGTCCCGGCACTGTTCCTTGCATTCCAGGCAGCGAAAGCATGTGTAAGCAGAGGTGGCAGGGACAGCAGGCGGCTCTGTTGAAAGTGGCAGCACAGGGGCCTCAGTGGCAACTGCAGTAATGGCAGAAGAGGTGATGGCCGCGTCACTCTTGCCCAAGACAGGTAAGGCCAGAGGTCCAATAGCAGGTGGGACAGCTACAGGTAGCAGAGGCGTGATATCTGGCTGACCCACCATCTGATCAAGGGCTACAGGCCTCATGACCAAATGTGAACACTGCATGACGAGTCCCTTGTCCTTGTGCTCTCGTGCGTGTAGGAGTAGGCTGCACTTGTTGAAGAAGACTAGACGACGGGCACAGTGGTTGCAGGTAACCTCGATGCGCATGCTCCGACGATCATAGTGCCGTGCCAGGCTCTTCTCCAGGGAGAAGGCATCCCCACATTCGAGGCAGCGGTAGCCTGTTGGAGGCAGGGCCAGTCCAGCCTCAGCTGGCGGACTCAGGTTTGGCCTATAGGCAGGCAGCAGGTTCTTGCTATTGAGGATCTTGTTAAAGGCCTCCACCAGGCTGGACTGGGTCCGTGAGATCACAGTGCCACTTGCTGTGCCAGGCCCACTAGCCGGCTTTGAAGGCTGCACCATCACCACTGAGGCACCATTGACTTTCTGGCCCCCTGTCCCCAACCCTGCCCGCCCCTCAGCCTTGGGCAGGGCTTGAGGAACCAGGCCTAGCACACTCTTAGCCATTGTCTTAGGGCTGGAGGCAGTTCCCCCAGGCAGAACCACAGCTTTACGGGCCACACTAGCCGCCATCAGCATAGCAGTACTGGCATTTTGGATGGTGGCCACAGGCAGCACAGTGCCTTTCAGCCTTGTGCCATCACCCAACTGTACACTCACCACCTTTGGACCCTCAGGGGTTGGGGTTGCAGGGGATAGCTTCAGGAGGCTGGCCTCAGCCAGGAGGCTGGCCTCAGCCAAGAAGGCCCCCTCAGTCAAGGGGGCAGGGGGATCAGGATCTGAGGGGACCCGGGTTACAGTCCTTGTGATATTCCCGCAAGATGTTTTAATGGTCTTGATCCGCACCTTGAGGGGCCGGGAGGAGCTGGAAGAGGCAGGGGAGTCATTGCTGTCCTCATCTGCAGCCTCAGCTCCACTGGAAGGACTCTGGGGACTTCTTGGGGGAGACTTGTCCACTGTCCCCTCATCTTCTTCCTTCAGGGGCTTACAGCTGGGCACTTTAGGGGAAGGAGGAGGGCTCTGGTGCCCTGGGGACTGCTTGAAAAAGGGCACTCCTGCAACCTGGGGAGGTGAGGCACTGGCAGGGACGCCTGCAGCGTCAGGGCTGGAGCATGAGCCTTGCTGGCCCAGGCCCTGGGGATGATGGGGGCTGCAGCTGCCCTGCTTCAAGGTCCCAGGGGATGAGGAAGAGCTTGGGGGCAACAGGGGTGGGCCATTCTCAGAGGCCAGCTCAAAGGGAGAGGGGAAAGGAGGTGGGGTCATGGCTCCCTCTGGAGGCGGGGAAGGTGCAGGAGGAGGCAAGGGATCTGGGTGCTCCCCTGGTTCAGGCCCAAAATGAGCAAAAAGGTCCAAGGGAGCTTTGCTTTCCATGGCTTTTTCTTTCCAACTACCCTCACTGGGAGGAGCAGGAGAGTGGGGGGTTGCTGGGAGGGATGGCTCAGGGCTTCCAAATCCATTTTGCATCAGGCAAGGTGCTACAGGCCCTTCCTTAGTTCCCTCTTCAGCCTGGGCATCTTCTCCTCCTGAAGCCCCAGCCAGGGTCTCAGACTGCTCAGGACACACAGTGTTCTTGACAATAACGCTGACTGTGGAAATGTCTGACGGCGGCAGGCCGTGGTCAGAGGCCTGAGCTGGAACCTCAGGATCATCCCCAGCTGCTGCTGCTGTGTCTTCAGATTCACCTCCTGCACTAGTTTCTGGCTTCTCTGGGCTTCCTGGCCCCTCATTTTCTTCTGGCCCAGAATGGATGGCTTCATTTGCATCAATGTCAGGGATGTCAAAGGCAGCAAGGAGGTCATCAAAATCAGGGGTCTTCATGTCCCCCATAGCGGAAGATCCCAGACCTGATGAAAAAGGAGAAAATGAGATGCTTGAAATAGGGACTCTGGGGGCTGGGATTGTAGCTCAGTGGTAGAGCACTTGCCTTGCATGTGTGAGGCACTGGGTTCGATCCTCAGCACCACATAAAAATAAATAAATAAAATAAAGATATTATGTTCATCTTCAACCAATAAATAAATTAACAACAACAAAAAAGAAATAGGGACCCTGCACCTCTTCCCTCAGGATCTCCATATTTATCCCCTCCAACTTGGTACACCTCCACCATTCTGTGAATCCTGGAGAGCTGTTGGAAGTGCCTGGTATGCCAAACCCCCAAATCAGAAGATTAGTGTGTACATACCAGGGCAAGCACCAAAATCCAGATAAAACAGAGGAAGAAAGACTTTTAAGAAAACAGAGGCTGGGCACAGTGGCACACACCTATAATCCCAGTGACTCAAGAGACTGAGGCAAGAAAATGGCAAGTTCAAGGCCAGCCTCAGCAACTTTGTAAGACTGCCTTGAAATAAAAATAAAAAGTGGGGATATAACATAGTGATAAATTGTTTCTGGGTTAAATCCTCAGTCAAAAAAGTAAAAAGAAACAGAGAAAAGTAATACAGGTAGAGGGAGCTCAATGAGCCTCTAGGTTGAATCCAGTTCATACCTTCCTGTGCCCAGCACAGAACCAATTAATTGATATAGTAAAGAGGAGGATGAACACAATGTTCTCTAGGTTTACAGGTTAATTTGTGTCAGTATGGGATCAACTCATATTCTTCATGGATCTCTTGGGGTACACAGAGATCTGAAAGGCCATCTGTACAAAAGGGCAGCGAGTGACTTAAGCCAACACTTAAGAAATTGTTCTAGTTTAGCTTTATCATGGGCCTTTATCACAAGCAAATTACTTCATTGACTTACTTTTGCTGTTTGAGAGGAACAATCTGTGTATCACAGGGTTATTCTGACTATGATATGAAATGTAAATGAGACTTAGACCGAGAATACGATTTATTATTTAAACTGAGCCAAACAAAGACATGTGAGGTGGAGAAGGAGCTGGGAAGGAACATGCACTGGACATTTAGGGTTGGGATCGGAAACAAAAGTCAGGGGTCATGCAAAGTCAAGTCTGGAGCACTGGGGGCCATCACTGGTACCTGTCTAGCTTGGTCAGCAGGGAGAAATGAACTCAGGGAAATAATACAAGAGATTAAGATGGAAAGAATAAAACACAGGAAGAGAAAGAGATAAAGGGAAGAAAGAGGGGAAAATGGTGACGGCAGCCTGGTCACAAGGGCCCCAGCCTAGGCCTCTTCTGTCACAAACACCTGCTGCTCGCTCACCTTCCTTCCCCAGAGTGTCTCCTCCCTCCTCCCCATCTTGCTCTCTCAGGGCTAAAACTCTAGGGTACAAGCTTATCCAGTACAACTGCCACAATAGAGAAAAGCCAGCTCTCTCCCCTTGCCAATTCTCCTCTAACCTTCACCTCAAGTCTATCCCCTGACTCAAACTCTCCCTGCCTTTCAATTTTTCATTGAAAATAGCAACTCAGGGTGTCTCAACCAACCCCAGCCTGGCCCACTGCAAAAATATCCCATAAGACTAAACCAACAAGGAGGCTAGCTCAGTACGTGAGAGGCCAGGTCTATCCTTCATCAGTTCTTCCCCATGACTGAAGAAGTCTCTATCCTTACACTTTCCCTGCCCAGGATGCAAGCCATTTCCCAAGGCCAATTCTCTCACCTCTTTCCAGCCTTCAGACTGTAACTGAAGATAGTCCCAGCAGGTGGCAGCTGGCATTGCTCAGACCAAGGTGGGGGTGGGGGAAAAGGGTACCAACTAAAGGAAGGGGAGCTTTCCTTGTACCCTGCCCCCCACCCCCACTTAATTCTGCAGACTTAAACAAAGCCCTAACCTCTGCCTGATAAACAGCTAGAACCCTCCTTAGCCTGGCTCTCTCCGGATCAGAAGAGGCCTAGGCTACCTTTTTACTCAGGCCCCCAGCAAAGTGTACTGGTGGAGCACCTAACAGTGAGGACTACCACAAAACAACCTGCGAACTTGCTTCTCCCACCCACCTTCCCCAATGGCGTGCAAGTGACTTAGAGGTCATCCGATAGCCACCTGGAGCAGCAGCGGAGCTCAAGGCCGAAGAGGCTCCCCGACTCCAAAGCCCAGGCCTTTTAGCGGCTGCTGCACGGTTCTCTAGAGCTCTCATCTCCCCCGCCCCCTTTTCCCTGTTCTTCCTCAAACGCCAAAGGAAGGGGCTTAACAGGAAGAGGGTGAATAGACCCGGGCCGGGTGGGGGCTCCACTGCCCTCTGCCCAGGCCCACGGCCTGCTGCGCAGAGGAGGGCGAGGGGCGGGAGCCTGGCTGGGGTCGATTAGGTTGCGGCCAAGCTGGGCAGCGGGCGGAATTAAGTCCCTGCCATCTGCTGAAGGCTGGCGCAAGGAGCAAGTCCGGGGTTGCGGGGAGGGGGCGGGATGCACATGCAAGAAGAGAAAGTGAGGCAAGCGGCGCTTCTTTTGCTCCCACCGGCCGGGCCCCGACCAGGCCGGGCCCTTAGGGAGCTGCCGCGCAGCAACTCGCGGCCCAGAACTACACTGGAAGGTGGGCAGTGCGCAAGGAAAGAGGGGAGGGGGCGGTCCCACCATGACTCTCAGCTCTCCAGCCGGGGTCCGTCCCAACTCAGACCTCGTTCCCTCCTCTCCGTGCGCGGCGCAGTCTCCTCCCCGCGCGGACTCCCAAAGGCTCTCGAGACTGGGGAGTAGAGGGAGGGCGCGCGGCGGGCCTGGGGCGCTAGCTGGAATCCTGCCGGGGCCCGGACGCTGACTCGCGCTGAGTCGGGATGAAAGCTCCGCTCCGGCCGGGCCCAGTTCCCCCGCCCCCACCCCCGGGCTCGGACACCATTTTAGGTCGCGACATCCTGCAGCCTTCGGTCCCCGGGCCGCACTTCGGTTGCCTTTGAGGCTGGGGGCGCCAGGACTTAGGGTCCTCGACCCTTCTACGTTTAACCGGCTACGGGCTGTGCTTTCAACAGGCTGTGAGTTTCGCCCATCCACCCCAGAAGATAAGAGGTGGTGTAGGGGCCTTCCAACAAGCCTCCCCAGGGGGCGGCGCGGAGAAGGGGGTAGTTGACCAAGTGGGGGAGGGGCGGGGGTATTTACCCGCCCCCCCAGGGGGCGGAGCCAAGGGCGGGTATTTACCCCAAGCACGCTTACTTGTTCGGTTCCTAGTGCGGGCCCAAACCCGGCGGTCTCTACCCTGCTCCAGCCGCCACCGCTGCCGCCGTCGCCGCCCTCCCCGCGGCCGCCGCTACTTCCTGCTTCTCTCCGGTTTGGCCTCCCTCCTCCCTCGGACTCCCTCCGCGCTCCTGGTCTGGGCTGCCCGCTTTCACACTCGCCATTGGCCAGTACCTCGGTCGTTCAGTATTGCGCCCCTCCCAGACCCGCACTGGGTTGGCCTTAAGTACTGCCGCTCGGAACGAACCCCGCACAGTCCTCTTATCCTCATTGGGCAAAGGACCTAGACCCTCTGAAGAAGCCCGTCCTCATTGGCTGCGACCAGGTCTACCTGCCCCATCTGCAAATCTCAAAAGCGATTGGCTGGTGCTACTGTCGCTTAGAAAAAGGCAAGCCGGATTCCCTGCTTTTCGATGAGAGGCGTGGCGGTACCAGGTACGTCTCCGCCCCTTCACTCCCCATTGGCCGCTCCAAGCTGGAAGCTGCAGTTCACTAATGCAGATTTAAAGAACTCCTAGCTACTGTGGGGTGGCCACTTTGAAGAGAATCTCCTCGAATCCCAATGAAATATGGATACTTAGATCTGTTTGCGCTGTTTGCTCAAGCTAAACTCCAGTGCTAGTGATGCAGTGCAGATGTCCCAGAATGGGACACCACCCCAAACATTACGTCATCCGGCTGACCATTGCCTCGCGCTCTTTCCACTGCCTAAATCGTTTTATAATCTGGATGGATGAGATCCTCACGCGGACCAGCTCCTGGGCGATGTCGTCACCCGCGCTCCTTCCTCTGCGGGAGGGCTTGGACGGGACTTGGGCTTTGGAATGTGGAAGGAACGGGGATCTGGGGGCTGGGACGGGCTTGCGGACCGGAAGTGGGGAAGAGGTGACGTTGGGAGTGCTGGCGTGGCCTGGGCCATTTCCAAAGGGATCTTAAGATAGCATGCTGATAGGTCTCCTAAGCATTGGAGGGAGGGGCCCCAGCGCTATTTCCCATTTAAGAGCTCTTTTGCCCCGCCCCCAGCACGAGGCGGGGGTGGGAACCAGGTTGATCTTTCCCGCGCTTACTTGCCCCGCCCCCTACAGGCGGGGAAAAGGGAGGAGTTGCGCGAAAAAGAATCGTTTTTAAGCCCTCTAATAAGCGCTCGCAAGCGGAATTCGTCTGCACACCAAGCGTGCCGCCTTGCGCACACTTTAGTCCTTCCGCGCACCTACGCAACTGCTTCCAAGTGACGAGGTGTTTATGTGAGATTCTGTTACCTGCCAGTGGGTGCCAGGGCACTGGACCCAGGTCTTTCAAGAGCGCCCTGAGATGGATATCCATGGATATAA
>CM053400.1:96939867-96956213 GCA_028644305.1 Xerus rutilus | reverse complement strand
ACGCTTGTAATCCCAGCACTTAGGGAGGCTGAGACAGGAGAATCGCGAGTTCAAAGCCAGCCTCAGCAACGGCGAGGCACTAAGCAACTCAGTGAGACCCTGTCTCTACATAAAAACACAAAATAGGGCTGGGGATGTGGCTCAGTGGTCGAGTGCCCCTGAGTTCAATCCCCAGTACCAAAAAAAAAAAAAAAAAAAAAACAAAGTCACCACCCCTTAGAGAGTTACTCATTCTCTGGATGTCTTCCATGTATACATGATATATACATATTAATAAACTTCTGGGCTTTTTTGTTTGGTTTGGTTTGGTTTAAGTTGCTTAGGGCCTCGCTAAATTGCTGGGGCTGAGTTTGAATTTGGGATCCTCCTGCCTAGCCTCTTGAGCCACTGGGATTATAGGTGTGCATCACTATGCCCAGCAATCTTTTGTTTGTTTAAAAGATAAAAAGCAATTGAGACGAGATGGGCACGGTGGCTCACGCTTGTAATCCCAGCACTTAGGGAGGCTGAGACAGGAGAATCCCGAGTTCAAAGCCAGCCTCAGCAATGGCGAGGTGCTAAGCAACTCAGTGAGACCCTGTCTCTACATAAAACACAAAATAGGGCTGAGGATGTGGCTCAGTGGTCGAGTGCCCCTGAGTTCAATCCCCAGTACCAAAAAAAACAACACAAAATAGGGCTGGGGATGTGGCTCAGTGGTTGAGTGCCCCTGAGTTCAATCCCCAGTATGCCGGGAAAAAAAAATCATCGAAAAAATCTGGGCCTAGCTGCATAGCTGCATACTATAATCCCAGCAGTTTGGGAGGCTGAGGCAGGAGGATCTCAAATTCAAAAGCAGCCTCAGCTATTTAGCAAGACTTTGTCTCAAAATAAAAATAAAAAGAGCTGGGGATGTTGTTCAGTGGTTAAATACCCCTGGGTTCAATCCCCCATGCAAAAAAAAAAAAAAAATGCAATTGAGAAAATGGTTGTGTGCTAGCTCCTTTGTGCTGCTGTTAGCAAAGCCCTACATTAGACACTTGAAATCAAGCTTGAGTGGTAAGTAAGCATAAAAAATGGAAACAACACTCTATTAAAGAAAGCACTGTCTGCTTAGGACAACACACAAACCAAGAATAGAAAAGGTGACTGTGAGACCCTAAGTAACTTAGCGAGGCCCTGTCTCAAAAAAATGAAATAGAAAGGGCTGGGGATGGGGCTCAGTGGTTAAGCACTCTTTAGTTCAATCCCTGGTACCAAAAAACCAAAGTGACTATGAGTTTCATTATTTGTTTTGCTCTCCTAAGAATCAAACCTAGAGCCTCACACATGCTAGGCAAGTGCTCTACCACTGAGCTATACACCCAGCCCTAGACCATTACTTCTCAGTTTTTGTTTTGTTCTTGGTGGTGCTGGGTAATGGAACACAAGTAAAGAGAGGGTTAGGCAAGCCCTCTACCACTGAGATATATCCCCAGCCCAAGCTAACCTCTCTAACCCAAACTAAAATGGTTAAGTTCTTAGCTGCTGCTGGGTATGATGGTTCATGCCTGTCATCCCAGCGATTGGGGAAGTTGAGGAAGATCACAAATTCAAAGTCAGCCCGGAAAACTTAGTGAAACTCTGTTTCAACATAAAATAAAAAAGACTTAGGGGGTAGCTTAGTGGCAGAGCACTCCTGGGTTCAATCTGCATTACTGCAATAAATAAATAAATTTAACAGTGTAGTCTCCTTCAAGCCTCCATGGAAGAGTTAGACAGAATGGTCAGAATACAGAGGTCAATATGCAAAACATGAGAGTTTCTAGGCTTTGTATGATGAGGTAATAACTTGGACTACAGTAACACATGCTGAAGGATTTACGGAAAGCCTTCTAATTATTTCAGGAAACAATTTTACCAAAGCAAACTAACAAAAAGTCTACATTTAGTCCACAGCATCCTGCAATAGCCTATGACTATAGGTTAAGCATCCTGGATCCCAAACTTGTCCCTCTAGAAGTGGTTGCCAAAATTTTGTAGCCCTTAAGAGGAGTATTATCTGCAGAAGCTTCCTCAGATTGAGCACCAGGACAGAGGCAGAGTCAGGGGACATGGATGGAGAGTAGTGGAAATATTTTTCAAGATGCAGAACTGGGGAACCCACGTAGACTAACCAAGTAACTTAGTGCTCTGTGCATGTCATCCTTGCCTCAGCCCCCAGATTTGAATACGTTTTGTTCTGAAAATGTTATGCAACACATCATCCCAAAATGGAGTAGCCTAAAATAACAATTATTTTATTATCTCCTAGTTTCCATGGATCTGAAGGACTTGGTTGGGCACTTGGGCTCAGAGTATCTTCTGGTTGTGGACAGGCATGGGCTGAAGCAGGATCAGGTGGGAGCTGACTGAAATCTTACTATCTTCATATATTCTCAGGGCTTCTCAATGGCTCCCTGCATGGGCTAGTTTGGGCCACAGGATGCATGGTGGCTTTAGGGCAGTTGGGATGGTGAGACCCATTATCCCAGCTGAAGTTGCATTGCCTTTCAAGTTGCATAGCCTCTGGAGTTATGAAGTATCACTTTCTACCATGCTGTATTGATCAACCAACCATACACATGCACATCAGGGCTCAAAGGACAGAAAGATAGGTCCTGTCTCCCATTGGGCTATAGAAAATTGACTAATGGGGCTGGGATTATGGCGCAGTGGTAGCGTGCTCGCCTAGCACGCATAAGGCACTGGGTTCGATCCTCAGCACCACATAAAAATAAAATAAAGATATTCTGTCACCTACAACTAAAAAATAAACATTTAAAAAAAAAAAGAAAATTGACTAATGACTGCTGAGAATTTCCTATGCTCTCCTTTCCCAAATGGGAATGTTTTTCGGGGGGAAGTGGTTACCAGGGATTGAACTCAGGGGCACTCAACCACTGAGCCACATCCCTAGCCCTATTTTTTGTATTTTATTTAAAGACAGTTACTTAGTGCCTCGACGTTGCTGAGGCTGGCTTTGAATTTGCAATCCTCCTGTCTCAGCCTCTTGAGTCGCTGGGATTACATGTGTGCGCCACTGCACCCAGCCCCAAATGGAAATTTTGATTGTGGTTAACTTTTCTCAGTCTATTATTGTATATCAGATGTGTTGAGTGATAATAACTTTGTCTTTGGTTTACAGGTTCCTGAACCACAAGTAACCACGTGAGGAATGGATAAATCATTGAGTAGCTGAAAGGATGTACAGCTTCAGAGTCATTATCCTCTTTTTTTTTGGTACCAGGTATTAAACTCAGGGGCACTCAACCACTGAGCCACATCCCCAGCCCTATTTTGTGTTTTATGTAGAGACAGGGTCTCACTGAGTTGCTTAGGGCCTCACCGTTACTGAGGCTGGCTTTGAACTCGCGATTCTTCTGTCTCAGCCTCCCTAAGTGCTGGGATTACAGGCTTGAGCCACCACGCCCGGCTATTATCCTCTTTTTTCTTAGTAAAAGAACCCTTAGCCAGGTGTGGTGGCATACACCTGGAATCCCAGCTACTCAGGAGGCTAAGGCAGGAGAATCATAACTGAGGCCAGCCTGAGAAAATTAGCAAGATCTTGTTTCAAAAATAAAAAGAGCTGGAATGTAGCTCAGTGGTAGAGTATCCTGGGTTCAATCACCAGTATGGAAAAAAAAATTAAACTAACAAAAAAAACTTACATGGCATGGTGATGCACACCTGTAATCCTAGCAACTCAGAGGCTGAGACAGGAGGATCACAAGTTCAAGGCCAGCGTTAGCAATTTAGCAAGGCCTTAAGCAATTTAGCAAGACCTCGTCTCAAATTAAAATAAAATAAGGTAATGCAGCTTAGTGGTAAAGCACCCCTGGGTTCAATCCTCAGTACTAAAAATAAATAAATATAATAGTAATAAAACTTGAATCTAAGCTGGGCGCGGTGGCACACACCTGTAATCACAGCACTTTGGGAGGCTGAGACAGGAGAATCATGAGTTCAAAGCCAGTCTCAGCAAAGGCGAGGCACTAAGCAACTCAGTGAGACCCTGTCTCTACATAAAACACAAAATAGGGCTGGGGATGTGGCTCAGTGGTCAAGTACCCCTGAGTTCAATTCCTGGTACCAAATAACAACAACAACAAAACTTGAATCTAACTTAAATCACTGTTAATTTTTGATCTCCATTATTGGCAGCCAAAATCAGCTAGGCACAGTGGCACATGCCTGTAATCCCAACTACTCTCAAGGCTGAGGCAGAAGGATCACAAGTTCAAGTCCAGCCTGGAAAACTTATTGAGACTCTCTCTCAAAATAAAAAATAAGCCAGAGGGGCTGAGATTGTGGCTCAGTGGTAGAGCTCTTGCCTCACATACGTGAGGCACTGGGTTCAATCCTCAGCACCACGTAAAAATAAATAAATAAAATAAAGATATTGTGTCCATCTACAGCTAAAAACTATATAAATATATATAAAAAAGCCAGGCATGGTGGTGCACGCCTGTAATCCCAGTGATTTGGGAGGGTAAGACAGGAGAATAGCGAGTTCAAAGCCAGCCTCAGCAAAGGCAAGGTGCTAAGCAACTCTGAGATCTTGTGTCTAAATAAAATACAAAATAGGGCTGGGGATGTGGCTCAGTGTTCTAGTGCCCCTGAGTTCAATCCCCAGCAACAACAACAACAACAAAAAAAAAAGTAGTACCCCTGGGATTAATCTCAGTACCATAACCAAAAAAAAAAAAAAATCATTCCTCCCTTAGAGAGGAGGTTTGTCCACGAAAGTAGTTCTGCTTTTTTTGTTTGTTTGTTTGTTTTTGGTGGGGGCAGCATTGAGGATTGAATCCAGGGCCTTGTCCATACCAGGTAAGTGCTCTACCACTGTTGCTCATCATTTTTATCCCATGCAACCCACATGAGAATAAGGCACTCAATAGAGACTGGACATGTACCTCAGAATGCTTGCCTAGTGCTTGTAAGGCCCTGGATTCAATTTCCAGCATGCAAAATAAATAAATTCTTGTTGAATAAATGTCTAGTACTTTAAATTGTAATTGGTTATTGAATTGTCTGGACTTGACAAGGTACAAAGAGGAACTGTCCCCCCACACTCCATCAACATTGCCCACAGTCCTGCTCTGCTACTAAGCCACGTATCTAGCCCTTTTTACTTTTTTTTTTTTTTAATTGTTGATGGACCTTTATTTTTTTATTTATATGTGGTGCTGAGGATTGAACCCAGTGCCTCGCACATGCTAGGCAAGCGCTCTACCACTGAGCCACCACCCCAAGCCCCTTTTTACTTTTTGAGATAGGGTCTAAGTTGCTTAGGGCCTTGCTTGGCTGCTGAGGCCGGCCTCAAACTTGCAATCCTCCTGCCTCAGCCTCCCAAGTCACTGGGATTACAGGCATGTGTCACCAAACCTGGCCAACAGTCAATTTTTAAAACTTACACCTTATACTCAAATCAAAGCCTCCCGTGACCCCCAGCCCTGGCTGCATCCACAGGGCAGAGATCTGCAATGGCAAAGGAGGAGAGCCTGTTTCTTTGCTCTACTTTTACCCTCCCTCTACCTCCTGCCTCTGGCTTCTCTAGAGTTGGAATGGTGGGAGAAAAGAGGTCAATTTTTATGACTGGGACCCTTAGAGCTCTTTGTGTATCTAATCACTAGTTTTCTCCTCAGGGAATTTGAGGATCTTTAGAGGCCTGTTATGTCCACACTGTTTCTCACACTATAATCTGAATGTGAGTGCATTTATCATAGCACTTATCTATCTATCTATCTATTTGGTACTGGGGATTGAACTCAGGGGTACTTGACCACTGAGCCACATCTCCAGCCCTATTTTGTGTTTTATGTAGAGACAGGGTCTCACTGAGTTGCTTAGCACCTCGCTTTTGCTGAGGCTGGCTTTGAATTCCTGTCTCAGCCTCTCAAAGTGCTGGGATTACAGGCATGCACCAGTGTGCCTGGCTTTCTTGTCAAATTTCTAATCTTGCTAGGAGTAGTAGCTCACCCCATTGCCAAGTTTTTTTTAGTTTATTTTTTTAGTTGTCAATGAACTTGTATATTTATTCATATGTGGTGCTCAGAATTGAACCCAGTGCCTCACACATGCTAGGCAAGCACCCTACTACTGAGCTACAACCCCAGTCCCCATTGCAAGTTTAAGGTCAGCCTGGACAACTTAGTGAAACCCTGTTTCAAAATTAAAAAGGCTGGGATGTATACAACTCAGTAGTAGAGCCTTGTCTGGCACATGAAGACCCTGGGTACTGGAAAAAAAAATTTTAACCATATATAGGCTGAGGATGATAAGAAACCACAGTTGTTTAGAGGAGCTGTGCTCTATTTTGTGTGTCCAATAAAGCCTATCTTTACAATGTGGGGGAGCCAATTTGCTCATTTTCTTAAAGAATCAGCTCAAACTGTTAAATCTCCTTTGACTGTTATACATAAACTACCACACTTAATTTAAACAAATTTTTTTTTAGTTGTTGATGGATCTTTATTTTTATTCATTTATTTTCATGTGGTGCTGAGAATTGAACCTAGTACCTCACACATGGGTGAGGCAAGCATTCTACCACTGAGCCACAACCCCAGCCCTACCACATTTAATTTTCACAACCACTTTCTGAGACAGAAATGAGGTAATTGAGACTTAAGGAAATAGGAGCTTCTGGTTAAGTATGGTGGGTTGACCACACACATTTATCTCTGCTTCCCTCCAGAAACCCCACCAAAATGAGAGTAAAGAAATTAAAAAGTACAATATCACAAGGAGAGAGACTAGCACACAAGATTTAATTTGAAAAGTGGGAAACCAGATATCTGAGGTAACTGACATGTTTGAAGATTTTCCATTCTACCCAAGGTGGAGAGTAGAGTCAAAAGGAACAAAATAAGCAGACTTGAAATCCATAAAAACTCAAAACATTAGCCGGGCGCGGTGACTCAAGCCTGTAATCCCAGCACTTAGGGAGGCTGAGACAGGAGAATCGCGAGTTCAAAGCCAGCCTCAGCAATGGCGAGGCGCTAAGCAACTCAGTGAGACCCTGTCTCTACATAAAACACAAAATAGGGCTGGGGATGTGGCTCAGTGGTCGAGTGCCCCTGAGTTCAATCCCTGGTACCAAAAAAAAAAAAACAAAAAAAAACAAAAAAAAAACTCAAAACATTAACAGTCCTTATGTGTTCTGAAAGGGGAACAGTGGTGCATGCCTTATAATTCCAGCTACTCCAAGCCGGGCGCGGTGGCACACACTTGTAATCCCAGCACTTTGGGAGGCTGAGACAGGAGAATTGCGAGTTCAAAGCCAGCCTCAGAAGTGGCGAGGCGCTAAGCAACTCAGTGAGACTCTGTCTCTAAGTAAAACACAAGATAGGGCTGAGGATGTAGCTCAGTGGTTAAATACCCCTGAGTTTAATCCCCAGTACCAAAAATAATAATAATAATCGAACTACTCCAGAGACTAAGGCAGGAGGATCCCAAGTCCAAGTCCAGCCTCAGCAACTTAGGGAGGCCTTAAGCAATTTAGTGAGATCCCGTCTTAAAATAAAAAATAAAAAGGGCTGGGGATGTAGTTTAGTGGTAAAGTGCCCCTGGGTTCAATCCCCCCGCAAAAATGTGGGGGCGAGGGTAATTGAGGGTATAGCTCAGTGGTAGAGCACTTGCCTAGCACGTATAAGGTCTTGGGTTCAATCTCCAGCAGCCAGCACTTGAAAATTGAAGTTAAAAAAACAACAGAGTAAATCAATTTTTTTTGTTGTTTTTGGTACCAGGGATTGAACCCAGGGGTGCTTAACCACTGATCAACATCCTGAGCCCTTCTTTTTATTCTGATAGTGTCTCACTAAGTTGCTAAAGCTGGCCTTGAACTTGTGATCCTCCTGCCTCAGCCTCCAGTCACTGGGATTATAGACATAAGCCACCATGCCTGGCTATATAGTGTTTTTTTTTAAATTTTTTTTTTAGTTGTTGATGGATCTTGATTTTATTCATTTATTATTTATATGTGGTACTGAGGATCGAACCCAGTGTCTCACGCATGCTAGGCAAGCACTCTACCACTGAGCTACAGCCCCACCCCTGGTTATATAGTTTTATTGCTTCATCAAGGCCGACTTTTTGGGAGATTAGTATTTTTTAAATTAAATATTACTGTAAACTGGGCCATTCCAATGACTATAGAGGTAAGAAATGCCTCTCACTTAGGACTCAGGGGTCCTTTATAAGTGCTGGTTATATAAAAATATTAGTCAATTCAGCTTTCCTGGGCCCAAATGTAGTTCCCTAAGCAAAGTCATGTTCTGGTAGAGCCTGCCCACCAAGTAATGATAGAACCTATGTCCAAGTTTTCTGGTTCTTTCCATGTATTTTTGTGATCATGACAAGGAAACTTCCCTCTGAATTAAGAACTCCATGAAGACAGATGTTTTATCCTGTGGCTTCATAGACTTAACTGTTAAGAGTCAAGCCTAAAATAGTCTTGCTCCTTGGTGCCCTGGGTCAACTGCCAACCAGTTTCTGAACTCCTTAATTCCTCAACTGTGTCTCCACATGCTATCAGCACATACTGCTACTGTGGTCTAGAAACATCCCTCTCTTCTTTATCTGCTGCTGAACTTCTCACCCTTTTAGAGGGCACAATGTTACTTCCAGTAGACTGCACAGAAGCCACAGTTCGGCTTTTTCTTCACAATCCCACACTGCTTTGTTCATACTTCTCATACAGGCTCTTCGTAGATTCTGAGCTCCCAGTGCCAGTATAGTTTTCTATTCCTAACATAAAGTGGGTTCTCAGCAAACTTCTTTTTTTTTTTTTTTTTTTTTTTTTGTGGTACTGGGGATTGAACTCAGGGGTACTCGACCACTGAGCCATATCCCCAGCCCTATTTTGTGTTTTATGTAGAGACAGGGTCTCACTGAGTTGCTTAGCACCTCACTGTTGCTGAGGCTGGCTTTGAACTCGCAATTCTCCTGTCTCAGCCTCCCTAAGTGCTGGGATTACAGGCTTGAGCCACTGCGCCCGGCTTTCAGCAAACTTCTTAATGACAAAACAAAACAGCCCCAGGGCAGTAAACCAGCAGAAGTGACTATAAGGGAAGAGACTGAAGGAAGGTGTCAGGACAGGAAGTGAGATATAGAGAGCTCAAAAGGGAAGAAGTTCCTTCAGGCCATGTGCTCCTTCCCCACAGCTTCTCTCCCACATGCTTAGCGACCACTATTTGAAGCAAAAAAAAGGAAAAAAATTTGCCAAGTTTTATTTACGTTGTAATGGTTACAGATAACATATCTAACCCTATATCCCGCCCCACCCTATGCTGTCCCCTGGGCAGGCGCAGCCACCCTTTCCCTCCAGTCTCACTTCTTATCCTCCTCCTTCTTGTCCTTCTTGCCATCCTTAGTGGCCTGGGAGGCCAGAGAGCCCATGGCATTTCGAATGGCTTCATTATTAGGATCCACACCTGGAAGGTTCTCTAGGACACTCTGAAGGAACTCAGGGTCCTGCATCACATCATAATCATCCTCCTCCTGAAAAAAGGCAGTGTTAGCTCTTGCAGTTGTGGGCTAGCAGGGAGCAAGCGAGTATAACAGACAGAAGCACACTGCTGCTTCAGCCGTGCTCATCTCTTGACTAGGGGCAGGGGCTGGGGGCACCTCTAGCCAAGGGAAGGAAGGAGACTCAGCAAGATACAACGCCCACAGATGTTACATACTCTGCCATATCTGCCCCACCCCTGTGGTGTACAGGTGGAACCCACAGCCTCCTGCATGCTAGGCTAGGTAGCCACGTCACCAATCGTCCCCTAGATGGTACAAATGCAGACTTATTACTGACCAAATAGAGAAGCCCGAGAATTTTGCTAATTATACTCAGGAGGTAAAAACAACCATCACATGCAGGTTTCCTGTTATCAGACACCCAGAACTCCTTTTTCTTTTTTCCAGATTCTTTTCACTCTCCTTGGGGGATAATAGCCTATAGAACTGGGATTCCATAGGACAGAGTTAAAATTCTCCCACTAGCAAGGAAGAATCTGAGAACAGTGGGACATTTCTCCAACTTGGACCAACAGTATTCTGTTGCCTTAAGCAAAGTTTACAAACAAGAAATGCATATCCATGTGTTTCCTCCTGTTCCTCAAAGGACTCATTCACGAAACTCTGAGGGAGGAATGGCCTGAGACCCAGAGAGGTGAATATCTGACTGCAAGGGGAACTTATTCCTGACTGGGTCAGGGGGCTATTGCTGGCCCTCACCTTGGTTGGCTCAGATGTGTCCATGGCTGAGCTGGCATCGAGGTCGGCTGATTCTGCCTGGCCAAACTCTGAGAAAAGGAAGGCAGTCTGCTCAATACCATTTCCCCATCCCACCCACTGCCCACACACTGCCACACTGGCCCTGGCTTACCTGCTCCCTGCAGGGACATCTGCATGGCATAAGCAATCTGCTCTTCCTCAGTCATACTGCTTAGATCAGGGAGCCCTGTGCGGCCAAATTCCTGCTGGCTGATGGTCATCTTCAGCAGAGCATCGTCTGAGTCTGGGAAAAGGCAGAAGAGGACGGGGTAGAACTGGTGTCACTGATGTTATGTTTAACACAGACCCACATCTCTTAGCCCATTACTTCCACAGATTCCCTTCCCTTCCAGACACCCGCCCCGCAGTGTCAACATCCAGCTTTCAATGTTTATCACCCCTCAGTTCCAGGACTTCAGATTCCACCTCTTTCACCTTCAGTCCCAGCTGCAGCAATCCCAGCCTCAGCTGCAGAGGCTGCCGCTGCCCGCCGTGCCTCCTCCTCCTGCCTTTGCCTCTGCTCTTCCATAGAAACACGAAGAGCCTGGCAAAGGGAAAGGCAAGATCAGATGTCCTGCAGCTTCATTTAAACCAGGAGCTGAGGAAGTCAGCTGAGGATGTAGGAAAAGAGCCTAGAAAGCAGCCTCTGGTTTATTATATTGGAAGGAGCTGGAGGGATAAGAAGTGGTATGGGGGGCTGGGATTGTAGCTCAGCGGTAGAACGCTTGCCTCGCATGCGTGAGGCCCTGGGTTCAATCCTCAGCACCACATACAAAGCAATAAAATAAAGACATTGTGTCCATCTACAACTAAAAAAAATTAAAAAAAAAAAAAAAAAAGAAGAAGTGGTATGGGAAAAAAGGGAGGACTTGGGCAAAGCATGCAGTTTAATCAGGAGAAATGAATGAGATGAAGTCTGATGTTTGTGTCTCTACAGATCAAACAGAATTATGGGGAAGAGAGAATAAAAAGGGGTTTTGGAAAACAAGAGTTATGAGGATGTTTAGGACTGCTCAGCCCTATTATATAAATCAGTAAAGGAAAATAAAGGAAAAAACCCCAGGGCTCTACTTCGGGTCAACACTTACTCACCAGAGCCAGCTCAGGATCAGCACTGGGATCCACTCCAAATTCAAAGTCACTGGCACCAAGACCCAGCATGGCACCACCTTCACCAGCAAGAATCGGAGAACTGATGAGAGCGTCAGCCAAGCTGGGCCCAGGAGGCACTGTCACCAGATGAGAACCAGTTCCATCTTTGCCATTGAGTGTGTTTACAAAGGCCGTCAGCTTCTCTGTGTTCACCTCCTGTAGGAGAACACATGACACTCTCCTTCACACCTTGCTCTTCCTTCTTTGTCACCACAGCTCTTATCTACAGCTCCTCTCCCATTCTGGGCCATTTTTGGGTAAGGTTTGGCCTAAACATAACCAAATCAAGTCAATGTGTCCCCAGTTGCGGCTCACCTCTTCCCCAAAATTGATAATGTCAACATTCACTTTCTCTTTCTTGAGGCGTTTAGCCAGTTTAATCAGCTAGGAAGAAAGGGAGAAAAAAATCAAGAAATCAATTCTTTGTGAAAAGAAAAAGACTTGCCTCATAGTACACAAAAATCCATTGACAGGGGCTGGGATTGTGGCTCAGTGGTAGAGCGCTTGCCTCGCATGCGTGAGGCCCTGGGTTCGATCCTCAGCACCACATACAAAGCAATAAAATAAAGACATCGTGTCCATCTACAACTAAAAAAAATTTTAAAAAAATAAAATAAAATAAAACCTTAAAAAAAAAAAAATCCATTGACTTCCCCAAAGTCCCTCAATAGAAACAGAATTCTGGCCAGGCACGGTGGTGCATGCCTGTAATCCCAGCACTTTGGGAGGCTGAGACAGGAGAATCGCGAGTTCAAAGCCAGCCTCAGCAAGGGCGAGGTGCTAAGCAACTCAGTGAGACCCTGTCTCTACATAAAACACAAAATAGGGCTGGGGATGTGGCTCGGTGGTCAAGTACCCCCGAGTTCAATCCCTAATACCAAAAAAAGAAAAAGAAAGAAAAGAAAAATAAAATAAACAGAATTCTGCATATCCACCTTTCCCCCAAACAATGAGTTCAGTGCCTCCTAAATACTAAAACATGGCTGCCATTCCGAACATGGCTGCCAAGGAGCTGGGATTGTGGCTCAGTGGTAGAGTGCGTGCCTAGCATGTATGAGGTACTGGGTTCGATTCTCAGCACCACATATTAAATAAAATAAAGGTCCATTGGCAACTAAAAAAAAAAAAAAAGATATATTAAAAAAAAGAAAGAAAGAAAATGAGACCATTATTAAAAAAAAAACAAGAAAAACATGGTTGCCTAAAATGCACTATCTCTAGGACTCACATCCTTCTCGTTGTCTTCTACAGGGCTTCCCACAAAAGCAATGATGCGCATCTTGTGATTCTTGCCCTGTCGGTGCTTCAGAGCCAGCTAGTAAAGGAAAGGAAAGTCCTTAGGGTCAACAATGAAATCACCTAGCTCTTCTCTTTGTCACTCTATTCCTTTTCTTCCTCACAGTTCCTATGTACTCATATCTATCATTGTGCTCACACAAAATCTAACCTCTCACAACCACTCTGGAAAGCAGTATGGAGATTCCTTAGAAAACTTGGAATGGAACCACCAATTGACCCAGCTATCCCACTACTTGGTCTGTACCCAAAAGACTTAAAAACAGCATACTACAGTGATGTAGCCACTTCAATGTTTATAGCAGCTCAATTTATAATAGCTAACCTGTGGAACCTTCAATAGATGAATGGATAAAGAAACTGGTATATATACACAATGGAATATTACTCAGCATTAAAAGAGAATAAAATTATGGCATTTGCAAGTAAATGGATGGAGTTGGAGAACATCATGCTAAGTGAAGTAAGCCAATCCCAAAAAACCAAATGCCGAATTTTCTCTCTGATAAGCGGATGCTGATCCATAATGTGGGGGACGATATGGAAGAATGAAGGAACTTTGGTCACGGGGGGTGGGGGGGGGCGGCGGCATGGGGACAGTAAAGATGGTGGAATATGAGGGACATCATAGCCCTAGCTTTATGTATGACTGCATGTATGTTGTGATTCTACATCACATACAACCAGAGAAATGAAAAGTTGTGCTCCATCTGTGTACAATGAATCAAAACGCATTCTGCTACCATGTATACCGAAGTAGAATAAATAAATAAAATTTAAAAAAAAAAAAAAAAGATCTAACCTTTCCCTTCTTGATGTGCCTTTCTGTGGATAAAGAAGAGGAGGGAGAATGAATTCTTAATTCTGGGGATTATTCCCTTCATAATGCTCATGGATCCTGGGATTCATTCCACTACATTCTTTCTATAGTTCCTCTCTCCCTTTACTCTGGCTCTAGTGCAAGATTCCAGGAGGGCTGGGATTATAGCTCAGTGGTAGAGTGCTTGCCTAGCATGTTTTTTTGTTTTTTGTTTTTTTTTTGGTACTGGGGATTGAACTCAGGGGCACTTGACCACTGATCCACATCCCCACCCTATTTTGTGTTTTATGTAGAGACAGGGTCTTACTGAGTTGCTTAGTGCCTCGCCGTTGCTGAGGCTGGCTTTGAACTCGCGATTCTCCTGTCTCAGCTTCCCAAAGTGCAGGGATTACAGACATGCGCCACCACGCCCGGCTTGCCTAGCACGTTTGAGGCACTGGGTTCAGTCCTCAGCACCACACAAAAATAAATAAAGGTATTATGTCCATCTACAACTAAAAATTTAAAAATAAATAAAGATTCCAGAGGGGAAAATGAGTGATATTGAAGGCAAAACCCAAGCAGGGAAAAAAAAACGAAAGGGACCCAGTAGGACTCACATGGGCTACACGGATTCCAGTGCAGAAGGTGATCTTGCCTTTGGGTTGGACAGTGTGGAGCTTGGAGAGGATGCGGCCGGTGTCAGGGGTGAGTGTGGTCAGCACTTCACAGTCACTGGATGTGGGGAAGAGCATTTTAGTGAATTCAGGTAAGCACAAGGACCTCCTAACTGTTTCTGACTCTTCTTTTCTTTTCTTTTTTTTTTTTTTGGTACCGGGGATTGAACTCAGGGGCACTCGACCCCTGAGCCACATCCCCAGCCCTATTTTGTGTTTTATGTAGAGACAGGGTCTCACTGAGTTGCTTAGCGCCTCGCCCTTGCTGAGGATGGCTTTGAACTCGTGATTCTCCTGTCTCAGCCTCCCTAAGTGCTGGGATTACAGGCTTGCACCACTGTGCCCAGCTCTCATCTTTTCTTGATAATAACTATAATTTCTATTCTTCTGAAGCAAACGAATATTTAGTAGACATCAATCAAGCACAGAAATGGTAAGGATTTGTTTAGAAGAAGTCTGTCCTTTGTCTCCCAAAGTTTTACCCTAACTCCTTTCATCCTATTTTGCTCTCAGGTCCCTGAAAATCTTCCACAAAAATTACATGCCACTTTGTATTTTCCCATCCTCTCCATATCTAGACTCATTTTTCAGCTAAGAGTATGTATACTGAAGTGGAAAATTACTCATTTGATAATTATCAATCCCTGAAAAAAATCATTTTTGGGGTAACACAATGTGCAATGTATGCCCAGGAGCATCTTTTTCCTCTTTTTTGAAGCGCTGCGGATTGAACCCAGGGCTTCATACATGCTAGGCAATTCTCTACCACTAAGCTACACCCCCAGCCCTGACTTTAAAATATATTACGAGAGATTGGGATGTAGTTCAGCATAAGAACACTTGCCTACCATGCTCAAGGACTGGGTTCAACCCTCAGTTCTGAAACAAAAAAAACAAAAAAAGTAATAATATAAAATATATTGCAAAATTTTATCCCAGGAGATTTTTTTATAACTATATCAAATCACTTAAATATTAAAAAGGAGTTACTGGGGCTGGGATTGTGGCTCAGTGGTAGAACGCTTGCCTTGCATGCGTGAGGCACTAGGTTTGATCCTCAGCACCACACACAAAATACATAAATAAATAAAAATAAAATAAAGGTTAAAAAAAAAAAAGAATGGGCAAAAGCAGCCTCAGGGAATCCATGAAAGGACAGTCATCTCAGATATGACATGCAACATATAACATGGGAAGCAAAACCACCCACCTACCAAGTCCCTCCTCCTCTGTCTCACATACTTGGCCAGTGTGATGAGGCCCACGTTGTTCTCAGGGTTGCTGCGGGTCTTTGAGTGACATACTATGTTGACAGCATCCTGTTGGGCCTGTAGCCGGGTGGGTAAGAAGTCCCCATTCCGCATATACTCGCTGTTGTCCACACTGTCAGATTAGGGTTGAAGGAGGAGAGAGAAGTATTTTAGGATCTCTCTGAAACATTCTCTTCACTTCTGGGGCTCCATTCAGCCCCTTTCATGTGAACTACACCATGTATGGCAGTAGATCTCAGTATTGGTAGAATACAGAATTACCTGTAATTTTTTAAAAACACAGCATATATGTGACCAAGTCTTATCATAGACTTACTGACTCAGAATGACCAGAGGAGGAAAATTTTTTTAATATTCTACAATTCTTTTTTTGGGGGGGCATTGGGGATTGAACTCAGGGGCACTCAACCACTGAGCCACATTCCCAGCCCTATTTTGTGTTTTATGTAGAGACAGGGTCTCACTGAGTTGCTTAGCACCTCACCATTGTCAAGGCTGGCTGTGAATTTGCAATTCTTATGTCTCAGCCTCCCAAAGTGCTGGGATTACAGACATGAGCCACTGAGCCCGGCAAAACTTTTAATCCAGCCTTCCACCAGCATCCAGGAACTAATCCATGTCTTTGGTCACCAGCATACATAGCTCCAGCTAAATGAACAGCTAGTTGAAAACCTCTTTCACATAAGTTTATCCACATCTTGACTTGGGTTCATTTTTGCTGTTTTTTTTGTTGTTGTTGTTAATTATGATATTCAGAAAAGTCTGGGGTTCAAAATGTACTATTTTTCAAGACTGAAATTTGTTCATTAAGAAGCTTTTAAGCCGGGCGCGGTGGCTCACGCCTGTAATCCCAGCACTTAGGGAGGCTGAGACAGGAGAATC
>CM053400.1:96919131-96929475 GCA_028644305.1 Xerus rutilus | reverse complement strand
CAAAAAACAAAAAAAGAATTGTAGGTAACCATTGCAATTTATATAGGAGTAAAATTTTCATATCTCTAAAGGAAAAAATGATGGGGGGCTGGGGATGTGGCTCAGTAGTTAAGTGCCCCTGGGTTCAATCTCTGGTCCCTCTCTCCCCCCTAAAAAAAAGCATAGGCAAAAATTAATGTCAAGTTTAAACATAACAACTAAACACTTTTTGGGGAAAGTATGAGGATTGAACCCAGAGCCTTGGGCATGCTAAGTACCCATTCTACCACCGAGGTGTAGACCCCCAAATGCTTTTTAAAAAACATGAAAATTATGTAAAGAAAAAATCAAAAACCTACCAGACATGGTGCATTCCTATAATCCTAGTGGTTTGGGAGGCTGGGGCAGGAGGATACCAATTTCAAAGTCAACATTAACAACTTAGTTGCCTTGAGCAACTTAGCAGGATCCTGTCTCAAAATAATAAAAAATAAAAAGGGCTGGGGATGTGGCTCAGTGCTTAAGTTTAATCCCTAATACCCACCCCCACAAACAAGTAAAACAAAAACCAAACCAGGTAGGTACATAATGCAAATACAACTAAGTGATCATAAAAGTTGAAAATAAAGAGGGAAAAAAATCTGCTAATAGTAATAAAATTTTAGAAAGCATGCATAACTATATTACTATTTTACAATAAGGCTGGGAATGTAGCACAGTGGTAGAGCACTTGCAGAGCATGTTCAAGGCTATGAGTTCAATCCCTAGCACAGCATAAAGTAAAATAAAAGCCAGGCTCAGTGGCGCATGTCCATTAGTTCCAGCAGGTAGGCTGAAGTAGGAACATCACTTAAACTTAAGTTCAGAAGTTTGAGACCAGCCTAGGCAATATAGGGAGAACCCTCTCAAAAACTAAACATATTGGAGCTAGGACTGTAGCTCAGTGGTAGAGAGCTTGCCTCACATGCATAAGGCCCTGGGTTTGATCCTCAGCACCACATACAGAGCAATAAAATAAAGACATTGTAGCCAGGTGCAGTGGCTCACGCTTGTAATCCCAGCACTTTGGGAGGCTGAGACAGGAAAATCGCGAGTTCAAAGCCAGCCTCAGCAATGGCGAGGTGCTAAGCAACTCAGTGAGACCCTGTCTCTACATAAAAAACACAAAATAGGGCTGGGGATGTGGCTCAGTGGTTGAGTGCCCCTGAGTTCAGTCCCTAGTGCCAAAAAATAAAATAAAATAAAATAAAAAAATAAATAAAGACATTGTGTCCATCTACAACTAAAAATATATATATATAAAAAAACTAAACATATTACCTAGGAAATGAATGTAGGCTAAGAAGGGAAGGGGTCCAATGATTGAACCCAGGATACTTTGATATTTAGATGAGAGATGGAACAACCCCTGATGAGAACAATCAGAGAAAGTAGTATCCCAGAAGCCTAGTGAAGAAAATGTTTCAAAGAGGAAGTAAACTCAGCTGCTGCTGACATCAAGAAAGATGAAGACTGATATATTTAGCAACATGGGAGGGCATTAATGACCTTAACAAGAGACACTTTGGGTGGTGGGAGAAAAATCGTGGGAGTTCAAGAGAGAATGGAGTGAAAACCCAAAACAAAACAAAACAAAACAAAAAAACTATTTGTAATCTAGGCACAGTGGTACACACCTGCAATTTCAGCAACTCAGGAGACTGATTGCAAGTTCAGAGCCAGCCTAAGCAACTTAGAGAGACCCTGTCTCAAAACAAAAAATAAACAGGACTGGAGATGCAGCTCATTGGTTAAGCACTCCAGGGTTCAATGCCCAGTACTAAAGAAAAACAAAAAGAAACAGAAAACTACTTATAAAAATTCATTTGTAGCAGGACACAGTGCCTGTAATTCCAGCAACCTAGGATGCTGAGGCAGAAGGATTGCAAATTCAAGGTCAGCCTCAGCAATTTAGAGAGGCGAGGCCCTCAGCAACTTAGTGACCCTGTCTCAAAATACAAAATAAAAAGGGCTGGGGGTGCTGGGGCTGTGGCTTAGTGATAGAGCGCTTGCCTCGCACATGTGGAGCACTGGGTTCAATCCTCAGCACCACAAAAAGATATAAATAAATAAATATATTGTGTCCATCTACAACTAAAACAATATTTTTTAAAAAAAGGGCTGGGGATGTGGCCCAATGGTTAAGCACCTCTGGGTTCAATCTCCAGTGTCTGTCTCAAATAAAATCATTTGTAAAAACAATTGAATAACTTTGAAAAATGATTGGATATATTTTAAATAATGTTATTGTATTTTTTAATATTTATTTTTTAGTTGTAGGTGGACAGAATATCTTTATTTTGTTTTTTATGTGGTGCTGAGGATGGAACCCAGTGCCTCACGAGTGCTAGGCAAGCACGCTACCACTGCGCCATAACCCCAGCCCTGTTATTGTATTTTTTATACCTTTATTTGTTTATATTTATGTGGTACTAAGGATCGAACCAGTGCCTCACGCGTGCTAGGCAAGTGCTCTACCACTGAGCTACAGCCCCAGTCTCTGATTGGATATTTGATATTAAGAAATTAATTTATTATTTTTTAAAAATAATATTTTTTAAAAGTCCTTATGAGGGCTAGTTTTATCTTAGTGGAGCATTTGCCTTGCATGCTCAAGGCCCTGGGCTATATCCCCAGCATGCAAAAAGAAAAACAGAATGTAGGTTTTAGGGGGTACAATTGGTAGTAAAGCACTACTTGTCTAGCATGTGTTGGAATATTTATGGATGAAAGGATATTATGTCTGGAAACTATTTTTAAAAAATATTTTTTAGTTGTAGATAAACACAATATCTTTATTTTTTAAAAATTTATTTATTTTTGGTAACGGGGATTGAACTCAGGGGTACTAGACCATTGAGCCAGCCCTATTTTGTGTTTTATGAAGAGACAGGGTCTCACTGAGTTGGTTAGCACCTCACCATTGCTGAGGCTGGCTTTGAACTCACGATTCTCCTGTCTCAGGAGAATGCTGGGATTGCAGGTGTGCGTCACCGCACCCAGCTTATTTATTTTTATGTGGTGCTGAGGATCGAACCCAGTGCCTCACGCTTGTGAGGCAAGCACTCGCCACTGAGGTACAATCTCAGCCCTGGAAACTATTTTAACTTAATATTTAGAAATGCAGAAAGTGGGGGTGGGGCAGAAAATATAGATGAAAGACCCTCCCCTCCAGTGCTGGGGATTAAATGTAGGGCTTCCTGAAGCTAGGCAAGCATTCTACCACTGAGCTACATCCCCAGTCCCAGGCTGGCATTATTTATGTTGTTTTATATATATATATACACACATACACACGCACACATATACATATATTTTAAAAAAATTTTTTTTCTTTTTTAGTTGTTGATGAACACAATGTCTTTTTTTTTTTTGGTACTGGGGATGGAACTCAGGGGCACTCAACCACTGAGCCACATCCCCAGCCCTATTTTGTGTTTTATGTAGAGACAGGGTCTCACTGAGTTGCTTAGCGCCTCGCCCTTGCTGAGGCTGGCTTTGAACTCACGATTCTCCTGTCTCAGCCTCCCTAAGTGCTGGGATTACAGGCTTGCGCCACCGCGCCCGGCTCACAGTGTCTTTATTTTATTGCTTTATATGTGGTGCTGAGGATCGAACCCAGGGCCTCACGCTTGCGAGGCAAGCGCTCTACCACTGAGCTACAATCTCAGCCCCACATATATATATTTTGTACTGGGGATTGAACTCAGGGGCACTCAACCACTGAACCACATCCCTGGCCCTATTTTGTGTTTTATGTAGAGACAGGGTCTCACTGAGTTGCTTAGTGCCTCACTGTTGCTGAGGCTGGCTTTGAACTCACGATTCTCCTGTCTCAGCCTCCCAAAGTGCTGGGATTACAGGTGTGCACCACCACGCCCAGTTGATAATTATTGAAATTGGGTTATATGCACATGGTGATCACCATACTACTCTTACTTTTGGTTTGGAAATTCCACAAAAAAGGAAAAAAGAAAAAAAGTGGGAAGAGGGAAGATTAAATTGGAATCAGCAAGCAGATCCTTATTAATGGACTTTTAAATTTCTTTTGTAGTACTGGAAATTGAACCCAGGGGTGCTCTACCACTGAGCCCCAGCCCCCATTTTTTTATTATTTAAATTTTGCAGCACTAGGGATTAAACCCAGAGGCACACTATCACTGAGCTACATTGCTACCCCTTTTAAAATTTTGAGTCGGGGTCTTGCTAGATTGCCCAAGCTGGCCTAAAACTTGTGATCTTTCTGCCTTAACCTTCAGAGCATCTGAGATTACAGATGTACCCCACCATTCTTGGCTAAACAGCAATTTTAAAAGATTTAAAAATAACCAGATTTTCACGTCCCCAAATAACTGAAGTATAAATAGTTTAACCTGGTATCTTATTTCCACTGGCAAATCTTTGTTTAATGAATGAATGAAAGACTCCAACTGATGAATACCTTTTGAAATAGCTGAGATCGACATGCTTAAAACACTAGAGCATATGAGGGTTTTCAACTTTATTTTACTATGCTTTTGATGTCCCTTTTAGTTACAGAAGTTTTACACTAATAGACCCTGTTTGTATCTGAATAGAAATTAGTGTGCAGCTATAGAATGAACACTAGCTGCCACTCACCACTAGAGGGATCCTCTGACCAGAACAGGGTATTTATTCCACTCCCTTGACAGTTGTACACTGAAGAGAGAACGGCAAGGTCAGGGTAGCAAACGACAACAAAAAACAAAACACACGTATGCCTAAAACACAGTTAGATACAATTCCTGTTAGGGAAAACTTTTCTTTTTATCCAGACTAAATGAGGGCTAAGTCTGTGAGTTAAAGTCAAAATTAAACTGAGAATCCCTAATTCCTCTTCCAATCCAATGGTTCCATCAAGAGGTTTTTCTGCATTTTTGCAGTATTGAGGATTGAACCTAGGGCCTCACATGTGCTAAGCAAGTGCTCTATATACCACTGAGTTATGTCCTCTTGCCTTTTTTTGGGGGGAGGGTACTGGAGATTGAACTCAGGGGCACTAGACCACTGAGCCACATCCCCAGCCCTATTTTGTGTTTTATGTAGAGACAGGGTCTCACTGATTTGCTTAGTGCCACGCCATTGCTGAGGCTGGCTTTGATCTCGTGATTCTCCTGTCTCAGCCTTCCTAAATGCTGGGATTACAAACTTGTGCCATCGCCTCCAGCACCCTTTTGTATTTTTTTGAGACAGGGTCTCCCTAAATTGTCCCAGCTGTCCTTGAACTTCTGATCTTCCTGCTTCAGCCTCCCAAATTGCTGGGATTACAGGTGTGCACCACTGCACCCAGACCCATCAAGTTTTTGTTACCACCTCAGTGCTGGTAAACTTTCTTTCCAATTGCTGTCACCATCAACCCAGACACAAATCATCTCACATCTGACTTCCTAGTCAAAACAGTGTGCTTTCTCTATCCATTCTGATAAAACTTTGTTAAGAGTCACACATGAGCCGGGTGCGGTGGCACAAGCCTGTAATCCCAGTACTTAGGGAGGCTGAGACAGGAGAATCGTTGAGTTCAAAGCCAGCCTCAGCAATGGCAAGGCACTAAGCAACTCAGTGAGACCCTGTCTCTACATAAAACACAAAATAGGGCTGGGGATGTGGCTCAGTGGTCTAGTACCCGAGTTCAATCTTCAGTGCCAAAAAAAAAAAAAAGAGTCATACATGGTGGTAGTTTCTAATCCCAGTGGCACAGGAGGGTGAGGCAGGAGCAATCTCAGCAATTTAGCAAGGCTCTGAGCAGTTAGTCTCAAAATAAAAAACAAAAAGGCTAGGGATGTGGCTTAGTGGTTAAGCATCCCTTGTTTAAAAAATTTTTTCAAGATTGTCTTTGAATTGTTTTTTGGTTGGTTGTTTTGCAATGCTGGGGATTGAACCCAGGGCCTTCAGCATGCTAGGCAAGTGCTCTACCACTGAGTGATACCCCCTGCCCTCAATTATTTTGATCATATCCAAAACTATCCCATAGCTCCCCATTGTCTACAGCTTAAAGTGAAAATTGCTTGGCCTAAGAGCCAGGGTTCCCCATGTTTCCTTTACATATACCTATTTCAATGATCTCTTCCTTGGTCTTTAAAACAGACCATTCTCATTCCTGTAGGCTCTTGTGAAGTGAAACCTTCCTCAACACTTCCAGCTCCCAGTAATCTCTCATCTCTTTCCACTTTGTTTTGTACCATCTTTCAGAATATTTATGCTTAGTTATCTCCCGTCTCATGTTTTTGCATACAAGTATGTGTTTTACTCCTGGATATTATCAATTCTTGGAAGGATAATTACTTTTTTTCACCTCCAACTGCCCTGGGCATTGCTCATTAGCTGCTATATAAATATTTGGTTTTTTTTTGGTACCGGGGATTGAACTCAGGGGTACTTGACCACTGAGCCACATCCCCAGCCCTATTTTTGTGTTTTATTTAGAGACAGGGTCTCACTGAGTTGCTTAGCACCTCGCCTTTGCTGAGGCTGGCTTTGAACTCGCGATCCTCCTGTCTCAGCCTCCCTAAGTGCTGGGATTACAGGCTTGCGCCACCGTGCCAGGCTTGTAAAACATATATATATTTTTTGGTACTGGGGATTGAACTCAGGGGTACTCGACCACTGAGCCACATCCCCAGCCCTATTTTGAGTTTTGTGTATAGACAGGGTCTCACCGAGTTGCTTAGCGCCTCGCCTTTGCTGAGGCTGGCTTTGAACTTGCGATTCTCCTGTCTCAGCCTAAGTGCTGGGATTACAGGCTTGAGCCACCGCTCCCAGCTTGTAAAATATTCTTAACAGGATAGGAAATAGTGGTATGGAAAGGAGGATTTAGCTGTTTCTAAAGCTTCCCTACCTCCATGCCTTAAAATGAATCTAACTGC
Source organism: Xerus rutilus (assembly GCA_028644305.1). Lineage (NCBI taxonomy): Eukaryota > Metazoa > Chordata > Mammalia > Rodentia > Sciuridae > Xerus > Xerus rutilus. Next base: position 96,922,573 of record CM053400.1, on the reverse strand, counting down.
TGAGCACAGCGGAGCATGCCTATAACTCTAAGTAATCCACCTGTAATTCTAAATGACTCAGGAGGCTGAGGCAGGAGGATTACAGGCTGGAGGCCAATCTCTCAGCAAGTTAGCAAGGCTCTAAGCAATTTAGTGAGACACTGTCTCAAAATAATGTTAAAAGGACTGGGATGTAGATCAGAGGTGGAGTGCTTGCCTAGCACACACTGAAGTTCCAGCCCCAGTCCTAAAAATCAATCAAAGGGCTGGTGATGCTCAATAGTAAAACACCCTTGGGTTCAATTCCAAGTACCCCGCCTCCTGAATAAAAAAGGGCTGAGGATGCAGCTTGGTGGTCATGCATCCCTGGGTTCAATCCCCAGTACCTTCTCCACAAAACGATAAAAATAAAAGGAACCCCTGGGGTCAATACCTAGTACTGGGGGAAAAGTAAAGGAACCAAGAGGGGTGGGGCGTATCTCAGTGGTAGAGCATTTGCATTAGGTGCAAGTCCCTGTGTTCAAACCCCAGTACTTAAATAAACAAACAAAAACACAAATAAGAGGTCTAAATAAGTGATGAAAGTTTAATACATTAAAATCAGATGTTTATTTTTATATCACATTTGCCATTTCTGAACAATACAAAGTAGAGGCAAATAGTAACACTTCATAAAAACGTATTTAAGTTCCCTACTCCTTTCCCTAAGACCCAGCCCTCCCACTAATATCCCCTCCCACCCTTTACAGAACTCTGTCCTGAATAAAACATTTAAATACATCATAAATAGTAAATTATGAAAAAAAAAATAGCAAGAATTGTTTCTTTCCTTCTTGTAAAAAAACATGGCAGCAAAGACAGGCAGCCAGAAACTGGTTGGAGGCGTCTAATATAGACAGTTATTTGGTGTATGGGTTAACCTACTATCCAGGTACAGTGGGATGGAGAAGGGAAATTGTGGGACTTCAACAATCTGCCTGAGACACAAGGCCCTCTACTTCCTGACAGGGATGGACAGATCAGACAGACAGCCACAAACAACGCTTAGAGATGGGGAGGAGAGGGCTTATATAGCTCCCATTTCCAACTTCCTTGCATGAAGAGAGGGGACAGCACAGAGAGTGTGCAGCACAGCAATGACTTTACCAGGAGTCTGCTGGCTCCCCATAGTTTAGGAAAAAATTCTCAAGTCTGATAGATATGGACTGCCTGGCAGTCTCTTTCCACCTTAGCTCCACGAACAACAGAACATTGTTGATTAAAAAAAAAGAAAAATGGGAAGAACAAAGAAATCTCCTTTGGAGAACGGTAAAGTCTTCAATTTTTAGAAAATAACCAGAATATATTTCAAATTGCAAAAGAGTAACAATTATGTGTTCTGGCAGTGAACAGGGCTCTCCCTAGGAAGAGCTTGGAAGAGCCCCATATCCACCCCACTGTATTAACAAAAGGAATAAAGATGACCCCATGTGGCACAGTCTCCAATCCTTCAACCTTGAGAAAGTCAAGAGGGGAGGAGTCCAAGAGGAACTGCTGCTGACAGCAATCACCACATTTCTGCTTCACAAACACCAGGGCTCTTCTGTAGGAACCATACAAATAGGCATCTCTTTGACACTTCTGGAGTTTGATCTGAAACTGCCTTGAAATTGTGCTGTGAACTGTTTGTTCTTTTCCTTTTTTAAGGAAAAAAGAAGGTTGGGAGGTGGTTAAACACACTTCTCTCCCAAAAACCTTTACAAAAAGTGCAGGGGTCTTATTTCAGGGATCAGAGAGGAAGAGCTAAGATGGGGATAATTTGTCAGCCAGTCTGTCCTGAGGAAATTAATAAGAGTCCAGCTCCTGGTGAAAGGTAGATGAGGAGGGAAGTAAACCACCAAGTACAGCAACCCCACTTCCAGCACAAAGACAGGGGCTTTGAAAAAAAATCAGTTGTGGAAGCCAAGGCAGGCCAGTTGAAAATTCATGCCGCCCAACTCAAGTGGAGGGGATACTGCTGTCCTCAACTGTCCAAGGCACTCATGCCCATTCAGAGGAAGGTCAAGGAGAGTAAATTCTTCTTCAGGTAGGAAATGGAGAGCTCCCCTAGCCTCCAAATCATACTCCTTTTTTGATGACCAAGCAGAAGAAAACTCAGCATTCCTGGGGCAAAGGCTGACATTCTAGGATCACAGAGACAGCAGAATCTTATTTCAGGTCTTCTAAGATTTGTTGCTCACTGAAAAGGGAAAGAATTGTAAAGTTAAATATGTGGAGTATATAATAAGGAAGTAGAAATGAAATTCAAGTTAATTCCAATGTAGCTGCCAAAGTTAAGACACTTTCTTCTATTTCAGCCGCAGTTTCCAAATATAAGGTACCAAAACCACAAAATTTTAAAAAGCAAGATTTGGGAGCACCCTCTAACCTTGCCAATTAACTTCTTGCTCCATTCCATCAGTGAGGCAATTTTTTTTTTTTTTATCAGTACCAGGAATTGAACCCACAGGTACTTAACCACTTAGCAACATCCCCAGCCCTTTTTTATATTTTATTTACAGACAGGGTCTCACTGAGTTGCTTAGGCCTTGCTAGGTTGCTGAGGCTGGATCTGAACGCATGATTCTCCTGCCTCAGCCTCCTGAGCCACTGGGATTATAGGTGTGCATCACCACATCTGGCAGTGATCCACTTTCTACCCTCCAAAGTACTCCACCTCCCCCACATCCCAAACACTCACATGGGAGAACTCTGACTCTGTAACTTCAAGCTTTTCCAACATTGAACTAACAGGAGAAAAAGAGACAGGAGAAGACTTAGAAGATTAAAACAAAAACAAGAACAAAACGAACTCCTCTAAGGTCACATCTCATACTGCTTTACTTCAGAATCAATTTTGAATTCAGAAAGAAACTACCTGATTTAGAAGCACATTGTTTAAATTATGTAGTTTCTTGAGTACTGTAAAATATTTCCTAGTACTTTGCTCTTCTTTCTTCAATTCCCAGGTATGGAAGGCAGCCTGTAAGAGTGCTCCCCAAAATACTGCCTCCAGGTATTCATGTCCTCCTTTTGAGTACTGGCTGAATTTAGTGATTCTCTTCTGACACAATGTAGCACAAATGAACGTAAATTCTAAGACTAGGTTAAGAAAAGACTACAGCTTGCTCTCAGTTTGCTTGTTCTAAGGGAAGATAGCTGCTATGCTGTAAACTGCCCTATAGATGGAACAATATGACAAATAACAGGAAGTACCATCAGCAAAAAGTCATCAAGAGGGCTGGGTAGAGCCGGGCGCGGTGGCTCACGCCTGTAATCCCAGCACTTAGGGAGGCTGAGACAGGAGGATCGCGAGTTCAAAGCCAGCCTCAGCAACAGCGAGGTGCTAAGTGACTCAGTGAGACCCTGTCTCTACATAAAACACAAAATAGGGCTGGGGATGTGGCTCAGTGGTCGAGTGCCCCTGAGTTCAGTCCCTGGTGCC
>CM053400.1:96899533-96919031 GCA_028644305.1 Xerus rutilus | reverse complement strand
GAGGGCTGGGTAGTTCAGTGGTAGTGCGCTTGCCTGACACATGAGGCACTGGGGTTTGATACTCAGCACCACATAATAAATAAACAAACAAACAGATAGACAAGTCATCAAGAGGGAAGAACAGATTAGACAAAGGAGAATGAAGGGAACGGAGGGGAGATGGGAATAGGAAAGATAGTAGAATGAATTGGACATAATTTCCCTATGTTCATACATGAATACATGACCAGTATAAGTCCACATCATGTACAACCACAAAAATGAAAAGTTATACTCTATGTATGTATAATATGTCAAAATACACACTACTGTCATATATATTTAAAAAGAAATAAAGTTTTGTTTTGTTTTGGTACTGGAGATTGAACTCAGGGGCACTCGACCACAAGTTCAAGGCCAGCCTCAGCAATTTAGCAAGGCCCTAAGCAACGTAGACCTTGTTTTGAAATAAAAATAAATAAGAAGGGATGCAGATGTGGCTCGTGGTAATGTACCCCTGGATACTCAGCTACAAAGCAAACCCAAGAGATATAAGAATTATTCTCCTGCTTTGAGACCTAATTAAAAAAATGCCATCATTTCCTGACTTTTAGAATAGCTAAATGCATCACCAATAACTTCTTTATGCCTCCCATACCTCCTAACCTTTTTTTTGGAGAAGAGGGCACTTGGGGCCTCAACTCAGGACCTCACCTCATACATTAGCCAAGCACCCTACCACTGAGCTATACCCCAGCCCCTGCATCCCCCACTTTTGGTACTAGGGATCAAACTCAGGGGCACTCTACCTCTGAGCTACATCCCCAGCCCTTTTTATTTTTGAGACAGGGTCTTGCTATGTTACTGGGGCTGGCCTCAAACTTGTCATCCTTCTGCTTCAGCCTCCCAAGTGGCTAGGATTTCGAACATGCATGACCACTTATCTTTTTAGTTTCACAGACTAAGAGCTCTTCTTGAGAAGCTGTGCTTAAGGAACTAAACCTGGGGAGCTCACTCAACCTGGACCTGACTTTAATGTAACAAAATTTGGGCTTTGATCCAATGCTAAAGAGGATAACACTTTTGGAGATCTTTGGAGGAAGCAAATGTGTTTTACACATAGAGAGATGTAAGTCACTTGGAGCCAGGAGCCAGACTGTGATATGCAGTTCCTAAAATAGCTCCCAATGATCCATGCTCCTGGTATTCACATTCTTGTGTAATCCCTTCCTCTTGAGTGTGGGCTGTATTACTCAGTAGAATGCAGCACAGGTAATAGTATCCTATCAATTCTGTAATTACGTTACAAAAAGACTATGGCTTCTGCTGAAGCACATGAGAAAAAGCTAGCTGCCATGTTCTGAGCCTCCCTTATAGAGAGGTTCAAATAGCAAAGAACTGAAGGAGGCCCCCAGTCCCCAGCCAGCAAAGGAAATGAATCATGCCAATAATCACACAAATAAACTTAGAAGCAGCCGGGCACAGTGGCTCAAGCCTGTAATCCCAGCACTTAGGGAGGCTGAGACAGGAGAATTGTGAGTTCAAAGCCAGCCTCAGCAATAGCGAGGCACTAAGCGACTCAGTGAGACCCTGTCTCTACATAAAACACAAAATAGGGCTGGGGATGTGGCTCAGTGGTCGAGTACCCCTGAGTTCAATCCCCAGTACCACAAAAAAACAACAACAACAACAACAACAACAAAAAAAACTTAGAAGCAAATCCTCCCAGTTGAGCCTTCAGAAAAGACTCTAGTGCCAGCAATAGCTCGACTGCCACCTCATGAGAAACCTGGAGCAAGAAGACCTAGTTAAGCTGCACCTGGATTCCTGATCACAGAAACCATGATGTATATTTATTATTTTAAACCATCTAAATTTTAGAGTAATTTATTATGACTCAACAGATAACGAATAGACTAGAAAACAAAATTTACACTGGACCCCTTTTGAAAAATTGACTGTTCATTATTTTCATCACCCAGTGAAGATTTTTTTTTTGGTACTGGGGATTGAACTCAGGGGTACTTGACCACTGAGCCACATTCCCAGCCCTATTTTGTGTTTTATGTAGAGACAGGGTCTCATTGAGTTGCTTAGTGCCTCGCTGTTGCTGAGACTGGACTTAAACTCGTGATTCTCCTGTCTTAGCCTCTCAAAGTGCTGGGATTACATAGGCATGCGCCGCCACGCCTGGCCAGCAAAGATTTTTCCAGCCTTAAATTCTAAGCTGAGAAGTCTCACATTACTCACCAGAAGATGAAGGGTTAGTCGGGATATGAGTGAATACCAGAAAGTCTGCACACACAGATTTTCCTCACCCCCTAAAGATGCAGAGATGTGGACACACTGTTCCAAATTAGCTTAAGATGAGCTCTTAAGAAGGTAAACCTGCACAAATCTAGTAAGAGTAACAAACAATGATCTATTGAAAAATTATGGAGGTTCCCAAAGACCCAAAGACAGACAAGATTATATGGAGAAAGGGGCCAAGAACCAACCTTGTATTTAGTATCTGCAAACTCTCTGGAACTACAGGTGAGAAACTGGGGCCAGAAACAGGTGAGCCTTCACCGATTTCTTCCAAAGGTGGAGTCTGAGGTAAAACATCAGGACGACCAAGATGAACATCTAGAAAAGAGAAAGGGTAAGAAAATAATTTAAAAAAAGGAAAAGAAAAGAAAGATAATGGGGGTGAGGGGAAAACCGGAATAAGTTGACTTTTCCTGGATAAAAATGGGGAGTAGAGTTCTTGGCCAAAGATAAGGACTCAGAAGGGAGGGAAAGAGTGCCCAATCACAGGAGGAGCCCCAACCCTGGCGCTGACCTGGCTCCACTTCCGCCTTTGTTGTCACTTGTGCTTTGTGTTCCCCAGGGACCGATGGCTGGGAAGTAATGCAGGAGTTGCCGCTGGGGCCTGATCGCCGAGAGAAAGATGAGCCAGACCGAAACTTTTTGGAAGGAGAGGGCTTCACTTCAAAAGGGAAAGAAAGAGCCTACTTAGCACCCACTTCAGAAACCATCACCAAGGCACAGATACAAACTCCCAAAGTTGTTTTTCTTAAGCAAAGGAGGAACAAGGATTAATGTTAATGAAGAGGTCTCTATGAGTTACTATTTGGGGATGGGGGTGTTTCAGTTCACTTAATTTTGGAAAGCAGCAGAAAACTTAGAAGGTGACACATATGCATCTCTCCCCCTCCCCACACACAGAACCTTGATGGCTTTGCTTCCACCTAATGAGACGTGCTCTTTTCTTTTTTTTTTTTTTTTTGGTACTGGGGATTGAACTCAGGGGTACTCGACCACTGAGCCACATCCCCAGCCCTATTTTGTGTTTTATGTAGAGACAAGGTCTCACTGAGTTGCTTAGCGCCTCGCCATTGCTGAGGCTGGCTTTGAACTCACGATTCTCCTGTCTCAGCCTCCCCAAGTGCTGAGATTACAGGCTTGAGCCACCGCGCCCGGCTGAGACGTGCTCTTTTCTATAATTCACTTGTTCTTTAGCAGTATTCCCCAGCAAAACCTAACAGATGACTCTTACTGTACAGCTTCTTAAAATGTATGCACACAACACTATAATTTATACTTATTTATGTGTCACTTTGAAAAGATAGGATTTTTCCATTCCCCTTAAGACTGTCTGACATGTTTAAGTCTTCTTTGTCTCACTAAAGGACTACTGATGTCTGATGAGGTGGAGGAAGGAAGAGTTGGAATTTACCATGGTAACAGCATGGATGGTTTGGGAAAAAGCATACTGGTACTTCTTTTTTCTTTCTTGGTACCGAGGATTAAACCCAAGGGAGCTTTAACTAGTGAGCAACATCCTCAGCCCTTATTTTTTATTTTGAGATAGGGCCTCACTAAGTAGCTTAGGGCCTCACTAAGTTTCTGAGGCTGGCTTTTAATTTCTAATCCTCCTGCCTCAGCCTCCCAAGTCACTGGGATTACAGGCCTGTAATTACCACACTCAGCTCCATCTTTCTTAAACCCAGAAGCTCACACAAGCTAGACAAGCAAGCTCACTCTATCACTGAGCTACATCCCCAACCCTTAATTTTATCTTGTTTTGAGATAGATAGGACACCACCACATCCAGCCAAACTTCTAAACCCATAAAGCTGAGGGAAGAGACTTAAGAACACCTGCTAAGCAGAAATCAGAAATGCTTCACTCACATCAACTAGTCTGAGAACTGCTAGGTACTTAGGGCATGGACAGAAGATAGAATACTGGTAACATCCTTGCCTATCCTGTACATAAAAGTACATAAATCCTCCCTGTACATAAAAGTCTGGCTTTGTCTATCTGAGACTGCAGCATGGATTCTACATCCATAACTACACATTTTTTGCAATCCCACCAATTCCCCAGAAAAGGCCCTCACCTCAATGACACATGTAGGGAGAGCCAGGGGAAAAGCAGCAACTCGGAAACGACTAGGACAGACAGAGTGACTGACATAAAGACGAGAAGCAGCTCTCACAGGATGTAGGTAGAGCAGGAGAGGCCTTTGGCCTTTGCAGCTCCCTGACAGAGGTGTCCTGCCCCCCATCTCTTGGGTAAGGGAGCCACTGGGGGGTCATCTGGCAGAAGCCACTTACAAGGGATCTTCTTGAATACTGTGTTGCACATGAAGCGTTGGAACCGTTCAGCGTAGAAGCCTGGACGATGCACTGATACAGTGTCCTACAGAGAAGAGATGGCTACAGAGTTAGAGAAAGGCCCAGCAAAAGAATCTGTGGTCCAAGGACCATTGTCCTTTAGACCAAGACTCTAGCCAAACAATAAGACCCAGAAATGAAATTGGGAGTGAGAGAAGCAGAAGTGGGCAGCGAGCCTTTACATGACTGCTACTCACCCCATCATGTACAAGTGCTTTCCAAGAGTGCTCCAATTTCTTAACAAACCTGCCGAGAAAAATTAATATCACACAGTATTATTTCTGAATGAATTACCCAACAGGTTGTTCCCCTCCCCCAATTCTAGGAAGAGGAAATGACGGAAAACCTTGAAAAGATAAAATCTGAAAAAGCACATCCACTCTGGTATGCTGGCTTTCCAAAGAAAAGGCATGGCAGTGCTTATTCAGAGTAGAGATCAGTTTTTTTCTTCTTATTTTGCAGAGGGAGGTACCGGGTATTAAACCCAGGGGCACTTCACCACTGAGTTATATCTCCAGCCCTTTTTTATTTTGAGATAGGGTTTCATTAAATTGGTTAAGGCCTCGCTAATATGCTGAGGCTGCCCTCGAACTTGCAGTACCTCTTGCCTCAGCCTCCCGAGTTGCTGGGACTGATTACTGGTGTGCAACACTGTGTCCAGCAATCAATGCTTTTTGATTTTAAGTCAATTATTCCCCCATAAGAAAAGGACAGTTTATATGTCCTGGCAAACCAAAGAAAAGCGTATTAATTTTAAATGGGCTAGGGGCATAGCTCAGTGGTATAGCATTTGCCCAGCATGCATGAAAGGCCTGGATTTGATACCCATCACTGCAAAACAAAACAAAATAATATTAATTATAAAAAGAGAGCTGGAGGAAGAGATGGGAAAGACTGGGAAGAGTAGATAATAAGGGCTGGGGTTATGGGTTAGTGGTAGAGCGCTTGCCGAGCACACCTTGAAACACAGGTTTGATCCTTAGCACCACATAAAAAAACTAAATAAACAAAATAAAGGTACACACCATCTACAACTAAAAATATTTAAAAAAAAAAAAAAGTAGACAATAATCTGAAATCAGTCGAGTATTTTCTAGTTCTCATTAGTACCCAAAATGTTACAGGAATAACACTGGGGTCTAACATTTCTTTTTGTGGGGGGGTGGGGGGGTGGGGGGGTACTGAGGATTGAACTCAGAGGCACTCGACCACTGAGCCACATCCCCAGCCCTATTTTGTGTTTTATGTAGAGACAGGGTCTCATTGAGTAGCTTAGCGCCTCACCGTTGCTGAGGCTGGCTTTGAACTCGCGATTCTCGTCTCAGCCTCCCAAAGTGCTGGGATTACAGGCTTGCGCCACCACGCCTGGCTGGGGTCTAACATTTCTAACTTCTCCCTTTACACCACTTCACTACCTCTGTAGTTCCATAGGCTGATACCTTTTATAGAAGAGTGATCCTCTTGTTTTTTCCCTGTGGGAAGGGGAATATGCTTCCAGCTATACCCCAGTGTGGAGCATGACACATCTCACTGGTTTTCACCAAGAGCCAGGCAGATGGCATGTTCCACTCTGGTGCTTCTGACGACTGACTCAGCTTTCCACAGAAGGTATATATCATATTTGGGGAGGTGGTGGGGTAGGGAAGCCAGGGAAAGAGGCAAAATCAAGGAAGTTCAAAAAACCAATGAGTTGGGCTGGGGATATAGCTTAGTTGGCAGAGTGCTTGCCTCACATGCACAAGGCCCTGGGTTCGAACCCCAGCACCATAAAAAAACAAAAAACAAACAAACAAAACCACCACCAACAAAGAAACACAATGGGTTAAGCAGTCAGACTACAACTCAATATTCTTGCTTTAGGAAGGGTGTGATGGCAGACCCATCAAAAACAGAAATGTGAGTAGCTATCTGCATTTAACCTGCCTCTAAATTTAGTCTATATGTTCTTTACCTGTAAGACTGCAGAATATCAATAATGCCAATATAGAGCAGGAGCCTTTCCCCTTTACTATTCCGGGCAGGGATGCCACCCATACTGGGGAAGACAAAAAAAGAAAGAATTAGAAAATCTGTTGGCTAGTAGATAGGCTTCTCCTAACCCTAAGTCAAATTAGGACATGGAACTCATATCTAAACATAACTGACTCATTTTTCATAAACTGCAAGGGAGTAAAATCCTTCCTAAAGCCCTAAGAAACCCCTTTCTTTAGTGTAAGTATTCTAATCTTCTCTCCAATCCCTTTAACTAGGTCTCCTATCCCAGCTTCATTAGAGACTCTATAACTAAACTTTCTAAGAATTTTCATATTTTAACTTATGCCCACTAAGATACTCTTCTTAAAAGTCATATTATAGGATACCTAAAAAATGAAACTACCTAAAGACATTTAGTATATTTTACTAACTACACTCATTAGATAAATCCATGATGCCAAGAAGATCCCTTAAAGAAGCCATTATTATAATAAATTATGATAAAGTTGTAATTTTCAGATATATGTCTAAGACTCAGTCTTTTCATCTTGGACAGCTCACCTTTCAGATGTACTATAAGCCCCAAATCAAAGACCTCCTCCTTTCATGTGCTTTTTTTTGGTACCCGGGATTGAACTCAGGGGCACTCGACCGCTAAGCCACATCCTCAGCCCTATTTTGTATTTTATTTAGAGAGAGGGTCTCACTGCATTGCTTAATGCTTTGCCATTGCTGAGGCTGGCTTTGAACTCACAACCTCCTGTCTCAGCCTCCCAAAACACTGGGATTACAGGAGTGTGCCACTGCGCCCAGCTTCCTTTTATATTCTTAAGAAAGGCCTTCCTATGGTTCTAGAAACATTAATGTTGCTGGCTTAACTGCTGAATCAAAGCTATTCCTTCTTTCCAGAACCCAAGGGCCTTCCTTAAGGAAAAATGCTATGAGCTTATGCTCACCCCCCTGGTAACCCTGAGCCCACTCACTGATCATCTGTCTCCATGGTGCCACCTCGTCGAGCCTCGCCCTGAATGGATTCCATGGCTGTGGAATAGAGAGCTTTTTGGGGAGCTGGTCTTCGAGTGTCAGATGTGTGTTGTGTTTCACTGTTTAAGGGCTCTCGTTGTGCATGATCTATATTGTGGATTGACATCAAAAGACTGTAGTCCATTATCTTAAAACTTTGCAGCACCTAATGGAACAAACAGAAACAAACATGATATGAACCTTTGGAAGCATAAGAATTTTTTTCAGAATTTCACAGCTTTCATGATTTAATTATACTTGATAGTAAACCTCCAGGGCTAACAATAAAATTGTCCATTGTTGTTCATACTCTTTGGAGAAGAGAATATTAAGCTCTCTGGTCAGTCTTAAATTACACCCTTTGTCTTTCTCTCATTTAAGTATTAGAAATTAATTTTTCAAGTCCCACTGCCAATCCACAGACACTCTAAGTTCTCTCATTGTTCTTCATGAAAAGAACACTATATTCTCAAGGTAACATGTAAAATCTATTTGTGCTATAAGGAATCCACAATTAGAGTCTGAGTGAAAGTATACTTTACAGGGCTAGGGTTGTAGCTCAGTGGTAGAATGCTTGCCCAGCAAGTGTGAGGCACTGGGTTCGATAAAATAAAGGTTCAGCGATAACTAGAAGAAAAAAAAAAGTATTCTTTGTAAGAGCAGACCTTAACCTATCAGCCTCAATTTAGTTCAACATTTACTGAATATATATATATATAGTGCCTACCATATGTAGGTACTATATATATATTTAGATATATAGATACGTAATGAGTTTCTGGGCTGGGGTGTAGCTCAGTAGTAGAGCACTTGCCTAGCATGCAAAAGGCCCTGGGTTCAATCCCCAACACCATACATACACATACAAAGGATTTCTATCCTCAAAAATATTATAAATTTAAGGCAGGCATGGTGGCGCATGCCTGTGATCCCTGCACTTTGGGAGGCTGAGACAGGAGAATCGCGAGTTCAAAGCCAGCCTCAGCAATGGTGAGGTGCTAAGCAACTCAGTGAGACCCTGTCTCTACATAAAACACAAAACAGAGCCGGGCGCGGTGGCTCAAGCCTGTAATCCCAGCACTTAGGGAGGCTGAGACAGGAGAATCGCGAGTTCAAAGCCAGCCTCAGCAATGGCGAGGCGCTAAGCAACTCAGTGAGACCCTGTCTCTACATAAACACAAAACAGGGCTGGGGATGTGGCTCAGGAGTCGAGTGCCCCTGAGTTCAATCCCCAGTACCAAAAAAATATATATATATATACACACACACACACACACACACACACACATTTAGAAGATATACAAATGTAAATAAAGGCAATACAGTCTAACATATACAATGAGAGAAGTATTTATATGATAGAAAAGCACGTAAGTCAAGAAAGTGATATCTAATGGCTTTATGAAGTAGAAACTGGATATAAAATAAGTTCAAGTAAATAAAGGCAGGAAGGAATGTTGCCAAAACCTGGAGCAGAAAACAGCATGTTGTTTTGTGCAGGGAAGTATGATCTGGCATTGCTGGAATATAAAATGCAAATGGCTGGTACGAAAGATTAGGAACAAGACAATGATGGGCACAATATGTGTCATATTAAGAAGCCTGGCTGGGGGCTGGGAGTTGTGACTCAGTGGTAGAGCACTTAACCTTGCATGTGTGAGGCACTGGGTTTGATTTTCAGCACCACATATAAATAAATGAATAAAATAAAGGTCCCTCAACAATTAAAAAAAAAAAAAAAAAAGGCAGCAGCAGGCTGGCTGGGCATGGTGGTACATGCCTGTAATCTCCCAGCACTTTGGGAAGCTGAGACAGGAGAATTGTGAGTTCAAAGCCAGCCTCAGCAATAGTAAGCGCTAAGCAACTCAATGAGACCCTGTTTCTAAATAATACACAAAATAGGGCTGGGGATGTGGCTCAGTGGTCGAGTGCCCCTGAGTTCAATCCCCAGTACCAAAAAAAAAAAAAAAAGAAAAGAAAAGAAAAGAAAAATCGGCGGGGGGGTGCTGGGATTGTGGCTCAGTAGTAGAGCGCCTGCTCACATGCGTGAGGCACTGGGTTTGATCCTCAGCACCACATAAAAATAAATAAAATAAAATAAAGATGTCATGTCCATCTACAACTAAAAGAAAAAAAATTTAAAAAAAGAAGAAAAAAAGAAAAATCAGGGAAATATCAAGAAAATGTAAATGGTTAGCAGTCAAATGCTGCAGAAAACTGAAAAAAGGAATGAGAAATATTTTACTCAGCATGTAGGTGGTCCTTTAAAGAGTAATTCTAGGGGCTGGGATTATGGCGCAGTGGTAGCGTGCTCGCCTAGTACGCATAAGGCACTGGGTTCGAACCTCAGCACCACATAAAAATAAAATAAAGATATTCTGTCACCTACAACTAAAAAAATAAACATTAAAAAAAAAAAAAAAGAGTAATTCTATTGAAGTGTTGTGCATAAAAGGGAGGACACAATGGGTTAGGACAGGAATAGGAGCTGAGAAAGAAAAAGGAGGACTGGAAGCATTATTAGTCAAAAGTACTGGAAAAAAAAAAAGTCCTCCTAAACTTAAGATAGAAGAGATAAAGCTTACTTGCATGTAGAAAGAAAGTAGCCAATAGAGGTGGAATCTAGCTGGGCACAGTGGCTCAAGCCTGTAATCCCAGCACTTAGGGAGGCTGAGATAGGAGAACTGCAAGTTCAAAGCCAGCCTCAGCAATGGCGAGGCGCTAAGCAACTCAGTGGGACCCTGTCTCTACATAAAACAGAAAATAGGGCTGGGGATGTGGCTCAGTGGTCGAGTACCCTGAGTTCAATCCCCAGTACCACACACACACACAAAAAAAATAGAGGTGGAATCTAGAGGAAGGAAAGAAAGCAAGGAATGAAGAAGGTCATAAAGAAAAAGGAGGAAATAAATTAGAGCACAAAAACAACTGGCTTGGAACCCACTAAACTGGGGGAAAAATGTGTTTGTTTGTTTTTTAAATACTTCTAAAATATTCTTAGTTGTAGATGGACACAATGTCTTTATTTTATTGCTTCGAATGTGGTGCTGAGGATCGAACCCAGGGCCTCACACATGCGAGGCAAGCGCTCTACCACTGAGCTACAATCTCAGCCCCTTGTTTTGTTTTTTAAAGGGGGGCAGCATACGAGCTTGAACACAGGGCTTCATAAGTGCTAGGCAAGCAATCTACCACTGAGCTACATCCCTAGCCTTTTTAATTTTTATTTTGAATCATTCATTTACTTATATATTAGTACTGGGGACTGAACCCAGGGGTGCTCTACCACCAAGCTACATCCTTTTTTTTTAAAATTTTTTAGTTGTAGATGGACATAATGTCTTTATTCTATTGCTTTGTATGTATGTGGTGCTGAGGATCGAACCCAGGGCCTCACGCATGCGAGGCAAGCGCTCTACTGTTGAGCTACAATCCCAGCCCCTAAGCTACATCCTTTTTAATATTTTATTTTGAGATGGTCTCACCAAGTTGCCCTGATTGGCCTCCAACTTGTGATATTCCTGCCTTAGCCTCCTGGGTAGCTAATATTGTAAGTGAGCATCACTATACCCAGTAAAATTAAGAATTTTTAAGTGTATATACACTTATAAATTGGCCATGGACATAGCACAAAAGTATGAAACAGGAGAGAAAATTAAGGTGCTGAGAAACAAGTTGGAAATTAGAAATTAGAAATGGTTTTAACAGAGTGTCAAATATCTGAAAACCCTGTTAAGAGGAACAAGAAATGGAATGATGAGCAATACTGAAGGTCCAAGTGGAACTGAATATCATAAATCTATAGATATGCCAGTATACACAGTTGTGGTGATTTTCTTCAGCAGCACTCAGTTTCCAAGATACAAATTTGGATTTAGCAGACAAGATCAAAACCTGAAGAATGATGGTGCTAGTGTGAAAATTAAGTACAAAGTTTGACTACAAGGCCCAGGCTAGATAGAAAAGGAAGTAAAGCCCAGTGGGAGGATAAACAGAAATTACAAATAGAAAGGCATGGCAACGAGCCATTTAAAAATGATAATGACAGTTAAAATTCATTTTAAAGCGGGGCGCGGTGGCTCAAGCCTGTAATCCCAGCACTTAGGGAGGCTGAGACAGGAGAATCGCGAGTTCAAAGCCAGCCTCAGCAATGGCGAGGTGCTAAGCAACTCAGTGAGACCCTGTCTCTACATAAAACACAAAATAGGGCTGGGGATGTGGCTCAGTGGTCGAGTGCCCCTGAGTTCAATCTCTAGTACCAAAAACCAAAAAACCAAAAAAACAAAAATTCATTTTAAATGCAGTGTAGGACATGGAACTAAGGAATAGAGTTCCATCTCCCACAGACTTTGTCTCAAAGAAGCTGTTTAAGTTATTGCGTTTTTTTGGTGTCTGAGAGAAAAGTAAATACAGCAAACTCACCAAACAGTCACGCTGCAGGGTCTTACAAAGAGCATTGTACATGTCAGCATCCAAAAAAAGACCATCAGGGATGTCTTGTAGGAAGTCTAGGTCTTTATAGGTGGGGAGAACCTTCTCTCGCTCTTTCTGAGAAGCTCGTCGTTTGTATGTGGAGCCCTTAAGGTCATATTTGATATGCATCTTGACCGACCGTGGTAAAAGATTGTTCATCACCACAATTCGTATGTTCTTGCCACCTGCTTGCACACAGTACAGTCCATAGAATTTAGGCAGCAAAGTTCGAGGGTTCTGATTGAGGTTCTAAGAGCACAGAAGTAAAACACAGTAAAGTTAGCTGTTTTCCAGAGAAACTCAAGGGCAAAAGTTGCCATCCATCCTCCCTTTGTCTCCTACATGGGATTCAGGCACAATCTGCTCATAAACCCACATCACATTGAGTCAAAATTTCCAAATGTGTATCTCAATGATGTGATCACTATCAACTTGAGCAACAGACCTTCAAACACAGTAATTGGTTAGGATCCCAAATATATGATGGATATATTCCTCCAAAGAGGACAGTATTTTTAAAAGTCTGGAATTCCTAATTACAGTATATATTCCTGGGGCTATTATATGCAAGGCAAGAGGTGTTTCCTAACTTCTGTAGGACCTATTAGGGCAATCTGTCTGTGAGACTGAATAGAGTACCATCAAGCAAAATAACCCGCCTCATCCCCTAAATTAGGAGATAGACTAAGAATAGAAAACAATCTCCAGCAAAGTAAAATAAGGCCGTTGTCTTGAATCTTGACTCTAGGTAAAATAATCTAAGTCAAATAACACATAAGAGAAAAAGAAAGCCTCCAGCCAGGCGCGGTGGTGCAAGCCTGTAATCCCAGCACTTTGGGAGGCTGAGACAGGAGAATTACGAGTTCAAAGCCAGCCTCAGCAATAGCGAGGCACTAAGCAACTAAGCAACTCAGTGAGACCCTGCCTCTACATAAAACACAAAAATAGGGTTGGGGATGTGGCTCAGTGGTGGCAGGCTCCTGAGTCCAATCTCCAGTACCAAAAAAAAAAAGAAAGCCTCCCCCCAATTTTTTTTTTTTTTGTAATGGGGATTGAAGCCAGGGGTGCTTTACCACATGAGCTATATCCCCAGGCTTTTTTAATTTTTATTTTGAAATAAGCTCTTGCTAAGCTGCTGGGGCTTGCCTTGAATCTGTGATCCTTCTGCCTCAGCCTCCCAAGTCTCTAGGATTACAAGCAAGCATCAACATGCCCTTCTACAAAACTCTTTTTAACCTAGTGAGGCAAAAGAGATGGGGCAAAGGGACAAAAACAAACAACTATTATGACAAACGCGCTGACACTGTCTTGGCCTGCTGAAGACAGCCTCATAACCCTGTCCAGAAGTGGCCAGCACAGGTGGCTAGTGTTCCTCTCCCCCTTACCATGTAATATCCTGGAAGCAGCTTCTGCAGAAACTCTGCTTCTTTATGCTGGACTGTCTTGATGATGAATTCGTCATCACTGGACACGTAAAAAAGGGAACCACTAGCTCCAGAATTGCAGAGTTCAATCAGTGGCTCACTACATAAGGAATACTGAAGTCGAGAGAAGACAGTAAAAGATTCAAACGTATCAGGACCTGTCCCACACAGAAGTCAACTATGGATGTATTTCTGTACTGAGGAAAACTAGAACAAAACTGTGGAGAAAGTGAGCCTTGCTTGGGGAACATCTCTCAATCCTGGAGTCACAGGGTTCTCATATGAGACACTTACCAAGTAATCATCAGGCCGGATGCCAAATAGCTCCCTGAAGTAGCGGAAAGCAACAGGTGCATAGGTCTTGAAACGAAAGTCATTGTAGTGATGAGCAGGGGTCAGGTTGCTCCCTTCACTGTGAGGTTAAATAAAAGAAACCTCAGAGGAAGGTCAATACATCCTCCTGACAGAACCAAAGAGATTACTCTCTCCTGAGAAAATTCAATGGGACAAAGCCACAACAAGAGCAGCAAGACACAGGAAACAGTGTGTCCTAGCCAATGCTAGTGATTTTTTTTTTTTTAAACGGATCACTCCACAAGCCAGAACCTCATGGCAGCATCTGCTCTCCAAATGCTCCAGTATCACACCAGCCTGTTATGACCAGGCTAAGAACTGGATATGTTAAATATGTTAAATGAGTCAGGCCCAATTCCTTAATATTGCCCTGAGGTTGATTTGAAAAAGCCACATCTTCTACAATAGTCTTGTAAATGTTAATTAATCTCTGTACCTGGGGAAGAAGATACTCTCCACCACATAGAAATCTTGCATGAGGACATCTCGCTCTGGTTTGGTGCTCAGGCTCCCCACAGTATGAGTAATGCCTAACTGGATGGCACCTTTCAAAGCTGATGAGGTTGTCTAAGAAACAGAAGAAAAATGACATAAGTTTCAAGTATTAAGTCTGACCATAGCAATGAGGAGGAGAAAGGAGCCTGAAGGAACACCCAAAAGCAAATGTACCCTAAATAGTTCTGGCTAAACCGTTAAATTTATTAACCTTAGTTACATTGTAATTAAGCCTGGAAAAGATGAGAAGGACAGTGAAGATAGAGTAGCAAAGGTAGGACCATCTGAAAGTCTTAGCTAGACATGGTGTTCCCTTTTATGCACCAGCTTAAGTAAAACTGAGTATCTGGAAGATAGACTGTATTGAAAGAACAATATTAGGGGTTGGAGTTGTGGCTCAGTGGTAGAGTGCTTGTCTCACATGTGTAAGGTCCTGGGTTGGACCCTCAGCGCCACATAAAAATAAATCAATAAGCTGGGAGCGGTGGCTCACACTTAATCCCAGCACTTTGGGAGGCTGAGACAGGAGAATCGCGAGTTCAAAGCCAGCCTCAGCAACAGCAAGGCGCTAAGCTACTCAGTGAGACACTGTCTCTACATAAAACACAAAATAGGGCTGGGGATGTGGCTCAGTGGTTCAGTACCCTCGAGTTCAATCCCTGGTACCAATAAATAAAGGTATTATTTCTGCCTACAACTAAAAAATATTCCAAAAAGATAAAAAGTAAACACATAAAATAAAGGCATTGTGTCTATCTACAACTAAAAAGAAAATTGTCATACTATAGTGAAAACATATAGAAGAGTTTTATTTTTTTTTAAATTTACTTATTTATTTTTTAGTTGTAGGTGGACAGAACATTTTTATTTTTATGTGGTGCTGAGGATCGAACCCAATGCCTCACGTATGCTACCACTGAGCCACAATCCCAGCCCCAAGTTCTACTTTTACAATCTAAGATTTCAACCCCATTGTAAAATATCACATCATCTAGATCTGTGCTAATACAATACAAATATCCTCTTAGTAATCAGAGATGGCTATACAATTTTGGTTTGTTTGTTACTTTTTAAATATTTTTTTAATTGTTGATGGACCTTTATTTTGTTTACTTGTATGCGGTGCTGAGAATCAAACCTAGTGCCTCACACATGCTAGGCAAGCGCCCTACCACTGAGCCACAACCCCAGCCCTGTTTGTTTTTTAACAATACTGGGGCTTGATCCCAGGGATGCTCTACCATGAATTAGATGCCTAGTTCTTTTCATTTTTCTTTTTTGGTACCAGAGATTGAACTCAGGGGTACTCAACCACTGAGCCACATCCCCAGCCTTATTTTGTGTTTTATTTAGAGACAGGGTCTCACTGAGTTGCTTAGCACCTTGCCGATGCTGAGGCTGGCTTTGAACTCACAATTCTCCAGTCTCAGCCTCCCAAAGTGCTAGGATTATAGGCGTGCGCCATCATGCCCGGCTTCGTTTTTCTTTTACGTATTTATTGAATGGTACTGGAGATTCAACCCAGGGCACTTTACCACTGAATGACATACCTATCCTTTTCTTTTCTTTTCTTTTTTTTAAATATTTATTTTTTAGTTGTAGGTGGACACAATAGCTTTATTTTATTTTTATGTGGTGCTGAGGATCGAACCCAGTGCCGCCCGCGTGCTCAGGCGAGCACGCTACCACTGCGCCATAACCCCAGCCCTATCCTTTTCAATTATTCTGAGAAAAGGTCTCCCTAAGTTGCTGAGACTGACCTCAAACTTATGGTCCTCTTGAAAAGCTGGAATTACAGACTTGTGCCATCATACCTGGCAATATAGCACATTTCAGTCACTTATGTCCCTCATCAGACATTACTTATAATGCCACTTAGGCCTCAGCAAACATTAAAATTATAACTAATTTTTAAAGTGTTTGCCACCCTAATCAGATCAGAAACTCATCTTATTATATCAATGATCAGTACATAAAGAGCTCAATAAATGTCTGTTAATTGACATGGGCCTTAAAGCCTACACCAGACACGGACAAATGAGAAAAACGAGTAAGTCTACTTCTGGTACTTGGGAAAATGAAATAAAAGCAAAGAATAGAAACAATATTTACATGGTCTCTGAGAAATCTGAACTCCAAGAAATTTTGCACCTTCTATCAGACAATGTATAGATGCTAAAGCACTGTCCTTTGGGAAGCTTAAGCTTCTCCAAATAAGTTCAGCACTGAATGAAGAACTGGTGGGGTAAGAGGAGGTGAGGAAAATAGGGGGGTTGTAAAGAAGGGAGGAAGGAAAGAAGAGAGAAATTGATGACAACAGGACAAAACAGCAAAAAGAAAAACAAAAACAGAAACAAAAAGTATTAAAAGAAAAAAGGAAGAGAAGAATCCAACCTGCTACCTATTTATGGTATTACCAGGCTAGAATCCGGCCTTCACTTAATGAACATCCAGCAACCAAGAAAAGATAAAAGTATTCCAGAAACATGTTTTCCTATGGCAAAGTGAGAATGGCCTTTAGGGCCTACTAGTTACATATTTTTACCCCTAACAGTGAAACAGTTACTTCAGGCTCAGTGAAATAGCAACCAGCACTACATTTGTCCATTAAGAACATAGACTGATAGGGATGTAGCTCAGTGGTAGAGAACTTGCCTAATATACACAAGGCCCTGGTTCCAATCTCCAGCATTACAAAAACAAAACAAAACAAAAATTAAACACACATACATAGATAGAAAACAATTCACCCTTTGTGAAATACTTTTTTTTTTGTTACTGGAGATTGAACTCAGGGGCACTCGACTACTGAGCCACATCCCCAGCCCTATTTTGTGTTTTATGTAGGGTCTCACTGAATTGCTTAGCACCTCGCTGTTGCTGAGGCTGGCTTTGAACTCACGATTCTCCTGTCTCAGCCTCCCTAAGTGCTGGAATTACAGGCTTGCACCACTGCGCCTGGCTTGTGAAATAAATTCGAAAGCCCAGTTATATGATGGTTATTGTCCAAAGTCTTAGACTATCAAGAAATGAGACAATATGTGGAGAACAGTATTAAGGGGGCAGTGCTGCCCCTGCTGAGTTTTCAAAGTAAGACTAGAGGGTTCAACCCAGATCCCACTCACCTTTTTGGGGGAGGGGGGGTAATGGAGATCTAACACAGGGCTGCTTTACCACTGAGCTACATCCCTAGCCAACTTTCTGTTTTCAGAGAGGGTCTCACTAAGTTGCTTCAGGGCTTGCTAAATTGCTAAGGCTGGCCTTGAACTTGCTATCCTCCTGTCTCAGCTGCCCAATTTGCTGGGATTACAGGTGTGCACCACTGCAACTGATGAGACTCACCTTTTTATATGTTGTCTCTCCTGAGGAATCCACACCTCGGTGGCCTATTTTCTTGATGGGCAGTGTAGAGGCACAAGGCAGCTAGAAAGTAAGAGTCAAGATCAAAATATGATTTCCATGTAATACAACAAACAGCTATAGTAATGGTATGTCAAAACAAACAAAACCTAAACACATTCTTTCTAGATTAAGAACATTTTATAAAATCTTCAGGGCTAGGGTTATAGCTCAGTGGTAGAGTGCATGCTTCACATGTATGAGGCACTGAGTTCAATCCTCAGCACCACATGAAAATAAATAAAATAAAGGGCAGGGCGCAGTGGCACACACCTGTAATCCCAGCACTTTGGGAGGCCGAGATAGAAGACTCACGAATTCAAAGCCAGCCTCAGCAACAGTGAGGCGCTAAGCAACTCAGTGAGACCCTGTCTCTACAGAAAACAGGGCTGGGGATGTGGCTCAGTGGTCCAGTACCCCTGAGTTCAATCCCTGGTACCAAAAATAAAATAAAATAAAGGTATCGTGTCCATCTACAACCCAAAAAATTTAAAATTTTTTTAAAACTTCAGAAGTTCCACCCCATGCAAATACATAGCTATCAAGTTGCTTCTGAATGTATTAACTAAAAAAAAGAAAAGAAAAAGAAAAAAAGAATCACAGAAGAAAATTCCAAAGGACACACATTGCAACTTTGATCCTGAGAAAGATAACAGGAAATAAAAATTATTATCATTAGAGAAAAGCAGAAAGAACAAAAGCAGAGAATAGAAGCCCCAGAAAAATGGATAACTTCATCTACAAAAGCAAGACAGGTTAGAAACAGAGTTTCACACTTTTTAAATTTTTTAAATTGAGATGGAATTTTGTTATGTTGCCCAAGCAGACCTGATCCTGAACTTCTTGGCTCAAGCAATGGTCCTGTCTCTGTCTCCCGAGTACCGGGTACCTGCCACCGCACCTAGCTTTTTTTTCACCAGCTTTCTTTCAGAAATTACTACTTCTCTGATCTGTAACCCAATGTCAATATTATTTGCTGAAACTGAATTCACCAGCAGAAATTTTCTTTTCTACCCACAAAAGAGCCCCTGAAATAGGGGAGGGATAAGACCAGTAGAAAAGAGTCTAAAAGGCTATTCCCAAGAGCTAAGATGCCAGTGCAACAGACATGAAGGTACTTTTCATCATAATAACAATAATCAGAAAAGCCTGTAGTCCTAATTCAGAAAGGTCTGCATTCTGAGGCCTCTGAAACAAAATGTGAGAGGGAGGCATGAAATGAGAGGAGGGCTGGAAAATACTCATAGGGAAAAATTAAACAAAGATATTCTGTACAGAAAATAAAAAAGTGGGAAATTTATAGGCTGCTAGTGATTGAAAGAAGTATTTCCTATGCACTGAAGGTACATGAACAAGAGAAAGTAACAGCAAAATAAAAATATGAGCTTCAATATCAGACTACCGGTTTGAATCTCAGCCTTACTAATTCCACTTAATAGTTGTGTAACTTTGGGCAAGTTACAGAACCTCTAATCCTCACTTTCTTCATCTGTAAACATGGATAACAATAGGGGCAAGCCGGGCGCGGTGGCTCAAGCCTGTAATCCCAGCACTTAGGGAGGCTGAGACAGGAGAATCACGAGTTCAAAGCCAGCCTCAGCAATGGCGAGGCACTAAGCAACTCAGTGAGACCCTGTCTCTACATAAAACACAAAATAGGGCTGGGGATGTGGCTCAGTGGTCGAGTGCCCCTGAGTTCAATCCCCAGTACCA
>CM053400.1:96873279-96899033 GCA_028644305.1 Xerus rutilus | reverse complement strand
AAAAAAAAAAAAAAAAAGAAAAAGAAATGTTTGGCTGGGATTGTGGCTCACTGGTAGAGCACTTGCCTTGCATGTGTGAGGCACTAGGTTCAGTCCTCAGCACTACATATAAATAAATGAATGAAGGTCCATCAACAACTAAAAAAAAAAAAATAAAAGTTTGGTGCTGGGGAAATAGCTCAGTCGGTAGAGTGCTTGCCTTGCATGTACAAGGCCCTAGGTTCAATCCCCAACACCAAAAACAAAAAAAGTTCAACAAATGTAAGATACTGTTGGGGCTGGGGTTGTGGCTCAGTGGTAGAGCACTTTGCCTTGCATGTGTGAGGCACTGGGTTCGATTCTCAGCACCACATATAAATAAATAAAATAAAAGCTGGGCGCGGTGGCGCAGCCTGTAATCCCAGCACTTAGGGAGGCTGAGACAGGAGAATCGCGAGTTCAAAACCAGCCTCAGCAACGGCATGGCGCTAAGCAACTCAGTGAGACCCTGTCTCTACATAAAACACAAAATAGGGCTGGGGATGTGGCTCAGTGGTCGAGTGCCCCTGAGTTCAATCTCCAGTACCAAAAAAAAAAAACAAAAACAAAAACAAATAAATAAATAAAATAAAGATCCATTGGCAACTAAAAAAAAATTAAAAAAAAAGTAAGATACTGTTAATATTAATATTCATAATGAAATGACAAAAAAGAGTTGTATAACTTATGGTGTATCAAAGAGATACAAAAGAGCTGGGTGAGGTGGTATGTGTCTGTAATCCCAGTGATCTGGGAGGGTAAAGGAAGAGGATTAAAAATTTGAGGCCATGGGACTGGGGCTTTAACAGTTGTAGAGCATGATTAGCATGTGTGAGGCACTGGATTAGTCTCAGCACCACATGTAAATAAATAAGAGGCCCATCAATAATTTAAAAAATACTAAAAAGTTTGAGGCCAGCCAGGTACAGTGGCGCATGCCCCTAACCTCAGCAGCTTGAGAGGCTGAGGCAAGAGAATCCTAAGTTCAAAGTCAGCCACAGAAGTTTAGGCCCTAAGCAACTCAGCGTGACCCTGTCTCTAAACAACATACAAAAAAGGGCTGGGGGCTGGCGGCTGGGGCTGTAGCTCAGTGGCAGAGTGCTTGCCTAGCACCTGTGAGGCACTGGGTTCAATCCTTAGAACCCTGTCAAAATAATAAAGTAAAATAAAGGCATCTGTCCATATACTATAACAACAACAACAACAACAACAAAAAGGATTAGGGATGTGGCTCAGTGGTTAAGCCCCACTGGGTTCAATCTCTGGTACCCCTCTCCCCAAATGTTTGATGCCAGCCTGGACAATTCAGCAAGACCTGGTCTCAAAATAAAATAAGAGCTAGGCTCAGTGGTGCATACCTGTAATTCTAGAGACTTGGGAGGCTGAGACAGCAAGATTGGGAGTTCAAAGCCAGACTCAGCAATTTAGCAAGGCCCTAACCAATTCAGCAAGACCCTGTTTCTAAATAAAATATAAAAAGGGGGACTGGGATCGTGGCTCAGTGGTACAGCACCGCCTCGCATGTGTGAGGCACTGGGTTCGATCCTCAGCACCACATACAAATTAATAAAATAAAGATATCTGACCATCTACAACTAAAAAAAAAAAATTAAAAAAAATATATAAAAAGGGACTGCGGATGCGACTAGTGGTTAAATACCCCTAGGTTCAATCTCAGGTATCAAAAAAATAAAATAAGAAAAGGGCTGGGGATGTAGCTCAGTCGTAGAGCACTTACCCAGTGTACACAGGCTTTGGGTTCAATCCCCAGTACTATAAAAAACAAAATGAGAGGGGGGTGGGGAAGCACCCTGTCTAGGGCTAGGATGTAGCTAGTTGGTAGATTACTTACCTGGTATGCTTGAGAATCTGGATTCCATACCTAGGTCCACAAAACAGAAACAAAGAAACCCTGCCTAACTTCCAATGTTTAAGGAAAGAGAAAATAAAGATGCCTTAAAGATATATCCTCTTACATCAGGTTTAAAATTTTAGTATCCACTGTGTCAATATGAAACTCACCTCAGATGCAGATGCCATGGGTCTCTTAATTCCAGGTGCTGATGCTATTTAAAAAAAAAAGCAAAAACAACTAAGTGTATATACACATACACACACAATCTCTATCAAACACACTAAAAGAATTAAGATTTGAGGCACATCAAACAAGATCATAAGCTCTCACTCAGTGATAACCATATTCTCTTCTCTTTTTTTTGGTACTGGAGAGTGAACTCAGGGGTACTGGACCACTGAGCAAAGTCTCCAGCCCCATTTTGTGTTTTTTATGTAGAGACAGGGTCTCACTGAGTTGTTTAGCGCCTCGCTGTTGCTGAGGCTGGCTTTGAACTCGTGTTTCTCCTGTCTCAGCCTCCCTAAGTGCTGGGATTACAAGCGTGAGCCACCGCGCCCGGCTGACCATATTTTCTTGAATACTGCTTTTAAATGTCACTTCAAATGAGAATAAGAACTGTCAAATTGAGAATAAAAAAACAACCGGGCACGGTAGCACACGCCTGTAATCCCAGCACTTAGGGAGGCTGAGACAGGAGAATCGCGAGTTCAAAGCCAGCCTCAGCAACGGCGAGGCGCTAAGCAACTCAGTGAGACCCTCTCTCTACATAAAACACAAAATAGGGCTGAGGATGTGGTTCAGTGGTTGAGTACCCCTGAGTTCAATCCCTGGTACAAATAAATAAGAATACAAGCCAGGCACAATGCCACACAACTGTAATTCCAGCAGCTTGGGAGGCTGAGGCCTTAAGCAACTCAGTGAGATCCTCTCTCTAAATAGAATATTTTTAAAAAGGGCTGAGGATGTGGCTCAGTGGTTAAGTGCCCTTGGGTTCAATCCCCAGTACCAAGAAAACAAAAACACACATATACACAGAGAGTCCTTGTGCATATTCCATTATTGTTCTAGCTGCTTTTCTTATTCAAGTGGTTATATTTTCTCTGAGAAACACAATTTGTTCCCCCTACTCCAATAGTGGGGATTGAACCCAGGGGCGCTCTACCACTGAGCTATATCCCCAGCCCTTTTTATTGTTTGAGACGAGGTCTTGCTACCCCAGGCTGACCTCAAACTTATGATCCTCCTGCTTCAGCCTCCCAAGAAGCTGGGACTATAGATGTGCACTACCACCCCCAGTTAAATGTAATTATTCCTAATATATTTAGCCATCAGAGTCAGAAGGTCACACCGAAAATACCCAGGTCCCAGTAGAGACCCTAAGGCTTAACTGTAATTTATTCTTTAAAAGAACTTTTTAAGCCGGGCGCGGTGGCTCAAGCCTGTAATCCCAGCACTTAGGGAGGCCGAGACAGGAGACTCACGAGTTCAAAGCCAGCCTCAGCAATGGCGAGGCGCTAAGCAACTCAGTGAGACCCTGTCTCTACATAAAAACACAAAATAGGGCTGGGGATGTGGCTCAGTGGTCGAGTACCAGATTTCAATCCCCAGTACCAAAAAAAAAAAAAAAAAAAAATTTTTTTTTAAATGTCGATGGACCTTTATTTTATTCATTTATTTATATGTGGTGCTGAGAAGTGAACCCAGTGCCTTACACATGCTCAGGCAAGCGCTCTGCCACTGAGCCAAAACTCCAGCCTCAATAATTTATTCTTTTTTTTTTTTTTAGTTGTAGATGGACACAATATCTTTATTTATTTTTATGTGGTGCTGAGGATTGAACCCAGTGCCTCACGCATGCAAGGCAAGCGCTCTACCACTGAGCTACAATTCCAGCCCCTAATTTATTCTTTTTTTTAAATATATTTTTAGCTGTAGATGGACACAATATCTTTATTTATTTATTTTTATATGGTGCAAAGGATTGAACCCAGTGCCTCATGCATGTGAAAATAATGCTCTACCACTGAGTCACAATCCCAGCCCCAATAATTTATTCTTTTAAGGTATACTTATAGTAATTTAGAGCAAATCTATGGTACTTTCCTCCTAGATTGATTATTTCACCAGATGGAGAGCTGGTTTATGGAAATGAGGAAGGTAAAGTTGAGAAAATAATGTCAAAATAATTAAAAAAGCATTCACATGGAAACTGAACAATACTCTTAAATGAAGAATGCATCAAAGAAATGTGAATAAAAATCAAGAAACAAGAACAGAGATACAACTTATCAAAATCTCTAGGACATCATGAAAACAGTTCTAAGAGGAAAATTTATAGCACTGAGTGCCTACATTAAAAAAAAAAAAAAAAAGGGCTGGGATTGTGGCTCAGCGGTAGAGGGCTTGCCTTGCATGCGTGGGGCCCTGGGTTCGATCCTCAGCACCACATACAAAGCAATAAAATAAAGACATTGTGTCCACCTACAACTAAAAAAATATTAATAAAAAAAAAAAAAGATCCCAAATAAGTTTATGTTCCACCTCAAGGCCTTAGAAAAATAAACCAACTCCAAAATGAGAAGACAGGAAATAATTTAGGTCAGAGTCGAAATAAATGAAAATGAGAATAAAAAAACAATACACAGGCTGGGTGCAGTGGCACATGCCTATAAACCCAGCGGCTTGGGAGGCTGAGGCAGGAGGATCAAGAGTTCAAAACCAGACTCAGCAACTCAGTGAGGCCCTAAACAACTCAGTGAGACCCTGTCTCTAGATAAAATTAAAAAAGGAAGAAAGGGCTGGGGATGTGGCTCAGTGGTTGGCACCCCTGGGTTCAATCCTGGCACCAAAACAAAAACAAAACCCACAAAATAAACAAATCCCACAAATGCTAGAAAAGCTAGGGTTCAAAGGAATTTACCTCAACATTACCAATGTCATTTATGACAAACCCAAAGCCAACATCATACTGAATATAGGAAAACTAAAAAGCATTTCCTACCAAGCCAGGCGCAGTAGCGCACGCCTGCAATCCCAGCACTTTGGGAGGCTGAGACAGGAGGATCGCGAGTTCAAAGCCAGCCTCAGCAACAGTGAGGTGCTTATTAGCACCTCGCCGTTGATGAGATTGGCTTTAAACTTGTGATTCTCCAGTCTCAGCCTCCCAAAGTGCTGGGATTACAAGCGTGAGCCACCGCGCCCGGCTCCCCAGCTCTATTTTTGTGTGTGTGTTTTATGTAGAGAGAGGGTCTCACTGAGTTGCTTAGCACTTCGCCATTGCTGAGGCTGGCTTTGAACTCACGATTCTCCTGTCTCAGCCTCCCAAAGTGCTGGGATTACAGGCTTGTGCCACCACACCTGGCTAAACTCTGTTTTCTAATAACATGATTCTATATCTAGAAGACCCCAGAACTCCACAAAAAGACTTCTATAGCTTATAAATGAGTTTGGCAAAATAGCTAGATACAAGATCAACACCTACTAAATCAATAGTTTTCCTATACTCAAAACAGTGATTCAACCAAGGAAGAAATCAGGAAAACTATTCAATTCACAAGCCTCCAAATAAATAAATTAATTAAATAATTGGGAATTGATTAACCAATGAGGCAAAAGAGCTCTATGATGAAAATAATAAAATACTGAAGAAAGAAACTGAAGACCTTAGAAGATGGAAAGACATTCCATGTTCTTGGATAAGCAGAATTAATATTGTCAAAATGACCACACAACCAAAAGCAGTATACAGATCCAAAGCAGTCCCTATCAAAATATTAATGACATCCTTTACAGAAGTATAAAAACATTTTAAAAATTCACTTGGGAGACCAAGAGACCCAGAATAGCCAAAGTAATACTAAACAAGAAAAGTGAAGCAGAAGACATCACAATACCTGATCTGAAACTATACTACAGAACTGTAGTAATGAAAACAGCATGGTATTGGTATCAAAACAGACATGAGGACCAATGGAACAGAAGACACAAAGATAGACTTACATACTTATAGCCATTTGATATTTGACAAAAGTGCTAAAAATATATTTTGGAGAAAAGATATCCTTTTTAACAAATGGTACTGGCAAAACTGAATAGCTATATGTAAAGAATGAAGAGAAAGCCTACAGAAATCTCCCAGAAAGGGAGGAAATCTTGGCCAGCTACTTTTCTGATAGGAGATTAATATCCAGAATATATAAAGAACTCAAAAAACTGAGCACCAAAAAACCACACAAATAACCCAATCAATAAATGGGCAAAAGAACTAAACAGAAACTTCTCAAAAGAAGAAACACAGCCGGGCGCGGTGGCTCAAGCCTGTAATCCCAGCACTTAGGGAGGCTGAGACAGGAGAATGGTGAGTTCAAAGCCAGCCTCAGCAATGGCGAGGTGCTAAGCAACTCAGTGAGACCCTGTCTCTACATAAAACACAAAATAGGGCTGGGGATGTGGCTCAGTGGTCGAGTACCCCTGAGTTCAATCCCCAGTACCAAAAAAAAAAAAAAAAAAAGAAACACACATGGCCCACCACATGAAAAAATGTTCAACATCTCTAGCAACTAGAGAAATGTAAATCAAAACTACACTACTTCAGTCAGAATGGCAATGATCAAGAATACAAATAATAAATGCTAGAGAGAGAGGTTGTGGGGGAAAGAGCACACTTGTACACTGTTGGGACTGTAGACCTGTACAACCACTCTGGAAAGCAGTATGGAGATTCTTAAAAAACTCAGGATGGGGGGCTGGGATTGTAGCTCAGTGGTAGAGCGCTTGCCTCGCATTCGTGAGGCCCTGGGTTCGATCCTCAGCACCACATACAAAGCAATAAAATAAAGACATTGTGTCCATCTACAACTAAAAAAATTAAAAAAAAAAAAAAACTCAGGATGGGGGCTGGGGTATGGCTCAGTGGTACAGCACTTGTCTAGCATGAGTGAGGCACTGGGTTTGATTCTCAGCACCACATATAAATAAATTTTAAAAAAAAGGGCCATTGACAACAAAAAAAAAAATTCAGGATGGTCAGGCACAGTAGCACATGCCTGTAATCCCAGCACTTTGGGAGGCTGAGACAGGAGAATCACGAATTCAAAGCCAGCCTCAGCAAAGGTGAGACCCTCTCTCTACATAAAACACACACAAAAAAATAGGGCTACGGATGTAGCTCAGTGGTTGAGTGCCCCTGAGTTCAATCTCCAGTACTAAAAAAAAAAAAAAAAAAAAAAAAATTCAGGATGGGCAGGCGTAGTGGCACAGGCCTGTAATTCCAGCAGCTCAGGAGGCTGAGACAGGATGATTGCTAGTTCAAAGACAGCCTCAGCAAAAGCAAAACGCTAAGCAACTCAGTGAGACCCTGTCTCTAAATAAAATACAAAATAGGGCTGGAGATGTGGCTCAGTGGTTGAGTGGCCCTGAGTTCAATCCCTGGTACCAAAAAAAAAAAAAAGAAAGAAACCTTGGATGGAACCACCATATGGCTCAGCTCTCTAACTCCTTGGTATTCTCCCAGAAGATCTAAAACCAGCATATTATAGCCACACAGTCACCTCAATGTTTATAGCAGCACAATTCACAATAGCTAAATTAGGAAATCAACCCAGGTGCCCATCAGTAGATGAATGGAATGGGTTAAGAAATTGTGTATGTCTGCACACCATAATGGAGTTCTACTCAGCCATAAAAAAGAATGAAATTATGGCTGGGTGCAGTGGTGCACACCCGTAATCCCAGCACTTCAGGAGGCTAAGATAGGAGAATCGTCGAGTTCAAAGTCAGCCTCAGCAATGGTGAAGCACTAAGCAACTCATTAAGACCCTGTCTACACAAAATACAAAATAGGGCTAGGGATGTGGCTCAGTGGTCAAGTACCCCTATGTTCAATCCCTGGAACCAAAAAAAAAAAATGAGTGTCAAGGGGGGTCATGAACTGACTTTGTTTTCTTGATCATGTATATGATCACGTGTCTTCAATGTGTTCATGAATGAAGGTTATAGAACAAGAAACACTTAAGATACAACCTTTCAGAGCAGATTTTTCTGTAGATATGGTCTTTGGTCACTTTCTAAACACACTTTCCACCCCGCTGCTTGTCTTTCTTTTTGTACTGGGGACTGAACCCAGGGGCACCTTACCACTGAGTTACATCCCCAGACCTTTTTATTTTTTAAGATAGGGTCTCATTAAGTTGCTTAGAAGCTTGTTAAACTGCTGAAGCTGGCCTCAAACTTGGAATCTTCCTGCCTGAGCTTCCCCAGCCAATGCAATTATAAGGCATGTGCCACTGTGCCCAGCTAACCACACTTACTCTTGAAGCCTTTTTCAAATTGAAGTGGAGAAAAGGTATGTATGAATAATATTTAAGAGATTAACTACAGATTTATCTTACACATCTTTAGTGAACAGATATTTAATAAACAAATCCTATCTACTTATTTATTTATTTAAGGTACTGGGGATTGAATCTTGAACATGAATACAGGCAAGCACTCTATCATTGAGCTACATACATACCCAGCCTCTAATAAGTAAATTCGAAACACCAAATTTTTTTAAAAATATATATATATTTTTTTAGTTGTAAATGGACACAGTATCTTTATTTTTTATGTGGTGCTGAGGATCGAACCCAGTGCCTCATGCATGCAAGGCAAGCACTCTACCACTGAGCCACAACTTCAGCCCCGAAATTCTATTTTTTTTAAAAAATATTTATTTTTTTAGTTGTAATTCTGTGGACAGAATATCTTTATTTTTTTAAACATTCATTTTTTAGTTGTAGGTGGACAGAACATCTTCACTTTTTATTTTCTATGTGGTGCTGAGGATCGAACCCAGCGCCCCATGCGTGCCAGGCAAGCACGCCACCACTGCGCCACAACCCCAGCCCCCGAAATTCTTGATCATAGCAGAAATCAAGATGAGGATGTAGGAATGCAGAATCAATTGCAGAATTAACTTCTACCTGCACTTTTTTTTTTTAAAAGCTTCCAAATGATTGTAGTGTTGGTGGTATAGTGGTAAGGACAGCTGCCTTCCAAGTAACTTTAGTAAGAAAACTAATGAAGGGGCTGGGGCTATAGCTCAGTGGTAGAGCGCTTGCCTAGCATGTGTGAGGCACTGAGTTCGATCCTTAGCACCACATATAAATAATAAATGAATTTTAAAAAAAAAGATCCATCAACAACTAAAAAAAATATTTAAAAAAAAGAAAACTAATGAAATATCTAGGAATTAGAATGATTAAGTCTGAAAGAAATCATTCATTTAACAATTAAATGTTACAATCTCTAGTTTGTTTGTTTGTTTTTTTTGGGGGGAGTGCTGGAGATTCAACTCAGGGGCACTCAACCACTGAGCCATATCCCCAGCCCTATTTTGTGTTTTATGTAGAGACAGGGTCTCACTGAGTTGCTTAGCGCCTCGCCATTGCTGAGGCTGGCTTTGAACTCTCAATTCTCCGGTCTCAGCCTAAGTGCTGGGATTACAGGCTTGCGCCACCGGCTTCTAGGTTTTTAATAGATGGCTTTTATGATCTATGGCTCAACTGTATCTTCTTTTTTTATTAGAGATTTATAGTTATATATAGTTCTGTTCATCCTGACAAATTTATACATGCATGGAATTTAATTTCAGTTCATCAGGCAAACTGTTCTTTGAATTTAACTAAAAAGAGGTTTATGCAAATTAAACGAAGTAAGCCAAATAACATGACACATGCCTGTAGTCCCAGCTACTCAAGAGGGCTGAAGCCTGAGGTAGGAGGATCATTTGAGCCCAGGAGTTGTTTGTTTTTGGTACTGGGGGTTGAATTCAACCCCCAGGGGTGCTCGACAACTGAATCACATCTGCAGCCCTATTATGTATTTTATTTTCAGACAGGGTCTCACTGAGTTGCTTAGCTCCTCGCTTTTGCTGAAGCTGGCTTTGAACTCACGATCCTCCTGCCTCAGCCTCCCAAGTCACTGGGATTACAGGCATGTGCCATCCTACCTGATGAGCCCAGGAGTTTGAGGGCAGCCTGGGCAACACAGTGGGGCCAGAAGTGTTACTCCTAGGGCACAGATCAGAGATCTCACCTACTAAAAGGAAGGAAAGGAAGAGAAAACTGCCTAGAGTATTTTACCAACATTGCTATAACACCCAGCTTGTTCCAGAAACTCAGTGAGGAGCAGAATGACAGTATAGGAAAACTGATACCATCTGCTACTGGCTTGACCACCTGGTCCACAACTTTGCTAACAGAAATGATCTACTGAGGGAATCAATATCATCAGCACTGTACCTGTTCATCTAATAATCAAGTCTTCTCTTCTGTAAATATGGGCAGGAGGTGGGAGAGGGAAAAGAACAAATGAAAGGAGAAAAAAAAGAAAAGAAAAAAAACTCAGCATGGCAACACTTGGCCTGGGAGTGTCAGCCAGGCAATTTTTAAAGAGAATATGAGGCAGGTGCAGTGGCGCATGCCTGTAATCCCAGTAGCTTGGGAGGCTGAGACAGGAGAATTGCGAGTTCAAAGCCAGCCTCAGCTAGGCGTGGTGGTACACATCTGTAGTTCCAGCTGCTCGAGATGCTGAGGCAGGAGGATGGCAAGTTCAAGGCCAACCTGGGCAAATTGTTGAGATCCTGCCTCAAAAAACAAACAAACAAACAAACAGAAGCGGGCACGGTGGCGCAAGCCTATAATCCCAGCACTTTGGGAGGCTGAAAAGGAGAATCGCGAGTTCAAAGCCAGCCTCAGCAATGGCGAGGCGCTAAGCAACTCAGTGAGACCCTGTCTCTACATAAAACACAAAATAGGGCTGGGGATGTGGCTCAGTGGTCAAGTGCCCCTGAGTTCAATCTCCAGTACCAAGAAATAAAAAATAAAAACATGGTAGTAAAATGCCCCCTGGGTTCAACCCTCAGTATTAAGAGCAAAAACAGAGCCAGGCAAAGTAGTGCACGCGTGTAATCCCAGCACTTTGGGAGGCTGAGACAGGAGAACTGAGTTCAGTTAGCCTCAGCAACAGCAAAGCACTAAGCAGCCCTGTCTCTGCATAAAAACACAAATAGGACTGGGGAATGTGGCTTGGCAGTTCAGAACCCCTGAGCTCAATCTCCAGCACTAAATAAATAAATTGAATAAAAACAAAGAACAAACAAAAACCTTGATCACTTTAAAAATTCAATTTGGGTTGTTTTTCTTTTCATTGTTGAGTTCTAAAAGTTCTTCTTTGGTACTGTATCTTTATTGGGCATATGATTTGCAAGTATTTTCTCCTGTTAAATGGATTTCCTTACCCTCTTGTGATATCATTTAATACCCAAATTTAAAAACTGGATGAAGCACAATTCATCTGTTTTTTTACTTTATTTGCTTGTGCTTTTGGTGTTAAATCTGTCAGTGTTACTCAATCCAAGGTCACGAAGATTAACCACTTCATTTTCTCCTAAAGGTGTTAAGAGTTCTGATTGTTACATATATATAGGTATCAAACTTTTGAAGCTCAAATTAATTCTTCTGAAATGTGGATATCCAGTTGTCCCAGCACTGTTTTTTAAAAAAGATTACCCCCCTCTTTTCTTCCTTTCCGCTACAGGCCCAGCTGCTTGATGTCGAAATGGGCAAGTTCATGAAACCCGGGAAAGTGGTGTTGGTCCTGGCCGGACACTACTCCGGATGCCAAGCTGTCATTGTGAAGAACATTGATGATGGCACATCAGACCGTCCCTACAGCCATGCTCTGGTGGCTGAAATCGACCGCTATCCTGGCAAAGTGACAGCTGCCATGGGCAAGAAGAAAATCGCCAAAAGGTCAAAGATCAAGTCTTTTGTGAAAGTCTATAACTACAATCATCTCATGTCCACCAGGTCCTCTGTAGATATCCCCTTGGACAAAACTGTTGTCAACAAGGATGTCTTCAGAGACCCTGCTCTTAGTTTGTAAGGCCTGTCAGGAGGCCACGGTTAAATTTGAAGAGAGGTACAAGATAGGCAAGAACAAATGGTTCTTCCAGAAGCTTTGGTTCTAGATGTTCTTTGTTCCCATCATTAAAAACAACATTTTAAAAGAAAAAAAAGAAAAGAAAAGAAAAAATAAAAAGATTATCCTTTCTCCAGTACATTTGGCATCCTGTCAAAAATAAATTGACCTTAGATGTATGGGTTTATTTCTGGGTTCTCAGTTATACTCTATTTTTATGCCAGTTACTACATTGTCTTGATGACTATACTTTACTAATGGGTTCTGAGTCGTGTGTGTGCGCACGTGCTGGGGATTGAACCCAAGACCTTGTGCATGCAAGCCAAGCCAAGCCAAGCCCTCTACCAACTGAGCTATATCCCTAGCCCCTCTAACTAACATTTATATTTTATAGAGAAAGCCAACAAGACTTGGTTATTGATTTAATGAGTGGGGAAACATAACCACTTTGGAGACTTTTTTGAACCTTTACCTTCTGAAGACTGTGTTGGCCAAACAATACCTTTCTTCCTTCCTGGTGACTTTTTGGGGTCCCAGATAGACAACCCAGGAGGGACACATTTGCAGGTAGACAATATGAAGCTACTATGTATTCTCTCTCCTGTGACGCAGGGGGTTTAAAGAAAGAGTGTATATGTGCCATAAACATTAATTATTGCCCTTTGTTGACAGAAACTGTCAGAGAGCCATGCATTGCAGTCCCGTAGGCCAGGATTTGTCTAGAGCCATTCTGTTCAATGCTATTGTCACCAACCACACATGGCTATCCAGGACCTGAAATGTGACAAGTACAACTGGGAACTTAATTTTAAATTTTGTTCAATTTTTCTTTTCTTGAGACGGGGTCTTGCTGGGCTGCCCAGGCTGGTCTTGAATTTTGGATCTCCTGCCTCAGCCTCCTGAGTGACTGGGATGGCAGGTATGTGCCACCATATCCAGCTACATTTTGTTAAACTTCAATTAATTTAAATTTACATTTAAAAAATGAAACTTGATATTTTAAAAATTCTTAAGTATGTTTGAAATAATTTGAATGTTATCTTCTTTTTCCAGTGTTAATTTTATAATTTATAAGAACAGACCAAGTATTTCTTTTTTAAATATTTTTTTAGTCGTAGATGGACACAAATGTCTTTATTTTTATGTGGTGCTGAGGATCGAACCCAGTGCCTCACGCATGCAAGGCAAGCGCTCTACCACTGAGCTACAATCTCAGCCCCAGACCAAGTTTTATTTATTTTTTTTAGACATTGATAGGCCATTATTTATTCATTTATTTATATGTGGTGCTGAGAATCGAACCCAGTGCCTCACACATGCTAGGCAAGTGCTCTGCCACTGAGCCACAACCCCAGCCCCCAAGTATTTCTAATGGAAGTTTAGCATCATGAAATTGTCAAATCAGGATGCCCTGTCAACTATAAAATACCCACAGGATTTCAAAGTCTTTGTATTAAAGAGAAACAAAGAATCTCTCATTAGCATATTCTGCACTGATTACATTTGAAATGACAAAATAGTGGATATACTGGAGTAAGTAAAATACTTCATTAATATCACCAGCTTCCCTCCTCTCCCCATCCTTTCTCGTCCCTCTCCTTGTCCATCTCTCCCTCTTTGGTACTAAGAATTGAAACCTGGGGAGCTCTACCACTGAGTTAGGTACTCAGATCTTTTTATTTATTTATTTATTTTAATATTTATTTTTTAGTTGTAGGTGGACAGAATATTTTTATGTGGTATTGAGGATCGAACCCAGTGCCTCACGCGTGCTAGGCGGGCACGCTACCACTGCGCCATAACCCCAGCCCAGATCTTTTTATTTTTTATTTTGAGACAGGGTCTTGCTAAGTTGTTGAGGTTGGCCTTGAACTTGGGATCCTCTTGCCTCAGCCTCCTGAGTCTCTGGAATTACAGGCATGTGCTCCAGTACCCAGCTAATCAGCTTTTTTTAATTTCTTAAAGCAAGGCTATTAGAAAGTTGAAAATGATGTCTCTGGCTTGCATTATCATTCCACCAGACAGAACTGCTTTAGATTCTGCCATGACAACACCTCAACATTGTTTCAATCTCAGGGACAATCACACAGCTCAGGAACTGTGACCAACTGGTAGTTGAGATTTAAGGTTCCAATTACATGGAAGCTATAAATGAGATGAAGGGGAACAAGCAGGCATAGACTGGCCCTGTGCTAATGAAGTGTTTGAGGGTGCCATGCCCACATCTCCTCATCTGTCCTGTGCCTTGTTGGCTCCTGCTTCCCTTGTTACTCCAGCTTCCTTTTTCTAGGGACACAAAATTCTGGTCTCTTCAGTCCAAACTTCTGGACTCCCTCCTCCTTGTCCCTCCTGGCCCAGAGTTCATGTCTCTCTCACTCTACACATGACCAATCTTTGCTGAAACATAAGAGAGAAACCTAACTCTAAAGAAGAGGCTGCAACCTTTTGCTGTAGTGGGCCAGAGAGTAAATATTTGAGACTCTGTGGGCCACAGAGTCTCTGTCCCAATCAACTAACCACCTTTGTCTCCGAGTATGAAAACAGTTGTAGACAATATGCAAATGAACAGGCAGGGCTGTGTTCCAATAAAACCTGATGTTTGGATACTGGGAAAAAAAAAAAGAGTTGAGGATGTAGCTGAGTGGTGAGGATCCCTGGGTTCCATCCCCAGTATGGTAGAGGAGAGGTAGGAAGGGGTGGTAGTAGTTTCCTCTAGTGAAATTATCCTTAGCCGGGCGTGGTGGTGCAAGCCTGTAATCCCAGCACTTAGGGAGGCTGAGACAGAAGGATCGCGAGTTCAAAGCCAGCCTCAGCAATGGCGAGGTGCTAAGCAACT
Organism: Xerus rutilus; assembly: GCA_028644305.1. Taxonomy (NCBI): domain Eukaryota; kingdom Metazoa; phylum Chordata; class Mammalia; order Rodentia; family Sciuridae; genus Xerus; species Xerus rutilus. The sequence continues at coordinate 96,884,358 of CM053400.1, read as the reverse complement.
CAGTGAGACCCTGTCTCTACATAAAACACAAAATAGGGCTGGAGATGTGGCTCAGTGGTCGAGTGCCCCTGAGTTCAATCCCCAGTACCAAAAAAAAAAAAAAAAAAAATTATCCTTATTCTAAGCCAGACAATGTCAGTACTCCAGAGGAGCAAAACTGTCAAGTCTGATACATGAAAAAGCAGGTTCACAGCTTTATAGACATTAAGGTCCTCACTAATAGTAGAAGAAAGTACCTTTTTTTTCTTTTCTTTTTTGAGATGGAGTGTCACTCAGTTGCCCAGGCTAGGCTAGTCTTGAACTCACGGGTTCAAGTGATCCTCCCACCTCAGCCTCTTGAAAAGCTGGCACTACAGGTATGTGCCAGCACACCCAGTGCAGACGTATCTTTGCCTCTGCTTTAAGACATTAACCATTTTAACAGGGAAAAAAAATTAAGTTCTATTTGTCTCAGACTAGAGTTTTCTTTTGGTATATGACTTGCTCGGATTAAAAGTATTAAGACTTGTCACTGCTTTATTTGCAATGAAAAAAAGAAGTGTTTTCAGTATCTTGGAATTGAATACAGAATTAGCTATTCATCCTACTACACAAGATGGTGCATGCCTATTAAGCCAGAGGCTTGGGAGGCTGAGGCAGGAGGATCACAAGTTCAAAGTCAGCCTCAGCAACTTACAGACCCTGTCTTAAAAAAAATAATAAAAAAAGGGCCAGGCACGGTGGCGCATACCTGTAATCCCAGCACTTTGGGAAGCTGAGACAGGAAAATCCCGAGTTCAAAGCCAGCCTCAGCAATAGCAAGGTGCTAAGCAACTCAGTGAGACCCTGTCTCTAAATAAAACACAAAATAGGACTGGGGATGTGGCTCAATGGTTGAGTAGCCCTGAGTTCAATCTCCGGTACTCCTCCCCCCAAAAAAAGGTGCAAGGGGAGTGCTGAGGATGTGGCTCAATGATTCAGGGGCCTTGGGTTCAATACCCAGTACCAAATAAATAAATAAATAAAGCAAGTTAGTTCACACACAGACTTTCAGATTATTAAAGGGAGGCAGAGATATATAGCTCAGTGGTAGAGCACTTGCCCAGCATGTGAGAGGCCCTGGGTTTGATCCCCAGCACCAACACACACAAAACAACCAATTAGCGAGGGGAACAACAACAACACAGAGGGTAGGAAAATAAAACTTTACAATCAGAACACTTACGTTTGGGTATTAGATTCAGCATTTACTAATAGGCAACCTTGTGCACGTTTGGTCAAAACTTCTCTAGGAGCTGGGCACGGTGGCGCACACCTGTAATCTCAGCACTTTGGGAGGCTGAGACAGGAGAATCGCAAGTTCAAAGCCAGCCTCAGCAATGGGGAGGCGCTAAGCAACTCAGTGAGACCCTGTCTCTAAATAAAATACAAAATGGAGCTAGGGATGTGGCTCAGTGGTCGAGTACCCCTGAGTTCAATCCCTGGTACCAAAAAAACAAAAACAAAACAAAACAAAACTTCTCTAGGCTTTATTATTACATCCATAAAATTTAGAAATAGCAGGCAGGGATATAATTCAATAATAGAGCTCTTTGAAGCCCTGAGTTCAACCTCTAGCACCGCAAAAAAATATAGATAAAAAATAAGATGCCAGGGCTGGGATTGTGGCTCAGTGGTAGAGCGCTTGTCCCGCATGCGTGAGGCACTGGGTTTGATCCTCAGCACCACATAAAAATAAATCAATAAAGACATTGTGTCCACCTACAACTAAAAAATATTTTTAAAAAAGATGCCATATATAGACAGCATTCTAAATAATCTATAAATATTAGCGATTATTATTATATTGATTATTAAATTCCATCTACAGGATAGGAAAGGTTGAGGGAAATAAGCAGTGCAACAGAAAGGGAAACTGAAATAAGTTGAGACTAGTTTACTGAAACAAAAACTATGAGAAAAGAACCTCTGTTAAGATAGCAACTTTTTTTGGAGAAAGCAGAGGGACATGGGAGCTACAGTCAAATAATGTTTTCATATCCATAGCCTTCTCAGAAGACCATGCAATATCACTATAAAAAGTGTGCAACTGTTACGGGAAAGAGGAGCTAACTGCTAGTTACTGCACAGAGCTCATGCTTCTTCATCACAAATATACAACAGATCTACCTCTCTTACGGTTGACCCCACAGCACAGAAAGTTGAAACCTAATGAGGAAAAAAGAGAAAATTATCACTCACTTCTGAGGTTCTACTTGCTTACAGCAGATTAAAAGACAAAAAACTCTAAAGTTTAAAATTATGAACATGGCCTGGCTCAATCTCTAGCACCATATTGTGAAATGTGAAATGATTTTTTTTTTTTTGCAATTCCAGGTAAGTGTCCAAAAACACAGAAGGAGCAGCTCTAGCACAAAAATTCCAAGGGTAGTCACACAACTTGTACTCCAAATCATTTTATTCTTGAGTGATCTCAAGTTGGCCAAATTTTTCAGATATAAGGCTCCTCTGCATACAGGCTTCTATCCAGAGATGTATATGTAAAGATATTTACTATAGCACTGTATATAATAACTATGAATGCATAAGTACCACAATTGAAAAGAATCTATATGAACAAGAGGGGACTGGTATTATCATTTATAATGTAGTTTAAAACAGAATATTATAAACTAAATTTTGATGTATATTTATAGATATAGCAATAAACTGTTGAGTAAACAAGTTTTTTTAAAAATATAGTATAATATCTTTTTTCTTTGTATTGGTGCTAGGGACCAAACAGCATCTTGTGCAGGCTAATCAAGCACTCTGTCACTGAAGTACATTTCCAGACCCTGATATAATTTTTCACAAAACATTTCTCTATAAATTTACATACACTTATACATGTAGAAAAGGCCCAAAAAATATCAAAATGTTTAAATACAATATCTCTAGATGGTGGGAAAAGATTGACTTTTTAAGTTTCTATTTTTCCTTAACTACATAAACTATAACAAAAAATTTATTATGTATATTACATAATTTAACAAATAAAATCAACACACAAGGATAGTTTAGTGTTATTCTCTTTGCTTAATAACCCATAATTCCCAGTATGCCCCTACTCAACAGCCTGCCCCCCCCCCCCATACACATTAATTCAAGCTTATGGGATCATGTTATACTGCCGGCAAAGATAAGCTAGAAGGAAAATTTTTAAATAAAAATAAATGCCTAGAATGCTGTTGACAATCCCAAGCTAAAAATAAGAGTAATTCCTATATGTAGCTTTTCTCAACTACTTTGGTACACACTACTACAACTTGAATAAAAGTACATTAGCACATATTAGAGATTCTCTTTGAAAAGGGAACCATATTCCTCAAATACCAAATGACTTATTTAAAACAGGGATACCCAATTCTGGCATATCTCACAGATGCCAAGACATGGGGGGGGGGGAAGTAGCCTCTCAATCATGAAAAAAAGGTTGGGAAATCATTAAGGTTACTAAAGCAATTTCAGGACAGCTGAACCAGTGAAGTCAAACGCCAAAGTAGAGACAACCCAGTCAATTCTTGCTAAAATACAAAGCTGAATCATCACATTGTGTCACAGAAAATTTTTCTGAGCAACTCTGTACTAGTTTCAGGGAAGCATTCCATTTTGATCCTTGGCCCCACCCTCTTATGTTTGTGATGAAAAAGGTACTGGAAGGGCTGGTTTCTAGTCACTTGGCAAAACACTACTGTGATTTCTCCATAAATCTGCTTACTACTATTGAGCCACTGGAAACAAAAATTCACTACTGAGGAATTAAAAAACACAAAAGAAAGGCCATGCACAGTGGTGCACATCTGTAATCCTAGCTAAGCAGGAAGCTGAGGCAGGAGGACCACAAGTTCAAAACAAGACTAGGCAATTTAAGGAAAACCCTGTTTTAAAATACAAAATAAAAGCCGGGCGCGGCACAAGCCTGTAATTCCAGTACTTAGGGAGGCTGAGACAGGAGAATCACGAGTTCAAAGCCAGCCTCAGCAATGGTGAGGCGCTAAGCAACTCAGTGAGACCCTGTCTCTACATAAAACACAAAATAGGGCTGGGGATGTGGCTCAGTGGTCGAGTGCCCCTGAGTTCAATCCCGGGTACCAAAAATAAATAAATAAATAAATAAATAAAATACAAAATAAAAAGAGTTAAGGACGTAGCTCAGTGGTAGAGTGGAGCTAGATTAGATCCCTAGCACTAAAACAAAGAAAGAAAAAGAAAATGTAAAAAGGGCTGGGATTATGGCGCAGTGGTAGCGTGCTCGCCTAGCACGCATAAGGCACTGGGTTCGATCCTCAGCACCACATAAAAATAGAATAAAGATATTCTGTCACCTACAACTAAAAAAAAAATAAATATTAAAAAAAAAAAAAAAAAAAAAAAAAAAAGAAAATGTAAAAGGAGGAAGGGAAAAACCAGTGTAATCCTGAAAGGTATGAAAAGGGCAAATTTCAGAGGGCGAAATGAGCTAATCTTAAAGGAGGAGACAATTTTTTTTTAATTTTTTTTGTAGTTGTAGATAGACAGAATGCCTTTATTTTATTCTTATATATAGTGCTAGGGATCCAACCCAGTGCCTCACACATGCCAGGCAAGCGCTTTGCCACTAAGCTACAGGCCCAGCCCAGGAGGAGATAATTTAAACAAAGATTTTCATACTGAATAGCTCTGAAATGAGTTAGGTCTTTCCCCACCACCAGCATGCGGGACAAAACAGAATTGGCCTTAATTGCAGAGCCTCTCCCAGTGCTTTCAGAGCAGAAGTATTTCCGTCCAAGATAAGATGACATCATCCACCAGATGAGAAACTAAGAGGCAGTGTGTGACTGACTTGAAGATTTGAAGTACACATATAATTTGGGGACGCTAGAGGCTAGCCGGATGTGCATTCCTCAGACAACCAGGATTTTGCTTCACCAGGTCACAGAGGTGTTCCCAGAGATTCAATTCAATGATCTAGCAACATTAATACATAAATGTATCAACAATTCCTACATTAGAGCACAGATAAGCTCTGTTTGAGCTGGGGATGTAACTCAGTGGGAGTGGAAGGAAGGGTGGGTAGGAGAGAAGGAGGGAGGTCTGGGAAGTACATGGAAAACTTTTTGGAAGCTACCCTTCAGGGGACTCTTAGTTGGTAAGTTGCTAATGATTTTTTTTTAAATATTTATTTTTTAGTTGTAGGCGGACAGAATATTTTATTTTTATGTGGTGCTGAGGATCGAACCCAGTCCTCAGGCATGCTAGGTGAGCATGCTACCACTGCGCCATAACCCCAGCCCTCGCTAATGATACTAAAACTTCCTGCAACAAAGTAACCTCCCCTCCCCCCCAAAAAAACCCAGTTACTTGCTGAACTAAAACAATCTCTCTGGTCCACGTTAACTTGGAATACTGAAAGTCATTCTAACTATATCCCTGGCAGGTAGGAGGCACAATATGTTCTCCAAATGAAAATACTCAGAAATGTGTTTGAAATGTCCTCATGCCTCCTGAGGAGTATTATTGAACACAAGCTCTAAAAAACAATGTTAAAAAAGAAAAAGTTGCATCACCCTCACTAATGACTAAAACCCAAGCCATCTCTCAGAGAAAAACTGTTTTGTTACCCAGCAGACATCAATTTTTCCTAAGGAACTTAGGAAAAATTAAAAGCAGTCTGATCTTTTTTTTTTTTAAGCAGTCTGATCTTAACAGTCCTTGGATTGGATTGCCTTAGCTGAAGAGCCAACTAAAAGCAGATCAAGGAATGAACTTCAATTCCATTAAGATTCACTTCAATAACAAACATCTTTGCCACTAGTAACAATCTATCTCAACCTCAGTTTCCCAGTTTGGAAAATGGAGCAGTTAAAGAAAAATAACTCAGGGTTAAAGTAAAACAATTCTATTTTCCTCTGTTGAACTTTGGCTTCCAGTTCCACACTGGCAAATTTCATAGTTCTCAGGCCTCAAATATGTACCCCTTGGCACCAACACTTTAATTGAAATTATGAAACAAATCCAAGTCCTTCCTTAAAAGACCTGGTTCTCCTGAATAAGCCATAGCCAAGAGGCATTTGAGATTTTTGGCAGACTGTTACCTATTAATCCTATGTCCAAATTTGGCTCTATCTATCTTGCAAGTACAATGAGTCTTCTCAACTAGAATGCACACATTTCCAGAGAAAGCTGAAAATAATGAGTATTAACTGTCCCAACAATGACTTCAAAGCAATCCTCTCCAGATATCAGAAATATAGCCAAGTTACTTCTCTGCCATCAGACTCTAAAGTTTACCAGATTTGTTTACCTACAGTATATACAGAAGAAGCTAATATACTCTAACTATACACTAAAAACAAACAAAAAACTCTCCATTCCCTCCTCACAACTTCCCTTGCTCACCTCTCTTTAGTCTACCCTCCATCAACATCACTGACTCTTCGGGACAGTGCTTATTTTGGGTTAATGACATATTGCTCAGTTAAGTATAAAGGGCAAATAATAATATATATATTCAACTTCCCTACAAGGAACCTGTCTTCTTTTTGCTAGTCTTCCTCCCAGTCCAACAACAGGAAGACTTTGCAGGAATCAGATGTTTATAGGTTAATATATACAGTATGTAGCCATTACAAAAAAAAAAGTCTGGAATTTCACAGGAGAAAGTAAAATGCCTGGACAACAGTTTAAAAAGATGGAGGAACTGAGAAAAAAGTTCACTCTAAATAGAAAACAATAAACTAATAAAAGCTCACAGGATGGGCTGGGGTTGTGGCTCAGTGGTAGGGCACTTGCCTAGCATGTATGAGGCACTGGGTTCAATGCTCAGCACCACACATAAATAAATAAATGAATAAAATAAAGGTCCATCAACTAAAAAATATTTTTTAAAAAAGCTCACAGGAGATATGACAAAACAGGATGAACGTGCGTGGAAATTAAATGCTCTTTTTTGATGGGAAAAGGGTGTGGGGTAACAACAGGGCAAATGTGATAAGAGGAGGTTTCCTTTAGGAAATATCAATCCACTCTCTTCAGACTGAACTTAGGGCTGGGTTTGGAATACAGAAAAACAGAGATTCTGGGGCTGGGATTGTAGCTCAGCGGTAGAGCGCTTGCCTTGCATGCATGAGGCCCTGGGTTCGATCCTCAGCACCACATACAAAGCAATAAAATAAAGATATTGTGTCCATCTACAACTAAAAAACAAAATATTAAAAAAAAAAAACAAAAAAACCCAGAGATTCTCTCTGGCTATCAGGAAACAGCATGCTTCCTGAAGTACACTTTTATCCTTGGTGATGAACTGCGTCCAGCACAAACAGAAAAGTAACTACGCCTTTTGGTCGTCGTCGTCTTTTTTTTTTTTTTGGTACCAGGGATTGAACTCAGGGGCACTCAACCACTGAGCCACACCTCCAGCCCTATTTTGTGTTGTATGTAGAGACAGGGTCTCACTGAGTTGCTTAGTGCCTCGTCGTTGCTGAGGCTGGCTTTGAACTTGTGATTCTCCTGTCTCAGCCTCCCAAAGTGCTGGGATTACAGGGGTGCACTACCGCACCTGGCTCATTTTGGTCTTCTTGTTGTCTTCTATTAGGTCAAGTTAAGACTACTCCAAAATTCTAGAACAGAAAATATCCAACTTAAAGGGAAAAAATCACCTTTCCTCTTTTTAGTTCTGCCTCTGGTTTAGTGTTATCACTGTTGTTCACTTCACAGGCTGTAGTTTCCATTATATTATCGAAGAAAAGCAGGCTAATAAAATATTTAAGCTGGGGCTAGGATTGTGGCTCAGTGGGAGAGCGCTTGCCTCGCATGCGTGAGGCACTGGGTTCGATCCTCAGTTTGATCCTCATTTTTATTTTTATAAAAATACATAAATAAAATAAAGATACTGGGGGCTGGGGTTATGGCGCAGTGGTGGCGTGCCCGCCTAGCACGCGTGAGGCACTGGGTTCGATCCTCACCACCACATAAAAATAAAATAAAGATATTCTGTCCACCTACAACTAAAAAATAAATGTTTAAAAAAATAAAAAATAAAGATACTGTCTCCATCTACAACTAATAAAATATTTTAAAAAAATATTTAAGCTACTAGCTAGCACATATTTGAGCAAAAATGTTAATCAGAAGGGCTCATATTTTCACAAGTAAAACATACTATTTTGATACTGACAAGTACATAATACCAATTACTCTCTAATGCTGGATACCTATAAGACTAGTTAATTATACTTGATGCTGAGCTTGAGTGGTTCTGGCAAAAAGGATAACAAATGAAAAGACAGGTGTGGTTGTGCACACCTATTATCCCAGCTACTCAGAGGCTGAGGCAGGAGACTCCCTTGAGCTCAGGAGTTAAAGGCCTGCTTGGACAACATAGTGAGACCTGTTTCAAACTCAAGTAAGAGAATTCTGATGGCTACAAAATGGCTTACAGCTGTATACAAAGAACACAGACAAAAAAACAAACAAAAAAACCTCTACTGCTCAAGTTACCAGATTAAGACAGTTTACTAAAACAAAGCCACCAGAACCACAAATCATGAGACTGGCCCCACTATAAAGATCTCAAGCAAAATGCTTTAATTTTGTGACCTCTGTAGTTTCCCCTCAGCAGTTAAGCACGCGCGCAGGGCGGGGGGGGGGGGATATCAGGAAAGGAGCTGTACAATCACCCCCAATAATTTGTGCTCCTGATAAAAATTTATAGGTGAAAGGTAACTACTTATTTTGGTCCTGGAGATTGAACCAAAGGGCACCCTTGAGCTACATCCTCGGTCCTTTTTGTTTTTTTTTTTATTTTGAGACGGGGTCTCACTAATTGCTGAGTCTGACCCTGAACTTGGAATCCTCCTGTCTCATCCTCCTGAGTTGCTGGGATTACAGGCATGCACCACCATGCCTGGCCGAGGGGTTACAATTTTTTTTTTTTTTTTTGGTACCAGGGATTGAACTCAGGGGCACTGGACCACTGAGCCACATCCCCAGCCCTATTTTGTGCTTTATGTAGAGACAGGGTCTCACTGAGTTGCTTAGTGCCTCGCCATTGCTAAGGCTGGCTTTGAACTCGCGATTCTGTCTCAGCCTCCCAAAGTGCAGGGATTACAGACGTGCGCCACCACGCCCGGCTAGGGGGTTACAATTTTTTAAATGGACTACCCAGACATGGTGGTGCCTGCTTGTAATCCCAGGGACCCTGCAAGATCCTGTCTCAAAAAATAACAAAAATTTAAAAAAAAAAATGAGAATGTGGCTTAGTGGTGCCACAGACACTTCTTGAGACCCTAAGCAATTTAGCAAGACCCTTTCTCAAAATTAAATATTAAAAAAAGTCTGGGAGTCAGGCACAGTGGTTGGCGCACGCTTGTAATCCCAGCACTTAGGGAGGTTGAGACAGGAGAATCGCGAGTTCAAAGCCAGCCTCCAGCAACGGCGAGTTGCTATAAGCAACACAGCCAGACCCGTCTCTACATAAACACAAAATAGGGCTGGGGATGTATCTCAGTGGGCGTATCCCTGAGTTCAATTCCTGGTAGGAAAAAAACCAAAACAAAACTATTTTAATGCTTTAGTCTGAAGCAGAGGGAGCTACAGCTCCTTTCACTAACTTCAAATCCAGACTCCAAAACAAACTCTTTTTACTCTTTTCTAGTAAAAAAGGGACTCAGTGGACTTAATGTCAAACCCTCAAATGACTGTAAGAAGTTCAACTAGCAAAACCTATAAAAAAAAAAATCCCAGGGTTTGGGAAGCTGAGACAGGGGAATTGTGAATTCAAAGCCAGCCTCAGCAATGGCAAGGTGCTAAGCAACTCAGTGAGACCCTGTCTCTACATAAAATACAAAAATAGGGCTGGGATGTGGCTCAGTGGTCTAGTGCCCCTGAGTTCAATCCCCCCTACTCTCCACCAAAATAAATCAAAATAAAAAACAAAAAGGAATGGAGATGTAGCTCGGTTTTAAAGCACCCGAGTTAAGTCTCCAGTACCAAAAAAAAAAAGTTAAGGGCTGGGGTTTTGGCTCAGTGGTAAGGCACTTGCCTCGCACGTGGGAAGCACTTGGTCCAATCCTCAGCACCACATAAAAAATAAAGATGTTGTGTCCATTTACAACTAAAAAAAATTAAAAAAAAAAGTTAGAGATAAGGAAACAGGCATTGTGAACACCGGTGTGATAGATGGTCTCACTGTCAACAGTGTCACATCAGTGCTGATTCTATTAAATAGTACCATTGTTCAAATAATAAGAATGATGAGAAAGGAAAGAATACATTTTCTTTACACACCAAGCAGCTGTGACTAGACAGCACACTGCATCACCTTTTTTTGCTACCTGGGATTGAACTCAGGGGTACTCGACCACTAAACCACATCCCCAGCCCTTTTTTGTGTTTTTATGCAGAGACAACATCTGAGTTGCTTAGCACCTTGCCATTGCTGAGGCTGGCTTTGAACTCGCGATTCTCCTGTCTCAGCCTCCCTAAGTGCTGGGATTACAAGCGTGAGCCACCGCGCCCGGCTACTACATCACCTTTAAAAACCAAAATATAAGAACAAGCACAAGATAATTTCTGCTGTAAGATGATATTCATTTATCAATGCCCTTTCTCAAATCCAAACATGGTAACTACTCCAGTGGGAAAATATCTTAAGCATCTCCTAAAGCCTATAGTATAGTCTGCACTCTGTTATTTCATTTGTCAGCAGTATAAAAGCCCAATCTAGCTTAATGGTAAAACAATCTAGATAGGGGTTTATTATTGGCAAGAAACAACTCTTCAAAATAACCTCTTCCTCCTAATTTGAATGACAAAAGATTTTGAGTCTCCACAAGTTATGAATGGGTTATCTAAAACTACCAATCTGTCCCTGAACTGTGACATTATTTTATATCCATTTTCAAAACTGCCAGAGAAGCTTATGTTTACAATTTTAGAGTTTCGCCAGGCGCAGTGGCGCAGGCCTGTAATCCCAGCACTTTGGGAGGCTGAGACAGGAGAATCGCGAGTTCAAAGCCAGCCTCAGCAATGGCGAGGCGCTAAGCAACTCAGTGAGATCCTGTCTCTACATAAAACACA
>CM053400.1:96820355-96865816 GCA_028644305.1 Xerus rutilus | reverse complement strand
GCTCAAGCCTGTAATCCCAGCACTTAGGGAGGCTGAGACAGGAGAATCGCGAGTTCAAAGCCAGCCTCAGCAATGGCGAGGTGCTAAGCAACTCAGTGAGACCCTGTCTCTACATAAAACACAAAAATAGGGCTGGGGATGTGGCTCAGGGGTCGAGTGCCCCTGAGTTCAATCCCTGGTACCAAAAAAAAAAAAAAAATGGAAACAGAAGTTGACACAGAGTCTTGATAATACCACAGACTGAAACAATTCCAAACCGTATAGGAGGCATGATTTCCATGGCTATGGAAACTGCCTGGGAAAGAGAGGAATGAGTGTTTAGGAAGACTTCACTGTATTGTAAAATTAAAATTTTGTCAGAAATTTTTCTAAGAGGGAAAATCCTCCAAGTTGTCAACCAGGGATGACAGAATTGTGTGATAGGGAAGTAATGCTGAAATAGGATGATGTGGCAGGAGGTGAGGCTAGAAAGACAGGGAGAGGCTAAATTATGAAGGATCTTAAATGTCATGCTAATAGTAGTTATCTTCTACTGAATGTTTATTATGTTTTTACTAAACACCGTGCTAAACACTTTACAAGGATCACATCTTTTGATCTTTACAATGATCTTTAAAAAAAGGTAGATATTATTATTAGTCCTGAAATATAAAAGAACCAAAGTAATGCCATTTTGTTCTGACCTGACTCCATTTTATGCTTGCTTAAAATGTTTTCTTTTCAGCCTCTTTTTTTTGGTACTGGGGATTGAACTCAGGGGTACTCGACCACTGAGCCACATCCCCAGCCCTATTTTGTGTTTTATGTAGAGACAGGGTCTCACTGAGTTGCTTAGCACCTCGCCATTGCTGAGGCTGGCTTTGAACTCGTGATTCTCCTGTCTCAGCCTCCCTAAGTGCTGGGATTCTTTTCAGCCTCTTGATGGCTGTTTTCCATATTGGCAGTACATTAGGACCTTCCCACAGCTCTGACATATAACAAAATTAACTATGAAATATATAATCAAAACACTTCTCATGAATCAAAATATCTGTCTCAACAAAGTCCTGCTGACCTACATCTGGCTCAACTGTCCTTGTAGTTTTTGTGGGTTTTGCCTTTACAAACTTTGTGCTTCCAAAATTCAAGTGATGCGAGTTCTTTGAGGCAATAGCCTGCTCCCAGTCACTTGCCTGGCTTACTCATTAAAAGACTTTTTTCCCCTTTCAATTTGACTCAGTAAGAGTAGTGTTCTGTTAATTCTGGCGCACACGGTAATTCTGCAGTCCCATTTTGCAGATGAGAAAACATGTTCACAGAAGTAAAGCTATTTGTACAAAGTCACACATGTAGAAAACCTTCAAGCTCAAAGGCACTAAGGCTGTGTTCTTAACCATAATACTGTGCTTTCTGCTTATCCTGTAGATGATGGGGAGACATTAAAAATTTTCAAAGAGAAAAGTGACAAAGTCTGAGTTTTTATAAAGAAGATTCCCGTCAGGCGCGGTGGCTCAAGCCTGTAATCCCAGCACTTAGGGAGGCTGAGACAGGAGAATCGCGAGTTCAAAGCCAGCCTCAGCAATGGCGAGGCACTAAGCAACTCAGTGAGACCCTGTCTCTACATAAAACACAAAATAGGGCTGGGGATGTGGCTCAGTGGTCGAGTGCCCCTGAGTTCAATCTCCAGTACCCAAAAAAAAGAAGATTCCCACTGGGGCTGAGGTTATGGCTCAGTGGCAGAGCACTTGCCTCCCATGTGTGAGGCACTGGGTTCAATCCTCAACACCACATAAAAATAAGTAAACAAAATAAAGACACTGTGTCCATGTATAACTAAAAAATATATATTAAAAAAAAAAGAAGATTCCCACTGGCAAAGTGAAAAATGTGCTGCAGCAAAGAGAGACTGGCCTCTTTAAAAAAATAAAAATAAAAAGTGGGGGGAGGCTGAAGTTGTGGCTCAGTGGTAGAGCGCTTGCCTCGCATGTGTGAGGCACTGGGTTCGATCCTCAGCATCACATAAAAATAAATAAACAAAGACACTGTCCATGCATAACTAAAAAAATATTTTTTTAAAAAAGTGTGGGGGGCGGTGCTGGGAATGTAGCTCAGTGGTTCAGCGACCCTGGATTCAATCCCAGGATTCAATCCCCGGTACAAAAAAAAAAAAATCTACACTTAGGGTAGTGAGGGTCCTGGTGTCACTGAGCAAGCCAGGTCAGAGGGTACTTCGGCAGAGGGCTTGGAAGCTCTTCGCTAGAGTGGATGGAGCTGATGAGTGAAAAGGCTTGCCGGGCGCGGTGGCTCAAGCCTGTAATCCCAGCACTTAGGGAGGCTGAGACAGGAGAATCACGAGTTCAAAACCAGCCTCAGCAATGGCGAGGCGCTAAGCAACTCAGTGAGACCCTGTCTCTACATAAAACACAAAATAGGGCTGGGGATGTGGTTCAGTGGTCGAGTGCCCCTGAATTCAATCTCCAGTACCAAAAAGAAAAGCCTTAAAGGTGTAACTAAGAGCCACTCGACGCTCTGCTGCATCTGCCTGCAGACGCCTGACTTCCGTCGTTGGCGGCCACCCGCAGGTAGTGGTGTCGAGCGCCGAGCTCCGAGAACCAAACTGGGTGAGCGGGCCCCTGGTGGCCGCGCAGTCTCGCTAGGCAATATGAGTTTGGCTGGGGGCCGGGCCCCCCGGAAGACCGCTGGGAACAGGCTTTCTGGGCTTCTGGAGGCAGAGGAAGAAGATGAGTTCTACCAGACGACTTACGGAGGTTTCACCGAGGCAAGAGCCGGGCCCAGGAACAGGGAGGGGAGGAAGCGAAGAGTCTTGAAGGGAGAAACCCCGGACAAAGAAGAAGGGGGCGGGGGAGTAGAGAGGAGCCTTCAGTGCAGATAGAAACTATAGGGGGCGGGGGATTAAATGAGAGTCCTGGAAAGGACAGCCCTTGACGTGGTTGTGGGGTCAGGCATGGGGAAGGCCTCCAGAGGCATCCCAGAGTAGGGTGGAAACCTACATGGTACTGCTGTCGTTCCATCTCTCACCGCACTTCTGACGTCTAGAATACGCAAGGCCCTTCGTAGTTAGGTCACTAGGATATACTGCTGGATGGTTCACCTGAGGAAACCCTGAGGTTTTGAAAGGAACCCCTCCAAAAAGTGGAGGTACTTGATTAACCCACTCTTTTTTTAGCCTTCAAGTCTCAATACAAATGTTTTCTTAGATAACCCTTCCTTACTTATCCTAAAAGAGTCCCTATTTACTTCCTATTTACTTCCTTCATAGAAAATATTTTAGTTTAAGACTAGATTTGATGTGCTTATTTGTTTTTACTTTTCCGTTAGATTGTAAACTTTATAAAGTTAGAGTTGTTCCCGTTATACGTCCAGTGCCTAGATCAGTGTCTGGACTGGGCTGGCACTTTAGTTAAATATTTATTGATCGAATCTATCCATTCATTAAATATGTGTCAAGCACCCAGAGCATGCCACATAGGATGTCTTACGTTCTAGGGAGACAGTATTTAAAAATTCAACCTGGCCCAAGCACGATGGCACACAGACTTGGAAGGCTGAGGCAGGAGGATCCCAAGATCGAGACCAACCTCTGCAACTTAGCGAGACCCTTCTCAAAATAAAAAGAGCTGAAGAGCCAAGCGCCGGGGCTCCTATGATCCCAGTGGCACAGGAGGATCGCAAGTTCAAAGCCAGCCTCAACAATTTAGCAAGGCCCTAAGCAACTCAGCAAGACCCCATCTCTAAATAAAATACATAAAAAGGGGTCTGGGGTAGCTCAATGGTATAGCATATCCCCTGCACATGTGAGGCACTGGGTACTATCCTCAGTACTACATAAAGATAAAAGTATTCTGTTCATTTATAGTTAAAAAAATATTTTAAAAAGGGGGCTGGGGATGTGGCTCAAGTGGGTAAGCACCCCTGGGTTTAATCCCTGGTAGCAAAAAATAAAAAATAAAGCCAGGGTGGGGGGGCTAGAGATAGCTCAAGGATAGAGCACCCCTGGGTTCATTCCCAAATACACAGGTACATACATAGTCACATACATACATAAATAAACACTGCCCTGGGGCTGGGAGTATGCCTTAGTGGTAGAGCACTTGCCAATTGGGGTGTGGTGGTGGCACATGCCTATAATCCCAGAGACTCAAGAGGCTGAGGCAGGAGGATCACAAGTTCAAGACTAGCCTTGGCAATTTAGTTGGACCCTGTCACAGAATAAAAAGGTGAAAAGGGCTAGGAATGTAGCTCAGTGGTAAAATGCCCCTGGGTTCAGTCTCCATCCCCCCAAAGAAAAAGAGCACTTGCCTAGCGTGCCAGAAACCCTGGTTGCCAGCCGGGCGCGGTGGCTCAAGCCTGTAATCCTAGCACTTAGGGAGGCTGAGACAGGAGAATCGCGAGTTCAAAGCCAGCCTCAGCAATGGCGAGGCCCTAAGCAACTCAGTGAGACCCTGTCTCTACATAAAACACAAAATAGGGCTGGGGATGTGGCTCAGTAGTCGAGTACCCCTGAGTTCAATCCCCAGTACAAAAAAAAAAAAGAAAAAAGAAACCCTGGTTGCCATATTCTTACATATTGCAGACCCCACTAGGGGAACTGGCTGGGTTCACAGTCAATTAAAATACTATGTGGGGGCTGGGACTGTGGCTCAGTGGTAGAGCGCTTGCCTCGCATGCGTGAGTCACTGGGTTCGATCCTCAGCACCACATACAAATACATAAATAAAATAAAGATATTGCATTCATCTACAACTAAAAAAATATTTAAAAAAAATAAAATAAAATACTATGTGATAAGAATTAAAACAAGAGGTAAGCATAGGATGCTATAAGAACTTGGAGGTACCAGAGTCTTGGTGGGGATGGGCATCCCTAAGAATATGATATTTCAGCTAACAGTATAAAAGTAGGCCTTGGTGGGATGAAGGGGGGGGGGGGGCAGTGAGGTTAGTCCAAAGAAAGAAGTGGGGTAGAATGTATAAAGGTACTGAGATCCTGGTAAGGTCTACTCTCATTTTCCAGGAGAATAATAATTAGTAAGGCTAAAAGGTATAACCTGGGCCAGATTATGTAGGGCTTTATGAGCCTTGTTAAGGAGTTTTGCTCTTTATCTGGAGGAGTGAGAAGAGTCATTAAAGTTCCATATGAGCACACCTGGAATCTAAGTGGCTCTGGAGACTGAGGCAGGAGAATCACAAGTTCAAAGCCAGGCTGAGAGCCAGGCACCTGTAATCCCAGTGTTTTGGGAGGCTGAGGCAGGAGGATTGCTAGCTCAAAGCCAGCCTCAGCAAAGGTGAGGTGCTAAACAACTCAGTGAGACCCCGTCTCTAAATAAAATGCAAAATAGAGCTGGGGATGTGGCTCAGTGGACAGGTGCCCCTGAGTTCAATCCCTGGTGTAAAAAAAAAAGCCAGCCTTAGCAATTTGGTGAGGTCCTATCTCAAAAAGGGCTGGGGGGACTGGGGTTGTAGCTCAGTGATAGAACACTTGCCTAACACATGTGAGCCACTGGGTTCCATCCTCAGCAGCACATAAAAATAAAGTTATTGTGCCCATCTACAACAAAGTATAAAAAAAGAAAAAAGGCTGGGGATGTGGCTCTGTGGTAAAGCATCACTGAGTGCAATCCCCAATACTGGGGGGTAGGGGTGGGAATGATTATGTAATGAGGAAAATAGTCTGAAGGGGGCAGTAAAAGAGAAACCATGGACAAATTGGGTGTAGTGGTGCAAGCCTATAATCTGAACAACTCAGGAGACTGAGGCAGGAGGATTCTTAGTTCAAGGCCAGCCTCAGCAATTTAGCAAGGCCCTAAGCAAGTTGGTGAGACCCTGTCTCAAAATCAAAAATAAAAGGGCTGAGTCTGTGGCTCAGTGGTTAAGTGCCCCTGGGTTCAGAACAGCAATGAGAAACCATGGACAGGGGATGAGGGTGTAGCTTTGGTAGAACACTTTCCTGGCATGCCTGAGGCCCTGGGTTGGATCCTCAGCACCAGAGAGGGGAAAATGTTACATGGACAGTAGTGTTCGAGAGATATTAAGAAAATAGAATCCTTAGGACTTAGTGACTGGGAGTCATTACTTATACAGCCCTAATCAGATAGTTTAAAATAGAACATTCTCATCCCTCCTCCAAGGCCTGTTTTCCTATTCCTGTCGTTTTACGAGTCGTTATTTAATATGTACCCTTTATGCTTCCAAAAAGGATTTGAGGTGGCTTATAATATAAACAAAAAGTAAGAACAGTAAAAATAGAGACAGGTCAGAGGTAACTGTACTAGGAGCCTATGCTAAAATGGTAATAGCAATTGATATTAAATTTAGCTGTGAGCTTCCTGGCAGCCAAACTCTGAATTTCTTTTTTTAGTAAGAAAGAGGCATACAAGTACTTCAAAAAAAACAAGCTTATTGAGCATTAAGGAGAATTTATTATTGTATATCCTTGTAAAAGATATATATAAATTGATGGGGTTGGTAGATGATATAAAAACATTGTCTTAACTAGCCATGTCTATTAATGACTCATGATAAATGCCAAAGAAATGGTAGTAAATCCATAATTTAGTGAAAGCATTTCTAATGGGAAGTTGAGCTACCTTGTGGTGATCTGGCTTAATACCAGATTAAGAGCTGAGGGGATTAATGTGTTCCCAGGCTGTCTTTCAAAAACATCAGTTGGGAGGAAATGATGGTCATCAGTGCAGGATTGAACTCTGGCTGGCTTGAGGTGTCAGCCATCTGTGTTAGGTGCTTGCTTTAGCAACCTGTGTATCAAGATTAGACCATTAGTCTGCATCATTGATTGAAGAGAGAACCGCATGTTTGAGGTGCTACCCAGCCCTGTTGACCCCCACCTCCACTTTTTTTTTTTTTTTTTTGGTACTAGGGATTGAACCTAGGGCCACTTAACTACTGAGCCATATCCCCAGCCCTTTCAAAATTTTTTAAATTTTGAGACAGTGTCTCTCTAAGTTGCTCAGGGCCTTGCCAAATTGCTGAGGCTGACCTTGAACTTGCAGTCCTCCTGCCTCAGCCCAAGTCACTGGGATTATGGGTGTGTGCCACTGTGCCTCTCCCAGTTCACTCCCTTAAGTGACTTTTTTTTCCCCTTTCTTTCCAGAGTGACTGTCATTCTAGCCTTAACCTGTATCATCTCAAGCCTAGCTATACTTCAAATTTTCTATCCTTTCCAGCCCATCTAACTAACCCCCAGAGCCTTCTGGAGCACCCCTTATACATGCCCCCAAATCTTCAGTGGCTTCCCATTATTGATAGGAATACTCAAATATTTTTCCATCCCAATACACCTGAGGAATAATACATTTTTTTTCAGAAACTTTAGTTTATCTCAAGAACGATTATCAAGGCTGGTATAGGTAAGGAGAGAGAGGATTGAGAATCAGTTAGCTGCAGATTCAAATCATAGTTACTAGCTTGACATTTTTTTTTTTTTTTGTACTGGAGATTGAACTCAGGGGCACTTGACCACTGAGCCACATCCCCAGCCCTATTTTGTGTTTTATGTAGAGACAAGGTCTCACTGAGTTGCTTAGTGCCTTGCCGTTGCTGAGGCTGGCTTTGAACTCGTGATTCTCCTGTCTCAGCCTCCCTAAGTGCTGGGATTACAGGCTTGTGCCACCGCGTCCGGCTAGCTTGACATTTAAGTTTCTCCATAGACCCAATTTGAAATCTTATAGTCTTATAGGGCAATCTCTGTTGGAAGAAGGTTGTACTGGAGCCAAAGCAACCAGCTAAGGTTTCTTGCCAGAGATAAACCTGCTTTACTTGGGTTTAAATTTTTATTCTGCTAGATGTGGTGGCACGTGCCTGTAATCCTAGTGGCTCAGGGAAGCTATAGCAGGAGGATTTCAAGTTCAAGGTCAGCCTCAGCAACTTAGCAAGGCCTTAAGCAACTCAGTGAGACTCTGTCTCTAAATAAAATATAAAAAAGGGCTGGGGAAGCTGGGCGCGGTGGCACATGCCTGTAATCCCAGCACTTTGGTAGGCTGAGACCGGAGAATCGCAAGTTCAAAGCCAGCCTCAGCAACAGCGAGGTGCTAAGCAACTCAGTGAGACCCTGTCTCTAAATAGAGCTGGGGATGTGGCTCAGTGGTTGAGTACCCCTGAGTTCAATCCCCTAGTACCAAAAAAAAAAAAAAAATAGGGCTGGGGATGTGGCTCAGTGGGTAAGCACCCCTGGGTTCAATCCCCAGTACCCCCCAGCAAAAATCCTTATTCTATAAACACACTACGTATATTCCTGCTTCTGGACTTTTTCCTGTCTTTCCAACTGCCTGAGTCCCTCTTTCCTCTTGGCTGTCCAAATACTACCAGTGTTTTAAATGTGACTCAAGTTATCTTCATCCTTCACAGGCTAAATCAGGGTTCAGGGGCTGGGGATGTGGTTCAGTGGTAGAGTGCTTGCCTGACATGTGCAAAACCCTGGGTTTAATCCCTAACATTCACAAAAAATAATATAATATCATGGTTCAGCAAACTACTCTTTTGTTGTTTTTTTTTTTTTTTTTTTTGGGTACTGGGGATTGAACTCAGGGGCACTCGACCACTGAGCCACATCCCCAGCCCTATTTTGTGTTTTATGTAGAGACAGGGTCTTACTGGGTTGCTTAGCGCCTCGCCATTGCTGAGGCTGGCTTTGAACTCACGATTCTCCTGTCTCAGTCTCCCTAAGTGCTGGGATTACAGGCTTGCGCCACCACGCCCGGCTAGCAAACTACAACTTATTGCTCCAAACCTGACCCACTCCCTATCTGGCCTTTTACAGAAAAAGTGTTCTGACCTCTGGTTTAAAGGAATAAAGTCATTAAGGTTAGATATGGACCACCAGTCGTCTTTGATCTATAACAGTGTATTTCTATTTAGTACTTCATATGTTGCTTTATATTAAAACGTTTTTATGGAGGGGCCAAAATCTGAGTTAACTAAGAAGCCACACAATGAAAGAGACTCCATCCCCAAATAAAAATCCTGGACACAGCTGGGCACGGTGGCTCACACTTGTAATCCCAGCACTTTGGGAGGCTGAGACAGGAGAATCGCCAGTTCAAAGCCAGCCTCAGCAACGGTGAGGTGCTAAGCAACTCAGTGAGACCCTGTCTCTACATAATACACAAGATCGGGCTGAGGATGTGGCTCAATGGTCGAGTGCCCCTGAGTTCAATCCCTGGTACCAAAAAAAAAAAAATCCTGGACACAAAGCCTGGTTGAGCACCTCTGTTTGGCATTATAAGGTACAGGTTATCACACATTGTTAACTGGCAGAATTAGATGCTAATGACCCAGTGAAAGAGGAAAATTGGACTCTGCTATATGCATCTTTTATCTTTGCTGGTTTTAATCCATATCCTTTTACTATAATAACTATTAGTGTAACAAAAAAAAATTTTATGGTGATGTTCTGTATTTCATTGGACTATGGAACTCTTTTTGGGGGGGGAGGGGGAGTACCAAGGATTGAACCCAGAGGCATCTAACTATTGAGCCATATCCCCAGCTCCTTCTTTTTTATTTTTTATTTTGAGACAGGGTCTCAATAAGTTGCTTAGGGCCTTGCTAAATTTCTGAGGCTGGCTTTGAACTTGTGATCCTCCTGCCTTGGCCTCCCAACCCACTGGGATTGCAGGCGTGTGCTAGTGTACCCAGCTAGACTATTAGACTCTCTTTTTTTTAAAAAAAAAAAAAAAAAAAAAAAAACCTTTATTTATTTATTTATTTATTTATTTATGTGGTGCTGAGGATCAAACCCAGTGCCTCATGCATACTAGGTAGACGCTGTACCACTGAACTACAGCCTCAGAGCTGACTATTAGACTCTTTTTTTTTTTTGGTACTGGGGATTGAACTCAGGGGCACTCGACTACTGAGCCACATCCCCAGCCCTATTTTGTGTTTTATGTAGAGACAGGGTCTCACTGAGTTGCTTAGTGCCTCGCCATTGCTGAGGCTCGCTTCAAACTCGCGATTCTCCTGTCTCAGCCTCCCTAAGTGCTGGGATTACAGGCTTGCGTCACCGCGCCTGGCTAGAAATTCTGTTCGTTATGAAGAGGTATTAATAACTCCATTGTCAGCCAGTTCTCATCTCATTGTGTCCTCAGGAATCTGGAGATGATGAGTATCAAGGGGACCAGTCAGACACAGAGGATGAAGTGGACTCTGACTTTGACATTGATGAAGGAGATGAACCATCTAGTGATGGAGAAACAGAAGAGCCAAGAAGGAAGCGCCGAGTAGTCACCAAAGCCTATAAGGTACAAGAGGAATCTTGGTTTTTTTTGGACCTTTTAAATCCCTCTTCTTCTCCAGTACTCCACACACCAGTCCCATTTCCTACAATGCTAGTTTTGTCTGTTAAGATCCTCACCTTTCTGCTTATCTCTTCTGTTGTCTGGTATCTAATTCTAATCTGTGTCCAGGAGCCTCTAAAGAGTTTGAGACCTCGAAAGGTCAGTACCCCAGCTGGTAGCTCTCAAAAGGCCCGAGAAGAGAAGGCACTACTACCACTAGAACTACATGATGATGGCTCTGACAGTGAGTATGGAAATTTTGGATCAGTTGACAAAATTAGAATGTGATGAATTATTTTATCAGTGTTAAGTTTACCAATATTGATAAGTATACTGTTATGTGAGGAAAATCCTTTTTCTTAGGAAATACACACTATTTAGGAATAAAGACCATGATATGTGCAGCTTAATTCTCAGATCCTTTAGAAAAAACACACGCTCAGAATGAAATCAGAATAAAATGGGGCAAAATATTAATAGTAGGTGATGTGAATAAAGGGGATACATGGGTGTCGTTTGTACTATTCTTACAACTTTTTTGTAAGTTTGAAATTATATCCAATTAAAAAATTTAAAAATATGTAAATAAATAAAGAAGGTGGACATGACTTCAAAGATTTCTTCCCATCTGACTTTTCCCAGGTCGGAAATCCATGCGTCAATCTACAGCTGAGCATACTCGACAAACATTTCTTCGGGTACAGGAGAGGCAGGGCCAGTCCCGACGGCGGAAGGGGCCCCACTGTGAGAGACCACTGACCCAAGAAGAGCTGCTCAGAGAGGCCAAGATCACAGAAGAGCTCAACTTACGTTCACTGGGTCAGTCTGTAGTTTCAGGAAAAGTAGGTAGAGATGTTGAGGAGCATAAGAAAAACTTATGAGACCTCGAGGACTAGAGAACTGTAGAGATAGAGATTTAGGCCAGAGGAATCAGAAGAAATAAATAATAATAGGCATGTAAGATCAAGGGAAAAGGCAGTTACGGGGGCTCTGAAGAATAAGATATATTTAGGTATTTTTATAAAAAATAAAAATTGTAAAGGATTGAATTCAAATCCTAGTTTTAGGGATTAGGAGTGTAGGTCAAGCCGGGCGTGGTGGCTCACGCTTGTAATCCCAGCACTTAGGGAGGCTGAGACAGGAGAATCGCGAGTTCAAAGCCAGCCTCAGCAACGGCAAGGCACTAAGCAACTCAGTGAGACCCTGTCTCTACATAAAACACAAAATAGGGTTGGGGATGTGGCTCAGTGGTCGAGTGCCCCTGAGTTCAATCCCCGGTACCAAAAAAAAAAAAAAAAAAAAAGGAGTGTAGGTCAGTGGTAAAACATTTGCCTAGCATGCTGGAACCTTGGATTTGATCCCACAAAACACACAAAAAAATCCTAATGCCAAGCCAGGCGCGGTGGCGCAAGCCTGTAATCCCAGCACTTAGGGAGGCTGAGACGGGAATCATGAGTTCAAAGCCAGCCTCAGCAACAGCAAGGCGCTAAGCAACTCAGTGAGACCCTGTCTCTGCATAAAACACAAAATAGGGCTGGGGATGTGGCTCAGTGGGTCGAGTGCCCCTGAGTTCAATCCCCGGTACCAACAAAAAAAATTCCTAATTCCACTATTCCTGGTTTAACTATTCACTTGTTTTAAGATTATAGGGAAATTACTTAATCTTGATTGCTGTTTTTTTGGGGGGTGGGGGGGGCGTTGTTTTTAAATAGTACTGGAGATTGAACCCAGAGGCACCCTACCACTGAGCTACATTCCTGGTCCTTCTTTTTTTCAATTTTGAGACAGGGTCTTGCCAAGTTGCCCAGGTTGGCCTTGAACTTGTGACTGTTCTGCCTCAAGCCTCCCAAGTAGCTGGAGTTACAGATGTACACCACCACACCAGCCATAATCTTGCTTTCTTTCTTTGTTTACAAAATGGGATGATAATGGCTACTTTAATGATAATCATGAGAATGGAAAATCAGAGTTAGTCATTTCATGAGATAAATTGCTTTACAGTAAATATTCTTAAAAATACCTTCAGATTATATGGAACGGGTGGTGCTAGGGCTCAAACCCAAGAGTATGAGACCACTGAGCTATATCCTCTTCTTATTTTTTATTTGAGACAGGGTCTAAATTGCTCAGACTGGTCTTGAACTTGTGGCTTCCTGCCTCAGCCTGCCAAGTAGCTGAGACTACAGGAGTGTGCTATTGTACTCAGCCTAAAATTATGAATTTGTTTGATAAAGCAGTGAAAGTTGCAAATCATGAGAGGTAAATTAGAAATAGAGCAAACAGCAGATTCACAGCTCTCATCATATGTTTTCTAAGACATACTTTTATTGAGTAAAATAGCAGGTATTTTGTTTATTTAGGTTTTTGTTTGTTTGTTTGTTTTTAATGTGGTGCTGGGGATTGAACCCAGTGCCTCATGTATGCTAGGCAAGCGCTCTACCACTGAGCTACAACCCTATCCCCTGAATCTCTTTCTTATGATGTTTTTTTTTCTTTGTTTGGTTGGGGGTTTTGTTTTGTTTTATTTTTTGGTGCTGTGGATCAAACTCGGCCTCACACATGCTAGGCAAGCGCTCTACCACTGACTGCATCCCCAGCTGTTTCTCTGTTATTTGACCAAGCATATACATAGTTGATCAGAAATAAGTCAAATATAATTCTACCGTGGAATGGAAGATTATTTACCCTAACAACTT
Source organism: Xerus rutilus (assembly GCA_028644305.1). Lineage (NCBI taxonomy): Eukaryota > Metazoa > Chordata > Mammalia > Rodentia > Sciuridae > Xerus > Xerus rutilus. The sequence goes on along the minus strand of CM053400.1, from coordinate 96,852,826 downwards.
TGGACCCAACCCATCCTAGTTTAACGATAGTTGTAAATTTAGATAACTTGATTCCAAAAGAACACAATGATTGAGAAAAGATTTAGTTCAGTCATAACATCTTCTGAATGTATTTTCATGGATCTTTTTTTTCCGCTGTGGTACTAGGATTGAACCTAGGGGCATTCTACCATTTGCCACATTCACATTCCCAGCCCTTTCTATTTTTTGAGACAGTCTTGCTGAGTTGCCCAGGCTGGCCTCAAAATTGGGATACTCCTAGGCAGGCGCAGTAGCGCATCCTGTAATCCCAGCACTTAGGGAGGCTGAGACAGGAGAATTGCGAGTTCAAAGCCAGCCTCAGCAATGGCGAGGCGCTAAGCAGCTCAGTGAGACCCTGTCTCTACATAAAGCACAAAATAGGGCTGGGGATGTGGCTAAGTGGTCAAGTACCCCTGAGTTCAATCACCAGTACCAAAAAAAAAAAAAAAAAAAATTGGGATACTCCTGCCTCAGCCTCCCAAGTAGCTGTGAGTACAGTCATGTACCACCATGCCCAGCTTCATAACTTTTAAAAATTTCCATTCTAAGGGGCTGAGGTTATGGCACAGTGGTAGCATGCTCACCTAGCATGCAGGAGGCACTGGGTTTGATCCTCAGCACCACATAAAAATAAAATAAAGAGGGCTTGGATTGTGGCTCAGTGGTAGAGCACTTGCCTTGCATGTGTGAGGCACTGGGTTCGATCCTTAGCACCACATAAAAATAAATAAAGATATTGTGTTCGTCTACAACTAAAAACATTTAAAAAAAATAAAATAAAATAAAGATATTGTGTCCCACCTACAACTAAAAAATAAATATTAAAAAACAATTTCCATTCTAAGGTGAATGCTTTGGCACATACTTGTAATCCTAGCTACCTGGGAGGCTAATTAGACAGGAGGATTTCAAGTTTGAGGCCAGCCTCAGTAGCTTAGCTTGTCTTAAAATAAATAGAAATAAAGGAGCTAGAGATGTGGCTCAGTGGTTCAATCCCCAGTACCATACAAAAGAATAATATACAAAAGTATAATAAATAATAATTATATTGGCTTTAAAATGTGATATATAATTTTAAATGTATATGATCATAATTAGTACTTTTAAAACAGTAGCTGCCCCTCAAAACATACAATGATTGAGAATTATCATCAACCATGAGTGATATCAAGACTCCAGGCTTTGAAATCATCAGGATAACCTAAGATGATAGGATTTGGAGTGCAGAAGAGTGGAAACCCCTGCCAAAGTCCTTCAAAAGGGACTGACTGTGACTTGGAATGAGAGAAATTATTGTAGATTTTTGGCACTGGTCTTAGAAGGGGGTCTGCAGGTAGGTGGAAGAGTGATCTGAAACCTGCATCTGCCTGTGGGGCTCAGTAGGACACAAGTGTGTCCTATGTGGGACATGAGAGAATGAGCAGCCTCTTCCAGAAGGCTGCAAGGAGAGCAGTGGCCTCACTGGATGACCAGGTTTCCAGTAAAGCAAGTTGTATAAGGAATGCTGAGTGAGGAGCTTGAGGATATGAGTGAGTTGGCTGAATATAGAGCAGGAGATCCACAGAAGACAAGATGCATTGGAAAGAAAGAGGTTGAAGGTTTGGGTCAAAGTAGAGGAAGCAATATTACCAATCAGAATTCAAGTAGAAAAGAGTTTCAGTCACTGAAGAGGTTTCCAGAGCACGCCTTTCATGGTCAGACATTACAGGATTATGTTCTTAGTACCCACATACAAGAAGGACACAGAAATTTGGAGTTCATTCCGAAGAGAGGGAACAGGAATATTTTTATTTATTCATTAACAAATACTTTTGAGTGCCTATAATGTGTGGAATGCTGCATGACGCTGATAACATGTAGGTAATGTGAGTCACACTCACTGACCTTAAGGAGGAGATATGTGTACCAACTGTGAATTGCCATAGAACAGTGTCATGGGGTTCAGATAGGTCATATACAAAGTGCAGCCCGCACAGGGACTGAGGTGACTTGGAGAGGAATGCTTGAAAGGAGGAGCAGTTTAGCTAATTGTTGCCCTGTGAGAATGCAGACTCAAGGTTGCCAAGTTTCCTTTCTTTCTTTTTCTTTTTCTTTTTTTCTGTATTGGAGATTGAAACCAGGACACTCAGCCACCACTGAGCTACATTCCCAACCCCTTTTATTTTGAGATAGGGTCTCAGTAAGTTGCTGAGGATCTTGCTAAATTGCTGAGACTGGCCTCAAACTTGGAATCCTGTCTCAGCCTCCTGAGTAGCTGGGATCTCAGGCATGTACCACCACAATAGGCTTTTTTTTTATCCTCTGTGTGTGTGTGTGTGTGTGTGTGTGTGTGGTGTTTTTTTGTTTGTTTTGTTTTCTCCATACCAGGATTGAACCCAGAGGCTTTTAATCACTGAGCCACATCCACATCCCCATCCCTTTTTCAAATTTTACTATATTGAGACAGAGTCAGGCTGAGTTACTTAGAGCCTTGCTAAGTTGCAGAGGCTGGCTTTGAACTTGGCGATCCTCCTCCCTCACCTTCCCAAGTTGCTAGAATTACAGGTGTGAACCATTTCACCTGGCTTCCTAATTTTTTAAAAAGGAACCAGAAACCTACATTTAAATGTGATTTCCCTATTTCTAAATGTTAACAACTAGTTCCAGTTTTTTGTTTTTGTTTTAATTTTTTTTAAGTTGTAGATGGACACAATACCTTTATTTTATTTATGTGGTGCTGAGAATCAAATCCAGTGCCTCATAAATGGTAGGCAAGCACTCTACCACTGAGCTACACACCATTCCTTATGTATTTATTTTTGGTTCCAGGGATTGAATCCAGCAATGCTTTACCACCAAGCTGTATTCCAAGCCCCTTTTATTTTTTATTTTGAGGCATGATCTCACTGCGTTGCTGAGGCTGGCCTCAAACTTGTGATCCTTCTACTTCAGCCTCCTGAGTGACTGGGATTGCAGGTGTGGGCTACTATGTCCAGCCGTTTTTTATTTTGAGAGGGTCCCAGGAAATTACCAAAGCTGGCCTTGAATGTGCAGTCCTCCTGCTTCAGGTTCCTGAGTTGTTAGGATTATAGGTATGCATCACCTTGCCTGGCTAATTCCAATTTTTCTTTAAAAAACATTTTTTTACAGATCAGTCGGGCACAGTGGTGCATGCCTGTAATCCCAGTGGTTTGGGAGGCAGAGGCAGGAGGATCTTGAGTTCAAAGCCAGCCTCAGCAATGGTGAGGTGCTAAGCAACTCAATGAGACTCTATCTCTAAATAAAATGTAAATAGGGGTGGGGATGTGGCTGAGTGGTTGAGTACCCCTGAGTTCAATCCCCAGTACCAAAAAAACACTACAGATCAAATACTTAAATGGTCTGCCAGCTTGCAGCCTCTGCCAAAAACTATAATAGGTACAGTAATAGAAAAGTATACTTGGGGTACTGTGACACACACCTATAATTCCATTGACTCAGGAGCTGAAACAAGGATTGCATGTTCAAGGTCAAGACCTTGTCCCAAAAGCAGCAGAGGATGGTGGGGTTTGGGGATGTAGCTCCATGGTAGAATGTCCCTGGGCTCAACACCTAATATCACAAAAGTAAATACATGAATAAATAAAATGAAAAGAATATACTAGATACAGGGGAATTGAGGAAGTGAATCGAAACTGTAGTATGAGGAATGGTTTAGTGGAATGGGTATTATGTTTAGCCTACAGAGGAAAGAACTATTGTAATGTACTATCTCGGCTGGGAGCAGGTTGACAGGGTAATTGTAGAGAAGATTCTGGTACCCAGGGAAATGAACAGGCTCCTTGTCAGAGTTCCTTTCAACTTGAGGTCCATCAGTCCTGAGTTGTTGAGAACCCAAGTGTACTTGAGGAAAGGAGTGGGGAGGATGTTAAGAAAGATAAGCAGAAAACTTATGAAGTGGGAGCACCTTAGTAGTGACGAGGTCAGTGGCCAGAAAGATAATTGAGAGATTATGGAACAATCAAAGTGTGGATAAAGGGAAAAATGACCATCTCTGTTTCTCCTTGAAGAGACATATGAGCGACTTGAGGCTGACAAAAAGAAACAGGTTCACAAGAAACGGAAGTGCCCTGGGCCCATAATTACCTATCATTCGATGACAGTGCCACTTGTTGGGGAGCTGGGCCCCAAGGAAGAGAATGTGGATGTAGAAGGGTAAGTGAATCAGCGGTGCTGAGCTCGCAGCTTTCCACACGCAGCCCCCATAACTTACATACCTTTCAGATTCTGCCCTCCCTTCAGCTCCTTTCTTTCTCTTTTCTCTCTTTCCTGTTTTTCTTTCTAGCCGCACATTTCTTCCCATTATTAGTAGGTTCTTTCAGAATGCTTCCACCATTCTCTTTTTTTCTTTTTCCTTATCTGATTTCTTCCTTTCTGTATCTGTTTCTCCTCAGCTCTTTGTTTTTTCCCCATCTTTCGCCCTCAGACTTGATCCTGCTCCCACGACTTCTGCATTGACGCCCCATGCTGGGACTGGACCTGTCGTCCCACCTGCTCGCTGCTCACGTACCTTCATCACATTTAGTGATGATGCAACATTTGAGGAATGGTTCCCCCAAGGTCGACCCCCAAAGGTCCCTGTTCGGGAGGTCTGCCCAGTGACCCATCGTCCAGCCCTATATCGGGACCCTGTTACAGACATCCCCTATGCCACTGCTCGAGCCTTCAAGATCATCCGTGAGGCCTACAAGAAGTACATCACTGCCCACGGACTGCCTCCTACTGCCTCAGCCCTGGGCCCTGGCCCTCCACCTCCTGAGCCCCTCCCTGGCTCTGGGCCCCGAGCCTTGCGCCAGAAAATTGTCATCAAATGAAGAGATATCTAATCTTTAGAAAACTCCTGCCTGAACATGGGGCTCTTGACCTTCCCTCTTTCTCTACTTGTCCCCTTTAAATCTCTGATCTTTGCCCATTCCTCTTCTATATGTTGTTCCCTATTTTTCCCCTAGTTCCTACTCATTTTGTTGTGGTTTTTTTAATTGAATAAAATGGAAAGATCATTTTTGTTTGGTGTCTAATCTAAGGTTGGGAACAAGAAGTATTTGTGAATGTCTGAGTCTGTTTGGGTCTTTGTGTTTGATAGCATTTGTTATGTGCTGTACTTTGTATCTTTTTCTTTTTTCTCACATGGGGTCTTGCTGTGTTGCCTCGACTGGTCTCAAACTCCTGGGCTTAAGCAGGCCTTGCACCTCCGCCTCCTGAGTAATTGGGATACAGGTGTGTGCCACCATGCTCAGCTTGTCCTTTTTTAATTGTATTAATTCTTCCAACTAGATTATAAACATCTTAAAATTAGATACCAAAACAAAATCCTTAAATTGACTTTTTTTTTTTTGTACCAGAGATTGAACCCAGGGGCACCTAACCACTGAGCCTCATCCCCAGCCCTTTTTTGTATTTTATTTAGAGACAGGGTCTCACTGAGTTTCTTGGGGCCTCACTAAGTTGCTGAGGCTGGCTTTGAACGTGTGATCTTCCTGCTTCAGCCTCATGAGTTGCTGGAATTATAGGCTATACCACTGCAACTGGCACACTGACCTTTACGTCACCTTGTATTAATTGCTCTAAATGTAACAAACACCAAATAGTAGGAACCATCTGATTCTCATGAACTCCACTCTAAGGACTGGGCTTGTATGAAGAGGCGGAGGTGCCATGCTGTTAATGGCCACTAGAGGCTCTCAGGGCCGGGCAGGGTATGGGGGCTGTGTATATGTGATCTCCCACTACCCCCCACCTGGCCAGAGCTAAAATAATAAAATGCTGATCTCACTGTTCCCCCACCCTTTCCCCCGGCACTGCACCGGGCTCCTCCTGCTGCCCGAGCAGTGCCCCAGTAGAAGAGAACTACTGACAGAAAGGGAGGTGAGAAGGGAGGTAGCCATCAGGACTGGTAAGTGGGGAAAGCAGGGGGCTTATAGTTGAGAACCTGGTTGGAAATGGGAGAAGAGGAGTGGTTCTTAAATGACATAAGTATGTCTCTGTCACTTAGTGTTTGTTTCTGCCACCACCCTGTTCCTTAACTGTGTTGTTTTTGTTGTCGATATAAGTGTCTCATACACTCTGGATCTTTTACATTAGCATGGTGTGTATGTGAAGCTTGTGTATGGTTTTCATATTGTAAAAGATTGAGTTTAATCTTCCCACTGTTTTTAGAGAAACTTTACTCCATTTAAAAGGCATTTCTCACTCATTGGTCTGGTATCACCTTCCTGGTGACAGATTATGGGGACTCAGTCCCTTCTCCTGAGGCCATACTGCCCTTCCCCCAACTTGGAAGTCCCCTAGCTTCTGAGCCCCTTTTTTCCCTAAGGATTTAGTATTTTAGCAAAGACATAAAGTAAAATCTTGATCCCTGCACAATAAAAGAGGAAATAAGAGTGAGATAAGAAATTCTGTCTCATCCCGCCACAAAATCCTCCTCGTTTTCCTTAACTAGTTTAGTAAAACAGACTGAATAATAGGAAAGAGAGGAAGAATTTCCCTGAAGCTCTCTGTCCACCCCCATACACACACCTTTCAATAGGGACGGGGCATGATGCCAGCTATGCTGGCAGAGCTTCCAGCAGCTGTGCTAGGGCAACAAGCACTGACGGGTGAGGTTATAGGGGACGGGTGTTGCCAGGATTTCTTCGTCATACAGTGAGAGGACAAACCCAGTTTGGATCCTGGGATCCCCATCCAAATTGGATAGAAGCTGAAGAAAAAGGAAATACCAATTCTAACTCCTGAACTAACCTTCCCATACCCAGCTAGATTTCTAACCTCCACGATATGTAGTTCAATGTTCTACCTCCTGGCTGTTCTCTTTATGTCCCTACTGTGTGCACGTCCATCTTTCCATGTCCAACTACTTTTCCCATGTCCCCCCAGGCTCTCAGTGCCACAGTGGGGAGGGGGTGGGGGTCACCATGTCATCGTATCAGAAGGAACTGGAGAAATACAGAGATATAGATGAAGATGAGATCCTAAGGACCTTGAGCCCCGAGGAGCTAGAGCAGCTGGACTGCGAGCTACAGGAGATGGACCCTGAGGTAGGGGCTCCAGCACAGAACCAGGAGCAGTCCCCAGGCATTTGGGAAGGGTGTTGGGCTCTGGGTGGCTGAGGCCAGAGCTAACTACAGGGCCTGGAGTCCCGAGAAAGCCAGGGAGAAGGTGTTTGGAGATGTTTTAGGGAGCCCTTGAAGTACACCATAGGGGTACCTGACTTTCTCCCTAAAACTCATCCCTAAGAATATGCTCCTGCCAGCTGGATTAAGACAACGTGACCAGACAAAGAAGAGCCCAACAGGGCCATTGGACCGAGAGGCCCTTTTGCAGTACCTGGAACAACAGGCACTAGAAGTCAAAGAGCGTGATGACTTGGTACCCTTCACAGGAGAGAAGAAGGGTATGAGGGCCCTGACATCCATGCCTCCCAGATATTAAATGGCTCTCTCTCATATCTCCCCTCCAACTTCCTTCTCACCTTCCAACTCCTACCTACCCAGGGACTCAGGTGCCCTCACACCTGCATGCCAGCTTGCACTCTGCAGTTTTTATCAGGGATTGGGGGATCCAGGAGTCCTGAACTTGTAGAGGACTCAGACTTTTTGGTGTCCCCTAGCAACCCAGCATTATACCTCCTGAAGAAAGAAAGGAAGCTGGAGGCCAGGATCTTGGGAGAATGACCTCTGCCTGAACCATCCTTCATCTCCCCATCAGGGAAACCGTATATTCAGCCTAAGAGAGAAATCCCAGCACAGGAACAGATCACCCTAGAGCCTGAGCTGGAAGAGGCACTGGCCCATGCCACAGATGCTGAAATGTGTGATATAGCAGGTGGGCAGTTGTGGGAAGTTGAGGAGGCTGGGAGGATCAGGGGTAGGGGTGTCCTTGCTGTGACACAGGACTAGTGGGAAAGTCCTACATTCTTTTTTTTTTTTTTAATTTTTTTTTAGTTGTTGATGGATCTTTATTTTATTCATTTATTATTTATATGTGGTGCTGAGGATCGAACCCAGTGCCTTACGCATGCCAGGCAAGCACTCTACCACTGAGCTACAGCCCCAGCCCAAGGCCTACATTCTGAACTGGACATGGGTGTCAAAGAAAGCCTCAGGCCAGGCGCAGTGGCGCACTCCTGTAATTCCAGCACTTTTTGGAGGCTGAGACTGGAGAATCGCAAGTTTAAGGCCAGCCTCAGCAACAGCGAGGTGCTAAGCAACTCAGTGAGACCCTGTCTCTAAATAAAACACAAAAAAATAGGGCTGCTGGGCGTGGTGGTGCACGCCTATAATCCCAGCACTTTGGGAGGCTGAGACAGGAGAATCGCCAGTTCAAAGCCAGCCTCAGCAATGGTGAGGTGCTAAGCAACCCAGTGAGACCCTGTCTCTACATAAAACACAAAATAGGGCTGGAGATGTGACTCAGTGGTCGAGCACCCCTGAGTTCAAACTCCGGTACCCAAAAAAAAAGAAATAGGGCTGGGGATGTGGCTCAGTGTTTGAGTGCCCCTGAGTTCAATACCTGGTATCAAGAAGAAAAAGAAAAAAGAAAGAAAGAAAGAGAAAAAAAAAAGAAAGCCTCAGGCAGTGGTTTAACTTTTCTTAGTTGTATACATTCATTTTTAATTTAATAAGGTAATATCTCAAGAGCAATTTTACAGAGATAGTAAAAGCAAAAAAAAGGAGATGTTCTGGCTGAAATCAGCAAGGGGTCTCTGCAGAGAGACCCCTACAACCTCCTTGTAGTTCCTTAGAGGGCCTTCTCTAAATCCTATTTCAAAGTTTTAGAAACCACTGCCTCGGGCAGTTTATAGAAGGGAAACTTGGGGCTGAGGAAGGGTGGGAAACCCCTTTGGAAAAATGAGAGGGGTTAGGATGTAAAAATGCTGCTGTAGAGCGAGGTGAGAAGCATGCTCGGAATAGGCCCTTTCTCATTACCTGCACCTCCTTTACTTACCCTCTCCAGCAATTCTGGGCATGTACACACTGATGAGCAACAAGCAATATTATGATGCCATCTGCAGTGGAGAAATCTGCAACACTGAAGGCATTAGCAGTGAGTATGTTGGGAAAGCTGTCCCCCGACCCCAGGGCTCTGGGAAGGCAGTCCCTGAATCAGAGAAAAAGTGGCAAAGGGTAATACAGATAAACCTGGGTGAGGACATGGTGCATGAGTGGATAGAACCAATGGGGAGATTGTGGGGGACATGTTGGGGTTCCCTTCCTGCCCTTACCCATCAGGTGTGGTACAGCCTGACAAGTATAAGCCAGTGCCAGATGAGCCCCCAAATCCCACAAACATCGAGGAAATGCTAAAGAGAGTTCGAAGCAATGACAAGGAACTGGAAGAGGTGAACCTCAATAATATACAGGTATTTGACACCCATCTTCCAAGCAGTAATACAAGGATGACTCTGCTGACATATGAGAGTCCATAGCCCACCATCTCTTGTGTCCCTCTGATAGGACATCCCAATACCCATGCTAAGTGAGCTGTGTGAGGCGATGAAGACAAATACTTATGTCCGGAGCTTCAGTCTGGTGGCCACAAGGAGTGGTGACCCCATTGCCAATGTAAGACTAGTTGACATTCTTAGCCCTCTCCCCTCACCTTGATATGCACCCTGGGCAAGGCTATCATAAAGGATTAGCAAGGGATGCTATTCCTATCATATTTTCTTTCTTTTTTGGGGGGGAGGTACCAGGGATTGGATCCAGGGGTACTGTACCACTGAGCAACATCCCCAGCCCCTTTTATTTTATTTTATTTTATTTTATTTTCGTACTGGGGATTGAACTCAGGGGTACTTGACCACTGAGCCACATCCCCAGCCCTATTTTGTGTTTTATGTAGAGACAGGGTCTCACTGAGTTGCTTAGCGCCTCACCGTTGCTGAGGCTAGCTTTGAACTAGCGATTCTCCTGTCTCAGCCTCCCTAAGTGCTGGGATTACAGGCTTGAGCCACCGCACCCGGCTCCCCTTTTATTTTTTATTTTGAGGCAGGGTCTTGCTAAGTTGCTGGCTTTGAACTTGCAGTCCTCCTACCTCAGCTTCCAGAGCTACTGGGATTACAGGCATGTGCCACTGTGCCCAGCTCATATTTTCTTAAAATAGCCCTCATGGAGACCCTGACACATAGTCCTGAAATTCTAAAATCATTTTTCCAAAGGGCCCCAATCCTCTCTCATACTCCAGCTCCACTGTGTGCTTAATTTCCATTTTTGCCTACTACTTACTTCTGTCTCCCTCTAGTCCCACTTACAGCTCCTCAAGCACTCTTCAAAGAGTTGTTTCTTCTTGCTCCTGTTCTTTCTCTCTTCAGTCTTCTGTGAAACTGTCTCCTAATCCTAACCCAAGTCCCTACTACCTAGGCGGTGGCTGATATGTTACGTGAGAACCGTAGCCTCCAGAGCCTGAACATTGAATCCAACTTCATTAGCAGTACAGGGCTCATGGCTGTGCTGAAGGCTGTTCGGGAAAATGCCACACTCACTGAGCTTCGTGTGGACAATCAGGTCAGCATTTCTTTCCCTTGGTCTTAGCCTTCAGCTAATATCCAATGAATTTCCTCCCTGAGCCAGTCACTGGAGCAGCTATCTCACTTGATTTTGTTTAAATTCTCCTTTGTCTCTGTTGAGGGAAACCAAGTCAGCACCTTTCTTAATCCACCCTGGAGAAATGAGCTCTTTGAATTCCCAAAGGGGTCTATGATCTAGGATGTTGAATAGCCTAGAAAGGGTGGCTGACAGCTTTCATCTCTTCCTCCTCCAGCGCCAGTGGCCTGGTGATGCAGTGGAGATGGAAATGGCCACTGTGCTAGAGCAGTGTCCCTCTATCGTTCGCTTTGGCTACCACTTCACACAGCAGGGGCCTCGAGCTCGGGCAGCGCAAGCCATGACTCGGAACAATGAACTACGTGAGTAATTGCAGACATGGTACATGTGAGCTGAAGACAAGAAGGGTTAAAACTGGTTGATCCTCATGAAAGCAAACTTAGTGACAAACAGCTTGGATTGCTGCCAAAGAGATATTCACAGGAGAAGTTCAAATCCCATAAGTGATCAGAAAGTATATACAAAGTTCCTCAGCCCCAGATACATACCAATAAAGAGGTGGGAAGGAAGCTAGACAATAAAAAACAAACAAAACAACACAACTCAGGAGTGCTCTACCACTGAACTACATCCCCAGTCCTTTTTATTTATGAAACAGGATCTCATTAAGTTGTGGAGATTGGCCATGAACTTGTGATCCTCCTGCCTCAGCCTCCTGAGTCACTAGGATTACAGGCACATGCCACTATGCCCAGCCATAATTCCAATATTTGGTGTAGTTTCTTGCGTTGTTTTTTTGTTTTGTTTTGTTTTGGGTTTTTTTGGTACTGGGGATTGAACTCAGGGGCACTTAACCACTGAGCCACATCCCCAGCCCTATTTTTTTGTGTTTTGTTTAGAGACAGGGTCTCACTGAGTTGCTTAGCGCCTCGCCATTCCTGAGGCTGGCTTTGAACTCACAATTCTCCTGTCTCAGTTTTTTACGTTGTTAATGTGGCATGGGCATGTCAGATGGCCTTAGACACTACCACTTTATGAATCTAAGGAACTGGAAAGGAGAAGAATACCCTTGCCAATATCAGATGGAACTAAAGCCTGTGTTTACTCTTCTTCCTTTACAGGTCGCCAGCAAAAGAAGAGATAAAACCACCCTTTCCTTTACCAAATACAGCTGGGAATCCTGGACACGTAAATTCTCATTTCCCCTTTTCCTGTAAATAAAGGCCCTTTTGTCCATCCTGCCTGCCTCCTTCTTGGGCTTTGGGTGGGAATCTTGGCGCTAACCCCCAAGGGTTACTGCCAGTTCATCAGGGGATTATTTATACTCTGGGGATCAGCAGGCAGAGAGTTTCAGGTTACTAGGAGAAGGTGGAGGAGCTCCCTCCTTTGGTGTTCCCCACAAACCTGCCAATACCTCAGTCTTTCTACTTTCATAAAGTATTTGGCCTCAGTCCTGTTTCCAGATGTGACCAGAGTCCCCCAGAGTCTACCCACAAACCTCATGTGATTTGAACTGGGAAGGACTTTGAGTGGAGGTGGGGAAGGAGGCAGACAACATGAAGGGCAAAGACCTCTTTCTGACAGACTTATTAATAGGGCATTGGGCTGCATGCAGCTGACGCTTGGCATGACTTTGGTAGAAGGTGGGGGAGGGATTAGAAGTATGGGGAGCTGTGTACATTGCAGAGAAGGAATGGCCAGGTTGAGAATGAACAGATCTGAAATCCTGAAATAGAACAGGAAACCCAACTTGAGGAAAATTAGCTCCCAGTGCCCACTGTAGTTTATTTGTAAAATGAAGGGGGAAAGAGGGTTTCAGTCTAAAGGGAGGTCAGGGGGTTCCTCCTCATCAGAGTCAAACTCAACATTTTCATCTTTTATCCATCGACCTCGTCCATCTGGGATCCATCCAGAGCTGAAAACATCAGAAAAAAGACAATTAGTCAGGGAAGAGGTAATAAAATTTGTGGCCATAAGAAAAAACAACTGGATAGGTCTGAAAAAAGTAGGGTCAGGTGGAGTGTAGTGCTGCACTTTTATAATCTCAGCTACTCTGGAGACTAAGACAGAAGGATAACAAGTTCAAGGACAGTTTGGGCAATTAGCAAGATTCTGTCTCAAAATAAAAAATTTTAAAAAGGGGACTGGAGATGTAGTTCAGCTCACCTAGTATGCTGAAAAGTCCTGGGATCAATCCCGAGTACCACAAAAAAAAGGGGTCAGAGAGAAAACAGAAAATCTGAGGAAAGTGATTTGGCATATTCACCTTCGAAGTGTGAGGTAATGGTCCAGGGCTCGTCTTCTTGTGGGGCTCATAGGTGCAGGGGCTGAGACAGTTGCAGTCTCCTTGGCCTGTGGGCCAGCCCCTGGCTCAGTTTCACTATTGATATTCCTACTTTGGAGCTCAACCTCTGGAGTTGGCAGAGGGGAACAGGAGACAGAAGGACCAGAGGCTTCTGATCTGAGTAGAAAAAAATAAGAGCCTGTAAAAGCAGTAATGGAAAGAGTCAACTGTCCTATGACTCCCAACCCCTTAAAGCAATGTTTTCTAAATAGTGTTCCTCAAGATATCAGTGTCCTGCATAAATAGGATTTTGGAATCATGAATTTAGGAAAAGCTAGCTTAAAATTTTTAAACTTTTTATCTTAAGACTATATATTTAGCTGGGTGTAGTACTGCATGCCCATAATCCCAGCAACTTGGGAGACTGAGGCAGGAGGACCACAAGTTCAAGGCCAAGCTCAGCAATTTTGGGAGACCCTGTGTCAAGATAAAAAATAAAAAGGATTAGGGATGTGAACTCAGTGGTTAAGTGTCCCTGCATGCAAGCACATGACTATAATCCCAGCAACTCAAGAGGCTGAGGCAGGAGGATCTCAGGTTCAAAGCCAGCCTCAGCAACTTAGTGAGATCCTATCTCAAAAAAAAAATTTTTTTTTGGTACCAGGGATTGAAACCAGGGACCCTTAACTACTAAGCTACACCCTTAGCTCTTTTTATATTTTATTAGAGACAAAGTCTCGCTGAGTTGCTTAGGGCCTTGCTAAATTGCTGAGACTGGCTCTGAACTCACAATCCTCCAATTCAACCTCTTGAGTTGCTGGGATTAAAGGCGTGTGCCATGGGACCTGGTTCTATCTCAAGGTTTTTAAAAATAGGTAAATAAAAAGGATTGGGGATGTAGCTCAGTGATAGAATGTCCCTGGTTCAATCTCCAGTACAATAAAAAGAAAAAGAAAAAAAAGAAACCCTAAACCAATCCAAACCAAATCAAACCCTAGTATTCCTCAGAATATAATTTAAGGGTGGGGCTGTAGCTCAGTGGCAGAGAGCTTGCCTAGCATGTGTGAGGCACTGGGTTCCATCCTTAGCACCACAAAGAAATAAACAAATAAAATAAAGGCATGCTGTCCATACACAACTACCCAAAAATTTTTTTTAAAAAAGAATATAATTTGGGCTGGGATTGTGGCTCAGTGGTAGAGCGCTTGCCTCGCATGCGTGAGGCACTGGGTTCAATCCTTAGCACCACATGAGAAAAATAAACAAAATAAAGATATTGTGTACATCTACAACTAAAAAAAAATTTATAAAAAAGAACATAATTTTAAAAACTAAGTTTAGAACCATTTACTTTCTTCTGTCCCTTCCTACTTCTGGCTTTCCCATCTCACAGACCTGTGCTTCCGACGGCAGCAACTGTTATAGTGGGGAGCTCTATGCAGAGCATTCTGGGTGATAAGTCGAGTCTGGGTTAGCAGAGGAGCCTGGTATGGAAATGAAAGCGTCAGAGCCTTCAGAAACAAAAGTTCTTTAAGCATGATGTATGCAGCAGAGTCTGCCTGAAAAAAACACCCTTCCTCCCTCTTTCTGATTACCTCAGCTTTGGTCTCTTCTCTCAATTCCTTCTGTTGTCTTGGATTTTGCTCTTTTCCCTTTCCTGGCTGCTTCTTGCCATAGAAAAGCTGCAGGCCTGAGGAGAAAAGGAAAGAGAACTAAAAACATAACACCAAGAGTGGTCTGGGGAAATTTCAAGAGTTTATTCTCTATCCCCTGACTTCCCCCAAACTTACTAGACAGATGCTTCTTTCCTGCACGGTGGGCAGTCAGCATGGCTAGTGTGTCCAACACAGGTCGATGGGGGCAGATGGCACAAGCAAAGCTGGGAAGGATTAGAGAATAAAAAGCCCAAGGACTCACAAGTTTCCTGCGGCGGGAAATTTGTCCCACCCTTTCCTGTCCTAGCAATCCTTTCCACAGCCCAACCTCCAGGTCCCCCGATCTCCATCTTTTCCAGTCCTCGCTTGCCACCAAAGAATCCTAGATACTCCTAATAAGCAAAAATGTGTTAAGCCAGAAACCCTTAGGTTCTATTCAATCTTTTTTAAAAATATTTTTTTAGATGTTGATGGACCTTTATTTGATTCATTTACATGTGGTGCTGAGAAGCGAACCCAGTGCCTCACACATGCTAGGCAAGCGCTCGACCACTGAGCCACCACCCCAGCCCTCTATCTAATCTTTGCCCTCACCGTCCATCTCGTAGCATCAGAGCCTCATCCTCGGGGATGTAACTGGCCAGTAGGTCCCCAACTCTTCGTTTCTGCAGGGAATAGGGGAAGACGTTTGGATAGGATCAGTGGAATAAGAGGGATGGATGGAAGGTAAGTAATAGGGATGAGGAGTCAAATGGAATAAGGGTTTTGGGGAGAACAGCGATCTTGAGAAGAAGGGATCACTCCCCGTGTCTTGTCTGGATCGCCCCACCACCACCACCGCAGCTGTTGCCAGGGCAACATAACAAAACTCCTTTACAGCCTTTAGAAGGTAGCTGAAGATGCTCCAGACCCTCCACTCGCACTTACTTTGAGTACATTGAGCTGACTCCAATCATCTCCTTCCCTCTTGAAAGACATCACGAACGTGAGCCGCAGAAACGATAAATTCTCTTTTGTCGGCTTCGCCACTCCTTCAGGCTACCGTAGAAAGAATGGAACATCTCCTTCCCTTCTTCCGGTCTTTTTCGGGTTGGTCTTCGTATTTCCGGAGGTGCCCTTCCACGAATGCACCGCGCGATCCCGAAAGCCCGCCTCCAACGTTCTGAGAGGACTGCATTTCCTATGGTTCCCTGCGACCCCTCGGACGTGGAGCCTTTCGGGAAATGAAGTCTTTTTTCAAAGAACTTGCCGCTCAGCTGGGTCCAGGCCCGTGCATCTTGACGGATTTCAGGCGTTGAGAGAGACAAGACCTAAATGTGGAACCCAAGTTTGAGCGTGTAACCTTCCTGATGTGGAGCGAGGCTCTGAGGATCTCAGAGTGGAATGTGTACTACACACTCTCGCAATCCTCACGCGTTTCGTCTGTGGCCCCAGCCTATCTAGGGTGGGCCTAATTTGTTCCCGACCCTAGCAGATGAACCCCAGGACTGGGCGGAGCCGGAATGTGGGGGCGCCGGGAGGCCAGGCTGCCGGACTTGGAGACAAACTGAGGAAAGTGTGCTGAGGAGGGGGTCTAGAGTTCAAAGGTCAGAGGTCACTGTAGCGAGGAGTTGTCGGGGCTGAAAGTCGGAGGGTGTTGAGAGATTCAAAGACTGAACACTTTGGGGACAGATTTGTGGGTAAGAGAGTTGCAGGGAGAAGCGGAGAGGGGAGGGAGAGGGGCATAGTGCGGGGGACTTAGGAAAAAAGGGGAAGGGAATTCACTGAATATTCATTCCCTGAGTTGGGCCCACACTGCCCGTCACTTAACCGGGCCTCCCTCATTTGCAACCCTACTTGTCAGGGTGAGGAGATGGCTTCTCCCTCTAGACAGCCCTCATTGGGAGGGTCAGGGCTGCTTCAAGGGAGCCGGGCTCGATCTTACGGAAGCCTGGTACAATCAGCCTGCTCCCCAGTGAGGGAAAGACGCCTGGAGCATCAGTTGGAATCTGGAGACACCTTGGCTGGTCTAGCACTCAAATACGGAGTGACGGTGAGTCTTCCAGAACAGAAGTGTGGATAACCATTTAGGAGAGATATAACCCTCAGGAGAATGTAATGTCCCTTCCAGGCAGCCTCCCCTGACATTTTCCTAATTGTGTTGTAGTCTGTTCTACCTTTATCTTTTTGTTTTCCAACTCAATGTTGCACTGTGTGGTTGGGACAGATTCTGTCCCATTATGCCAATGGAGAGAAGCAGTTCCAATTTATTATGCCAGATACCATGCTAGGGGCATCATGTACATTAACCTGTTCGAGCCTCACATCCCTATCAAGTATACACCTATTGTTTTTTTGCAGATGGAGAAACTTGAGACAGCTTGGCTAACCAATTTGATCAATTTCAAATAACTGAACGTCAGAGTTGGAATTCAAACGAGTCTGTCTGACTCTAAGGACCATATTATTAACCACATAGAAAAATTTTAATTGAGCAATTAAACATTTACAGCAAATAATGAAGAGATGGTTTTTAGCTCTCAGTGCCTAAAGTGTTTATCTCTTCTCATTCTTGTTTCCTCCTCTGTGCTCTGCTTTCTTCCCAATAAGGTGTGAAACAGGTACTCCCTACATCAAGTATTTCAGGTCATGCTTATGGGAAATTTGATATATGTAAAACTATATTGGGTTAAGATGGACCTGGTGGTGTGCACCTATAATCCCAGTGACTGTACTCCAGAGGTTGAGGCAAGAGGATCACAAGTTCAAGGCCAACCTCAGCAACTTAGTGAGACCCTGTCTCAAAATAAAAAAATAAAAAGGACTGGGGATGTAGCTCAGTGGTAAGTACCCTGGGTTCACTCCCTAGTACCTACACACACACACACACACACACACTATATATATAACATTAAAGTTGATGAGATTCCCTCCATATCCTATTCCATCTCATACAATGTTGAATTTAGACAACATTTTTATACTTCGTATATTTATTCATTATTTTTCTTGTTGGTACTGGGGATTTAACCTAGGGGCATTTTACACTGAATTACATCCCCAGCCCTTTTCTATTTTGAGACAGGGTGTCACAAATTGCTGAGGGCCTCACTAAGTGGAATTATAGGTGTGCACCACCACACCGGGCTTGCTTTGTACATTTAAAGCACTGTGATAACCCTTTTTCGAGACAGAAACATAAATGTATGATTGCTGTGCTTACGTAATTTACAGTCTACTGAGAAATGGACAGAGATACAAATAATGATTATAGGTGAAAGAATGTGGTGAGTTTGTAGTGGTATTTACAAGTAGTGGAAAAACAGAAAAGACTAATTTTTACTTGGAAGCAGGAAGGGATAGCCATCAGTACGGGTTTTTGTTTGTTTGTTTGTTTGTTTTAATTGTAGATGGATACAATATCTTTATTTTATTTATTTATTTTTATGTGGTGCTGAGGATCGAACCCAGTGACTCACACATGTGAGGCAAGCACTCTACCACTGAGCCCCAGCCCCAGCCCAAGTACAGGTTTTAAGGGTGCCATCACATTGAGCTTTGAAAGACTTCCTCTATACTCCCTTCCAACAAACCTATTTAATATAGTATAGTTACTTATATCTTTGTCTTTCCAATAACCTATATCGTATAGAGTAGGAACTCTTTCTTTTCAACTTTGTATGTCTGAAGTCTGGCATAGTCCCGGATACATAGAAGCTTAAAAGATTTTTTTTTTTTTTTTTTGAATGAAGGAATGAAATTGAGGCTAAGGTATCCACAGGTGGAGATTGGGAATGTAAGAAAGAAAACATTTCAAGTGGGGGTGAGCTAATAAGCAAAGGAAGTGAGTATGAAATTATAGGGTATTGTGTGCATGTACAAATATGTAACAAAAAATTTCATCATTATGTACAACTACAATGCATCAATTTTTTTTTCTTTTTTTGGTACTGGAGATTGAACCCAGGAGCACTCGACCACTGAGCCACATCTCCAGCCCTATTTTGTGTTTTATGTAGAGACAGGGTCTCACTGAGTTGCTTAGCACCTCGCCGTTGCTGAGGCTGGCTTTGAACTTGAGGTTCTCCTGTCTCATCCTCCCTAAGTGCTGGGATTGCAGGCTTGCGCCACCACGCCCAGCTATCAATTTTTTTTTAAATGGAGGGAAAAAGAAAGTATAGGGCAGCCTCTTAGTCTCAGCAAAGGCTCATAAGGTATGTTAAGGAGATTGGGGGGGCCAATCTATTCCTCACGGATAGAGCCTCTGCATATGCAAGGCTCTGGGTTCAATCCCTAGCACCAACAAAAAACAAAAACAAAACTTAGTAGATAATAAGTGATTTCCTAGGTAGTCCAGTTCCCACTCCCCTTCTTTTTTAGTGCTAGAGATCAACCCAGGTCTTTGCACACAGACAAGCATTCTACCACTGAGCTACACCCAGCCTGAGGCCTTCTTTTTTTGTTTATTTTGGTACTGGAGATTGAACCCAGGGACCCAGGGGTTCTTAACTACTGAGTCACATCCTCAGCCCTCTTTTTTTTGGGATGGGGTGGGGATAGGGTCTCACTAAATTGCTGAGGCTGGCCTCAAATTTGCAATCCTCCTCCCTCAGCCTCTGGAGTAGCTGGGATTACAGGCATGCAACTCTACACCCAGCCCCAGCCTAAGGCTTTCTTATATCCCTGAAAAAGATCTGTAGTCCAATGAAGAATTTTAGGTTCTGGTTATATTCTGCTTACTAGCTGTGTCACTTCTCATTTGGAGCCTCAATTTTCCTACCATTTGTAAAATGAGGAAAGTGTATTAAATAATGATATTGACTTAAGTTATTACCTACCTATCAATTAAGGAACACTTAGCATGTACCAGACTCTATACATATATTATCTAATATTATCTTCATAATTCTATGAAGTAGGTATAACCATTCTTATTTATTTATTGTGCTGCTGGAGATCATACCCAGGGTCTCAAGCATGACAGGTAATCATTCTACCACTGAGCTACCTCCCCAGCTCCTGTTCCCATTTAAAGATGAGGAGCCATGAGGCTGTGATTGTGGCTCAGTGGTAGAGCGCTTGCCTCGCATGCGTGAGGCCCTGGGTTCAATCCTCAGCACCACATACAGAGCAATAAAATAAAGACATTGTGTCCATCTACAACTAAGAAAAAATTAAAAAAAAAAAATTTAAATTAAAAAAAATAAATAAAGATGAGGAGCCAGTATGGTGGCACATACCTATAATCCTAACTACTCTTGAGATTGAGGCAGGAGGATTACAAGTTTGAGGCCAGTCTGGGCAAAATAATGATACCCTGTCTCAAAATATAAAAGGCTGGAGGTATAGTTCAGTGCCTTCCTAATATGTGAGGCCCTAGATTCAATCTCCAGTACCACAGAATAAATAAAAACATACATATATCCATGAATAAAAACTAAGACTTAGGAAGACTACACAGATAGTATAATTGGTAGAATTAGTATTCACACCAGGTCATCTCATTTTAAAATCCTCACTTTTAAGTCCCATGGCGGTAGTGCCTGCCTCTAAGCCCAGGTATTTGGGAGGTTGAGGCAGGATGATGGCAAGTTCAAAGCCAGCCTCAGCAATTTAGCAATTTAGTGAGACCTTGTCTCAAAATAAAAAATAAAACAGGCTAGGGATGTGGCTCAGTGGGTAAGCATCCTGGGTTCAGTCCCTGGTACTTAAATAAATAAATGAATAAATAAAATCCTCACTTTTGTCAGGTATGATGTATACCTATAATCCCAGCTACTTGGGAGGCTGAGGCAGGAAGATCACAAGTTCAAGGCCAAACTCAGCAATTTAGCAAGGTTCTAAGCAACTTATCGAGACTAAAGACTGGGGCTGCAGCTCAGTGGTAAAGGATTCAGTTAAAAATATATATATATATTCATGGGGTTGGGGTTATGGCGCAGTGGTAGTGTGCTCGCCTAGCACGCGAGAGGCACTGGGTTCGATTCTCAGCACCACATAAAAATAAAGATATTCTGTCCACCTACAACTAAAAAATAAATATTAAAATATATATATTCACAACTTAGTGAGACCCTGTCTTAAAAAATAAAAAGGGCTGAGCCGGGCGCGGTGGCGCAAGCCTACAATCCCAGCACTTAGGGAGGCTGAGACAGGAGAATTGCTAGTTCAAAGCTAGCCTCAGCAACGGCGAGGCGCTAAGCAACTCAGTGAGACCCTGTCTCTACATAAAACACAAAATAGGGCTGGGGATGTGGCTCAGTGGTCGAGTGCCCCTGAGTTCTCCAGTACCAAATAAAAATAAAGGGGCTGGGGTTGTGGCGCAGTGGTAGCGTGCTTGCCTAGCACGCATGAGGCACTGGATTTGATCCTCAGCACCACATAAGAATAAAATAAAGATATTCTGTCCACTTACAACTAAAAAATAAATATTTTTTTTTATTTTTTATTTTTTTGTGGTGCTGGGGATTGAACTCAGGAGTACTCGACCACCGAGTACTGGCCACATCCCCAGCCCTATTTTGTGTTTTATGTAGAGACAGGGTCTCACTGAGTTGCTTAGCACCTCGCCATTGCTGAGGCTGGCTTTGAACTCGCGATTCTCCTGTCTCAGCCTCCCTAAGTGCTGGGATTACAGGCTTGAGCCACCACGCCCGGCTAAAAAATAAATATTTTTTAAAAAAACAAATAAAAATAAAAAATAAAAAGGGCTGGGGATATAGCTCAGTGTAAAGCACCTCGATTTAATCCCCAATACAAAAAAGAAAAGAATGTGATTTTTCCAAATTAGTGCCAATATAAGATGAAGTTATAGTAAAATTGATACTCTGGCTTCTGATAATACTAATATTCTCTAACTTTAGTTACTATATTTTATTGTCTAGTTTATTCATAAAGAATAAATAAACCCCTGGGGCTGGGGTTATGGCGCAGTGGTAGCGTGCCCGCCTAGCACGCGTGAGGCACTGGGTTCGATCCTCAGCACCACATAAAAATAAAAAATAAAGATATTCTGCCCACCTACAACTAAAAAATAAAAAATAAAAAAAAAAAATAAAGAATAAATAAACCCCTGCTAGGTGCCAGGCTTTATGGGATGCTAAGGAACACTTTGGGGATACAGAGACATTAAGTCACCACCCCTACCTTTAAAAGATTCACAGGTAAGCTGGAGATATGGCTCAATTGTAGAGTACTTGCCTAGCTCGTACAAGACCCTAGGGTTCAATCCCCAGCACTGCGTTAAAAAAAAAAAAAAAAAAGACACAGTGTTTGAGTAAGACATTCATATAAGTAAGTAACAGTATGGTAAGGCAATTTGTTTTGAGTTTTTTATTTTCTTTTATCTTTTCTCAGTACTGGTGATTGAATCCAGGGTCTCAGGTAGTATGCGAGCACTCTAACATTGAGCTACTCCCCAGCCATTTATTTATTTACTTATTCATTTACTTACTTACGTACTTATTTGATATTGGGAATTAAGCCAAGGGAGCTTTACCACTAAGCTTTACCCAGCCTTTTAAAAAATTTTTTATTTTGAGATAGGGTCCTCCTAAGTTGCCCAGGCTGGTCTCAAACTTATGATCCTCCTGCCTCACCTTCCTTAGTTGCTGGGATTACAGGTATGCATCACCACATCCCTTGTTTTTGGTTTTTGTGCAGTTCAGTGGATCAAACTCATAGGCTTGCGCATGATAGGCAAGTCCTCTGTTACTGAGCTATACCCTCACCTCATAGGACAAGTATTATTACATCATTTACAGCTCTGAAGAAGGTAACGCAAAAGGAGTATGATGAGTAAAAATTCTCCAAGCAGAGAAGGGGAAATGGAACAGCTTGAGTAAACACACAAAAGTGTGAATGATCATGGAATCTTCAAAGAAAAATGAAAAGTTCAAGCCGGGCGCGGTGGCTCACGCTTGTAATCCCAGCACTTTGGGAGGCTGAGATAGGAGAATCGCCAGTTCAAAGCCAGCCTCAGTAATGGCGAGGCGTTAAGCAACTCAGTGAGACCTGTCTCTACATAAAACACAAAATAGGGCTGGGGATGTGGCTCAGTGGTCGAGTACCCCTGAGTTCAATCCCTGGTACAAAAAAAAAATGAAAAGTTCAGGATAGCAAAGTTTGTAAGGTAGCAGAAGAAAGACAAGGCTAGACGTTTCTTTGGGAACTAGACTGAGAAAGCCCTGAATGTTATTTTATATTTTTATCCTTTAGCCAGTGAGGATCCATAGGAGTTTATAAGCAGGCTAGTGGATTAATCAGATTATCTTTTTATATGTGAAGAGGAAGATGAGTAGAAGTGAAAGAGGAAGAGCAACTAAACTGTTGAAATAACTCAGATGAAAAATATTAAGGGTCTATTCTAGAGCAGTGGCATTGGACATGAAGATGAGACCAGATGAGAGATCTTTCTCTCTCTCTTTCTTTTTTCATCATTGAGGATTGAACCTAGGTCCTTGCACATGCTAGGCAAGCACTCTACCACTGAGCTACATCCCTAGCCCTGCTGCCCAGATTTTTAAAGCACTTTTTGTTGTCCAGTCTGGTATGCTTGATAAAAGTACATGATAAGGATGACATTAAACTGGGTATTGTGGCATATGCCTGCAATCCCCTGCTACTCTGGAGGTTGAGACAGGAGGATTGTAAATTCAAGGCCAGCCTGGGCCACTTAGTGAGAGACTGTATTTCAAAAAATAATTTTGAAGGTGTAGCGTAATGGTAGAGCACTTACCTAGCATGTGCAAGGCCCTGGGCTCAATCCCACCAAAAAAAAAAAAAAAAAATGTAGCCGGGCATCATCATGCACACCTGTAATCCCAGTGGTTTGGGAGGCTGAGGCAGGAGGATTGAGAATTCAAAGCCAGCCTCAGCTTAGTGAGGCCCTAAGCAATTTAGTGAGACCTTGTCTCTACATAAAATATATTTTAAAAGGCCTGGGGATGGACTGGGGTTTGTGGCTCAGTGATAGAGTGCTTGCCTAGCACACATGAGGCACTGGGTTTGATCCTCAGCACTGCCTAAAAATAAGTAAACAAAATAAAAGCATGAAAAGGGGCGGAGTGGGGGGGCGCTGAGGATATGACTCAGTGGTTAAGTACTCCTGGGTTTAATCCCTGGTACCAAAAAAAATTAAAATTAAAAAGTAGGTATGTAGCTCAGTGGTAGAGTAAACCTGAGTTCAATTTCCAGTTCTGGAAAAAATATATATATTATTTCCAAGAAGATGCTCTACCACTGAGCTACATCCCTAGCCTGACATTGCAAGACCAGGTAGATAGATGGTGATGGCAGTCAGTCACTATGTTCAGTGACAAGTAAACAGGTCCGAAATAAATACTTGATGAAAGAAATTATTAATATTACAGTATGAAAAGCATTCCCAGGAGGAGTAAAAAGGCCAAAGATTCTAATTCTACCTCTGTTTTTAATTTGCTGGAATTTTTTTTCTTTTTGCCATACTGGGAATTAACCCAGGACTTCACACATGCTAGGCAAGTATTCTACCACTGAGCTATGTGCCCAGCCCTTTTCATTTTATTTTTTTATTTTAGTTGTTAGTGGAACTTTATTTTATTTATTTATTTATATGTGTGCTGAAAATCAAACCCAGTGCCTCACACACGCTAGGCAAACACTCTACCACTGAGCTACAACCCCAGCTTCTTTTTCATTTTATTTTGAGACAGAATCTCACTAAGTTACCCAAGCTGGCCTCAAACATGTGATCCTCCGCCTCAACCTCAGGAGTAGCTGGTACTGCAGGCATGCGCCACCATGCCTGGTTTATAAAAGCTTTTTGCCGCAATAATTTTTAAAAATGTAAAGCGGCCCTTAAACTAAAGAGTATGAAAATTGCTTACATATAAAGTAGAAATAATGTCAGCCCTATGTATTTTAGCCTGATTATCACGAAGTTAGATAAGACTGTACAATTACCTTAAAAAGCTTTAGATACTATTTAAGATTGATCATTGTTGGGGCTGGGATTATGGCGCAGTGGTAGCGTGCTCGCCTAGCACGCGGGAGGCACTGGGTTCGATCCTCAGCACCACATAAAAGTACAATAAAGATATTGTGTCCACCTACAACTAAAAAATAAATATTAAAAAAAAAAAAAAGATTGATCATTGTTACTATTATCAATCTTGATGACTTTTTTTAAAAGATGGAACAGATCAAGCGTGCAAACCGCCTTTATACTAATGACTCCATCTTCCTGAAGAAAACCCTCTACATCCCTATCCTGAGAGAGCCCAGAGATCTGTTCAATGGTTTGGATTCTGAGGAAGAGAAAGATGGAGAGGAAGAGGTAGACCCAAATAAGGATGAAGTTCAGCCACACTCAGCTGAGAGGAAGAAACAAGAGACAGGTTCAGGACGTGCCAATGGTGAAGTTCTCCCTAAACCTGGCCAGGAATCCCCTACTCCCATCCATGACCTCTCTGCCTCTGATTTCCTTAAGAAGCTTGATTCACAGATTAGCTTGTCAAAGAAGGCTGCTGCCCAAAAGCTAAGGAAAGGGGAAAGCAGGTGAGTCTTGAGTTGTTCCTTGTAAGTCCTTCCGTAGATTCCTTCATCTTACCTAACTATAAACACAAGTGCCGGGCTGGGGTTGTGGCGCAGTGGTAGCGTGCTCGCCTAGCATGCGTGAGGCACTGGGTTCGATCCTCAGCACCACGTAAAAATAAAATAAAGATATTCTGTCTGCCTACAACTAAAAAATAAATATTTAAAAAAATAAATAAATAAATAAACACAAGTGCCAGCAGAAATGAGGTGATACCTTTTCCTTGGTGACCCCAAGACAGTGAGCAGAGCCAATAGCTGCTGGATGGGTTGAGGTAGTGGGAAATTGGGTTCCGTGTTATCAATGGAATAAAACAGTTAACTATTCTTCCTTCTCTGGTAATCCATGCAGGAACATTAGGGTTAGGATTTTTCCAGAAGCTATTGAGATTACATCTTAGAACAACCAGTTCAGGAATCAAGAGAGGAAGACACCTCCCCCTGTACCTCTTCACTTGGCCCTTTCTCGGGTTCTTCCCTTCATCTATCACTCTTTTCCTACTTTCCTCATTTGCAGGGTACTTGGGGAAGATGCAGGTCTCCATCAGAGCTCTCCTCGGATGCAGCAACGAGCAGTCCTAGGTCCTGTGCCACTGACCCGGACCTCTCGGACCCAGACACTGCGGGACCAGGAGGATGAAATCTTCAAACTCTAATGTTCTCAGAACTGACAGAAGCAGGATGTTGAAGAAACAACGTGAGGGGGAGAGGAGCCTGAGGTGAGGCTCAAGGACATGGCTTCCCAGCCTTACTCCCTGGACTCCAGCTGTCTTCCCCAGCCTCCTTGTATACCAAGAATTTCTTGGCCTGGGGCATTTTTCTGGCAAGAGTAGGAGATGGGGCCTAGACCTCTCCCCAGTTCTTGGCCTGAATCTAGAGTTTTCCTTTAGATTCAGTAGGTTCTTTTTATATCCCTGCTACCTTTCCTATCCCTTTCACCATTCTCTGTCCTTAAAGCAGAGAAGCAGACTCCCCTTCATCTCCTTCCCCATCTCCAACTATTTACCTAATTTATTTGGTGCTATACTGAAGTAATATTTATTTGCTACATCTAATTCTTTCCCACTGTTAGCTGAAAAATGGGATTTCTAGAGCCCTGGGATGAGGGGAACCCAGCAACAGTGAGCTGGTCCTTCAGGTTCCCTACCTCCTTACCCTAGCATGTTATGAAGGACAGGGGAATCATGATCTAGCACCATCATGGAGAATGGTGGACTGTGCCAAGTCTTTTACCCAGTCTCAGGGTGAAGGATTTAGATTCAGTCTGACCAACCAGTTCCCTATAACTCTAAGAAAAAGCAGCAATGTAGGGACCTGAACTCTTCGTTCTTCCAGTTTATCCTTCTAACCTCTCTCTGCTCAGCCTGCAGTGGGGCTAAGGGATAGAAGAAGCATTGCCTTGGGGTGTGAGAAGAAAGACAGTTGTGGGAGTCTCTTTGTTACACCCCCTCCCCACTAAATCCTGTCTGTGTCTTGCTCCTTACTGCATATTTATTTGCAATTTGTAGCACTGGTTTGTGGTACAGTTTGGTTTTTGTTTCTTAAACAGAAGAAGTAGGCAAGGGAACCTCACTAATACTGGAAATCTGCCTCAGTCTCATGTTTGGAAATGGTAACAGGTGAGACAAGTGTGTTTATATACCTCCTTTTCTCTGTGATGATCCTAAAGTATAAGAAACTGGAGAGATTAAACATTGAGCCCTGTGCACGTTTTAGTAGTTTTATTTCCTGTGAGAATCTCCTTTACTCTAGTCCCTTCTTCCTGCACTCTAAAACAGGCTCTAACATCTGGGCAAGCTCCACTTAGAGCTGGGAGTCTAGAATGTCTCTAAGGGCCACCTCATCCCCCTCCTATCTTTAGTATCCCCAAAGGGGTATATGGGCTGTGCCCCCTTCCCTTGATTCATGGAAGGGGGGCTTCCGTCAGAGTCTCTCATGGGAGAAAGAGAGATCCAAGTTTCACTTCCCCTTTTTCAGGCTGCTTTGTTTCCTGTGCTAGAGCTGGAGTAGGAAAGAGTCCTCACCCCTCAGCATTGTTCCTTCTCCACCAGCAGTTTGCGGGCAGGGTGGTCTCAGAGTCTAAAGCACTCTTGAGTGAGAATGAAGCCTGAGGATTGAAAGCGTTAGTGCATATGAGCAGGGTTAGAAAGCCCATTATCTGTTGTTTTCCCAGTCGACCAAGGTAGACTGTGCTGGGTACAGAGCCTTCAGAGCTTTCCCTCATCCAGCAGCTTCCTGAGCCCATCACAGATCTTGCCAAGGTGCTGAGTGAAGTCAGGCCCATAGAGGGCTGTGAGCAGTCCTGGATCAGAGAAGTGATCGAACACATGGCGGATGCGGCCATGTGACTTGGGTGTGAGGTGGTGCTCCACCAGTTCCAGCAGCATGTCTCGGCACTCAGTGAGCAGACTTGCCAGCACAGCAGCCTCAAAGGTGAAGTCTACCTCCCCAAAGCTAAGTGCCGTCATGGCACCCTGACGTAGCTTCTGGCGAAAGCGGGTAGCCAGCGCCAGCTCGGTGGGGCCAAAGCTGCCACTGCGGTGCAGCACAGCCACCTTGACAGCCACCTTGATAAGGTCCTTGATAACCCGCTGGGCCTGGGGCCGGCTATGCGTGTACTCTTTGGACACACGGTAGAGCTCATCTAGCACCTCACTGCTTGTCTCATCAATGAAGAGATGAGCCACAGACCGACCCGCCATCTTACTTAGTAGTTTCTTCTCCGCTTGCAGTGCCAGACTCTTTGAGCTGAAGGACTCCATGGTGCCTGGGAACGGGTATATGGTCAGTCACTAGAAGAGAGGCCACAGGCTTCCTTAGAAAGAGAAATGGCTTTTCCCCTTTCTGTTCCTTATGTGGTTCCTTTGTCCTCTTTTTCCCCCTGGGCCCCCTTCAATGCTCTCTGCCTTGCTCTTGTTTTTTTCCTTTAGTGCTGTGTGAAATCTTGATCTCCAAAACAGCCCTAAAGAGCATTGATTATCCAGGCTGGAAGACTGGGAGCACTCAGAAGCTAGCCTCCAAGAGTTTCAAAGTCTCAGGGGACGTAGTCTGTTGCTGCCACTATGGAAAGAATGGGGCTACCTGGCAGTTAATTTTCATGGCTACCATTTTTGGGTGCTAACTGTATACCTACATCTACAAGGCAGAAACACTCTCCATGTTTTACAACTGAGCAAACTGAGACTTAGGTTAAATTATTTACCTAAGATCAAACACAAGTGTTTTTTTGGACTCCAAAAGCCCATGTATGCTATATTGCATTTTATTTATTTATTTTGCAGTACAGGGGATTGAATCCAGATGTGCTCTACCACTGAACTACATCCCATCCCTTTTTATTTTATTTGTTTATTTTACAGTGCTGGGGATCAAATCCAGAGTCTTTGTTCATGCATTCTGCCACTGAGTCACATCCCCAGCTCCCCAACCCTTTTTTATTTTGAGATAGGATTTCACTAAGTAGCTAAGACTGACCTTGAACTTGCAATCCTCCTGCCTCAGCCTCCCAAATCACTAGGATTACAGGTGTGCGCCACCAAACCTAGTCACTGTTTTGCATTTAAAGAAGTGAGAAACAGGGGTCTGAGGAGTACTAATAAGAATACCTAACATTTACTGAAAACCTACTGTGTGCCAAGTGCTTTATATGAATTACTTGTCTTCCCAATGGTATATGGTAGGTATTCCCATTTTGCAATGAGAAAAAATTAAGAGAAATTAAGCAATTTGGCTGAAATCACTAGTAAATGATGATGGATGTCAAACCAAATAATCCAAGGAGTCCTTCTTCCCCAGAATACTGTCAATGAGGTTGAAGAACACTGAGGAAGCATGAGAAACAAGCACCTCAAGAAGGGCAGGCAGTCCTAAAGGTCTGCTGGGTTGAACTGGAGACCCTCCTAGTGACATATCTGATGAGTATGTCCAGGGTTCTCTCCCATGATCCTCGCCTGCGGTTCTTCTGGTTGTTTTGCTTCTTACTTCCCCCTCCCTTGCTCTGCAGGATGTGGTGGCTGTGACCGCAGTGAGGAGCAGCCCCATCCTCTCCCCCAAATGAATGTGGGAGTCTGAAGAGGCAGGGGAGGTGGGTAACTGAAGGGGTTTCTTCCCCAGCTGGATCATTCCAATGGGAACCTTCAACATTGATTTGCTCCTGGCTTGCCTTGGGGCTTTCTAGATAAGGCTCCACAGCCGGAAGAGACATTGCTCCATGTGAGCCTTCCTTCCTCTTTAGCCTTCCTGTTACCCAGCTCTGCATTGCCCTCATTGCCATCTCACATTTGGTTCACTGTCCTCTCTCTCTCCTTGTTATAGTCTCCCTTTTTCTCGCAGCTGGTTTCTGCCTCTCACTCTGGCCATGGTCTTCCTCTGGCCCTGACCCATCTACCTCCATGACTTTAACATTTCCTTGTATCTTTCAAACCCCTGTTACCCATACCCACCCTCATCCCTCGGCCCTGTCCCCACCCCCACCCCTATCCCAAGCCGGGACTTTCTTTCCCAGGCTGCCTTGCCCAAGGGAAAACTAAGCTTTACTAGGGACTCAACCAAGAATTCTGCAAGTGTAAGCTTCACAATATAGAAAGCTAAGTCTGAAACAGCTAAGGACCCTTCTAAGCCCACCATCACCCTGAAGCCTACCCTTCTGTCATTGTTGGTCCCTCACCTGTCACGCACTGGTGCCAGTCTTGCCTTGGATGTTCCGGGGAGAGCTGACAGAATGGAGAAGCTCCTAAGTGAGAGGCCCTTTGGCCTGGCCCCACCCCTCAAGCCCCGCCTACCTACACTGTGTTCTACCTCCGGTTCATCATCACTGTCACCAAGAAGGCCAGTGGCCAAACCGGGTACTGTGGCATGCCTGTAATCCCAGCACTTTGGGAGGCCAAGATAGGAGAATCATGAGTTCAAAGCCAGCCTCAGCAATGGCGAAGCGCTAAGCAACTCAGTGAGACCCTGTCTCTACATACAACACAAAATAGGGCTGGGGATGCTCAGTGGTCCAGTACCCCTGAGTTCAATCCCTGGTACCAAAAAAAAAAAAAAAAAAAAAGTCAGTAGCCAAACAGTAACCTAGACATAAGACAAAAGGAATAGAATTCTGTGATAAACAGACTTGACTCTTTGAGTCAAGAGGATGGGCATAAGAGGATGCACATCCTCCTCTCAAAATGTTTGTTAGCTTCTTTCCTTGTAGTCCATCTCTTTGAGATCCTACTCTTATATTTCTGTGGTTCTAGAGAAGATGTAGAGTGTAAACTGCTGAGTTGGGGGGTTAGTGAGAAAGTTCTGAAGAATGATACTGTGAATCAACATTTTCACAAGCAACTTCCAGCTTCTGACAGGTAAGGTTGGCACATGCTGTCCCAGCCCTTAGTGCTGGAGGGAGGAAGGTGCTAGGGTGAGGGCTGCTAAGCCATATGTGACCAGCAGGTGTCAGCACTGCACTGAACCACTTTAGAAACAAGCCTACAGACACTAGCCCTTGCAAGGACCCCAAAATGAGGGCAAGTTCTTGAATGAAGCAAAAATATTTACCATAAAGAATCTTACAATCTGGCCAGGGGAACTAAAGTTAATCGTATATAGCTATAATACAAGTCAAAAGTTAAACAATGCCATTAACCTTGTTTGTGGTGGGTCTTGCTATGTCAACCACATTGGTCTCTAATTCATGGGTTTAAGATGATCCTCCCACCTCTGCCTCAGCTTCTGAAACAGCTGGGACTACAGTTGTGCCATGCCCAGATCATTAATTTTTATCTATTCATTTATTTATTTTTGTACTGGGGATTGAACCCAGAGGTGCTTAACCACTTAGCCAAATCCCCAGCCCTTTTTAAAAAATATTCTATTTAGAGCCAGGGCCTTGCTGAGTTGCTTAGGGCCTCCTTAAATTGCTGAGGCTGAGGCTGGCTTTGAGCTTGAGTTCCTCATGGCTCATCCTCGTGAGTCACTGTGCCTGGATTTTTTTTTTTTTTTTTTTTTAATTACAGAGAATCAAACTCAGGACCTTACACCTTACACATGCTGGGCAAGCGCTCTACCATTGAACTAGACCACCAGCCCTGCAATTAATTTTAATAGAAGTTTAGAGGTTTAAAGAATTAAAGAGGGAAGCCGGGCATGGTGGCTCACGCTTGTAATCTCAGCACTTTGGGAGGCTGAGACAGGAGAATCGCAAGTTCAAAGCCAACCTTAGCAAGGGTGAGGCGCTAAGCAACTCAGTGAGACCCTGTCTCTACATAAAACACAAAATAGGGCTGGGGATGTGGCTCAGTGGTCGAGTACCCCTGAGTTCAATCCCTGGTACCAAAAAAAAAAAAAAAGAATTAAAGAGGGGCTGGGATTGTGGCTCAGCGGTAGAGCGCTTGCCTCGCATGCATGAGGCCCTGGGTTCGATCCTCAGCACCACATACATAGCAATAAAATAAAGACATTGTGTCCATCTATTAAAAAAAAAAAAGAAAGAGACTTAGATTAATTCTGATACAGCAGAAGAGTCTGACTTGCAAGGAGAGATTAAACTATTTTTTTTTTTTTGGTACTGGGGATAGAACTCAGGGGCACTCGACCACTGAGCCACATCCCCAGCCCTATTTTGTGTTTTATGTAGAGACAGGGTCTCACTGAGTTGCTTAGTGCCTCGCCGTTGCTGAGGCTGGCTTTGAACTCGCGATTCTCCTGTCTCAATCTCCCTAAGTGCTGGGATTACAGGCTTGAGCCACTGCGCCCGGCTGAGATTAAACTATTTAGTATCCAGAGATGGGGAAGAAATACTTCCCAGATGGTGGAACAACATAAGCACACACAGGGCATGCTCAGAAGTGGTGATCTAAGCCGGGCGTGGTTAATCTTAGAGATAAATAATTTATCCAAAGCCACTCTCCAGAAGGCAATCTAGGTCTTAATGACTTCAAATCATGTTTTTTAAAAGAATTTAGTGTTTGTTTTTTCTTTATTTGTTTTTTATGTTGTGCTGAGGATCAAACCCAGTGCCTCACCCATGCTAGGCAAGTGTTCTACCACTGAGCTACAATCCCAGCCCAAATCATATTTTTTTCCGCTGTATAATCCACAGGAAATTAATAGTACCTTTTTTTTAAATTAATCTATTTGAAACAGAATGAAGGTCATAAGTATAACTCAGTGGTATAGCACTTGTCCTGTATGCACAAAGCCCTGAGTTTGATTCCCAGCAATGAAAAAAAAAAAAAATTGAAACAGAATGAAAATGTTCAGAATGAAACAGTCCTACGTTTGGTTTAGCTAAGGTTTGGGTTTTAGTTTGTTTAGTTTTTGGTCCTGGAGATTGAAGGTCCTCAGCCTTATACAGGCTAAGCACAAGCCCTGCCACCGAGCCACACCCCAGCCCTGAGGTTTATGATAGTAAGGAACAGTACT
>CM053400.1:96800430-96819855 GCA_028644305.1 Xerus rutilus | reverse complement strand
AAAAAAAAAAAAATTGAAACAGAATGAAAATGTTCAGAATGAAACAGTCCTACGTTTGGTTTAGCTAAGGTTTGGGTTTTAGTTTGTTTAGTTTTTGGTCCTGGAGATTGAAGGTCCTCAGCCTTATACAGGCTAAGCACAAGCCCTGCCACCGAGCCACACCCCAGCCCTGAGGTTTATGATAGTAAGGAACAGTACTTCCCTATCAGTTCAGGAAGAGAACATTCGGTATGGTTTAAAGCAGTCAAGGAAGACTTCAGCCTGACATCACTGGAAATAGTTTGCAGCTTTTAATCTTTTTTTCCTTTTAATTTTTATGCATTTATTTCATCCTCTACTTACTGTATACCAGACATTATGACCAAATGCTGGGGATATAAAGATAAAATACAAGCTTCCTGTCATTAGACTAAGTGGTAAATACATATAAGAAATCCAAATGGAAGTATCTAATAAACAATTGCATGCATGAGTTTAGAGCTCAAGAGAAAGATCTGAGTTAAATACCTAGATTTTATGCTGAGTAACATGTAGATAATTTTTATAACTGTTGGTGTGGATTATCTTTACCAATGAGAATGTACGTGAATAAGAGGTAGCTATGGACATGCTTAGGGAACACCTAAGCATTAAGGAGAGGTCAGAGGAGGCTCAGAAAGGTCATATTAATAGAAGTTAACTCATTAATTAATTAATTAATTAATTAATTAATTTTTAATTTTTTTAAGTTGTTGATTGACCTTTATTTATTCATTTATTTATATGCAGTGCTGAGGATTGAACCCAGTGCCTCCCACATGCAAGGCAAGCGCTCTACCACTGAGCCACAATCCCAGCCCCTCATTCATTAATTTAATATATATATATGTTTATTAAATTTGTAGCCTCTCTCAAGAGGAAGAAGAACCACATGAGCCAAAAAAGAAGAGTATTCCAAGGGAGGAGAAAGGTCAACAAGGTCAAATGCCACAAAGAGGGTAAAAGGATGAAGACTGAAGAGCCATTCAGTGAATGTGACCAGGAGGTCATTGGTAGCCTTGATGATAGTAATCTCAGTGACTTGATGAGGGCAAAAACTAAAACTAGGGCTGAGTATGTACCTCACTGGTAAAGTGTTTACCTTGCATGTGTGAGACCCTGGACTCCATCCCCAGCACCACAAAACAAACACACAAATAACCCAAATCTAAGTAAAGGTTGGGGATGTAACTCAATGGTAGAGTGCTTGCCTCGCATGCTCCAAGGCCTGGATTCAATCTTCAGTATTCAAAACAAAACAAAATAAAACAAACAAAAACCTTAAATAGGAGAAACAGTACAAATGCATTGGGTTGTCCTAGTTTTCTTTTATACAGGTGTTAATCACTGAATTCATTTCTGCATATTGTAATTTGCTTCTATGTGCCAGCACTGTGCTAAATGGAAAAGATACAGAGGTAAGCAAGTCAGATAGACATACTATGTGGAGCTTACAGTGAAATGGACAGATCCGATTCCTCATTCACTGAGACCAAAGAGATGTGATGATGACAAGTGTATCTGTAGGAGGCAAAAAGTTGATAGAATCCTCATTTTATTGCTATTATATTTTTCTCTGAAGATGGATGTAGGTTCTATTGTAATGAGCAAGGAAGTGGTGAAGAAAGGAACTTTAGAAAAAAGTAGGAAGTTTGAAATAGTTACTTGTAGGAATTGGGAGAGGTGATTTTCCCAGTTTGGAGATCCTGAATTTATAAAGATTCCAACCGCCGGGCGTGGTGGCTCACGCTTGTAATCCCAGCACTTAGGGAGGCTGAGACAGGAGAATCGCGAATTCAAAGCCAGCCTCAGCAACGGCGAGGCACTAAGCAACTCAGTGAGACCCTGTCTCTACATAAAACACAAAATAGGGCTGGGGATGTGGCTCAGTGGTTGAGTGCCCCTGAGTTCAATCCCCAGTACCAAAAATAAAAATAAAAATAAAAAAAAAAAAAGATTCCAACCTATGGACTGTATGATTTTCTTCAGAACACCAGAGGAGTAGACAGAGAGTCATTTTGATTTCTCTTTTGAAATAACACTCACATTCATCTATTTCTTTCCATATGCAATGTTATCATTCTTAGATTGCCCCTCTGTCCTCATCCTTAGCCTTCTCTGTTTTCTTGCTGGCAGTTTCCTATTATCTTCTTGCTTAGAACCAAAAACATTTTTACAAAAGCCCCTTATTCTGGAACTTAAAATGATATTCTATTTCTATCAGATTGTTTTAACCTATCACCATGGTGTTCTAGGCCTTCCATAATTTGTATCCCTCCTCCCCTTTCCCCTGCTTCTAACTAATGCTAGCCCTGTGTATCAACCTCATATGACCTTTTGCAATTCATGCTTCAGGCTCCATGCTCACCAAGTAAGAATTTTTGCTTAAGCAATGTCCCGTGGAACATTTTCTCCTTTATCCAAGGCAATTCCCACCAAAGGTCCTTTGTCCTATTTGATAAAATGCATCCAACATCTTTCCCTGCAGTCATTATGAAGAATATTTATTTCTTTTACATTTAGGAATTTATGCTCATTGTAGCTTTTTTAAAAAAATATTTATTTTTAGTTGTAGGTGGACACAATATTTTTATTTTATTTTTATGTGGTGCTGAGGATCGAACCCAGTGCCTCCCGCGTGCTAGGCGAACACACTACCACTGTGCCATAACCCCAGCCCTCATTGTAGCTTTTTTGTTTGTTTGTTTGAGACATGGCATTGCTTTTCATCCATTTAATATAATAAATCTTGTTTTAATTCAAATAGGTGGTCATTTTCTTCAGGACTGGGATCACATCCCTCAGAAGATGGTATAGTAGATTGGGCCTGAAGTGTTTCAAATTTATTGTATTGAAATGAGATTTGAACTAGGCCCTATAACTTTAAATGAATTATGCATTAGTCTCCATTCATAAATAATCCAAAAACAACATTTGAGTACCTCAGCCCCTCAGCCTTTGCTAGGAGCAGAAAAGATTTTCTTTAACCTTTGAATACCTCTAAATTTTTTTTCCAGTGCTGGTGACCAAACCCAGGGTCTTGCACATGCTAGACAGGTGCTCTACCACTGAACTGCATCTCCAGCTCTTGAGTGCTTGTAAATTGCAAGGTAGCCTTCTCCCAAAACTTATTTCCAGTTTTTAAAACAACCTCTAATTTGGGTTGGGGTTGCGGCTCAGTGGTGGAGCACTTGCCAACATGTATGAGGCACTGGGTTCAATTCTCAGCACTACATAAAAAATAAATAAAATAAAGGTATTTTATCCATCTATTAAAAAAAAACCTCCTAATTCAACTGTCCATTGAATTTCCTTAAACTTAAGACTCCTCAGCTGTTAATCTTGGGTGGACGTTGTTCCATTGTTGCTGATTGTGTTTATCTCACTAGTTCACTTCGCTTTAAATCTCTGTTGTCTGCCTCTCTCTTTCTCTCTTTCTCTTTATATGTGTGTGTCTTGCTCACTCACTGTGGGGCTTAGCCCAGTTGGTGATGTTGTCTACCCTGATCCCAGTCTAGTTGAGGCTGGTGTGGAAATGGTAAATCTAATCCCTCCTTTCTTATAGTTCAGAGACCAAGAAGTGGGTAGAAGTGCCCACTCTGATAACACTATTGGAGAATGCCCGTGTCTCCCAGGCCACCTACTTTCCTGGGAATTTTGAGAATGTCTTTCCTCCCTGCCCCACACAGGGAAGAATCCTAGCAGGCAATACCAACACGATTCTGGAGACCACACGATTCTGTCTGAAGTAGTCTCATTCTTCCTCCTCACTAACATTCCTAGAACCAAATGGTTTTTATGGAGGGTGGGGATGGAGAAGGAGCAGTTCAGCTATTTGGAGAGATGTCTAGGGCTCTTTGATGAATCTTGTGCCTACTGGGCACTATGGGTTAGGGTTGGTCATTTTCTCTTTTAGTTCTTTATGGTACTCCTCTTTCTGTGGATTCTCTGAATCAATTATTCTTGGTCTCCACATCTCTCTTTTGGCTTCAGTCACTCTCACCTGTCTTCTTTCATCAACCAACAGCCTGACTGCCAACCACCCTAGCTTCCTGGTTCCTTAGTTCCTGGTGTGGTGACCCAAGCCCATCCTGCTTTGACTGTAGAGGTGGGAGGTGAGGAGATGATGTGGACAAAAAACCTCCCAAGGGGACTTCTCTTTCCTTTCCCAGGTCTCTAACCCCCAAGAACATGCTAGGCCTCCTCATCGAGGTCAGGAGGAATCAGAAGAGGTACATGGAAAGAAATAAGGAGACAGAGGTAAAAAGCATGAAGAGGAGGAATGGAAAGATGGGGCAAAGCAGGGGAGAGGCGAGAGACTCCCTAGGGAATAGGGTCGCCAAAGCCATAGAGGGGAAGTGAGGGAGGATCAGGCAGGCTCTGACGGCCCAGCCCCCTGGAGGCCTCCGGGTTTCCTGTCTCTCTTCTCTTAGCTTTTCTCTTTCCTTCTTGTGACATTTCTCAAGGCCTCTCCCCTGTCGGCCTGTCTATTTCTGTGTTTCTTTTCCTCTGTTCGGGTCTCAGCAACAATCCATGGGTCTCTCCATCTCGCTCCAGTCTCTGGTCTTCAGCTCGCCCTCCCCGCCTCGTTCTCTGGGTGGACGATGCTCCTGGAGCCACTCCCCCGAGAAGTGCTATTGGCGAAGAGGTGGCGAGAAGGCGGTGTCTAGCGGACCTCTGAAGACTCGATTAGTTGTGGCGACCAGGAGGCGGGCCGGAGGCGGGTCCAGCCAGGAGGCGGGCGGGGCGGCTGGGGCCGAGCCCAGAGCTCCGGGCGGTCGCATTGTTTTCCTCCGCGGATCCGCGGCGGGAGTGGGGGCTGCGACTCGGACCCAGGGCTGTCGTGAGCTGACAGTTCCTCGGAGCCCACATCCAAGCATCATCCAATTGGGACAAAAGTCATATCTCGCCTGAGCGCCAACCACAGACAGAACTCTACGCTGCGCGGGGCTGCTGGCCACCCGCTACGATCTCGATCCCGCTAACCCGGATCTCGGAGCAAGTACCCCAGGGCAGAATGGGGTTGAAGGGAGGCGGGGAGGGACCGGGGCTCCTCAGGTAAGGGGCAAGCATACAAAGTGCTAGGGAGATCAAGGAGGATACCAGGGCGCTATGCGCCCGGCTGGCAGAGAGGGTCGGCGGAGTTGGGGCGCACTGGGGAGAAGGGGACTGTAGCCAAGCACCGTCACTGCACTGTTGGGTTCAGGTCTGCGCTCCTCTTTCGACTGGTCCTTCTCCGAGTCGCGTCCCACTGGATTAGGGAACAAGAGGGGGATTTTTTGAGGCACGCACCGTACAGAGGGTGGAAAACCTGGTCCCTTGCCTTCCCCTCAGGGTAAATAAGGTTCTAAGACTTGGAGAACCAGACCCTCTAGTTGCCCCCGCGGGGATGGAAAGCGGAATTCGTCGTTCTGGACTTCGGTGTCAGGGCTGCACCTTCGTCCTTGTGCAAGTAGGAGTCTGAGCACCCTCTTGGGGGTTGGCTTGAGCACAGAGTCAGAGAAAGGGGCCCCCGAGAAACATCGGTCCCAGCTCCTATCTCCTTCCTTCACCCCACTCGGCCCAGGGCTTTGTTAGACTAGTCTCTCAAGGAGAGAAGCCGAGCTGGCGACTACATCCAAGCTCACCGACCCGTTCAGCGCCGGCCTGGGGCCCGCCCTCGTCGGTTCCCAGCCTCTGGCCCTGTCCCTAGCTTGCGAGACCCGCCTCCGCTCCCCAACCCCCGCTCTCGTCCCCACTCAGTCTGAGCTTGCAGGAGGCCCCTTCAGCCCCTCCTCCCGCTAACGTGGCTTTGGGACCCGGTCCCGGCCCAGACTCTGCTACCCGCCCCTCCTCGGAGCCCCGGATCCAGTGAGGGGGAGACACGTCGAGCCCCTGGCCCCAGGCCCAGCTCATGCGAAGCTCTAGACACCTGGATTATCCTC
Organism: Xerus rutilus; assembly: GCA_028644305.1. NCBI lineage: Eukaryota > Metazoa > Chordata > Mammalia > Rodentia > Sciuridae > Xerus > Xerus rutilus. The sequence goes on along the minus strand of CM053400.1, from coordinate 96,813,913 downwards.
GTTGGGGGCTGGGTGGGAGGGAGGATAGGTGCGGAACCTGGGGCTGAGAGCGAAGGGTTGAGGAAAGGTCTCGGAGAACGGAACGCGTCTGATCCGTGAGGCTTTTCAGGGCACCCCAGCTCCCCCTGAGGAAGGTGGACCCGGGCAGGCGACCAGCCCGGGGCTTCCAGCTATTGTCCCCAGCCCGGTCTCTTCTACCCCAACCCTTCCCCATCTCTGCTAGACTCTGGCTATGACCTCTGCCACTCCCCAGAGGTGGTTGCCCGGCCTGGAGAGAGGACTGTTTCCTCTTCCCATCAAGGAGAGGTTCTAGAAGGGGGAGAAAGAATTGGCCAGGTCTCTCCGTGCAATTCCTCCAGGTCTCAGTAACCTTCTCCCCAAGTCAAAGGTTGAGTAGGAAGTACCCAGATGCTACTCCCCCAAAACATCTTATGAAAAACCCTCTTAAAGATGTGCCACAGTGGAGTCTAGGGGCCAAGGCAAAGGCAGACTAAGTGTTTTTAGAGGCTGGACTAATCCAAGTATATAGTGGGGGTCTGGTGAAGAGAGGTTAGGTGAGAGGGAGGCAGGGCCTGCTTTCTCAGGAAAGAAGGAAGAGGTTGGGGGTGCTTGCTATCAGAGCATTTTGCTGGAAATGAAGAGCATGCAAATGAAATGCAAATTAGCCTCTATTGTCCTTAGCTAGGGCGCTTTTGCTAAGAAGGCTGTTGGATTCTGAAGATTTTAACATGGGAGTGGTCTTCATGCCCCACAAACTCTCCCAATTACCCCTTTCCCCAAGGCTGGCCTTGCAGTTCCAGGAGTTTCTGACTAAGGACTATCCCCTGCCCTGGTATCTCTGGGCAAGAAGCTGCCAGCACCTTTAAAACCAAACTAAATGTCATCTCCCCTCCCCCTCTTCCAAAGCAGCATCTCCCCTACACTAGAAGACTTTTCCTGAATTTTCACATTTACTTGTAAGAGATTCAGTGCGGGAGGAGTAACTCAGTCTCTTCCCTCCTTTTGTCCCTTCTTCCATCAGGTCAGAGGTCTCCTATTCCCTTCAGAGGTCTCCTAACCCCTCTGATCCGATCCCTGTAGGAGTTACCACCCCAGGTAAGGAAAGGGCCATAGCTCCTGAGAGCAGGGGATAGAGCAGGCGCATCCAGGGAACAGGAAGAGGGTCTGGCTGTTCTCCACACTTGCCAGCCAGAGACCAAAGTAGTTTCCAGGGTGAAGATACCAGTTGCCCAGGGCAACTTGAGGGAGGGGGGCAGATAAGAGAGCATAGGAGACAAGCTGTGTCCCTTTCCCTTCCCCTGGGAGTTCCAGCATCCGGAAACATGGGATGGGGGAGGGAGGCTGGCTCAGCCTTTCAACACCAGAGGGTCTTTAGCTAACCAACTGTTCTGCCCCTGGGGAAGGGGGTCATCATTAGGTGTTCCTACCCTCTCCTCTCCTCCAGCTCTCTTGGGGCCCCACCTGACGTCAGCCTTCCCACCAGTGACGCTGGATTGGGGGTGGGGGGGACACTTGGGTCCTGGCTTCAAGAGTAGAATTATTGGGGAGATGGAAGGGGGCTGGGCCTGTAAGCCTAGGGTTTCTCCTTTAGGGGACATGGTGGGAAGGGCAACTAAAGATTGTTGTGATCCCTTCACAAAGAAAGGATTCTTCCTGACCTGATTTCCGGAGCCTCCTCAACCCCTCACTTCAGTTTCAGGAGAAGGCAGGAAGCTGGTGTGCATCTCCCACTGGGGGACCAGCCAGGATCAGCTGGCTGGGGGAGGCTGATGGGTGGGAATAAAACCTGTCTCATTATCCCCTCCACTATATCCATCTTTTCCAGGACTTTGGGCTACAATTGCTTGTCATTTAATTATTTATATTTCAATTTTAGAGACAGCCTGATGAGGAAAGAAAAGGAAAGAGGGGCATATTCCACTATTTCCCCTCACCATTCCCTTCTATCCCTGGCTCTCATAGAGGGCCAGTCTACTACTGACCCCCACCCCCATCAAGTACATGCACTGGTTCTTTAGAGCCAGGGAGGGAACAGGGGGCTAGGAGAGGCTGGAGGGGGCATAGTGGTCGAGGAGACAGCTGCAGCCAGAGCTAAATTTAGCCTCTGATCTGGCTTTGATGCAGATTCATTTTTGGCCAAGACGCACCCCCCCCCACTTCAACTCTCCTCCCTGCCCAGCTTTTTCCTTAGCAGTGGGAAGGGCCCCCTGGAGCATGAGCTTAGACCAGGAAAATGACCCCAGGCTGCCCCCCTACTCTGTTCTTCCTGGATCCTAGAGGACCATGGCTGCTGCACAGCTGCCTCAGCCTGGGCACAGTGCCTGAGTCACTCCCAGTGTGGGGTGGGGGTCTGTGAGGGAGAGAGAAGCAGACTTGGTGCCCTTTTTCTCCTCTCAGTGCCAAGGAGTCACTATTTATAATGTTAAGGCTTCAGTGTCTAATTATAGCTGAGAAGGGGTTAACACCAGGGGGGCCAGGAGGTGTCACCTACCGAATGTCCCAGACCCAATCAGAAGAGAAAAGGAAAGGCTGAGTGAGAAGCCTGAGAGGGATAGCGGGTATGTCCTGTCCTTACCTGGGGTCATGAAGGCAGGCGTCACACTAGCCAGTTTGGGCCAGTTGGAGAGGCAAGATTCTTGAGTGACAGTGACAGCTGGCTGGGACTAGGATAGAGCAGCAGAGAGGGTTCTTTCCCCCACCCCACAGGGTCTTCTGGGGATAGACCTGGGAGAGAAGCCTGTCTGCATTAAGAGTGGAGGGAACTTGGGCCCTTCCCCCACTTTTCTCTGTTTTTCCTTTCAGGGCCAGCATATGGGTGAAGGGGCACCCCCTGGGGCCTGAGCCGCCCCACACAGGATGCTCCGTGTCCCCTACTTCATGCCCTTGCTGCTACTCCTGCTGCTGCTCTCACTTTCCTATACCCAAGCCACTTTTCCCCAGGACCCCCTCCCTCTGTTGATCTCTGATCTACAAGGTGAGTGACCTTTTCCACCCCACTCCTCTCTGTGAGTAAGTACAGGTGAGGCCAACATGGGATACAAGGTGGGAGAAGGCCCCCAGCCTCAAAGAATCTAACACCCTGAGCAGCCAAGGGGAACAAGCAGGCAGAGGAGGCTGGTGCCTCAGGTTCATTCTTTCTCTTCTTTGGGACTATTTTCTTCACTTAGAGACAGTGTGGTTTGATGGTTAAAAATGTCCTCTTAGGGCTGGGGCTGGGGCTCAGTGGCAGAGTGCTTGCCTAGCATGTGTGAGGAACTGGGTTTGATCCTTAGCACCACATAAAAAAAAAAAAAGCAAATAAAATAAAGGCATCTGTCCATCTAAAACTACAAAAAAAACCAAAAAGTCTTCTTAGCCAGGTAGGGTGGTGCACACCTGAGCTACACTAAGTGGTAAAGCACCCTTGGGTTCAATCCCCAGTGCCGTGAAAAAGGTGGTGGTATGGGGGGGTGGCACATGGTGACACATGCCTGAAATCCCAGTGACTCCCAGTGAGGCAAGTTCCATAATAACTTTAGTAAGACCCTGTCTTAAAATAAAAACAAAAAGAACTGGGGATGTAGCTGAGTTGTAGAGAACCTCTGGGTTCAATACAGAAAAAAGAAATAAAATACAAAAATAAAAAGAAGTGGGGCTTGGTGGCACGTTCTTGTAATCCCAGCAACTTGAGAGGTAGGTAAGATAGGAGGATCACAAGTTCCAGGCCAGCCTCAGCAATTTAGCAAGGCCCTAAGCAACTTAGTGAGATCCTGTCTCAAAATAAAAAGGGCCAAGCCGGGCGCGGTGGCGCAAGCCTGTAATCCCAGCACTTTGGGAGGCTGAGACAGGAGAATCGCGAGTTCAAAGCCAGCCTCAGCTACAGCGAGGCGCTAAGCAACTCAGTGAGACTCTACATAAAACACAAATATAGTGCCAGGGATGTGGCTCAGTGGTCTAGAGCCCCTAAGTTCAATCCCCAATACCAAAAAAACAAGGGGGGGGCTAAGGCTGGGGTTGTAGCTCAGTGGTAGAGCACTTTCCTAGCATGTGTAAGGCACTGGCTTCTATTCTTCAGCACTGCATATAAAAAAATAAAGGTCCATCAAAAACTATAAAAAAAATAAATAAAAAGGACAAGTGGTAAAAGACCCCTGGGCTAAATCCCAAGTGCAAAATATATAAAATAAAATAAATAAAAAGGACTGGGGGTAGAATACTTGCCTATCATGCATAAGGCCTTGGGTTAGATCCCTAGCACCACAAAACAATAAAAGGTGAACTCACAGCCGGAGCTAACCTTAGCAAGTTTGCATTCCTGCTAAGCTTCTCACTAACTGAGTGACCTTGGTTAAGATTATTTAACCTTTCTTTGCCTCAGTCTCCTCATGTGCAAAATGAAGATAATAATAGTGTTCTACCTCATGGACTTATTTAGGGATTAAATGAGGTAATACATGTAAAATGATGAGAACACTGTCTTACATAAACTAAATGCTTTGTATTTATTTGTTATTATTCTTAGCTACAGAATGAAAGCCTGGTTCCCAACACCTCCTTTTCTACCACTTGTACCACCACTAAGCCTAGGTCTTACCATGATGAAAACGATAAGACCACTTTTTCTGAGAACTTTTATCTGTTTGCAGTCCCTGTTATATATGTAGGATTTAGAGTAATTTTAAGGATGGAGGAACTGCAATTGGGTTATTCGAAGTAATTGCTGGGGAATAGATGAGAACAGCAAATACTTACATGTGCCAGATGCAATTCTAAGCACTTTATGTTAAATCATCTATCCCTGGACCCTGAAGCTCTCTGTGAACACTGATGACTGTGGTTTCCGTAATCCGGCCAGGTGGATGCTGGAGTTGGTCAGGAAAGGCAAAAACCCTGGAGGGCTGAGGTGACCTGTGAAGACCCTTGAGGGGAGAGTGCAGAGAGGGCTGGGAGAAATGGAGGAAGTAAATGCTCCAGATGGGACAGCATACAAGGTGGGTGGGGAATTGTTAACCCAACAGCAGTTCCAAGAAAGGACTGGACTCAGCTCTAGAATCATACAGATCTATATCTAAATGAGCTCATGCAGTTCCCTTAATGTCCTGAGCCTCAGGCTCCTCATCTGCAAAATGGGGTCAATGTTAGTATTTATCTCATAGGGTTAATGTACTAAGTGAGATCTAAAGTGCTAACACAAGCTGGTCACAGTGGTGCACACCTGTAATCCCAGCAACTTGGGAGGCTAAGGCAGGAAACTCATAAGTTTGAGGCCAGACTTAGCAACTTAGTGAGGACCTCGACAACTTAGCAAGACCCTATCTCAAAATAAAAAATAAAAAGGGGCCGGAAGCAGTGGCATATGCCTATAATCCCAGAGGCTTGGGAGGCTGAGGCAGGAGGATCACAAGTTCAAAGCCAGCCTCAGCAACTTAGTGAGGCCCCAAGCAACTTAGACCCTGTCTCAAAATAAAACATAAAAAGGGCTGGGGATATGGCTCACTGGTTAAATGCCTTTGGGTTCAATCCTTGGTACCAAATAAATAAATAAATTTGAAAAATAAATAAATAATAAAAAGGGGTCTGGGGATATAGCTCAGTGGTAGAGCACCGCTGGGTTCAATCCTCAGTACCAAAAAAGTAAATAATTAAAATACAGTGCTAACATAGTGCTTGACAGAGATTAATTAAGTGCTCAGTGTTACTGGTATTATTTTTATTAATAGCTTTTGGTCTCCTCTTACAAACCCTGTGCATGGCTGGGTTTCATGTGGTTGTAGAGGGTGTTGGGGAAGTGTGTGTGTCTTGGCTGGCCTTCAGCACTTCATCTGTCTATGTCCTCTAGGTATTTCCCCATTATCCTGGTTCCGGGGCCTGGAGGACGATGCTGTGGCTGCAGAACTTGGGCTAGACTTTCAGAGATTCCTGACCTTGAACCGGACCTTGCTAGTGGCTGCCCGGTAAACTGGCCAAGGCACAGTTGTGGGGCAGACATGCATGCTCCTGGGCAGACATGGGACCTGCATGGCCACTGCAGCATCTTGCAGGGGACACATGCAGGTGCACAAGCCATGAGACACGGATATGCTTGGACCCACAGCACACATGCCAAGGCATGGAATAAAGGGAGGGTAGGGAGCAGGAGGTCTGTGTGGTTTGTCCCTGAGCAGGTGACCATGGATAAGGTGGGGGGCTAGGGAGCTCAGGTGGGGCACCTTGGCTCAGCTCTGATCCTTCTTACCTACCCCTTCAGGGAACACGTTTTCTCCTTCGATCTGCAAGCCCAAGAAGAAGGGGAGGGGCTGGTGCCCAACAAGGTGAGGGGGCTGTGTGGGAGCAGGTGCAGGCATGGAGATGAGGCTGGGAAAGGTCTAACGGGGGTCAAGTGGGTGGGAAGAAGGATCTGAAAAGAGCCATAATGTGAGGTGAGGGGAGTCCAGATAGCCTCACAATTTTCCTTCTTCTATTTCTCCCTTCAGTATCTAACATGGAGGAGTCAAGATATGGAGAACTGTGCTGTCCGGGGAAAGCTGATGGTGAGGAATAGAATGAGAATCTAGAGGGAGAAAGAGGCATCTAGCCTCTGCCCAAGTGGTCTTCTACCATGCCGAAATTCCTACCCACTTTTCCATCTGAGGCCACCGAGAACAATGGGAAGGAAAGAGGGTTAATGCTTTCTAGTTCCCTTTATATTCCTCACAAAAAAGGAAAATGAAGCTCAGAGAGGCCAAAGGACTTGCAAAAGGCTGTAGGGCTAGCAAATGGTGTAGCTGGGACTTTATCCCACATCATTCTGATTGGCTCAAGGGTAATAAGCCTAACTTCTTGTGACCCCTAGTCCCAGTCCCAGCAACCTGTCACTGACCTAGAATTTTGGGTTCTCTAGGACGAGTGCTACAACTACATTCGTGTTCTCGTTCCCTGGGACTCCCAGACGCTCCTTGCCTGTGGAACGAACTCATTCAGCCCTGTGTGCCGCAGCTATGGGGTACAAAGAAGAGGGTGGGGGGTAGGACTGGTCGGGAGGAGAACTCATACTGGGCAATCAGTTCAATGGGAAGGGACCAAGAACAAGGGTCAAGGAATGGGAGTGCCCAGAATGCAAGGGTCCAGAAGGGGTCAGGGAAGGAGCAAGGGGGACATAAGGGAGTGGGTATGGAGCCTGACTCGAAGACCCCAAGGATTCTAGCAACCTGCTCCCTCTGCCCCCAGATAACTTCACTGCAGCAGGAGGGTGAGGAGCTGAGCGGGCAGGCTCGATGCCCATTTGATGCTACCCAGTCCAATGTGGCCATCTTTGCAGGTGTGCACCTGGGCATGTGGCTGGAGGGAGTTCCCACCTTACATCTCTGCTAACCTAGTCTTTCCCCTGTGTCTCTGAGTGGAGGGTTGAGGTAGGGGCCAGGGCCAGGGCCAGGTAGGGGTGTGGATGGCCAAATAAGATGCAGAATGCAGACCTGTGAGCTCTCCCCTGACCTCACCTACCCATCCCTCCAGAGGGCAGCCTGTACTCAGCCACAGCTGCGGATTTCCAGGCTAGTGATGCTGTTGTTTACAGAAGCCTTGGGCCTCAGCCCCCGCTCCGCTCCGCCAAGTACGACTCCAAGTGGCTACGAGGTCAGGGAGGACCTGGGGGAGGAAGACTGTTCTTGGGGTGGAGGTGCAGAGAGAGGACTGTGTGGGGAGCAGGCAGAGGGTGTGGTGGCATGCTCATATATGCAATGGGGAGAGGAATTTCTGGGCAGGTATAGATACTCTTCCATACCTTTTCCTGTCACTCCCCACCTTAGAGCCACACTTTGTCCATGCCTTGGAACATGGAGACCATGTCTACTTCTTCTTCCGAGAGGTCTCTGTGGAGGATGCCCGGCTGGGGAGGGTAAGAAGATGGGCACCAGGGGTGGGTAGCTGGAGGGTTCTTTTGGGTTGAAGGAGCCAGTGTGTCTGGGTAAGGTTCTGGGACCCTAATCTGCATAGCGCAACCTGGACTCTGAGCCCTCAACTTTGAATGGCCCCCAACTCTACCCTCACATTCAGCTGTGATCTTCATCCTGACCCACACTGACCTACCATGCCATACCCTTAGCTGCATCCTGACCCACACTGACCTACCATGCCATACCCTTAGTTGCAACCTTAACCTTTGTCTCTTGGTGCTCTTAACTCACCACCTTCCTCTCAGCCAGTTGACTCTGGCTCTCTCTCACTTTCCTCTTCCCCACTGTCACAGGTGCAGTTCTCCCGGGTGGCCCGTGTGTGTAAACGTGACATGGGTGGCTCACCTCGGGCCTTGGACCGCCATTGGACATCCTTCCTGAAGCTGCGGCTCAACTGCTCTGTCCCTGGGGATTCTACCTTCTATTTTGACGTCTTGCAGGCCTTGACTGGGCCTATGAACCTGCATGGCCGTTCTGCTCTCTTTGGAGTCTTTACCACACAGACCAATAGGTTGGTACCAAGCTGACTAGTGTGACTCAATTGGTTCCCTGTCTCACCAACATCCAAACTCCCTTCTCAAAGCCTACTAAAATGAGCCAAGTGTGTTGGTGCACACCTGTCATCCCAGCTACTTGGGCAGCTGAGACAGGAGGACCACAAGTTTGAGGCCAGTCTCAGCAAGACTCTGTCTCAAAATAAAAAATAAAAAGGTCTGGATGTAGCTCAGTGGTAGAGCTCCCTGGTTTCAATCCCCAGTACCACCCCTGCACCCTCCCAAAAAACCCCGATGAGGGCAGTGAAAGAAAGTTTTAAGTAAAACCAGTTTGCTGCCCACCTTTTGTTCTGGCAGCATGGCACCCAGGGCCCGTCTCCTAATATGGTGTGTAATGGGAGGCTACCATTTCCCACCTGGGAGGAGCTGTGCAGTCCCTCTCAACCAACATTTATCGTGCATTTTTTTTTTCTGGCTCCCTACAGCATTCCTGGCTCTGCAGTCTGTGCCTTTTACCTGGATGACATTGAGCGTGGGTTTGAGGGCAAGTTCAAGGAGCAGAGGAGTCTGGATGGTGCCTGGACCCCTGTGTCTGAGGACAGGGTCCCCTCGCCCAGGTACCCAGGATAGGGGTGGCTTTTGTGGGACAGAAGTAAGCAGTATCTACTCCCAAGATGGGATAGGGATGAGGGGTAAGGTGTCCAAGGCCTGGGAGGGGGCTTAGCGGTGGGTTGGCCATGGGACTGAGGAGCCGCAACAGGGATGGGAAACAGTTGTACAAGAGTCTGCATGGAGGGCACAGGGGATACCAACCATTTCTGGAGCAGTGGTGGGACACAGAACTTAACTGAGCCCAAGTTCTCTGCACTGAGGCAGCCCCTTCTCGTGTGCCCACTAGGCCAGGATCCTGTGCAGGTGTGGGTGGAGCTGCCCTCTTCTCCTCTTCTCGAGATCTTCCCGATGATGTCCTGACCTTCATCAAGGCTCACCCACTGCTAGACCCTGCTGTGCCACCTGCCACCCATCAACCTCTCCTCACTTTCACTAGCAGGTATAGGGCTAAAACCACTAGCTACCACCTCCTGCCCTCAGCCCCTCTCCTCTTTCTCTGACCCCACAAGGTAAATCACATGATGAGTACTTCATGGGAGGAAGTACTCATGAAGGTGGAAGGGAGAGAGCTAAGAAGGGAACCCTGGAGCAAGGGGACAGGATGTAGGAATGGGAAACAGAGGACACCTGGGCTCTCTTTGAATGTTCAAGCTTCCACTGAACAGGTTTTCTTGACCTGAGTCCTATTGCTTCAGGGCTCTACTGACCCAGGTAGCTGTGGATGGCACGGCTGGTCCCCACAGAAACACCACTGTCCTGTTCCTTGGGTCCAATGATGGTACAGTGCTGAAGGTGCTGCCCCCAGGGGGGAGACTTGGACGACTTGAACCTATCCTATTGGAGGAGATTGATACCTACAGCCCCTCCCGGTGAGACCTTTGGAAGGCTGGCCCCTGCAGATCTAGAGTGGGATTGGCGGTGGCAGATGGGGATGTGGGAATGGCTTGGGAATTCCAACATTGGGTTTTTTTTTGTTTTAAATATTTTTTTAGTGGTAGATGGACACAATATTTTTACTTTATTTTTATGTGGTGCTGAGGATTGAACCCAGTGCCTCACGCATGCAAGGCAAGCGCTCTACTGCTGAGCTTACAGTCCCAGCCCCAACATTGTTTTTTTTAGGACAGGAGCTGTTGGGTGGAGAAAGGGGCTTGGTGAAAATACCAGATACTGAGTTGGGGCAAGGTCATCCCATGGATTGTGCTTAGTTGCTCGTGCACCTCCTTATCTTCTGCTCATCAATTCTCCAAGGGAAAGGTAGCCTCACCTGCCCCAGTCTGATTCCTCTTGGCTTCAACTCTAGGTGCAGTGGGAAGCGATCAGCCCAAACAGCACGACAGATCATAGGGCTGGAGCTGGACACTGAGGGTCACAGACTCTTTGTGGCTTTTTCTGGCTGTATTCTCTACCTCCCTCTCAGCCGCTGTGCCCGGCATGGGGCCTGTCAGAGGTAAGAGGGGCCTGAAGCCTGGCACTGCCTGGGTAAGTTTCCTGGGCCAGCAGTAGCACAGAAAGAACCATAGGTGGCAGGCAGATATAGGGGATGTTTGGGGTGAAAGAGTGCTTTAGGCATTCTGAAGGTGGGCTACAACCAGGGTCTGGAGTAGAGATTGGGGCAGATGTGATGGGAATATAGAGCTGGGAGTCTCCTGTAAACCAAGGTGAGAGAAGAGGCAGCGGAATGGAGTGGAGTCCCAGACTCACGTGACTCAGTTTCCCCTAGGAGCTGTTTGGCTTCTCAGGACCCATACTGTGGATGGCATAGTTCCAGAGGTTGTGTGGATATCAGGAGAACTGGTGGGTAAGTAAGGAGCCCCTAAAACTTCAGAGGATTACATTCCTTACCACTAAGAGAGGGCCAGGGTGCAAGATGGGGACAAGGTATAGAACTGCCCTGAGCCACTTCCTTTTTTTCCTAGGACTGATGTGGATCAGGTTGGCAACCAGGAATTCACAGAGCATGGTGACTGCCAAGGTAAAAAGCAGGGGTGGCGACAGCTGCAGCCAAAGGTGCACATGGTTCTGATAGCCACAGACAGCATCCCAGGCGTGGGTTTTTGTCTTTTGTGCCTTCTGTGGCACAGTTCCCTCCATCAGTTCTTCATGAAGCTTCCCTCTGACCCCATCTTCACCCTCTTTCTCCCATCTTCATAGATGGAGCTACTGGGAGTCAGTCAGGCCCTGGGGATTCTGCTTATGGTGAGTATTCTTGTTCCAGCTTCACTTTCCCTTGCTTAGCTCACACACCCAAGTCTGTGTCCCATGGCAGCAGCAGACCAGTACCCTGAATACCCCAAGTCTCAGAAAAGGTCAGGATCCTCCTGATACCCAGCATATAGCTCAGTGCTTGGATACAGTAGGATGCTTAATAAATGGTTTATAAACAAATAAATCAAAGAATGTCCTGCATGGCTAGCCCTTCCCCATGCCCAGAGGAGAGCAGAAGATAAAGTTCTGGACTCTTGGGTTCCAAAGTGGGAGGGGTCCCCTGGGTGGGTGTTGGGGGAGAGCAGGAGCCTCACTGGCTCTGACCTGGTCTTTGTCACCAGTGTTTCTGGGTCCTGGCCCTTCCCCTGAGACCCCCAGTTCCCCCAGTGATGCCCACCCTGGGCCCCAGTCTTCCACTCTTGGAGCTCACACTCAGGGTAAGGGGGTTAAATTGGGAGGGACAGGAGTGAAGTGTGGGGCTGCTGACTCTTGGAGAGTTCTAAGCGTGGCACTGACTGGTGTTTGGTCTCTAACGCCTGTTTGGAGCCTCCCTTCCCGGATGCCCCACCTCCTTCTGCACGGACAGTTTGGCAGTTGTTCTTGGCATGGCTACAGGGGCCAGAACTGGGCTGGGGACTCCCCAGGCCCATGCTCTAGCCTGTGTGTGAGGGGTTGTGCGTTGGATTGCGTGTGTTGAGAGGTGAGGGGAGGTGAATCCCGAGGAAGGAAGGTCAAAGCCGTGGGGAGTGAAGCCCAGGAGCACGGGAGGTGGTAGAGAACCCTCTAAGCCTAGCCACGTTCTGCATCCCCTACCCTAGGCTGCCCTAGGCTGAGCCTCCCTTCTCCCTCTGGGCTGGCAGGTGTGCGCCGGGACCTCCTCCCAGCTTCGGCTTCCCGCTCGGTCCCGATACCACTCCTCTTGGCCAGTGTAGCCGCAGCCTTCGCACTGGGCGCCTCAGTCTCTGGCCTCCTGGTCTCCTGTGCTTGTCGCAGAGCCCACCGACGTCGGAGCAAAGACATCGAGACTCCAGGGCTCCCACGACCTCTCTCCCTCCGCAGTCTGGCCCGCCTGCACGGTAGTGGCCCAGAGCCCCCACCACCATCCAAGGACGGAGAAGCAGCGCAGACGCCACAGCTCTACACCACCTTCCTGCCTCCCTCCGAGGGAGGAGCCCCGCCAGAGCTGGCCTGTCTGCCCACCCCAGAGTCCACCCCAGAACTGCCCGTCAAGCATCTCCGCGCCGCAGGTCCCTGGGAGTGGAACCAGAATGGGAACAACGCCAAGGAGGGCTCAGGCCGAGCCCGGGGCAGCAACGCGGCGGGCGGGTCCGCGCCGCGGGTGCTAGTGAGGCCGCCTCCTCCGGGCTGTCCCGGGCAGGCGGTGGAAGTCACCACTCTGGAGGAACTGCTGCGCTACCTGCACGGCCCTCAGCCACCCAGGAAGGGCACTGAGCCATCAGCCCCTGCCTCTGCAGCTTTTACCTCACGGGCGCTCCCGCCAGAGCCTGTTCCCGCCCCCACCCTGTTTGCGGACTCCAGTCCCCTCCCTCGAGAGTGCGTGCCGCCACTAAGGCTGGACGTGCCCCCCGAGGGCAAGTGCGTGGCTCCCAGCACACGTCCAGCGCTCTCGGCCCCAGCTCCCCGCCTAGGGGTTGGGGGGAGCCGAAGGTTGCCCTTCACCCACCGTGCACCCCCAGCCCTGCTCACTCGAGTCCCCTCGGGAGGCCCCTCCAGGTATTCCGGGGGGCCTGGGAGGCACCTCCTCTACCTGGGACGGCCAGAGGGGTACCGAGGCCGTGCTCTGAAGAGGGTGGACGTTGATAAGCCCCAGTTGTCTCCGAAGCCTCCCCTTGTGGGGCCCTCCTCTCACCTGGCCGTGCCTAATGGCAGCCATTTTAACTTTTAAAGGGAGCTGTTCCACTGCCTCACTTGGGGCCCTTGAGGCCCATGTCCTCGAAGGTCGTGGAGAGATGGACGCTTCTCCAAGGACAGATCACCGTCCTCCTCTTGTTCGGCACCTCCAGCCTTTCTGGACTCTGAGAGTCTCCCGGGGTCCCTTCTGGCCTCGGGCTTATTTATTGACTGTCGATTGTCTTTCCTCCAGTCCTCAGGAGAGGAGTGGGAGGTGAGAAGCTCGTCCCCTCAATGAGCCAGCATTTGGGGGTGGGGGGAACTGGCAGACTTCATTCCCCTTTCCCTTCCAGCCAAGCTGCCTTAACTCGCCCTCGGGGCTTCTTCCACTGACTGAGCCCCGGGTGG
>CM053400.1:96786627-96800330 GCA_028644305.1 Xerus rutilus | reverse complement strand
GGGGGGGGAATGGGAATCGGTCGGCTCTTGGCTTTGGACGCTTTTGCCCCAGCATCTCTGCCTTCATCTTGGCCTTGAGCTGTCTCCCAGCTACGTGGGAAGGCTGCAGTCCTACCGGAGTTAATCAGGAAAGGTTTCCTGAAGGACGCAAGCGAAGAAATGGTGTGTGGGGACGAGTCAGGGCCTAGAAGATCCACGGCAGAGTTTAGATGGGGGGGGGGGGAGCATTTAGCACGTTCTTAGATTGAGATTAAAAGGGACTTTTTCATGATCGATTCATTGGGGCGAGGGAGGGAATTTTGGAGCAGTAAAATGAAGCTGCAGCGTGAATTGAGTTTTAGATCAGGAAATCTTGTCCCAAAGAGAATTTGACAGAAAGAGGTTGGATCACTTGAGGGCTAAAACTGCAGGAAACAGCAGAGGATTCAGCCCTGTTGGAGGCAAAGGTTTGCTAAAGCGGTTCCCCTTCAGAGAGCGGTAGGGGGGTGTCAAGAGCGCGTATTTCATCGCACGCATGCGTAGCCTCCCCTGGAAGATGCTCCCAGCCACACCGGAGCCCCGCTCGCCGGCAATCGCCTAGCGCGTGCCGGTCGCGATGTTCCTTTTTTCTGGCTGGTGCTGGCTGCAAATACCTGTTCATTACTTTAGGTACCAATGGAAGGGACAAATGCCTACCTGCCTCGCCCACCCTTTGCGCTAAGGACACTCAAGGCCTTGCGCGGATGGTGGCTGCTTTTGCGGATTTGCAAGTCAGGGTTTTCTTCCGCGCGTGGCCGGAGTATCCGCCCAGTTCGAGCCCTAGTTCATTCCTGTTGGCGCCACCTGGAGGCCGGAAAAAGCCCTGCAGCCTAAGGAAGCCTCCCTAGTTGCTCACTGTTTGCTGCTGCTGCTGCTTTTTTATTTGGTACCAGGGATTGAACCCAGGGGCGTGTAACCACCAAGCCACATCTCCAGCCCTTTTATTTTATTTTATTTTTTTGTATATTACTTAGAGACAGCAATCCTGCTTCAGCCGCTGGGATTACAGGCGTGCGCTCGGCTTCCTGTGTTTCTTAAATGTTCGTGGAGGGCAACTGCTGAAACAATCTGAAGAAACCTGAGATTGTTTCTACCTTCACCTTTTACTGCTTGAGACCTTAATTCTGCCCTAAGCCTCTGTTTCCAAATCTCTCTCTCTCTTTCTCTCTCACTCACACACACACACACACACACACAGATTGTCTGAGAGGCTTAAGTACTATACTGTGCAAACACTTTCTGAAGGAGAAAGTACAACATAATGGTTGCTTCATTATCTACTCATGCTTGGGGTATTAGTAAGTTTGAGATCTGGTTTTTACTGAGCATGAGTTTCCTTTTGTATCTTCATAAACTGCACTTATAGATGAAGCCTTCAAGATTTTTATATGTCCTCTGAGAGTAAGGTATTCCTGGGGCTGGGATTGTGGGGCAGTGGTAGCGTGCTCGCCTAGCATGCGTGAAGCACTGGGTTCGATCCTCAGCACCACATAAAAATAAAATAAAGATATTCTGTCCACCTACAACTAAAAAAATTTAAAAAAAAGATATTCCTCATAACTCATCTAATCTTGTTTGGACAAATGTAGTTGTCCTCCAGAGTTAAATTTCTCATGTGTTTTGGGGATTCTGCCACTGAACCACAACCCCAGCCTCCCAATTTTTTATTTTTATTTATTTTTTATTATTATTACTTGATACTGGGAACTGAACTCAGGGGCACTTGAACACTGAGCCACATCCCTAGCCCAATTTTTAGTGTGTGTGTTTATTTAGAGACAGGGTCTCACTGAGTTGCTCAGCGCCTCACCTTTGCTGAGGCTGCCTTTGAACTTGTGATTCTCCTGTCTCAGCCTCCCAAAGTGCTGGAATTACAGGTGTGTACCACCACACCCGGCTCCAATTTTTAAAATTTTTTTTTTTTTGGTACTGGAGATTGAACTTAGGGCCACTCGACCACTGAGCCACATCCCCAGCCCTATTTTGTATTTTATGTAGAGACAGGGACTCACTGAGTTGCTTAAAGCCTTGCCATTGCTGAGGCTGGCTTTGAACTTGAAATTCTCCTGTCTCAGCCTCCCTAAGTGCTGGGATTACAGGCAATTATTTAAATTTTTGAGACAAATTCTTGGTAGGTTGCTGGAGCTAACCTCAAACTTGCAAACCTCCTGCCTCAGCTTTCAGAGTTGCTGAGATTCCAGGCGTTCACCCCCCTCTGCCCAGTTTAACCTCTTTATGCTTGGCACTGTTTCATGAGATTAAAGTAATCCTTTAGGTCTCAGTTTTCCTCTTCTTGCATGCCTTATTTAAGCCAAGATTCTTTGGGGCCATTGCTATTGCCCTAGATGTTGAGGAGAAAAGAATGGAGGATGTCCAGTTACTTGACTTTATTAACTTTCAAACCAAGATGTTAAAGAAAGGATAAAGAAGCCGGGCATGGTGGCTCACGCTTGCAATCCCAGCACTTTGGGAGGCTGAGACAGGAGAATCGCAAGTTCAAAGCCATTCTCAGCAACGGCGAGGCGCTGAGCAATTCAGTGAGACCCTGTCTCTACATTAAACACAAAATAGGGCTGGGGATGTGGCTCAGTAGTTGAGTACCCCTGAGTTCAATCCCTGGTACAGGGATAAAAAAAAAAAAAAAAAGGACAAAGAAAGAAATTGTGTCTGCAGCCTTTCAAAGTTCTCAGAGAAACAAATTTCACAAATAAGTTCTTGCCCTGAAGGTAGTCATAAGCAAAGGGGGTAAATGATCGTCAGGTTTAAATATAGTCCCAAGAGAGAAATACACTCATACCTCTGTGGCCAGGGGGGATTGGTTGCTGGACCTCCCCATATCAAAATATGCAGGAAATGGGGCTGGAGATGTGGCTCAATGGTAGAGTGCTTGCCTGGCATGTGTGAGGCACTGGGTTTGATCCTCAGCCACATAAAAATAAATAAAATGAAGGTATTGTGTCTACAACTAAAAAAATATTTTAAAAAATATGCAGGTACTAAAGTAAAAAATGGCATAGTATTTACATATAACTGCCATACAACCTCCCATATACTTTAAATCATCTTTACTACTTATAATACAATTCAATGTAAATGGTTATTAGGTAATAATAAGAAAAAAAAATCTATACATGTTCAGTACAGAGGTAATCTCCCCCCAAATATTTTCAGTCTGCAGTTGGTTGAATCTGTGTGTGGAACCCATGGATATGGAGGGCCTACTGTATATACAGTGGAAATTTAATCTTGTGACTGCAGACAGCAGCAATTTACAGGTTAAAGTCCTGGTTGTAGTTTAATTGTAAAGAATGTTCAGTTATTAGTATCTGTAAGAGTATGGTGACTTCTCTTGCCAAGAGTGTCTAAGTTGAATTCTTAGAGGTAGTAGAAGCAACTATGTTGCAGTGAGAGCAGCAGTCCTTGGATTCTACCCCTTGTTTTGTATGTGACCTTGGCAATTTAACTAACCTTTCCAAGCCTGTTTCTTTTGTAAGGAATGGAAAGAACATATGCGAACAGGGATTTGTAAAGCATCATATAAATACAGGTTTAAATTGTTTTGTGGGGAACAGTTATTTGCCCAAAATAAAGTAGGCCGTTACCAAGTATGTGATTCATTAATACTCATGAGATACCTCTTTCTGACAGATAGTAGTGAATAATAAATTAGGGGATGAATTCAAAGAAATAATTATTGCTGACAACAGAGGGATAAACATGACTTGATTAAGGAATCTGCTGATGGTTTTTAAAAATCAAAATATTAGCTCAAACTTTGTCTTTAGAAAAACCAGAATGTGCCATCAGGAGGATAGAGTCATCATCCTTGGGGATTTCTAAGCTGATTTCTCAGAAGCATCCTGGGAGGTTATAGAGAAACAAGGGCCCCAGCAGGCAGTCCATCAGCTTGTGTAAGGCTTTGGGGACCTGAAACTCAAAAGGTTCCACAGTCACAGAGCTCAAAGAGCTGTTTAGCATCTTGAGTTCTTTGGGGGCTAAGTCACAGGGGCCTGAGCTATTATTGTCGCTCAGATTTGTGGCTCCTTGATGCTACCACCACACAGGTGAGTCATTCCCTGCTACTTAATCCAGCAATCGACTCTTTAGAGCTATTGACTCATAAGAATTTAAGGTTATAAACTAACTGGAATAGGGTCTCACTAAATTGCTGAGGCTGGGTTTTGAACACGTGATCCTCCTGCCTCTGCTTCTTGAGTTGCTATGATTACAGATGTACATAACCACATCTGTTAGATGTCCCATATAGTGTGTGTGTGTGTCTCTCTCCTTTCTTTTTCTTTTCTTTCTTATCAGGGATTTATTTATTTGTTTAGGTATTGGGGATTGAACTCAGGGGCACTCAGCCACTGAGCCACATCCCCAGCCCTATTTTTTTTTAATTTTTTTTTTTAGTTGTAGATGGACACATCCAACCCTATTTTGTTTGTTTGTTTTGGTGGTACTGGGGATTGAACCCAGAGTCTTGTGCATGCAAGGCAAGCACTCTACCAACTAAGCTATATCCCCAGCCCGATTTTGTATTTTATTTAGAGACAGAGGTCTCATTGAGTTGCTTAGCGCTTTTTGCTAAGGCTAGCTTTGAACTCACAATCCTATCTCAGCCTCCTGAGCTGCTGGGATTACAGGCATGTGCCACCATGCTCAGCTGTATCAGGGATTTAACCCAGGGGTACTCAACCCAAGTTACATCCCCAGCCCTTTTTATTTTTTATTTTGAGACAAGTTCTCACTAAATTGCTTAGGGCTTTGCTAAATTGCTAAGGCTGGCTTTGAACTTGCAATCCTCCTGCCTCAGCCTCTCCAATCGCTGGGATTATAGGCATGTGCCACCACGCCCAGGCTCCATTTCAATCTTCTATATTTTCTACCTATTGATCTCCTGGGAGTAGAGGGCTCTCTTTCACAGAGAAAGAAAATCTTAGGGAAGTTGCTCTAGTTCATGTTTTTTTCTCATCATTTAAGAATATCACCCATTAGCTGGATGCTGTGGTGCACACCTATAATCCCAGTGGCCCAGGAGATCAGGGCAAGGGGATTGTGAGTTCAAAGCCAGCCTCACCAATTTAGTGAGGCTCTAAGCAACTTAGCCAGACCCTGTCTCAAAAAATAAAAAGGACTGAGGATGTGGCTCAGTGGTTGAATGCCTTTAGGTTCAACCTCTGGTACCAAAATAGAAAGAAAAGAAAATCACCCACCAGAGAACTCTAGGTTCCTGTTTCTTCAATTCCCTTCAACCTTTCTTCCTATCTTCCTGATGATCTCTCTCATCAAGATTTAATTAGAAACTACTCTTAGTTTTTTGCTTCTCAAGGCTTTTCAAGTTCCTGCTCTTTTTCCTTCAGCACAGCAAAGACCTTATTTTTTTTTAATTTTGTTTTTTAGTTGTAGATGGACACAGTATCTTTATTATTTATTTATTTTTATGTGGTGCTGAGGATCGAACCCAGTGCCTCACACATGCGAGGCAAGCGCTCTACCACTGAGCTACAATCCCAGCCCACAGCAAAGACCTTATATACTTTTATGAGGTACTTGCCAGAAGTACCTCAATTAATATATGCACATTATTTGTTGACAATATGTATTTACCAAAAGCCAATTATCGCCATGTAGCCTAGCATATGTAGGTGTTCAGTTTCCTAAATACTGACATGGAGAGTTTGCCTGGAGATGCTACTTGTTGAATGCAGATGTTAATATGTCCTTGAATTTGCTATCCTCCTCTTTTAAAATGAAAAGTATCCTGATTGCCACTGGAGTGACATTTGAGAGCACTATACACTACATGGGGACACCCGTTAGCTAGTCAAATTGGTTTGTTATACCAATGGGGCTTAAACTACTGCTACCAGACTGTTCCTTGTATTTACTTAATAAATGTGTGCTCAATTAGGACTGAGGCAGCAAACACATTAACTAACTGAAGCTGAAAAGCCGGTAGAGCAAAGATACTCTTTCCAAGCCTCCCTGAGCTGGTGTTTTTCTTTCCCCCTCTCAATACTGACTCCCACACAAGACAGAATAATTTCCTTCAGCTCCTGTTCTACCCTCTTGGTAGTTTGCTTTTAGAGAAAGGGGCGAGGGAAAAGAGGAAGAAGGAAAATGTACATTTAACAGGCCAGTCAAAAGCTTTCCTCATTCTCATTTCAGTTCTTGCCTCAAGATGCTCAGCCTGTCAAGAATGCCAGGTAGAGAGGCTGGGATTGTGGCTCAGTGGTAGAGCGCTTGCCTCACATGCGTGAGGCACTGGGTTCGATCCTCAGCACCACATAAAAAATAAATCAATAAAGATATTGTGTCCACCTACAACTAAAAAATATTAAAAAAAAAAAAAAAGAATGCCAGGTTGAGATAGACAGTTAGTTATGGGTATCAATAGGATTAGAGAGTAGATATAACTTTTGCCTAAGAGATTAAAAAAAGAAAAAACTATGTAATGATATTCGAAATGGTAATACTTTGACATTTTATTAAGAAACATCTTTATTTTAAATGATAGTACAAAAATTGTATATATAATATAAATCTGTATAGGTATGTATATATATACATAAATGGTCATACACACACACACACACACAGACTTCCTCATCAGAATCAAACTCTATCCTAAATTTTAAAAAAGTAGAATATATAAGTTTTCCTAAAAACATTCTGTACATAAAGCTGTCAGACAACCTGAAAAATGAGGACATTGTGAACAGAATATAGGGGCACTCCTCCCTGCTGCCCCCCACCAAATAGCCTTGGCAGAAGGAAAGCTTGTGGGGCAAAGCTTGGGAAGAGTTGCTATCATTATTGTTGATAGAGCAACATGCCTGAAACCAACTGGGAAAGCACAATTAAATAAAGGGTGTGACCTAGATTAATTCTCAGAAACAAACTACATCAGAATAAACAAAATATGTGGTAGGGAGGGGAGTGGAGAGAGAAAAGATAAGGCTCAAGGATTAAAAATGACCTACTAATTAAGTTCTAGTGCCTGGGAAAGACTTAATGAGATAAGAACAATGGCATCACAAAAGCAGAAGCAGTGGAGTGGGGGCAGAGGAAGGCACAGAAAGAGAGATAGGGAATCACAATTTCCTGCTATTAACAAACCAAATTGCTACTGTGGAGTCTTGGAATGTCACCCTATCCCCTAGTCCTAGAGAGGTTAATTTTTTTAAAATTAAAAAAAGATTGCACCAGAGGCTCAGAGTTATTTAATTCTAATTCATATCCTTCTTGCTCCTGCTGTCCTGTTAAATAAATTGGCATAGGAAATAAGTATTAACTCAGAAGGGGGAAAGAATCATCACATAAAATGGAGATAGATAGAAGCCGAGAGCACATACAGGTGGGCAGGACATGCATTCCATTTTAAAGCTCCTTTTCTAGTCATCCAGAGATGGGTCTGCACCGGAGTGGAGAACAGGAAGCCATTCTCTAATAAATTAGGACAAAAACTGATTCCCACTCATTATTAAACTTCTGGGAGGAGTTCATTATATGCCTCAAATCTTCTAGCTCTGGAGGTCCCTAATGTTGTTAGGAGAAAGCCACACAAGCTTTCTCAAAATGAAGATCATTTCTTAAAATAAGATTTCTAAACTAGGAAAGCGGATGTATAGAATATCTGTTCCTTGTGCCATGCTTCCATGGCTCTTTATCTGGGTGGAGTTTTTCCCTCACTGAGGGATGAGATTTTATAAATGTCAGTCAAAATAGCTTCCACAAGGGTGAAAGGAGGCCCGCCTGGTGGAGGGGCAGCTCCACTTCTGTCCCTACTCAGCTCTGAACTTTTCAGCATACATGATGTCATCACACTGCTAAACAAGTTCCCTTTAAAGCCAGGTGCTGGCTCTCCCTAGAGCCTCACCCCTCGGGTTTATCTTTTTGCCTATTAAAGAACATCTCTCAGAAGCAGGCAAAGTAATGCTTTCTCTTCCCCAGTGCATTCACTGAACTCAAAGAAACCCTCTCTATGTATTTAATAAAAAGTTTTCCAGGTAATACCTGGTACTTTAGAGCAGAACCTCAAATAAACAAAGAGAAAGTGGGAAAATGCATACATTTTACAAACACACACACATATCCAGCAAAGGGGTTTAAAAACTATCCTGATCATACAATACCCAACTTCAAATGGAGGGACCTCTGAGAAATTCATCTTTTACATTAATATAAAGAAAGAAAAATCATTTTGTATGCAGGGATTTCTAACATCACCAAGTAGACAAAAGTTTTTTTTTTTTTTTTTTTTTTGTTTTTTGTTTTGGTACTGCGGATTGAACTCAGGGCATTCAACCACTGAGCCACATCCCCAGCCCTATTTTGTGTTTTATGTAGAGACAGGGTCTCACTGAGTTGCTTAGTGCCTCGCTGTTGCTGAGGCTGGCTTTGAACTCGAGATTCCCCTGTCTCAGCCTCCCAAAATGCTGGGATTACAGGCATGCACCACTGTGCCTGGCTTAGACAAAAATTTTAATTATACAATAGTAACGCTGAAGAAGAAGGAATGCTAAGTAAATAACTAAATGTATATTTGACAGAGAAAGAAACATCTGTAAGGATTGAGTTCAAAATACAGAAAACCCTAAAGCCAAGTTCTTCCATATTTCAATCAAGGGATCTTAACTCTGGCATTACAATTAAGAGATCCCACAGAGGTAGTAATGGGAAGGGAATACATATTTATATGTTTAATTAATTTTCCTGAAATTAGGAACGAGAACAGAAGTTTTACATTTCTTTCTTTTTTTTGGGAAAAGGCTTAAGACCAAAATGCAAATGTAGGTTCTAAAATTCTTGACTTTAATACTGATACTTCTAAAGCAGCTTCATTTTAATGTAGAGAACTATCCTAAACTCCAAGTTTCTCCTGCTCAAGGACCAACTTTGAACCACCCGTTACTTCTCAATAATCCAACCTTGCCAGTAAACTAACTGTAATCCCCTAACTCAGAAGAGCATACTCACATTTTCCTAACTTCCATGACTGACCCAGAAAGACATGAAGAATCCTGACATGGTATTGTAGTACTGCATTCAATACTGAATTCAATATTGAATTTCTAACTACTACAGAGCATCCTGAGCTACCATTCTCTTCATGGTAATGTAACTAGAGACCAAATCCTGTTTCCCTTCTAGGGCATGCTAAAAGGTCTATTCCAAGTAAAGAAAAATGAATTCCTCTTTCCTTTCCACCCCTTTTTAGACATTTCCCTTCTCTCACTCCCTACTCCAGCCTCTCCACTAAGAAACCCTCATATCAGAGATCCCATCATCATTTAAAATGACTTGTATGTATTACAGACTTTGGGAGAGGAGTGGAAGATATATTCCACAGAAAGAGTAATAAGAATTCCTAAACAGTTCCTCCCAAAAGTGGGACTCTCTATGCTTAGAAAAGAGGGCTGGGTGGATATTCCCTACTTTAAATCAGTAAATAGCCAAAAAGATGAGATAAAGGTTCAATTTAAATAACTTTTTTTTCCCGGTACTTGGAATTGAAACTTGGAAATGCTCTACCATTGAGCTATACTCCCTGACCTTTTTAATTTTTTATTTTGAGACAAATTCTTGCTAAATTCCCCAGGCTGGCCTCAAATTTATAATCCCACTGCCTCAGTCTCCAGAGTCGCTGGGATTAAAGATGTGTGCCACCACAACTGACTGGGTTTAGATAATTTCTGCAGTTAACCTGTACTCCCTTAATGGGGGCAGGGGCACCAAAACATAAACAAAAGACATCTAAAATGGTACTTGGTCCCTCTGTAGTTAAGCTAAAGCTCTGAAATGCCACACAGCAGTTTACTGTTAGCACCTGGTTCCCAAAGGGCCTCAGAAAAAAAGAAAAACATTGCAAACAGGAACAGGATGATATGACAGCAGATACTATAATTTTATCCTTTCTGTTACCTAGGCTCCTCCACTGAATTTCCCTGTCATCCCCAACAGCTGAGAATAATCTTTGATCATCTGGAAGAGCTGGATACTCAGATACATGGGGAAAACCTAACTAAGGGCCAGTAGCCAAGGTTAATTTCAAAACTGGTATTTTTGCTTATAAACATCTAACAGTCAATTATGTTTGTTAAATTTAGTTTGGGGAATTATATTTTCAGTCTATTTTGAGCTCAAAATGATTCTGCATCTTCAGAACACTGTAGCAATTCACTTTACTAATCAAGGTTAACAGAACCATGTTAACCGTCAAGTTTTTCTCCAAATTAAAAATGCATGTGTTCCTCATGATCACTAATTAAGAAAACCATATTCTAAACAGTCATTCAAATGTTTACTTGGCACATCTCCCTCTAGTTTCTTCTTCTAATTTACAATAAAGCAAGCAAATCTTGAATGATGAGGGCCCAATTTCAAAGCCAATAACCTCTGTAATGTAACCTCTCCACAACCTCTCCCTCCCTTTCTTCCTCTCTCTCTCTCTCTCTCTCTCTCTCTCCATCCATATACCCTCTTTCTTTTGAAAAAACTTCATGATGATATACAAAGAAAACCCAGCAATGAAACACTTTCTAAAAGTTTGTGGGCAGTGGGAGCAGGCATAGTGGGAGAAAAGGGAGGAAAGTAAACAAAGAAGGCAGAATCTTTGGTTCCTTAATTTATGGCACTGATAGCTATTCCCTTTGTCAGCATACACTGAGCACCTATGAGGCACAAAGCTCTGTAGCATACCCAGGCTTACAAAAACAGAGCAATTTACTCATCCTAAATCAAATGAAAACAAACTATACATCCTCAGCATTGCTCTTTTTCACCCCCTTTTTTTGCACATAAGAGGATGTAAGCTCCACAGAAAAGCGAATGCGTCCTAAGTGACACAAATTCAACAGTTTTATAAAATTAAAGAGTCTGAGCCTGATATTACATAAATAATGTTTGGAAGCAAGTTGTATGGACAACAGATTACCCCCCTGATTGCAATTTTATAAAATCCAGCCAGTGCAAAGGTAGTATCCCAAGACAAGAGTTTCATAACCCCACCAGCCTCTTTTGGGCCACCTTCCAGCACTCTGGAAATACAGCCTGGAGAATTTGGGTATTATATAAACTTCTTCTACATAAACAAGTTTCCTTTCCAGTTTTTAAAAATTCAATTGCAGTTTCTTTCTCTTTTTTCCTTCCTTTCTTTGTGGTGCTGGGGATTGAATCCAGGACCTGGTGCTTGCTAGGGACCTACTCTGTCACTTAGCTATATCTCCAGCTGTTTCAGCTTCTTACACTGGCATCTGAGCTATGGACACAAATTTATCAGGCAATAAAAAAAAATTTTTTGGGGGATACCGGGGATTGAACTCAGGAGTACTCAACCACTGAGCCACATCCCCAGCCCTATTTTGTGTTTGATGTAGAGACAGGGTCTCACTGAGTTGCTTAGCGCCTCGCCATTGCTGAGGCTGGCTTTGAACTCGCGATTCTCCTGTCTCAGCCTCCCTAAGTGCTGGGATTACAGGTGTGCGCCACCTCAAAATTTTTTTTCCAGTGAAATTAACTCAAGATAGATGAGAGTACCTGCTCCTTTGGAAGTTAATATATTCCTTTTCTCTTCCCCAAAGCTTGCCTCTAAATTGCTTCCTAATTAGATTCATAAATTTAAGGCAAATTTTCAGGTCACTTGATGGTATAATTACTAAAGGCTTTTGGTATATATGCACTAGGAGTATTATCTTAAAACCTTTGATAGAAAGTCAGTTATTAAAAAAAAATCAATGCACAATATCCACCACTTTTACCTCTATGCTTAAAGCAACAATGTGAACTGAGTAATTTGGTCCTTATTCTCTTGGCCCCCCAGGAGAAGCATTCCCTAAATATGGCTTCGAATTTTCCAGTTACATACAGAGTTTTCCTGGGCCCAAGCATTGTATCCTGCTATAGTTTTCTTGTTAAGGCATCCTTAATTTTAATACAATGTTCGTGCTCTGTATTTTCTTCTTAAAAGAGGAATAAGATGAACACAGTGCAAGTTATGGCCCTTGTATGTTAAGATGAAACAGTTTCCATGGAAACTCCAGTATGAGGCTCTGTGGTCCCTCCTGACCTAGACACTTGTGTTTCTCTTTCTTCCACCTCCCCCTCTGTGACTACTACAGCATCTACCTCAGCTACCTCTTCAACCATGGTGAACTCAACTCCATTGGGCTGTTGTCGGGCTATAGCCTCCAGTTTAAGGCGGTACTGTTCTGCCTCCTGCTCTTTCTTTAGAAGCTGGTGTCGATATTCCTGGGCTCTTCGATTGGCCTCCTGGAGTTGCTGCTGTAGTAACTCTCTTTCTCTGCCTTCCTGTAAAGTAAACCATGTCACCCCCAGGTAAAAATTCCAGATCACAGATTATCCAGAAAGTAGACAAAAAGATGTAGAAGGGTTCAGGCTTCAATAGTTACACCTTTTGATTCTTTCCTTTTTCTTCCCTCCATCATGGCTAAAAATAACATTACCTTGCCTTCCTCCACACTGTTTGTCATCTCTTCTATCCTTGGTTTCTTTGCCAGTGGCAACTTCTCTACTATTTCTTCCTCTTCCTCTTCAATTACAGTTTCTTCTGCAACCTGACCAGCAGGTACAGTTAGAACTACAAGCCAAAGAACACCAATTGGAAGTGATGAATACACAGTAAGACAAAGAGACTTTGCTTGCTTTTTTGTACCAATTTTTAAAAATATTTATTTATTTATTTATTTATTTTTAGTTGTAGGTGAACAGAATATCTTAATTTTTTAAATTTTTATGTGGTGCTGAGGATCAAACCCAGTACCTCACACGAGCTAGGCGAGCACTCTACCACTGAGCCGCAACCCCAGCCCCCAATTTTTTTTTTTTGTACTGAGTATTGAACTCAGGAGTGTTCAACTACTGAGTCACATACTGAGCCCTTTTTATTTTTTATTTTGAGACAGGGTCTCACTAGGTTGCTTACAGCCTCACTAAGTTGCTGAGGCTGGCTTTGAACCTACAATCTTCCTGCTTCTGCCTCCCCAGCCACTGGGACTATAGGTGTGTGCCACCACACCCAGCAGGTTTTGCTTGCTTTTAACTAGAAAACAAAGCGAAATATGTTCTTTGACATGTTTTTCATATCTGTTTGTATTTCAGAATCAAAAGGTAAGGCATAGCCCTGCATAGAGAAACAGGATTAGGAGGCACTAAGAAGGGCTCAGGAAGGTATAGATTTGTAAGCCCAGAAACCACACAAGTGAATCCCAGGTCTGAAGCTCTTACATAAAGATATTTGACTCCAGCCAGGTGCAGTGGCAAACGCCTGTAATTCCAGCAGCTCGGGAGGCTGAGGCAAGAGGATCACGAGTTCAAAGCCAGCCTCAGCAACTCAGTAAGGCCCTAGGCATCTTAGGGAGACACAGTTTCTAAATAAAATACAAAAAAGAGTTGGAGATATGCTCAGTGGTTGAGCACCCCCGGGTTAAATCCCTGGTAGGGAAGAACAGAAAAAGATATTTGACTCTAGTTTAGTAGCTATGACCATCTAGTTTATGAATTCTGTAGGAAAAAACTGTCTATAGAAGGCCAGGATGCTGGTGTTATAGCTCAAGGACAAAACATATATTTAGTATGCATGATGCCCTGGGTTCAGTCTCCAGAACCAATAAAAATAAATAAATAAATCAAGAAATCTTTATATACAATTATTGATAAACTTC
>CM053400.1:96769310-96786527 GCA_028644305.1 Xerus rutilus | reverse complement strand
TTGGTACTGGGGATTGAACTCAGGGGCACTCGACCACTGAGCCACACCCCAGCCCCATTTTGTGTTTTATGTAGAGACAGGGTCTCACTGAGTTGCTTAGCACCTCGCCGTTGCTGAGGCTGGCTTTGAACTCGCGATTCTCCTGTCTCAGCCTCCCTAAGTGCTGGGATTACAGGCTTGAGCCACCGCGCCCGGCTAATTATTGATAAACTTCTAATGAAAGCAATTCACCATTAACTGTACCTAAAAGAGTTATTTCTCTTCCCAAAGTGAGAGAAAAGTTGACATGCATAAAACATATAATGCTTTATATACCTATAAGAATGGCTAAAATTAAAAATGTGATAATACCAAATACTAGAGAAGGTAGGGAACTAGATTGTTCATAAATTGCTAGCAGGAATGTAAAATTCACACCTACTCTAGAAAATAACAGATTAGAAATTTCTTACAAAACATAAGTATCATATGATCCAACAATTACACTCTTGGGCATTTACTCCAGCAATTTGAGAATTTATGTCCTTATAAGAATTTATATATGAGTCAGGCGTGGTGGCACATGCTTGTAATCCCAGCTGCTTGGGAGGAAGACTGAGACCAAGGATCACAACTTCAAGGTCAGCCCCAGCAATTTAGCAGGCCCTAAGCTACTTAGTGAGACCTTGTCTCAAAAAATAAAAAAATAAAATAAAAAGGGCTTGGGATATAGCTCAGGTAAATTGGGTAAATTGCCTCTGGGATAAATCCCTAGTACCAAG
This sequence comes from Xerus rutilus, assembly GCA_028644305.1. Classification (NCBI taxonomy): domain Eukaryota; kingdom Metazoa; phylum Chordata; class Mammalia; order Rodentia; family Sciuridae; genus Xerus; species Xerus rutilus. The sequence continues at coordinate 96,785,766 of CM053400.1, read as the reverse complement.
GGGGGAAAAATATCCGTATGTGATTGCTTATAAAAGCTTTATTCTAGCCCGGCGTGGTGGCGCACCTTTGTAATCCCTGCACTATGGGAGGCTGAGACAGGAGAATCGCGAGTTCAAAGCCAGCCTCAGCAACAGTGAGGCGCTAAGCAACTCAGTGAGACCCTGTCTCTACATAAAACACAAAATAGGGCTAGGGATGTGGTTCAGTGGTCCAGTGCCCCTGAGTTCAATCTCTGGTACCAAAAAAAAAAAAAAGCTTTATTCTTTGATAGCTGAAAATTGAAAAGTATTCAAGTTTCCTCAACAGGTAATAACATGGATGTGCCACAATATAATAGCATGGGAATACAGCACAGTATGGATGTAACATGGTATTTACTGTACTCAGCAATAAAAAAGAATAAACTATTGATACAAACAACAACTTGGATGGATTTTAAGGAAATTAATTATGCTGGGGGGAAAAAGCCAATCTCAAAAGGTTACCTACTATATGATTCTATTTCTTTAATGTTCTGTGTGTGTGTGTGTGTGTGTGCGCGTGTGTGTGTGTGTGTGTTACTAGGGATCAAATTCAGGGCCTTGCACCACATATTAGCTGCATCCTCAGGCCCCATTTGCATAATTTTTTTTCTTTTACTTTTGTGGTGTGAGGGATCAAATCCAGGGCCTCATACATGCTGGACAAGCACCTTACCACTGGGCTATATGAGCTATATTCCAAGCCCTATTACTTTTTTTTTTGGTATTGAGGATTGAACCCAGGAGTATTTCACCACTGAGTTATATACCAGCCCTTTTTTATTTTGAGACAAGGTCTAGCTAAGTCACTGAGGGTCTCATTAAGTTGTTGAGTCTGGTCTCAAACTTGAAATTCTCCTGCCTTGGCCTTCTGAGTCCCTAGGATTATAGCTGTGGACTTACCATGTTGGGGTCCCTGTAACATTCTTGAAAAGACAATAAAATCATAGAGAGAGAACAGATTAGTTAGTGTTTGCTAAGGGTTAGAACGGAATGGGAAGGGAGGTGGCTGTGGATATAACAGGGTACCACAGGGATCCTGGGATGGAACTGTACTGTACCTTCACTGTGGTAGTTCTCATACAAATCTACACATATATTAAAATTGCACATAACTATGTGCACAAACATACACAAGAATGCATGTAAAACTGAAAAGGTCAGTGAATTATATCAATATCAATTTCCTTGTGAAATTATGCTATAGTTATACAAAATGATACCACTGCAGAGAAACTAGGTGTATAGGAGACTTATCCATATTATTTCTTAGAACAGTACATGAATCTATGATGGTCTCAAAATAAAAAGTTCTTTCTTTGGTACCAGGGATTGAACTCAGGAATACTTGACCTCTAAGCCACACTCTTAGCCTTGTTTTTTTTATTTTTTTATTTTTTTATTTAGAGACAGGGTCTCACTGAGTTGCTTAGTGCTTTGCTGTTGCTGAGGCTGGCTTTGAACTAGCGATTCTCCTGTCTCAGCCTCCCTAAGTGCTGGGATTACAGGCTTACAAATAAAAAAATTTAAATAAATAAATAAATTGCTGAGGGTCTTGTTAAATCGCTGAGGTTGGCCTCAAACTTGTGCTCCCCCTGTTTTAGGTTCTCAAGTTGCTGAGATTACAAATGTGCACCACATGCCTGACTCTATTTTGTCTAACTATATGTAAGGCAAAAATTAAAAAGTAGAGGAAAAAAATCTTTTTTTTTTTGGTACCAGAGATTGAACTCAGGGGCACTCAACCACTGAGCCACATCACCAGCCTTATTTTGTGCTTTATGTAGAGACAGGGTCTCACTGAGTTGCTCAGTGCCTCACCATTGCTGAGGCTGGCTTTGAACTAGCGATTCTCCTGTCTCAGCCTCCCTAAGGGCTGGGATTACAGGCCTGCGCCATTGCGCCTGGCTTGTTTAATTTTTTTGAAGAGACAGAGGTCTCACTATTTTACCTACACTGACCTCAAACTGACAGCAATCTTTCTGCTTCAGCTTGCTAAGTAGTTGGGAATTCAGGTGGAGGCCACAGTGCTTGGATTTCAAAAAAATGTTAGGGCTGGGGGTACAGATGTATGGTAGAGCACTTGACTGGCATGCATGAGGCCCTGGGTTCAGTTCCCAGCACTGCCAAAAAGTGAAAGAATTTAAAAAATAAAATAGCCAGGCACAGTGGTGCAAATAGTAATCCCAGCAACTGGGGAGGTTGAGGCAAGAGGACAGCAAGTTCAAAGCCCGCCTCAGGAACGGCAAGGCGCTAAGCAACTCAGTAGACCCTGTCTCTACATAAAACACAAAATAGGACTGGGGATGTGGCTCAGTGGTCAAGTACCCCTGAGTTCAATCCCTGGTACCAAAAATAAATAAATAAATAAAATAAAAAATAAATAAAAAGGGCTGTAGGGGCTGGGGTTGTGGCTCAGTGGTAGAGCACTTGCCTAGCATGTGTGAGGCACTGGGTTCAATCCTCAGCACCACATATAAATAAATAAATAATAAAGGTCCATTGACAACTAGGAAAATATTTAAAAAAAAAAAAAAAGGGCTGTAGATGTAACTGTGGTTGAGAGGCCCTGGCTTCAATCCCCAGTACCCAAAAAATTTTTTTAAATTAAAAAAATTAAAGCTAAGCCGGGCGCGGTGGCTCACGCTTGTAATCCCAGCACTTAGGGAGGCTGAGACAGGAGAATAGCGAGTTCAAAGCCAGCCTCAGCAACGGCGAGGCACTAAGCAACTCAGTGAGACCCTGTCTCTACATAAAACATGAAATTGGCCTGGGGATGTGGCTCAGTGGTCAAGTGCCCCTGAGTTCAATCCCCAGTACCAAAAAAAAAAAAAAAAAGCTATAGGAACATGTTGAAAAGCTTCCACCCATCCCCAACTATCCAGTAATCCTTCCCAGAAGGAAACAATTTCTTTGGTTTTATTTATTTTCCCCACTTAGGAAGCAATTTCCTTCTAGAGGCATTCTAAGTCTAAATTTACATATATTTCCTCATTTGAAAATACAAGATATCACACTCTATACACTGTCCTAAATCTTATTCTTGTTACTTGACTGTGTGTGTGTGGGGTGGGGGGGCACAGGGTACTAGGGACTGAACCCAAGGCATTAAGGATACTAGGCAAGCACTTTTCCACTGAGCTACATTCCCAACTCCTTTTATTTGGAGACAATATATCACTAAGTTGCTAAGGCTGGCCTTGAACTCGTGATCCTCCTGCCCTAGCCTCCCTAGTAGCTGGGATTATAGGCATCCACCACTGTAGCCCATTAGGTTCTTTTTAATGTTTAACAATTACAAATAATACTATAATGAATAACTTAGTATATAAGTCATTTCTGTGTGTTTGAATATAAATTAACAGAAAAAGAACTGTTTAACCAAAAGGTATGTGCATTTTTGGGGGGGAGGTGTAACTGGTGATTGAACCCAGGGGTACACTGAGCTACATCTCCAGCCCTTTTTAATTTTTTAGTTTGAGACAGGTTGTTGAGATTGCAGGCATGTACCATTGTGTACCACTTGCATCTTTTTTTTTTTAATTTTTTTTTTTTAGTTGTAGGTGGACAGAATATCTTTATTTTATTTTTATGTGGTGCTGAGGATCGAACCCAGTGCCTCACGCATGCTAGGCGAGCACGCTACCACTGCGCCATAACCCCAGCCTCTACCACTTGCATCTTTAATACTGATAGATACTGTTAATTTGCTCTTCAGAGGATAGATTAATGCAAAATCTTACAAGTGATTTACAAGAGTGCCTGTTTGCTATACTCTTTTTTTTTTGGTACTGGAGATTGAACTCAGAGGCACTCAACCACTGAGCCACATCCCCAGCCCTATTTTGTGTTGTATGTAGAGACAGGGTCTCACTGAGTTGCTTAGCACCTCGCCGTTGCTGAGGCTGGCTTTGAACTCGCGATTCTTCTGTCTCAGGCTCCCTAAGTGCTGGGATTACAGGCTTGCGCCACCATACCCGGCTTGCTATATTCTTGATAGTTTAGTGTTATCATGAGATCTCAGGACAATATTTACATTTCTTTTTATCAGGGAAGCAGGTTGAACATATATTCATGATTTTAAGAGGCATCAGTATTTTCTGTGAACTACTAGTTCACACTATTTGATCTTTTTTCTTTTTAAAATATTTTTTAGTTATACATGGACACAATATCTTTTTTTAAAATTTTTTTTAGTTATTGATGGATTTTTTTCATTTATTACTTGTATGTGGTGCTGAGGCTCGAACTCAGTGCCTCACGCATGCTAGGCAAATGCTCTACCACTGAGCTATAGCCCCAGCCCCTGGACACAATATCTTTATTTTGTTTATTTTTATGTTGTGCTGAGGAACCTAGTGCCTCACGTGTGCGAGGCAAGCACTCTGCCACTGAACCATAACCCCAGCCCTATTTGATCTTTTTTCTATTAGTAGATCAGATCATTGGTTTTTACTGACAAATTTTATATATATTAGAGAAAACAGTTTTGTTCTGGTTCTTTTTCTTCTTCAAAGTTTATTTGCCCCATCTTTTATCTGACATTCTTCCATTTCCACTATTTGAATTAATGCCTCCCTTTTAGGGGAGTATGATGTGGACTGTCTAGAATATCTTTTTTTGTTTGTTTTTTGTACCAGGGATTGAACCCAGGGGTGCTTAGCTACTGAGCTACATCCCCAACCCTTTTTTTTTTTTTAATTTTTTTTTTTTAGTTGTAGATGGACACAATGTCTTTATTTTATTGGTTTGTATGTGGTGCTGAGGATGGAACCCAGGGCCTTACGCATGCGAGGCAAGCGCTCTACCGCTGAGCCACAGTCCCAGCCCACATCCTCAACCCTTTTTATGTCTTATTTTATTTTGAGACAAGGTCTAGGTAAGTTGCTTACAGTCTTACTAATTAAGTTGCTTAGGCTTTGAACTTGCAATCCTCCTGCCTCACCTTCCAGAGCTGCTGGGATTACAGGCATGTGCCACCACACCCAGCTAAAATATCTTCTAATAATCAATTGTTTACCAGGGATAACTCACCTTGCTGTCCATCTTGCATAGTTACAATAAATGGCTGGCCAATAGCTCCAGTAGGGATTGCAGTTTGGATATTACCCAGAGGAACTCCATCAGTCACTATGGTGATGACTCTCTGGCCTCCACTCCCCACCACTTGCTGGATTGATGAGTCAACAGAATTTCCCTGTATGTTTTCCTCTGAATTAGCTAGAGATAATAAAAGTAATTTTTTAAAAAACAGGAGTATAGCAATTTCATCCTCCTTGAAATTAATACTCTTAGGGGACAGGAAAAACTGCAAAAAAAAAAAAGTTAGGCTCAATGATCACAAAAGCTTTGGTGAATGATGTGAAGCTATGTAGAGAAAAGAAAATACAGAATGCATTAGAATAGTATTTTTCTTTTTCTTTCTTTTTTTTGGAGGGGAGGGGGGGTGCTGTGAATTGAACAAAGGGCACTTTGCCACTGAGCTACATTCCTGGCCCTTTTTATTTTTTATTTTGAGAAAGGGTTTCACTAAGATGCTTAGGGCCTTGCTAAATTGCCGAGGCTGGCCTTGAATTTGCAATCTTCCTGCCTCAGCCTCCTGAGTTGCTAGATTACAGGTGTGGGCCATGGCATCTGGTTTAAAATAGTACTTTCTAAAATGTTTTCATTACGTTTATTAATAGCTTTCAAGAAAGCTGGTTTCTATGTACAAAATGTTAATTTAAATGTGCTTAAACTTGTTTGTTTTCTACTAAGTATCAGAGGCTTCAATAGGCTAATGAGCATTGTGATTTTCCTACAGTGTATAAGTTATGATGATTTTAACCAATATATTTGATCTTGGAATCCATTTTTTTCCTTCTCTCTCTCTTTCTTTTTTTAACTGGGGATTGAATCCAGAGGTATTTTACCACTAAGCAACATCGCTAGCCCATTTTGTTTTTATTTGAGACAGGATTTCACTAAGTTGCCAACATTGACCTTGAACTTACAATTTTCCTGACTCACCCTGCTGGGCCATTGTGCCAGGCTTAAAATCTTTTTTTTTTTTCTATTCTGTGAATCAAACTCCAAGGTGCTCTCACTGAACTATATCCCCAGCTTTTATTTTGAGACAGGGTCTCACGAAGTTACCTTGAATTTGTGATCCTCCTGACTTAGCTTCCTGAGTTGCTGATAATATAGGTGTGGGCCTCTTTAGCCTCCTGAGTTGCTAGGAATATAGGTGTGGTTCACTGCAACTGACTTTGGAACCCTTTTTTAGTGAGAATCTTTTTTTTTCTTTTGGTTGTACTAGAGATTAGGGCCTTGCACATGCTAGGATAGTGCTCTATCACTTAGCTACATCACCAGCCTTTTTTTTTTTTTTTTTAGTTGTAGATGGACACAATGTCTTTATTTTATTGGTTTGTATGTGGTGCTGAGGATTGAACCCAGGGCCTCACGCATGCGAGGCAAGCGCTCTACCGCTGAGCCTACAATCCCAGCCCGATCACCAGCCTTTTACAAGCATAAGTAATCAAAGTATTGAAGATACCAACAAACTGTATCATAGGTGTTTTCTCTCATTTGATAGATCAACAAGAGCTAACACTTACTGACTACTTTATGTGCCAGCTACCTTTCTTTTTTTTTTTTTTTTTTGGGTAATGGGCAGCTACCTTTCTAAGAGTTTTACATGAGTTATATTGAGTCAAGATTTTCAGTCTTAGCTGGACATAGTGGTGCACACTTGTAATCCTAGCTATTCCGGAGGCTGAGGCACAAGGATTGCATTTTTTTTTCTTTTGGGTACTAGAGATTGAACTCAGGGGCACTCGACCACTGAGCAACATCCCCAGCCCTATTTTGTGTTTTATGTAGAGACAGGGTCTCACTGAGTTGCTTAGTGCCTCACCTTTGCTGAGGCTGGCTTTGAACTCGCAATTCTCCTGTCTCAGCCTCCCTAAATGCTAGGATTATAGGCTTGTGCCACCGCGCCCGGCACAAGGATTGTATATTTGAGGACAGCCTCAGCAACTTAGCAACTTAGCAAGACCTTGTTTCAAAATAAAAATAAAAGGGCTGTGGGCTGGTCAGGGGAGCACATGCCTGTAATCCCAGTGACTCAGGAAGCTGAAGTAGGAGGATCATATGTTTGAGGCCAGCTTCAGCAATTTAGTGAGGCCCTACGCAGCTTAACAAGACCCTGTTTCAGAATAAAAAATAAACAGGGTTAAGAATATAGTTCAGTGGTAGAGTTTCATTCCCTGTACCAGGAAAGAAAAAAATTTTCAGTCTAGTTAATCAATATCCCTAATCACTATTAGGGGAAACAATTCCTATCACTATGACATTTCTCTATTTAAAGAGTCACAGATGTAATCTTACGATAATAAGTGGGACATGAACCACCCATATAAGACACATTTGGGAAGAATGCAAATATAGCATTCACACCTCTTAGAAACAAAGAATATTTAAATGTTATAGCTGAAAGGAACTAAAGACCTGGAAAAGTACAATGATTTATCCAAGATCAAAGAACAAACCAGAAAACTAGCAAGAATGAATTTAATACAATGCTTTTCCCTCTGCTGTACCACTCTCTCATATGTGTCTGAGGAGATATCTTTATGAATACTATCAGTCAGAAAAACAAGACTGAATTGGAGGAATGTTCCCACTATTCAAATGTAAAGTCCTAAAGCTTCTCTTTTTGTAGACCACTTGGTCTGATTAAGTGACTTGAAAACTTTTCTTTAAGTATCAGAAGGGCACAGTGGTATGTGCCTGTAATCCCAGAGATTTGGGAGGCTGAAGCAGGAGGATTACAAATTCAAGATCAGCCTCAGCAATTTAGTGAGACCCTGTCTCTTTGTATCGTAGTTAATACAAAGTAAAACACTCCTGGGTTCAATCCCTAGTACTATAACAACAACATTGGAAATGCCAAAGCAATATCTCTAGTGAAAATAAAAGCAATCCTAGCTTAAGTGCACAGCATATGATGAGAAAGGTAGCAGTCCCATGAATTTTGATACTTTAGTACGAAATATCTAGGCTGCTACTTTGAATCATTCCATGATGGCATTAGTCAAAACATAACAATATTGGGGCTGGGGTTATGGCGCAGTGGTAGCGAGCTCGCCTAGCACGCGTGCGTGTGAAGCACTGGGTTCGATCCTCAGCACCACATAAAAATAAAATAAAGATATTCTGTCCACCCACAACTAAAAAATAAATAAATAAATATTTAAAAAAAAAAAAAACATAACAATACAGGCTAGGGTTGTAGCTCAGTGGTAAAGTGCTTGTGTAGCACAGGTGAGGCCCTCAGTTCAAACCTCAGCACCACATAAATATAAATAAATAAAATGAAGGTTAAATTAAAAAAAAACATAACAATAACTTTAAAAAGTCTGCTAATACAAAACTAAATATTTCAACCTGAAGCAAGTGGAATCAGGGAAAATTTCAAGCTGTAAAAATACAAAGGAATAATTCAGTCACTGGTATTATTCAGCTGTCGGAAAACATCTCAATGATTTTCCTTCTGATGTTCAGTGACTCTGTATCATTTTACCTAGGTGCTTCTAATTAATTACAATTCTTTAATATTCATGCAAATTAAATCTGCTGGAGATTTAAAAACCAAAGAAATGGTAATTCATCCAGCAGATATCCCTTACCCACCTGTGGCTCTGTGTGAATTGGAGAGGGGCGCTGATGTCTCAGCAAGGGCTGCAAGGGTGGCCAGCACTGAGGTAGTAGAATTTGAGAACTGTACTGTTGAGGCATGGGGGTCACCTATTTTAGTAAAAAAGGCAAATGAGGTACAGTGGAGAGAATAAATTGAGGCACATGAAAAATAGCTTATTAAATCAAAAGTTTAGGTTTTCAATCTAATGTCCTTAATCTTGTTCTCTAATCCAAACTGATGTAAAACACTTACCACGGAATTAAAACTCTTAAACCAGGCACACGCCTGTAATCCCAGCAGCTCGGGAGGCTGAGGTAGGAAGATGGCAAGTTTAAAGCCAGCTCAGCAATTTAGTAAGGCCCTAAGGAACTTAGTTAGACCCTATCTCAAAATAAAAATAAATTGGGCTGGGGTTATGGTGCAGTGGTAGCATGCTCGCCTAGCATACCTGAGGCACTGGTTCAATCCTCGGCACCACATAAAAATAAAATAAAGATATTCTGTCTACCTACAACTAAAAAATAAATATTAAAAAAATTAATAAAATAAAAATAAATAAATAAAAAGGGCTGGGGATGTGGTTCAATGATTAAGCACCCCTGGGTTCAATCCCCAGTACAAAACAAAACAAAACAAAAAACCATCTCTCTTAAGATCTAAAAAGTGTTTCCTTTAAGTGGACTATATTAATATGCTCTGTATAGAGCCATTACATGCACCTCATTTGATCATTCTCTTGGCAATGCCAATGCTAAACATTAGTGGCCAACAGACCACAATTGTTGCCTACTCCCTAGGCTGGCTATGCCTGGGTGTGGTTAGAAGACTTAAAAGCATGCCTCATTCAGCCTAAGCAGTGGTTAATGGAACAGGCTCTTCCTGGCCTTTGTTCTACCATACTACCTCTGTTCACTAGCTAGATAGGTGAGAAAAATAGTGTAAGGACAGGTAAAAGCCTTAAGTTCCATATATTGAATGTCAAACTGGAAGTAAAATGGATTAATATTAAAAATAATTATCTACTTTAGTTAACACATGATGTGCTGTTTAAAAAACTGTTATTCAGCCAGGTGTGGTGGCGCACACCTGTAATCCCAGCACTTAAGGAGGCTGAGACAGGAGAATCACTAGTTCAAAGCCAGCCTCAGCAACGGCAAGGCGCTAAGCAACTCAGTGAGACCCTGTCTCTACATAAAACACAAAATAGGGCTGGGTATGTGGCTCAGTGGTCAAGTATCCCTGTGTTCAATCCCCAGTACCAAACAACAACAACAACAACAACAACAACAAACCCCAACAACTTTATTCACAAGCTTTTATATCTGTGTGCTATTCTCATGGCTTAGTTCTACAAGGAAAGTATATTAGATCTGGCAACAGGGCATAACTAACTTTATGAACCATAAGTGTTCCTCAACAGTTTTTGTTTTGTTTTGTTTTTTGGTACTGGGGCACTCGACCACTGAGCCACATCCCCAGCCCTATTTTGTGTTTTATGTAGAGACAGGGTCTCACTGAGTTGCTTAGCACCTCGCCGTTGCTGAGGCTGGCTTTGAACTCGCGATTCTCCTGTCTCAGCCTCCCTAAGTGCTGGGATTACAGGCTTGAGCCACCGCGCCCGGCTCCTCAACAGTTTTGTAGAAATCTAAATTTTATACAATGAATTGCATTCTCTCTCTTTTCATTATAATTTTGGAGATACTTATTATGTATTATGGGTTTCTTGCCTTTTAGCTCCAAATATACCCTTCTTTACTCTGTCTCCGATGATGCTAGAGCTAGACATTATAAACATTTCTTGTCAGCTGGCATGAGATTAAGCTTTGTCATTACAAAAGTTGTTGCTGCTTCTACATTGGCTATTCCTGTATTCTTTTATTTATTCATTTATTTATTTATTTTTGAAGTAGTGGAGATTGAACTCATGGATGCTTTACCATTGAGCTAAACCCTCAGCCCTTTTTAATTTAATTAATTAATTTATCACCAGGGATTGAACCCAGGGTGCTTTACCACTGAGTTATATCCCCAGTCCTTTTTATTTTGAGACAGCGTTTTATTAATTTGCTGAGAGTCTTGCTAAACTGCTGAGGTTGTCCTCAAATTTGTCACCCTACATTTATTTATATTAAAATATATGTATTTTTAGTTGTGAATGAACCTTTCTTTTTATTTATTTATTTTTATGTGGTGCTGAGAATTGAACCCAGTGCCTCACTCATGCTAAGTAAGCACTCTACCACTGAGCCACAACTCCAGCCCATGACCCTCCTATCTTAGCCTCCAAAGTCCCTGGGATTACTGCTATGAACTACCATGCCTGGCATCTGTTTTTGTTTGTCTGATACTCAGGATGGAACCCAGGGGTGCCTTACCATTGGGCTACATCCCTAGTCCTTTCAAATTTTAATTTTGAGCCAGGGTCTGACTGAGTTGCTCAGGGCCTGGCTAAATTGCTGAGATTGGTCTTCAACTTGCAATCCTACTGTCTCAGCCTCCTGAGTCCCTGGGATTCCAGGTATGTGCCACTACACCCAGCTTCAGCACTTTTATTTAATTTTTGAGCCAAGATCTTGCTAAGTTGTTGCTCAGGTTGGCCTTGAACTTGTAATCCTCTTGCTTTAGCCTTCCAAGTTGCTGTGATTACGGTCATGCATCACTGTGCCTGGCTTGGTTTAATAATTTTTAAATAAACTATACATATATATTTATTTATATTATGTATTTCAGACATTACATGTATACAAAATATATTGTTAAATTATACAGATCACCAATTTGACTTCTGACTAGACTCTAATACACTTATCTTCTTTAAAAATGCCCTGGGGCTGGGATTGTGGCTCAGCGGTAGAGCGCTTGCCTCGCATGTGTGAGGCCCTGGGTTCGATCCTCAGCACCACGTACAAAGCAATAAAATAAAGACATTGTGTCCATCTACAACTAAAAAAAATATTTAAAAATGCCCTGTTTGTTTGTTTGTTTTGGCAGTACTAGAGATTCAACCCAGAGCTTTGTAAATGTACTCTTAATTTTTAAGTTTTTTCACTACCTATGCTTAAAGATTTTTTTTTCGTTTTTTTTTTTTTGGTACCAGGGATTGAACTCAGAGGTACTGAACCACTGAGCCACATCCCAAGGCCTATTTTGTGTTTTATGTAAAGACAGGGTCTCACTGAGTTGCTTAGCACTGCACTGTTGCTGAGGCTGGTTTTGAACTCCCCATTCTCCAGCCTCCCAAAGTGCTGGAATTACAGCCTGCACCACCAATCCCAGCTACTTAAAGATTTTTTTTCAGCTTTTATTCTATCAAGACGTCACTTATTGGGGCTGGGGATATAGCTTAATTGGTAAAGCACTCCTGGGTTCCATCCCGAATATCAAACATCATAAGAACAAGGCCCTGGGTTCAATCCCCAGCAGCAAAAAAAAAAAAAAAGAGTCAGTTATTGCTGGGCACAGTGGAACAGGCCTGTTAATCCCATTGGGGGTCAGGAGGCTGAGACAAGAGGATCGCAAGTTCAAAGCCAGCTTCAGCAAAGGCAAGGCACTAAGCAACTCAGTGAGACCCTGTCTCTACATAAAACACAAAGTAGGGGGGCTGGGGATGTGGCTCAGTGGCCAAGTACCCCTGAGTTCAATCCTTGGTACCAACAAATAAAATAACAAAAATAAATAAATAAATAAATAAATAGATAAAATACAAAATAGGGCTGGGGATGTGGCTTAGAGGTCGAGTGCCCCTGAATTCAACTCCTGGTACCAAAAAACAAAAAAAAGGAGTCAGTTATCTATAAAATACTTAAAGAAATCTCCCTTTGTTTTTGTTTTTATTGCTGCTACTTTTGATACTGGGGATTGAACCCAGGGGAGCTTTATCACCGAGCTACATACCCAGATCCTTTTACTATTTATATGGAGCTTAGGGCCTTGTTAAATTGTTGAGGCTGGCCTTGAACTTGTGATCCTCCTGTCTTAGCATATGCCACCTCACCCAGCAAGGCAACTCCTGTATATTTCTTACAGAAAATCCTTTCATAGGACAAAGAATTAATTCTTTCTTCTCTCCTCGGTACTGGGGATTGAACCCAGAGCCTCATGCCAGACACTCTACCACTGAATTACATCCCCAGCCTTTTTTGTTTTTTATTTTGAGACAGCCTCCCTAAATTGCCCAGGTTAATATGGAACTTGGGATCCTCCTGCCTCAGCCTTAACAGTAGTTGGACTAAATGTGTGCACCACCACCACAAGTTAAGAATTTTTTTTTTTTTTTTTTTTTTTTTGGTACTGGGGATTGAACTCAGGGGCACTCGACCACTGAGCCACATCCCCAGCCCTATTTTGTGTTTTATGTAGAGACAGGGTCTCACTGAGTTGCTTCGTGCCTTGCCATTGCTGAGGCTGGCTTTGAACTTGCGATTCTCCTGTCTCAGCCTCCCTAAGTGCTGGGATTACAAGCGTGAGCCACCCAGCCCGGCTAAGAATTCTTTTTTTGATGTAACTAGTTTAGGTACTCTTACTGGATTATAAATTTGCATTTTAGTATATTTTCCTTTAAGAGGTGAATTGCTGGCCTGGAGCCTGTCTCCTTCTCTCTGCCCACATCTGACTCTCTCTTCTTTTTTTTTTTTTTTTTTGGTACCAGGGATTAAACTCAGGGGCACCCAATCACTGAGCCACATCCCCAGCCCCATTTTGTGTTTTATGTAGAGATAGGGTCTCACTGAGTTGCTTAGCGCCTCACCTTTGCTGAGGCTGGCTTTGAACTCACGATTCTCCTGTCTCAGCCTCCCTAAGTGCTGGGATTACAAGCGTGAGCCACCATGCCCAGCTCTGACCCTCTCTTCTTTACTGAGTATACTCATTCTACTTTATGGACTGTTATTTTCACTTTCAATAAATTTATGCATTTTGGGGGCTGGGATTGTGGCTCACTGGTAGAGCGCTTGCCTCACATGCATGAGGCACTGGGTTTGATCCTCAGCACCACATAAAAATAAATAAATAAAACAAAGATATTGTGTCCATCTACAACTAAAAAAAAATTTTTTTAAAAACTATGCATTTTCTGTCCAAAATAATGATGATGATAATGGTGATAATAATAATAATAATAGAGGTGAATTTATTGTTGCTGAGTACAGCAGCACATGCCTGAAATCCCAGTGACTCAGGAGGCTGAGGCAGAAGGACTCCAAGTTCTAGGCCAGCCTGAGCAATTTAGGGAGGCCTTAAATAGTTTAGTGATACCCTGTCTCAAAATAAAAAATAAAAAGGGCTGAGGATGCATACCAAAAAACAAAAAACAAGAAAGGTGAATTGCTTATATAGTATTCCTCACAAGTACACACCATCTTACTGTCTTTGGATGGTAATTGTGGAAGTTGGAATGAGGATGGAGACACTAATGATATGCCAATTTTATCCTAATTCTCTCATAAAATACCCAGAGAACCAAGTGGTCTGAGTTAAAACATAACAATCTACTCAACATCCCCTCAATAGGCTATCATAACACAATTGAAATTAAAAAGAAACAATGCAAATTACTTGTTTAGACTTATCCTATGAATTATAGGAAAATACTTTATTATTCTTTTTTTTGGGGGGGGGCAGGTAACTGGGGATTGAACCCAGGGGCGTTTTACCACTAAGCTAATATCCCCAGCCCTTTTAATTTTTTATTTTAAGACAGGGTATTATTTTAAATTATTTTAAATTGCTGAGGCTGGCTTTGAATTTGTGGTCCTCTGCCACAGCCTCCTGAGTTGCTGGGATTATAGGCATGGGCTATTGCACCCACTTTGTTCAGAATGTTAATTACTGGGGCTAGGGCTGTGGCTCAGTGGTAGAGCGCTTGTCTTGCATGTGTGAGTCACTGGGTTCAATCCTCAGCACCACATACAAATAAATAAGATATTGCATCCATCTACAACTAATAAAATATTTTTTAAAAAGAATGTTAATTACTTCTTCTATTTTTTTTTTTTTTTTTGGTACTCAGGATTGAACCCAGGGACACTTAACCACTGAGTCAGATCCCCAGCCCTTTTTTATATTTTATTTAGAGATAGGGTCTCACCAAGTTGCTTATAGCCTTGTTAAGTTGCTAAGGCTGGCCTTGAACTCATGATCCTCCTGCCTCAGCCTCCTGAGCCACTGGGATTACAGGCATGCACCACTGTATCTGGCTATGAATGCTAATTACTTCTTTCTCCTCAATATAATATCCAACATCCAGATGGGTGTGGTAACACATGCATGCAATTCCAGATACTTTGGCAAGCTGAGGCAGAAGGATCTCAAGTTCAAGGCAAACCTAGGAAATTTAGAAAAAACCTGTCTCAAAATAAATAAAAAGGGTGGGGATGTAGCTCAGTGGTAGACTAGGTTCAATCCTCAGTACAAAAAAAAAAAAATCAAAAGATCCAACTTCAAATACAGTGATTTTTATTACCTATTCAGAACATAGTTTACATAAATAAACTCTTCGGACCAGGGTTTAGGAAGGTATGCTATAGTAAACTAGACAATCCCAATTTTTTTTTTTTGGTACTGGAGATTGAACTCAGGGCCACTCTACCACTGAGCCACATCCCTAGCCCTATTTTGTGTTCTATGTAGGAGACAGGGTCTCACTGAGTTGCTTAGCACCTTGCCGTTGCTGAGGCTGGCTTTGAACTCACGATTCTCCTGTCTCAGCCTCCCTAAGTGCTGGGATTATAGGCTTGCGCCACCGTACCCAGCTAGACAATCCCAATGTTTTAATGAAAATTAGAATCTGAAAAATTAAGTAACTTGCCAAGGTCATAGAGATAATAAGTGTCAGAGCCCAGATTAGAACATACGTCATCTAATTCCAAAGCCTGTGCTTTTTATGAACCAATACAATACAAAGCTATTTATATGTGATTTTGGAATGCATTTTATGATTAGGGAGAAACAGGAAATTCATTATCAATGAGTTTGGTTTTTTCTCTGATTAATGTTTAAATTAGTCTGCCCTCCCAAATCTCTGCAGTTTGATGGTGGCACTGAGAATGACTGATATTCTTAGCCACAAATGGCTCTTTTTTTTTTTTTGGTAATAAGGATTGAACTCAGGGGGACTGAATCACTGAGCCACATCCTGAGCCATTTCTATTTTTTATTTTGAAATAGAGTCTCCTTAAATTGCCCAAGCTGTCTTTGAACTTGCAATCTTCCTGCTTTAGCCTTCTGAGTTGCTGAGATTTACAGGAATGCACTTTTTTTTTGGTACTGGGGATTGAACTCAGGGGCACTTGACCCTGAGTAAATAGGGCTGAGCCACATCCCCAGCCCTATTTTGTGTTTTATGTAGAGACAGGGTCTCACTGAGTTGCTTAGCGCCCTGCTGTTGCTGAGGCTGGCTTTGAACTCGCTGGCTTTTCTCCTGTCTCAGCCTCCCAAAGTGCTGGGATTACAAGCGTGAGCCACCGTGCCCGGCTCAGGCATGCACTTCTGTGCCTGTTATGTCCAGCTAACTTTTTTTTTTTAATAAGATTTTTTTATTTTTATTTATTTATTTATTTTTTTGGTACCAGGGATTGAACTCAGGGGCACTCGACCCCTGAGCCACATCCCCAGCCCTATTTTGTGTTTTATGTAGAGACAGGGTCTCACTGAGTTGCTTAGCGCCTCGCCATTGCTGAGGCTGGCTTTGAACTCGCGATTCTCCTGTCTCAGCCTCCCTAAGTGCTGGGATTACAAGCGTGAGCCACCACGCCC
>CM053400.1:96745570-96758779 GCA_028644305.1 Xerus rutilus | reverse complement strand
TGTAATCCCAGCACTTAGGGAGGCTGAGACAGGAGAATCGCGAGTTCAAAGCCAGCCTCAGCAACGGCGAGGCGCTAAGCAACTCAGTGAGACCCTGTCTCTACATAAAACACAAAATAGGGCTGGGGATGTGGCTCAGTGGTCGAGTGCCCCTGAGTTCAATCCCCAGTACCACAAAAAAAAAAAAAAAAAAAAAAGATACTAATGACGGGGCTGGGATTGTGGCTCAGTGGTAGAGCACTTGCCTTGCATGTGTGAGGCACTGGGTTTGATCCTCAGCACCACATATAAATAAATGACTAAATAAAGGTCCATCAACAACTAAAAAAAAATTTTAAAAAAAAGATACTAATGACACTGAGTCACAAGATTGAACATATTGGAAGTACTACCTTGATAAGATGGGGAAAATTCGGTTTTGTGGTTTATTTTTTGATACCAGAAACTGAACCCAGGAGTGCTTAACATCTGAGCCACATCCCCAGCCCTTTTTATATTTTATTTAGAGACAGGGTGTCACTATGTTGCTTAGGGCCTCATTATGTTGCTGAGGCTGGCTTTGAACTCACAATCCTCCTGCATCAGGCTCCTAAATCACTAGGATCACAGGCATGTACTACCATGCCTGGCAAAAACTCAGTTTTAAAGCAACTTCCACACACATACACACACAAAAAAAATCTTGACTTTAATTGATGTATACTCTGAGGGTTTAAAAAAAGACATACCTGAAGGATGACCAAAATCTCAGCATTGTTTTTCTCCAGGGCTATGTCGAAGGCAGATTTATCAAATTTGCTGAAAGCATGGACATCAGCTCCATATTTGATAAGTAACTCTACCACATCTCGATGGTGGTGCTCTGTGGCCCAATGCAAAGCTGTCATCTTCAGCATGTCCTTGGCATTCACATCTGCTCCATTCTGTCATAGAAAAGCAACTTTTTCAACAGAAACTGGTTATAGTAGCACAGGTGCAAGATCCCAAATAACAAATAACAAGGATTTCCATAGAGATTACACATACTTAAATTGAGATCATATTTAAGGAATATAAAAGGGAAAAACATTTCTCAAATTCTCCTGAATGCTGACAGACATTATGCTTTCAATGACTGGGTCTTCTAAGGACTCACTGGGAAATTATAACAGATGGGAGAGAAAGGGAAAGAAGAGATTATTGTTGCATTTATTAACAGAGAACTGAGTGCCCAAAAAAGTAGACATAAGTATAAAGAATAATTGTAGAAAAAGAATGAAGAAAATTAATAAAATCTGTTTAGACTTTAAAAAAATTAGAAAACAAACTCCTCATACCATGACTCTTGAAAGTGATGCAACTCAATGTTTTAAACCATCTACACTTAATCTTTCCCAGCTCAATTTCCTATCACTATTTAAGAAACAAGGAGGTAGATGTCTTTTTTACAATATAGCTCCACCACTATTCTTGCTTTACCCTAACAAGCAGTTCCACGATGTGCGCATGTCCATCAGCTGCAGCCATATGCAAAGGGGTCCTGTCCACTTTGGTCCGGGCATCCCTGCTAACGCCTGCTCGAAGGAGCACTTCTGCTGTGGAATAATGACCATACTGGGCTGCAAGGTGGAGGGGTGATGTTCCAAGCTGTGGGAAAATAATACTCATTGAATATCTACTGTGTGCAGAGTCGATGGAGAGATACATATGAAGAAGAGGTAAATCCTATGGTTTTTATCTTTGGAGAGAGAATCTAACTGGGCAGATAGTGTTGAAGAAATTATTTTTGCTTAAAAATTAATATACAATGGGGCTGGGATTATGGCACAGTGGTAGCGTGCTCGCCTAGCGCACATAAGGCACTGGGTTCGATCCTCAGCACCACATAAAAATAAAATACAGATATTCTGTCACCTACAACTAAAAAATAAATATTTAAAAAAAAAAAAAAATTAATATACAAGCTGGGTGCAGTGGCACATGCCTGTAATCCCAGAGGCTTGCAAGGCTGAGACAGGAGGATTACGAGTTCAAAGCCCGCCTCAGCAAAGGTGAGGTGCTAAGCAACTCAGTGAGACCCTGTCTCTAAATAAAATACAAAATAGGGCTGGGGATGTGGCTCAGTGTTCTAGTGCCCCTGAGTTCAATCTCCAGTACCACATACACAAAAAAATTAGTATCTTAGATGGGCGGGTGGCACATGCTGTAATCCCAGTGGCTCAGGAGGCTGAGACAGGAGGACTATGAGTTCAAAGCCAGCCTCAGCAATTTCATGAGGCTCCAAACAACTTAGTGAGACCCTGTCTCAAAATAAGAAATAAAAAGTGCTGGGGATGTGGCTCAGTGGTTAAGCACCCCTGAGTTTAATCCCTGGTACCAAAACAAAACAAAACAAAACAAAAATACAATAATAGCCATGCGTGGTGGTTCGCACCTGTAATCCCAGCAGCTCAGGAGGCTGAGGCAGAAGGATCGAGAGTTCAAAGCCAGCCTCAGCAAAGAAGAGGCACTTGGGGGCTGGGGATATAGCTCAGTTGGTAGAGTGC
The DNA here is from genome assembly GCA_028644305.1 of Xerus rutilus. Classification (NCBI taxonomy): domain Eukaryota; kingdom Metazoa; phylum Chordata; class Mammalia; order Rodentia; family Sciuridae; genus Xerus; species Xerus rutilus. The sequence goes on along the minus strand of CM053400.1, from coordinate 96,756,254 downwards.
TTGCCTCTCATGAACAAGGCCCTGGGTTCAATCCCCAGAACCACAAAAAAAAAAAAAGAAAAAAAAAGCAAGGCACTAAGCAGTGAGACCCTGTCCCTAAATACAAAATAGGGCTGGAGATGTGGCTCAGTGCAGTGGTTGAGTGCCCCTTAGTTCAATCCCTGGTATCAACAACAACAACAACAACAAAAAACCCCACTAATAATAATACACAAATATGCAGATAAACACACACCAATGAAATAAGTGTGCAGTATAATGGCTTTAAGTCAGGTAGATTTATCAGGTTAAAACTCCCTAAAGAACATTATTTTAAGCAGAAAGAAGGTTTTTAAAAAATGCTGGGCATGGTAGTAAATGGCTATAATACTTGTGACTTGGGAGGTTGAAGCAGGAAGATTCCAAGTTTGAGGACAGCTTCACCAAGACTTCTCAAAATCTAAAAGAAGTTAAAAGGGCTGGGAATGTAGCTCAGTGGTACAGTGTTCAATCTCCAGTACCAAAAAAGAAAAACAAAAGGATCAAAAAGTGTATTCTGAGTCAGGAATAGAGAAAAGAAGCAGGCAGGTTCAAAACAATTAATTCCAAAGAAAAGGGCAGAGACAAGTTCCATGTGGAATTTGGAGTACAAAAATTTGGTTAGAATAGAAGTTTGTTGCTACAGTAAAGCAGAATAAAAAGACTGGTGAGATGAAAAGACTGATGAGGTAAGAGGTAACAAAAATCTAGCAACAAGCAAGACTGTGCCATCTCAAAGTAAATCTTCTATCAGCATCAATTAGGGACTGAAATCTACTCCTTTGTGTGTGTGTTACACTCTTTATTTTAAGCCTGTTCAGTTTATTCTTTGTTTTCCATATATTCCACTTCTGTGCCTGACCAGATTTAATTCATATTGCCTTTTTCAGATCTATTTATAGAAATGCTAATCTCAAGGGTTTTCTTTTCTGCCCTTGTATAAAGTGCTAAGAACCTGTTGCCCTCTGAAGTTATGAATAAATACCCTACAAAGAGGTCACTTGCTCATCAAAATTGTTAAAATTAGTCAGTGCTTATAAATCTGTGAATAAAGCTGGGCGCGGTGGCACAAGCCTGTAATCCCAGCATTTAGGGAGGCTAAGACAGGAGGATCACGAGTTCAAAGCCAGCCTCAGCAATGGCGAGGTGCTAAGGAACTCAGTGAGACCCTGTCTCTACATAAAACACAAAATAGGGCTGGGGATGTGGCTCAGTGGTCAAGTGCTCCTGAGTTCAATCTCCAGTACCAAAATAAATAAGTAAATAAGTAAATAAATAAATAAATTTGTGAACTATAAGAAGGTCCACATTACAACTTAGACCTAGAACTTCTGAAACATGCTGATCTCCAAGATGGTTGTCTAGGCTCATTAAATTATACATTTCTATCCAGGTTCAGTGGTGCACTCCTGTAATCCCAGTGGCTCAGGAGGCTGAGGCAGGAAGATCACAAGCTTGATGTCAGCCTCCACAACTTAGTGAGACCCTGTCTCAAAATAAAAAATAAAAGGGCTAGGGATATAGGTCAGTGGTAGAGGCCCCCTGAGTTCAATCTCTAATATTAAAAAAAATTACATTTTCCTCTTTAATGTTTTCTAAGAGTGGTCAACAAAATATAAAGACTCTTCCTTATGAACCAGGACATTTTAAAGAAAAGGAAACAAGGAGTTTATTAGTTTAGAAATATACTCTTGGGGACTGGCTGTGTAGTTCAGTGTTAGAGAACTTGCCTAGCATGCATAAAGCCCTGGGTTGCACCAAAAAAAAAAAAAAAAAAGTTAATAGAAATGTGCTCTTATTATACTCATTTTAACTTCTAGGTAATTATGAAACCTACAACCCAAGGATACTCCAGAGAGACATAAACCTTTAGGAAATACTTTAACAAACATTACAGAAAATCACAAACATATTATCATCTATATATCCCACAGGAGACTTAATTTGGAAACTAAAAAAGAAAACCACATACTCAAGTGAAACAAAACAAAACTCATAAGGGGAATGAGGAAGAAAGAGAAAGAAAAAAAATCAATAATGTTTCTTTAGCCTTTGAGAAAAATATTGGTAAAGGCACACTTGGAATATAAGAGACCTTTCTGCTAAGCTTACCCAGTCTGTGGTAAATGGGGCACCATTTGCCATCAATGTTCTCACTTCATCATCTTGGCCTTTTCTTGCTGCTTCTAGCAACCTCTTCCCCAAGTCCACCAAAGACATCTTTATGCATAAGAGCAAAGGTTTTCAGGTAGCTATAATTCAAACACAAGGAAAGCTGCCTGTAAAATATTTTTAGACGACTTCTTATACTTGAGTATATATATATAATACATCTATATACTGGTAGGTCACTTCTTTTTATCATCTAGAACAATTAGACATTTGGGAAAGTTCGGCACTGAATAATAGTTCCCTCCCTTTCAATCTCCAGAAAAACTTTGGAAATATGTGCAATATACTACATATATACTTTTTTAATATAGGGAATCAAAAAATTGCATTTCATTCCCTTGAAATGACCAATGGTAGCATATTATTATTTAAAAAATAATTTTTTTAGTTGTCAGTAGACCTTTACTGTATTTATTTATATGTGGTGCTGACATTTGAACCCAGAGTCTCACACATGCCAGGCAAGCGCTCTACCACTGAGCCACAACCCCAGCCCGATAGAATATTATTTTAATGGGCTAGGGTTGTGGCTCAGTGGTAGAGTGCTTGGGTGAGGCACTGGGTTCGATTCTCAGCACTGCATATAAATAAATGATTAAAATAAAGGTTTGTTAACATCTAAAAAATATTTTTTTAAAAATATTATTTTAAGGAATACAATATAAAGTAATAAACATGAACTGATTTCCAGGCAGGGAAAAAGAAGTGTGCCTACATGTGAAATTGCTGCTTGATGGAAATCATAGGATTCTTTATTAGCAACTAACAACTCTTTCTGAAGGCTTATAGATCTTTGTTTTTGTTTTTTGGTACTGGGGATTAAACTCAGGGGCACTCAACCACTGAGTCACATCCCTAGTCCTATTTTGTGTTTTATGTAGAGACAGGGTCTCACTGAATTGCTTAGCGCCTCACCGTTGCTGAGGCTGGCTTTGAACTCGTGATTCTCCTGTCTCAGCCTCCCAAAGTGCAAGGATTATAGGCATGTGCCACCACGCCAGGCGGCTTGTAGATCTTTGAATGGCATAAAGAAATAGGACACATCAAGATTTCTAAAATAAATTTCATCTGTTAAACTTTTTCATCTGATTGTGGTATAAAGATAAAATAATGATAGAAGTTTACAAAAAGCAAACTTTCTGGTCAAACACTGATCTACTTCTGGGCCTGATGGCACATGCCTGTAATCCCAAGGACTTGGGAGGCTGAGGTAGGAGGATATCAAATTTGAAGCCAGCCTCAGTAATTTGTGAGAACTTGTTTTAAAAATAAAAAAAAGTAAAAGGGCTGTTGGGGGAGGAGTGTAGCTTAGTGGTAGGGTGTTTGTCTAGCATGTCAAAGGCCCTAGGTTTGATCCCCAGCACCATTAAAAAAAAAGGAGGGGGTTGGGGCTGGGATTGTGGCTCAGTGGTAGAGCGCTTGCCTAGCATGTGAGACACACTGGTTTCAATTCTCAGCACCACATAAAAAAATAACAATAAACAAGCTGGGCATGGTGGCGCACACCTGTAATCTCGGCACTTTTGGAAGCTGAGAAAGGAGAATTGCAGGTTCAAAGCCAGCCTCAGCAATGGCAAGACGCTGTCTCTACATAAAACACAAATTCATTGGTAATATTAATGAATGTACTTTTGATATTGTACAACAAAATAGGTCAACATTTGGATGATCTGCATAATTTAGTGAACCAACACTTTCCAATGACTCATACATGAAGTTATAAAATCATGCACAAGTAAAAACAATCAATGTGAAAGACAGACTAATGGGTTTAAAGGTAAAAGAACACAAAAGTTCATTGACATGGTTTCAGAATTCTCATGCAACTTTTCTGTGTGTATGTGTGGTACTAGGTATCAAATGCAGGAGCATTTTACTTCTAGGTTACATCCTCAGCCCTTTTTATTTATTTATTTTTGTTTTTTGGTACCAGGGATTGAACCTAAGGGTGCTTAACCAGTGAGCCACATAAACCAACCCTTTTCTATTTTTCATTTTGAGAGTGGTTCTAAGTTGCTTAGAGCCTCTCTAAATTGCTGATGCTGGCTTCAAACCTGTGATCCTAATGCCTCAGCCTCCCAATCCTCTGTGATTACAGATGTGGGCCACCATGCCCAGCTGTCCTTTTTATCTTTGAGACATGGTCCAAGTTGCCCAGGCTGGCTTTGAACTTCTGATCCTCCTGCCTCAGCCTCCAGAGTAGTAGAGTTTACAGGCTGATAACACCTTGCCTGGCTGATTGGCACAAATTTTTTTAAAAATTGCACTTGTTGAGCTGGGGAAGTAGCTCAGTGTTAGGTTGCTTGCCTAGAATGTGCAAAGCCCTGAGTTCCATTCTCAGCACTGAAAAAAAGGAAAGAAAAAAAAATTACCACTTGCCAAGTTTTTGTGTAGATCAAAAAATACTGACAATTGTCTGAAAAAGCTATTAAAATATGCTTTCCTGGGGCTGGGATTATGGCGCAGTGGTAGCGTGCTCGCCTAGCACGCGGGAGGCACTGGGTTCGATCCTCAGCACCACATAAAAATAAAATAGAGATATTGTGTCCACCTACAACTAAAAAATAAATATCTAAAAAAAAAATATGCTTTCCTGAGCTGGGGTTGTAGTTCAGTGGTAGAGTGCTTGCCAACATGCGTGAGACATGGTTCAATTCTCAGCACCACATACAAATAAATAACAACTAAAAAATTTTTTTAAAAAAAGAAAATATGTTTAAAAAACACGCTTTCCTTCTCCAAATATTTATTGCAACAGATTGAATCAGAAGTAGTTTGGAAAATGCAGCTAATTCAGAAGTTAGAGATTAGTGAAAATGTAAAACAATGCCATTCTTCTCACTATATATATTTTTTTACCTGAGAAGATTTATTTTTCATAAAAATATGTTAGTGGCAGAGTGCTTGCCTAGCATGTGTGATGTCTTGGGTTCAATACCTAGCATTGCAAAAAAAAAAAAAAGTGTAATTCGTGTTAACATTTAATGGATTAATTATTAAATTAATGAACTTTTTTTTTTTTTTTTGGTACTGGAGATTGAACTCAAGGGCACTTGACCACTGAGCCATATCCCCAGCCCTATTTTGTGTTTTATGTAGAGACAGGGTCTCACTGAGTTGCTTAGTGCCTTGCTGTTGCTAAAGCTGGCTTTAAACTTGAGATTCTCCTGTCTCAGCCTTCCTAAGTGCTGGAATTACAGGGTTGCACCACCATGCCTGGCTTAAGTTAATAAACTTTTTGAAAAAATATTTTTTTAGTTGTCAATGGATCTTTATTTTTAATTTTTTTTTTTTTTTTAGTTATAGGTGGACAGAATATTTTATTTTTATGTGGTGCTGAGGATCAAACCCAGTGCCTCCCGCGTGCTAGGCGAGCATGCTACCACTGCGCCATAACCCCAGCCCCAACCTTTATTTTTTATTTTTTATTTTTTTATATTTTTTAGTTGTAGGTGGACACAATATCTTTATTGATTTATTTTTATGTGGTGCTGAGGATCGAACCCAGTGCCTCACGCATGTGAGGCAAGCGCTCTACCACTGAGCCACAATCCCAGCCCGGACCTTTATTTTTATTTACACGTGGTGCTGAGAATCGAACTCAGTTCCTCACACATGCTAGGCAAGCACTCTACCACAAAGCTACAACCTCAGCCCTAATTAATGAACATTTAAAAATAACTTCTAAAATAATAAATATCAATAAATACAATGTAATGAAGTTCTCAATAATTTTTAAGAGTGTAATAGTTTCTGAAACAGGAAAATGTAAGAATCACTGGCTTAGGCAAATAATTTAGCTGCTGTGTGATTTTTCTTTTTTCTTTAAAAAAAAAAAAAGGATTGAACTCCGGGGTACTCGACCACTGAGCCACATTCCCAGTCCTATTTGTGTGTGTGTGTTTTATTTAGAGACAGAGTCTCACTGAGTTGCTTAGCGCCTCGCTGTTAGTGAGGCTGGCTGTGAACTCGCAATTCTCGTCTCAGCCTCCCAAAGTGCTGGGATTACAGGTGTGCGCCACTGCGTCCAGCTCTGCTGTGCGATTTTTCAATTTATACCACTGAACTTTGTATGCAAACCACCAGGGTTGTTTGTTCAACTTGAACATACCTAGCTGGGTGTGGTGGCACGTGCCTCTAGCTATCCCAGCTATTCAGGAGACTGAGAAAGGAGGATAGCAAGTTCAAGACCAACCTGGGCAATGTAGCAAGACCCTGTCTCAAAAGAGAAATAATAAAAAGGGGGGCTGGGGTTGTGGATCAGTGGTAGACTGCTTGCCTGGCATGTGTGAGGCCCTGGGTTCGAATCTCAGCACTGCATACGAATAAATTAAAAAATATAGGTCCATCAACAACTTTAAAAAGTTTGTTTTTTTTTTTTTTTTTTGGTACTAGAGATTGAACTCAAGGGCACTTGACCACTGAGCCACATCCCCAGCCCTATTTTGTGTTTTATGTAGAGACAGGGTCTCACTGAGTTGCTTAATGCCTCGCCGTTGCTGAGGCTGGCTTTGAACTCGCGATTCTCCTGTCTCAGCCTCCCTAAGTGCTGGGATTACAGGCTTGCGCCACCGCGCCCGGCTTCGACTTAAAAAGTTTTTAAAAAATAATAAATGAAAAAAAATAAAAAGGGCTGGGGATGTAGCTCAGTGGTAGAGCATCCCTGGGTTCAATCCCCAGTACTGAAAACAACAAAAACCAAAAGGAATATACCTGAGATTTGCATCCAGGTTCCTGAATAAGTATGCCCAGGAGCAGAATATGAACTTTATTTTTTTAAACATAAATATATATATCTATGGTATAATATATATTGTATTATATGTAATACAATATATAATACATATTATATATATTTAGTTGTAGAAGGACACAATACCTTTATTTTATTTATTTTTATGTAGTGCTGAGGCTTGAACCCAGTGCCTCACACGTGCTAGCCAATCACTCTACCGCTGAGCCACAACCCCAGCCCCATTCATTTATGTCTGGCATCTGGAAGTGAACCAAGGGGTGTTTAACCACTGAGCCACATACCCAGCCCTGCCCCGCTTTTTTAAATTTTGAGACAGGGTCTCATCAAGTTGCTTCAGGCCTCACTGAGTTGCTGAGGCTGGCACTGAATTTGCGATCCCCCTGCCTCAACCTCCTGAGCCACTGGGATTACAGGCCTGCACCATCATGCCCCGCTAAAAAGGATCTTATTTTATTCCCACAGAACTGGTGTCTTGAGAGCCTGAACTTTTTTTTTTCTTCCCAGTACTGGGGGACCCACTTCCTCTTAATAAAAACAGAAGAACTTTCAATAAATGTTTAAATAACTATGTGGTGCTTGAGCTCTTAACAAAATACTCTATTATCAAAGTAATTACTTTTGTTTATAAAAGCATCTGGGTGGGGTAATTCCCTCCTCATTGCTATCAAAGCATGTATGAAAACAGATGCTTAAGAACATCTCCACTGGTCTGGGTGGTCAAATGGTATGATGAAAATGTGGTCCCAGATGGTCAAAAATATTAAGTTGTTGAAGATACACCATAGAATGTTCTTTCCCATCAATAGAAAGGAGAGAGGAGGAGAGAAGACTTTATGAGAGAAATAGGATGACGGCTCAAGGAAATCTGTGAGAATGGGCGAAAAAGCTAACGGGTAGAAAAAGGGTAAGAAAACAGCAATTTAAGGAATCATGGTAGGGCTATCTTTTTTTTTCTTTTTGTATTGCACATGTCCCCAGTGGCCGTCAGCTGTACAAACAACTGCAAGAACTGGAGTTGGGGCCCTTACTACTTGTTCAGACTATTGAGCTCACTAAATCATTAGGTTACTGGAGTCAGAGAATCAGAGTACCGGATTTCCCCTCTCTATTTCTCTATATTCCTCCAGTTCTTCACACCAATGTTCTGGCTTTCTGAAGGACGGGAGCCAATTTGAGGCTGGGACCTTTTGCGCCGACGGGGCAGCCCGAGCTCCTGCTCCGCATCGCCCCCTAGCGGTCACCTCTGTGGCCTTGGCTTCCCATGGTCCAGCTCCCCAGCCCCAGGTCTTACACCCACCCCCTTCTTCACCTCCTTCCAGTCCCCTCCCCTTCCTCTCGCCAGCATCCCCTTCCTCTCTGTCCCCCTCCCCGCTATCCCCGCTCAGCTGAGGGGGCGCCTCTCGGTGCGCACCCAGAGGTCTGGGGTTGCGCTACGAAGCGGTACGGCTTAAGGCATCTTCCACTCCAGCCCTGATGCCCCCCAAGAGTCCGCGCATCTCTTCGCCCCCTCACCTCCTCGTCGGGGACGCTGCCGGGTACACTTTTCACCGAGCCCGCCAGTTTGTTCCCATTACCTTCTCTAGTTAAGACTGCCTGTCAGTGACGGTTACTTTTTGGCCTTTTCATGTATGCATATTTTGGGGGCCTTTACCCCCCCTCGTGGAGAAATGGAGGCAACAAAATGGCGGACCCGGAAGTGAAGGTCCAAGGAATATGACTTCTGGCGGAGGAATCTGTGGAGGAAAACTGATTAGAAATTTGACATTTATATTCGAGCAGGAAGGAAACGCATCTCTTAGGCTCATTTATTTATTTATTTTTATCCACTGGAGATCTCGATCCGGAAATGTGTGTATCTTAGATATTTGGGGGGGACTATTTAGTGATGCGGATGATTATGTATTACGTGTCGTATAGTTCCGGTAGGGGGCGGCCTCTGATGGTTGTTTTGGCGCCAAGAACTCAGCGAATTGGTTAAGAGAAGTGAGATAATTCCTTGGCCCTGGAATTTGCGTTCTACCTCTCGGCTGCTTCTCCCGGGGACCAGCATTAGGGTTGACGAAAAAGCCTTGCTTTCTTGTCTATCTCGGGTAAAGCTGTCCGGGACATTCCTGACTGCGTGAATTGGCTTGTAGGCCACATTTCCAGTTACGGCCCGACTAGGACCCCAGAGGCAAGCTGTCAGGGTGAACCGTCAATCAAGTAACTGTCATTTCTTTTAGGGGGCCTGGAAGAGGATGGAGCAGAAGTTTGCAAATCTTTTGGTCATTTGATTTACCAGTTAATTTCTGTCTTTACTCACCATTTTCCGTAACTAAAGGATGTGAGAGGTCCAGAAAGCCTTTCAAAAAAAAACCAGTAACAATTAAAAGCCAGCCTCAGCAACTTAGTGAGACCTTGTCTCTAAATTTAAAAAAATAAGGGGAGGCGGTGTTGTGGCTCTCAGGTAGAGCCCCTCTGGGTTTAATCCTTGGTTCCAAAAAGACTTAAGAAAAAAATAATTACAATAGAAAAGGACTTATCACTTTTACTCCTCCTGGTCCCATTCTTTATTAGACTTTGGCTTTGGTTGTAGATGATGGGCTTCTCAAAGCCTAGGCGCATTTACGAATCTTCCTTTTCTTCAAACATCTAAGTCATACCGATGTTTTTTTAAAAATTATTTATGGCCTACTAATACTATAAAGGTTTTTTGTTTTTGTCTAGCTCAGTGTTGTAGTATCAACACAAAAACTATTTTGTTAGTTTCATAGCTTTTAGAATGAGGTGAGTTACAAATAAGCAGATAACATATTTGGGTATCAGTTTATTTTCTTAGTCACTTAAAAATTTACCTGAAATATGTTGGTAGTCATTGTGTAAGCAGAAGAGTGGTTGGTTGTAGCTTAAGTTGATTTCACCCTTTTTACCTATTTGTTCAACCTAAAGTTCACCATTTAATGAATGTGCTATTCGAATCAGAGTTGTACAAAGTTGAATATTTGATAAAATGTATATGCTGAATGTGAAATTGAAAGCATGGCTAATTTCTGTGATCTGTACTGCTTGCCTATAAAGAGAAAATTAGAATACAGTCCTGGGATTGAATGTCTTTATTAAATAAACGAGTAAATGGCAGCACAAATCAGCAATAATTTTGGAAGGAGTAGGAACATGGTGTAAGGGCAGAATGTAATTATTCATTTCATGGTTTTAAGGTAGCTTTAGAACTGTGCCTAAGGCTTACTGATTAGTAGTATCATGTATTGCAAATGCAGAAGGGGCAAGCCTAAATACTCAGGACCAACCCTATGCTTTTTAGAAGACTGAATCAGAAGCTTACAAATTATCCTAATAGCAAGGTTTCTTAAGATTTGAAATCTGATTTTCCTCAGCTAGAATTATCAACCCACAATTAGAAGCAAAGTTGTTAGTGAGTAAGCTGAATATCCTTTTGGACTATGGAGGCTGGCAAAAGGATCACAAGTTCAAGGCCAACATGGGCAACTTAGACCCTATCTCAAAAGAAAAAAATAAAATGGGCTAGGATATAGCTCAGTGGTAGAAGGCCCCTGGGTTGGATCCCCAGTACTGCAGATAACAAAGAACACTTTTTGGAAGGGAAGAGCTTCAACTATTTCTGAAATGATTCAGTGCTTTCCCATATTTCCATTTTTCATAATGTTATTATATCCTCTTGTTTTATACCTTTACCCCCAATTTCTCTGGGGGAAAGAATGTATTATAAGAAGGAGCAAG
>CM053400.1:96666912-96745070 GCA_028644305.1 Xerus rutilus | reverse complement strand
GAAGCTGATTAAAAATGGAATCAAAACTGTCTTCCATTTTGCACTATTCTACTACTCCTTAATGTCTCCACAAAGCCTATTTTCTGGGGTTAATAATCCAGGGGGTGGGTGTGGGATTTCCTTGATCTAATACTCCATTGCTTGAACCCTTTACTTTGGTTTGAGGGCTTTTGAGAGAAATGGAGTGGATAGATAGATAAATAAATAAATAAATAAATAAATAAATAAATAAATAAACAAACTCAACTGGCAAGATTCATCAGCACCACCAACACAATAGAGGGAAGAGAACAAGATTAATTTGGGAAAGGAATGAGAAGGAAGGGGCTTGAAAGAGAAGACAAGAAGGGCAAGGTGGTGGGAGAGGTAAGTCTTGGCCTTAGAGCAAGTCCAATTCGAAGGAGTGGATGCTGGCAATGGGAGCTCTCCAGAAGTTGAAGGTGCTGTACTCTAGGAGGGTATCACCTTCTGGGCTTTTCTCTTGCTCTGCTCCTGTTGCTTGCCCGGTCATTTTGCCAACGTTGCTGTCCTTGATCTTGTAGGTGGGTGTATCTGACAGACCCAGGCCTTCTAGCTCCGACAGATCCAGTTCTGGTATAGGCATCCTCCAGAAAAGAAAGGAGCTGTACTGGCTACTCACAGGGTCCCTCATAGTTTCCTGGAAAGAAACCACTTGTCATTCTTCACGCTAAAGCAACCTCTTTTTGGCTCCTGGCTCTTGCTTATAAACCTCATATCTCAGCTGGGCATTGTGAACCACCCCTGTAATTCCAGAGGCTTGGATGGCTGAGGCAGCAGGATCACGAATTCAAAGCAACCTAACAGAGACCTTGTCTCAAAATAAAAAAGGGCTTCGGGTCAAAAACGTCCATATCCCCTGTGGGGCAGAATAACACACCAGTAATCCCAGCAATTTGGGAGGATAAGAGGAAGATTCCAAGTTCTAGGCCAGCCTAAGCAACTTAGAGCCTCAGTAACTTAGTATGACTCTGTCTCAAAATTTAAAAAATAAATAAATAAAAGGACTGAGGGTGTCGCTCAGTGGCAGAGCATACCTGAATTCAATCCCTCCTTCCCCCACCAAAAAAGAAATTCCATATCCCTGTTTGCCTCTGTAAATAATCCAAGTTCCCTAGGACAAGCTTTTGGAACTCTCCCTCTATTATAATTTTCTGCCATTTCCTAACTTCTCATCTTCAAATGATTTACCTACTGCATTAAGTGGATCTTGGATCTGATTTTCGAGGCCTTCCAAAATCTGGTTCCATTCTTCCTAGCTGCATAGCCTCTGGTAGTTATGTTCATTCCTGTCTTGCTTAACTCCTTCAATTTACATATATATATATATATATATTTTTTTTTTTTTGGAGGGGGTTACTGGGGATTGAACCCAGGGGCACTTAATCACTGAGCCACATCCCCAGACCCCTTTTTTAACATATATTTTATTGAGAGACAGTGTCTTGCTGAGTTGCTTAGAGCCACCTTAAGTTGCTGAGGCTGGCTTTGAACTCACAACCCTTCTGCCTCAGCTTCCCAAACTGCTGGATTACAGGCATGTGCCACCACGCCCAGCTAAAATATTTCCCGGGTTTCAAGACTCCATTTAAGGACTAACCATGAATGGAAATTGATTTCCATGCATATATGAGTTTGTCAGGAGGATGAACTCAACTACTGTGTATAACCATAAATCTCTTTAAAAAAGAAAAAGAGAGCTGGGCACGGTGGCACAAGCCTGTAATCCCAGCACTTAGGGAAGCTGAGAGGAGAATCACGAGTTCAAAGCCAGCCTCAGCAATGGCGAGGTGCTAAGCAGCTCAGTGAGACCCTGTCTCTACATAAAACACAAAATATGGCTGGGGATGTGGCTCAGTGGCCGAGTGTCCCTGAGTTCAATCTCCAGTACCAAAAGAAAAAGAAGACTCCAAGTCCCTAAAGTACTTTCCCCTTCCCCAATTCCTATATATTTACAAATACTTTGTAAATTCTGGCTTTTTATTTAATGGTCATTATACTTCTGGAAGGCCTCCCATTACACTCTACTTTCTATTTTCCTCCTAAACCCTTCTTCCAGAAGGATTTCCTTACACTTGGCTTCCCCTACCCTATTTCCTCCAGCAACTCTGTGACACATTCTAGAGGTTTACCTGACTCTCTTCATTTTGGGGTTACAGATCATTGTTATATATGTTTTACGTATAGGAATGGTATTATTTCCTTCAACAGACTGGAAGCTTCCCTAAGGATCAAACCAGTGTACTTTCTGGGTACCACAGATGCTAGGCTTTACATACAAAGATATTGAAGGCTGCTGATTTATTTAAGATGATGAATACTTTGCTATTCTCATCTATTAGTCCACCAATAAGTCAATCTATTTCTCTAGACTACCTCTCTTTAGAACAATATCCAGATGCTAGAATATACCTGAACATAATGAGAACAAATGGGTTGGCAATTCCAGGTAAGAAAGTAAAGTTTAGATTGGAAGAATAAGGTCTTTGCCATTCTTTAATGAGTAAGTTCTTTCACTTTTTCTGTTCATCATCCCTGTCTGATGTTATATGACTATTATAGCTCCCTGGAGCCTCCACCCTGCTACTTATTAGCCAAGAGAAGGGGCAAGAAGCTTTATTTGAAATGTTCCCAAAGGAACAGAAAGAACATTCCACTGCTTCCAAAAATAGAACCCTAAGTTTCAAAAGACCTTTCTCCAGCACACCTCATTGGTTCTCACAGGCGACTCTTAAGTAGGTTCCAAAATGCTTCCACATAATGTGAAATATCTCTACTAAAGCAGAAAACGAAAGCCTTAATCTAGAACATGGTGATGTGTGAGCATGTGGGGCAACATAAACCCTGGGAAACTGAGCATTACTCAGCAGAGGAGCTGCTTAGAGGCAGGGACAGGGCGGGGGAATGTGTTGGAAAGGTGAGGTCATCATCCTGTGATATGCAGCTCTGATCATCACAGTAATTTGCAGAGCCATGTATGCAGAAAGAGAGCTAGAAAAAATGGTTGTATCTATTAACTAATTTTGGCTTAGATGTAGAACTAAGATCCAAAGAAGCAAGCCTTAGGAGTCTGACTCTGCCTATTGGGATTGTTTACTATACTATCAGGTTTTTCCTTATCTACCTGGTTTCTTTTATATCCCCTCCATTGTTTGTTAAGTCTTCTGCAGAGTAACCTTAGTATAAAGATGTACCCATAATAGGTTCTTTAAAAAACAGAATTAGAAGCCGGGCGCGGTGGCTCAAGCCTGTAATCCCAGCACTTAGGGAGGCTGAGACAGGAGAATCGCGAGTTCAAAGCCAGCCTCAGCAATGGCGAGGTGGTAAGCAACTCAGTGAGATCCTGTCTCTACATAAAACACAAAATGGGGCTGGGGATGTGGCTCAGTGGTCGAGTGCCCCTGAGTTCAATCCCCAGTACCAAAAAAAAACAAAAAAAACAAAACCAGAATTAGAATCAGCTGGGCACAGTGGTGCATGCCTGTAATGCTAGCAACTCAGGAGCCTGAGGCAGGACTACAGGTTTGAGTCCAGCCTCAGTAACTTAATGAGGCCCTAAGCAACTTAGTGAGACTGTATCTCAAAATAAAAATAAAAAATAAAAAGGGCTGGGGATGGTAAAGCACCCCTGGGTTCAATCACCAGTACCAACAAAAACAAAAACAAGTGTGGTGGTACACCTGTAATCCCAATGACTCCAAAGGCTGAGGCAGGAGGACTGCAAGTTCAAAGCCAGCCTGAGCAATTTAGCAAGACTCTATCTCAAAATAAATACAAAAAAAAGGGGGCTCAGGATGTGACTCAGTAGCAGAGCACCCCTGAGTTCACCCCTTGTGCCAAAGTAAATAAGTAAATAAAATAATCATAAAGAAAAAAACCAAAAATTTAAAACTAAATGACATTTTAGAAATTATTGACTTGTGAAACCTTCCAGCCAGTTTATGTAGAATTCAAATGTCATAATAACCAATCCGATCTCTTTCGTTATTCATAGTTGCCTACAGCTTTATATAACCCTGTACTCATATTCTCAAAATTTTACAAATTAAGAACAAATATTCTGTGGGATAAGTACTGATTGTTCCTGCGATTCTGATCTGAATAGTGAAAATGTAAAACGCAGTAAAGAGTAAGCTAGAATCTGAGAAAAGAGAAAAAGCTCTTTGACAGACTTCTTTTCTAACTATAGTCTATATAAAAACTGCCCTAACAGTCCCTGAGTGTTTGGTGGTGCTATTTTGCAATTTAAAAAGCTGAAGGAAATTTTGTGAAACATTAACTTAAAAGGCCTAAAATCTTTAGCTATGCCATTTACCCAAAAACATGTCCAGAGAGTACCAAATGCATTCCAGAAAGACACACATAAATTTATGTGGAATTAAAATCAAGACAAGAACATAGGACTACGCAGAAAATTGAGGCTAAAATGCCAGTTTACTAACATAAAGACATTTGCAGTGACATTTTTAACAGAGTACAGATTTAATTCCCAAGTCTTACAAATTTTGTGAAGCATTCCTTTTCAGCTAGCTTCCCTTTTCCTTCCCCAAATGCTCTCCACGCATGTCATCACCTATCTATTATTTACTTATTTTAAAAGGTTTGGACATACCTGTACCATGATATGTGCTCATTAAATGCTTCTCACTATCCTTCATTTTAAATTATTCAGATAGTTAAGGCAAAGGTAATTTTGTAAATATCTTCTATTCTGACATGACCAATAAATGTACAAATTAAAAGACCAATAAATGTACAAATTAAAATTTAATTAAAAATTAAAATTTTTCTGAGCCACACAGACACACCCAAGTACCCTTTGTCTAGACCCTCTGAAAGCATCCAAGGCCTACTCAACCCAGCCTTGCTGTGTCATGCTGCCACCATGCGAAGTTGGGGAAAGGATGGATGCTGGTGGAGGCTCATGGAAGCTCTGTGGCATCTCACATACCTCACTCTGAGCTTGGATTTTCCTGTTAGCAATGACCTTCCCCAAATTATTTTACTGAGCTGCAAATAAAAACCTGCTCCCATCAGTAGCTCCTGTGGATCCGAATTTCAATATGGGATCAGGCAGTTCTCCAACAGAAAGCTTCACTTTCCCTATCTAAAGCTGCTTTCTTTGGAGCAAAGATTTGAGGTGAAGAGGACAGTTCTGATAAAAGAAAGATCAGGAGTACTCTAAAAAATATCCCATATCCCACCCTGCAAAACTCCCTTCTAAAGAGACAAGTAGAACATTACATAAAAAAATTTAGAAATATGGGGAAGCAGATACGGTAGGACTAAAGATTCACCAAATACCTGATAGAAAAATTAAAGCCTGAAAAGGTAGATATAAATAGACTGAAAATATTAAGTACACAGGACAATAAATTATGGATAAACGGACACTTGAAATGAGGTTAAGTTCTAAAAAAAATTACATGTAAATTGTTAGAAATTAACGCCTAGGTACATGAATGAATGGACATTTTAGTGAAGAGATATAAATCGGAGAAGAAATAACTACCCATTGTTCATAGCGCCCCCTTCTCTAGAATTGTTCTCCACCTCAATCTTATTTAACCATAAGAAGCTGCCTTTCTGTCTTCAGAGCTTCTAGTCCCTCTCCTTCAGTTTAGCTTACCTGTTATCAATGAATTACTAGTGTGTTCCAAAGATGGAGGGAGGGCCTCAGGGGCTCCGGGGTCTGCTCGAGGATGGAGAAAAAGGAAGCTGCTGAGGTTTGGGCGGCTTTGTCCTCTCACTCCCTCTCCCTCCACAGTGACTGAGTCGGCCTGCTCAATCTCCCCCTGCAATGCAGCCCCTCCTAAGAAGGGCGGAAGGACTCCCCGCCCCCTCCCTGTCTGACTCGGCTAATTCAAATGATAGGTTCCAGAACACTTTAGGGAGGGAGGGAGGCTTAAAGTATCTGCATAGCCTTATTGGTTTTCACCATCATTCCCGGTCTTTTCCAGCACCTCCGTGCTGACTGGAGTGCAACGAATGAGCAATTAATTGTCCTCTAATTTATTGATTAAAAACTCGGGACGGCAATGCAATGAAGGAGTGTCCCTTTCTCAATTTAAGGGCTTCCGTTAGCTCGATGTTTTGGGGAATCAGCAAAATTATCCACCCCTCCCCACGGTCCCCACTCCAACTCCCTCACCTCTCCACCCTCACAGTGGGTAAATAAACCTGGTCCTATTCCATCTGGGACAGAGCTCAAGAAATTGAGGAAAAGTGCTTCTGCGAATCCTGAACTCGGTTAGGTCTGGGGGGTTTGGGAGCTCCACTGTTTTTCCCCCGCAATGCCTGGCGCGTGGAGGCCACGCAAATACCGGAGAGTCCAGTCTGGGTGCCAGGCCCTCACCGAGGTGTCCGCATACTCCGGCGCACCCGGCAGGTAGCAGCGGCCCTCGGGGGCTGCGGAGGCCCCCTCCCACGACTCTCTACGGTGCAGTGCCTCAGCAGTCCTTGGGGGAGCTGTGCGCTCGGCTCGGAGCCGGACGGGTTTCGTAATCGCGTCGCTGCCGTTTCCGCCCTTGGCCAGCCCCACCTCTGCCGGCCCGCCCTCGACTCCCCCACCGCGCGAGGAGCGAGCCCGGGAAGCCCACAGTGGCGGGCACCGGGCGAGAGGCCCCTTCCAGCTGCTGCTGGGCGCCTAGATGCCCGAGAAGAGCAGGTGAGACTGTGGAGCTGGGTCCCTGGCCGCCAGTCCAGCCTGCCGAGCCAGCCTGCCGGGCCTGGCGGAGACGCACCGGATGCTGGGGGTGGGGAGGATGGGGAGAGTGTCGAGGGCTGCCGCGATGCTGGGTCGGTGGGAAAAGGCTTGTGCTCTCAGCGTTTCAGTCCTCATCCACTCTTGGTGGGTGCGCAGGCCGAGGCCGCAGGACAGTGGAAGGGAAAAAAGGGTTGCTCTGATGGGGGAAGTGCGAAGGAATGGGGGTTCACCAAGTCTCACTAACCTTAGTGGTGGCGTGTCCCAGACAAAAATGAAGTGCAGCTGGGTCCAGGAGGGCCTAAATCTGAGACCGAGGCAGACACGGAGAACAGTGACAGAGTCCTAAAGATTCATAGAGGTCCCAATCCTAGTTCAGGGTTGGGAGAAGCAGAAAATTTGGGGGTATGGGAGTATGGGGCAGAAGTGGAATCTTCTGTGATTTTATGTATTGGGGGAGGGGAAGCTTAGGTCCTAGTTCTGTTTCCTCTTAAGCCCCCACAAGACCTTTCCTAGGGAAGGGTAGGGTTGGTGCTAGGGCAAACGCCTGTCAGAACTGAAATATGGGTCTACCCCTTTCTCCAGGGCCCCTCAGCAGCCCTTCATGTTTGGGGGGATCTCCACACACAGACCAGCTGCATCCCTGGGCTTATAGCCAGAATTGCCCACTCTATTCTCAATTCTTTCTCTTTCTCTCCAGCTGCTTCTTGTGAAGGCTTGTCAGGCAGCGGGTTGGAGGCCTTGGGGCGCGAGGCAGCGGGACCGGGAAAACCGGTTTGGGGCAACCACAGGACCCGGGAACTACACCTCTGTACATCCTTCCTCCCTGGCACCTTTCTCCCATCCCTCTTTTGCTTGCCCCTCAACAGCTTTGAGGCTCTTAAGTCCTAGTGTGACCTTGATGGTGGTGGTAGTAGTTTAGGGGGGTCTTTCCCAGTTCGATATTTCACTCTTTGGACTCTCTTCTTTGGGGGCCCAGTTGTCAGTGCTACTTGGCTATCAGGATATGGCCTTATGCTATGTAATCCTTGATCCTGCTTGTTGTTTTCCCAGCCCCTTCCCTTTCACTGTGGGGTTGAAATAGCAGTAGATTCAGGCACCTCTTTCTCAGCTTAACAGCTCAAGACTTCATTTTTCCTCAACCCGCTCTTCTCTGGCTGCTCTAAAGGAGAATGACAGCCAGTGGCTCTTACTTCCTTTTGTAGCTTTGTTCCCCTTCCCTCCAGCCCACACCACCACCACCACCACCAGATTCACCCTGTCCTGTCTTCTTCACACTCTGACCCCACCTCCAAGTTTCAGAGACCCTAATGTCCTAGGGAATGGAATTTCCTGGTCACTTCTCATCATCATTGGTTGTTTCATGCCAAGTCCCCCACACACACTTTCCCTCCACCCCAGCTCTGGTCAGATCCCTGAAAAAGAAACAGAAAGGTCCTTGTTCCCTCCACTGCCCCTTTCCCTCTCCCTCCTCCTCCCCCCCTTCTCTTCCCTCCCAGCACTGTCTACCTCTGTCCACTCAGCTTTGAGCTGGGTGGGGAATGTCAAGAGTCGAGTCTCAGTCAGACTGTTGGTGGTGTTGGGGGTTTCCTCTTATTCTTCATTGTTTTCTCCATTTCCCCCCAAACCTTACCACCTGCCATCACCACCAATAATATCAGCCTTATGACTGACTTCCCCACTGACCACTGCTCCTCTCTCTGGACAGCTGTGTTCTGACTCCCATCCTGATTACCCTCCCTTCCAGAGATGGGAAGGGAAATGAGAGAAAGCCCAGATTCTTGGGTTCTTCCCTTCCCTATAGCTTATTTCAGTGTTTGTGTGATGTCATCAGCAGGCTGCTAAAAAAACAAACTCAATTTTTAAGTCATCTGGGGTGCCAGAGCACCAGGATTCCAGGCCTAGACAGAAAAAACAATTCCTTTTCATGCTAATGTTGAATATTCATAAAGTTGGACACCCCCCCCCTTTTTTTGGTACCAGGGATTGAACTCAGGGGCACTCGACCACTGAACCACATCCCCAGCCCTATTTTGTGTTTTATGTAGAGACAGGGTCTCACTGAGTTGCTTAGCGCCTTGCTGTTGCTGAGACTGGCTTTGAACTTGTGATTCTCCTGTCTCAGCCTCCCAAAGTGCTGGGATTACAGGCGTGCGCCACTGTGCCCTGCTAAGTTGGACCCTTTGAGATTTCTGTACTCTAGAACAGGGAAATGCAGTGAGAGAAAATCCAGATGGGCCCTACCCTGCTGACAGTAGTGAGGAGGGGAGAAAGTTCTTCCTTGGACACCAGTGCTACTGGAAAGTTCCTTGTGTCTGGTTGGTTGAAGCTTGAGCGTGGAAGTGGTGAGGGAGGAGAGAACAGGTCACAGCATGAGGGGAGGAGAGAAGGAAGCCTGGGCCCTATAGAGTGAGAAGCAGAGCAGAGCTGCACGACAGGACATGTGAAGAGGGTGGGGAGGCTGGAAAATAATTCCTCATGGGATAGAAAGATGCTCAGCACATGTGCAGAGATGATCTGAACAAAATGTGTTTGGAGATATGACCACATTGTGAGTGTGCAAACAGGTGTACATGTAGGAGTACAGTAGTACAGGGTACAGATAAACAGTGTACACAGCCTTCAGAAAGGATCTCAAGGTCAGGTAATAAAGGAACTGCTAAGTGGCTTCTGAGAGAGATTGGATCTCAGTTGAGAGAAATGAGAAGGAACAAGGGCAGTGAACTGAGAGAGGTAAGAAATTCCTCACAGAAGAGTCTTGAGGTCCAACCCACTACTGTTAAGTCCGCTAAGACTGAGGTGGTTAGTCCTCTCTTGTTCTTAAAGAAAATCGAGGTGTTCAGGGCAAGGAAAGGAAAAAAGGAGCAACGAAGGGTGGAGGCCTTGTTTATGAGAACAAAAAACCACGATTTCCTCTTCAGTGTCACTTAAGTGCCCCTCCCCTTCTGCCCTAAACCCAAGGTGAAAGCTAGACCATTGAGCACCCTCAAATTTTGCTCATTTCTGTCACTGTTCTTTGGTCCCCTCCCATCTTCTCACCCCAAGTCCCTCTAGCTCTCTTTTTCTCCCTTGGGTGGTGCAAACAACCATTGCTCCTTAACCCCTTGGTATTCTTTTGTTTTTGTTCTTTTCTCTGAGAGTGAAATTGTGATGTTCTGACATTTTTGCAAAAGATTAGTATTGAGTACAGATTTAGGGCCTATAAGGGAGAACTGAGAAGATTGGGACTTCCAGAAGATCTGGAAGTTTCTCAAGCATCTGTGAGGGGGATTTCTCCTTAACTTTTCTTTTTTGCTTTTTGCTAATCCAGGGTTCCAGATTTGAGGAAGACATAACCTGGTACCTGCCTGCCCACCCCTCTCTCTGGCCCTGTTAGACTCTCCAGGTCTGAGACGCTGACCTTCACTGCTCAGCTAACAATCCTGAGGATTCTACCTTGTCTAAACACATCCAGCTGAGTGAACCCGGGGTGTTGTTACACCTGGGGAGAGTAAGAAGTGGGTGGTCAAGGCACCAGAGCAAGAGCCCTCTAGGGCCTCAAGCAGAGGAGTGAAGCTGGAACCATCAGGGAATATGAGTGAATTTTGGCACAAACTGGGCTGCTGCGTGGTAGAGAAACCCCAGCCGGTGAGTCTCCTGACCCTCACACACAAAAATTTGTTACCATATACTGTAAAGTGGATATACCATCTAGGATCTACCTTCTAAGAAGCACACTTCTTGCCTTTCTGTCAGGAAAGTTTCTATGGCCAGGCAGGTGTATACATGCAATAAAAGGGACCATGTGATGGAAGAAATGCATAGTTGTAGCTATCACTTCCTGTTCTTGTCCATTCTGAGTTGGGCAGGGATTGTAGGTTGAGCTTAATACCTGTCAGTTTTCCCCCATTGTTTCCTCATCAGCTAGGATATGACTTTGACATATCCTTTTTTTTTCACAATATTCACTCTGTAGGCCACTGCCCTCTCTCTGCGTGGTCTTTATTCCAATTTTGTCTTTCATTCCCTGGTGATTTCCCTGTCATAATGTTACTTCTGGCTTTTAGCTCCTCCCTTAGTAGTTTTCAAGACTCTTTCCCCTTCCTCCACTGACTTAACACGTGACTCCTTATCATCTCCAAGCAGAAAAAGAAAAGAAGACGAATTGACCGGACCATGATTGGGGAACCAATGAATTTTGTCCACCTGACTCACATTGGCTCTGGGGAGATGGGGGCTGGAGATGGACTTGCCATGGTAATGAGGGAAGGGGCAAAGCTTGATAAATGCCTGTGGACTGTAACTTTGTTTTTGAAAGTTCAAGTGAGGAACAGAACACTCAATGGGGAAGCAAGAATCTGGGATTCTAGTCCTGGTCATCAATTGTGGAAACATAAGATCTGGCATTTCAGATCTCTTGGTTTAGGTTACCTCATATTTATAATTAGCATGTTGTTCTTCATTGGGGTGAGGGATATATGTCTTAATAGTTAGAGGGCTTCTTCAAAAAACATAACCCTGGCCTAGGGTTATAGCTCAGTGGCAGAGTGCTTGCCTAGCATGTATGAGGCACTGAGTTCAATTCTTAGCACTGCATATAAATACATTTTAAAAAATAAATAAATGTCCATTTGGGGGCTGGGGCTGTGGCTCAGTGGTAGAGCACTTGCCTAGCATGTGTGAGGCACTGGGTTTGATTCTTAGCACCACATATAAATAAAGTTCATTAACAACTAAAAAAAAAAAAAATTCTCTTAATTCTCCTAATTAAGAACTGCTGAATCAATGCCACAGAAAGTTATATTGTGGCTGGGAGTGTTGGGACATGAAAAAGTTCCGGCACTGCTATCCTAAATGATGTCTGTAATAACATTTCTGCTCCCATAATAAGGGAAATTGGTCTACAGATCATGATGGAGTCTTTTTACTGATTATTTGAACCTCACATATATGGGTGAATTTTTTGTGAGGAGAACTTAGAGCCCTTTTACTTCATCTTCATGAAGGCCAACATAAAGGGAGGCGTTGAGACTTCCTGCAAGGAATGGCAGTTAGTTTTAACTTTTCAGATTGATGTTGTCAAGGAGATAACAGCACTGGATAGACCTCTTACTGTGGGATATGAACACTTGGAAGGGTGTGTCACATGCACCTTTTTGGTTTTGGCCATGCTGGGGATCAAACCCTGGGTTGCTCTACCACTGAGCTATATTCCCAGCCCTTTTATTTTGAGACAGGGTCTCCCTAAGTTGCTTAGGGCCTCGCTAAGTTGCCTAAGCTGGCCTCAAACTTGGTGATCCCCCTGCCTCAGCCTCCTGAACAGCTGAGATTACAGGTATGTACCACTGCACCCAGTTCACATGTGCTTTTTAACAGACAGGTGCAGTTCAGGAGCAGATGAGATCCAAGGGAAACCGAGACAGGCCGTGGAGCAATTCTAGGGGCTTATAGCTCCCATAGGAATGGTGAGTGATTAGAGAAATGTAACACCTCAGGCACTTGCCAGCACATCCTGATACCCTGCTTCAGAACCCTGATCCTGATACAAGAATGGGAACTGGGGGGAAGGGGAAGGAAGAATTAGAATGGAAGATTCAAGAACAGAGGATCATTCCAGAAAGACAGACAGAGGGTTGTGTAGACAGATAAAAATAGCGTACCTCCATCCTAAATAATGTCTGTAATACATTTCTGCTCTCAAAATAAGGGAAGGTCTAGAGATAACGATGGAATCTTTTTACCAATTATTTGAACCTCATATATATGGATGAGTTTTTCTGTGAGGGGATCTTATTAGTAAGAGAGCCATTGTACGTCATTTTCATTGAAAGCCAACATGAAGGGAGGCAGTTTGAAGACTGTACTATGTGGTGCCTTCTCCCTAAGGACTCAGTTGAGGCAAACCTTCCTTCTTTTAAAACATTTTTTGTTTGTTTTTAAATTTAGGTTCTGCCGTCTTGAAGCTCCTGCTTTGTGTCCAGCCCAGAAGAAATGCTGTCCCCACCAGATCCCTCCTAGAACACAGGGGCCCTTCTTTTCCCTATCTGCCTAACAGTGCCTCAAAAGGCATGGGGGCTGGACTCCCTCTTCTCCCTCTGGCTATAGCCCCTCCTGGAGATGGGGTCAAGGCAGCAGGACTGACCACGTGACTACTGGTTGGCCAGAGGAGCTCAGCTGAAGCCCTGGGTATTCTAGATCTGAGCTAGGAGTTCTCTGGGAATCTGGAATGAGTTCCCTTCTCCTGAATGATGGTCTAGATGCCACCTGTTTTTAAACTCCTAACCTGGAACTCCTTAGATGGGGTAGGTAGGTGAGATTATGCAAGCTGAAGCAGGCTTTGCTGAGACACTCCCTACCTCCATGCCCTTCTATTTCTTTCTGGAATTAACTAAAGTAGATTTCAAGCAGGGGCTGGGAGGGTGACCATTGCCTGGTCAAGTCCATTCTTTCTCTTCAGATTTTAGACCTTAAGCTATGTCCCTCAATCTCTGCCAACACCAAGGTCTTTCTCTAGTTAGGGCTCTAAATCCTGTGTGTCTGTAGCATTACTAGCTTCCCAGCACCATTCCTTTTTTTTATTATTAATTAAAAACTTAATTTAAGATGAGTTATTTTAATTATCCCCACCTTGCTACTCCTACCTCTGCTCTTAACTTCACCCATTAGGAACCTATTGTTTTCCATTGAACAAGGGTTAAGAGGTGATGTTAACTTGACAGCATTCCATTTAAGTCTTGGGAGACCTGGCCTGCCTTCTGCCAGCCTCCCTGCTAGCCCAGGTAAGAGGAGGAAGAAGGGGGCTGGAGAGAAAGCCGTAGTGCAGCAAAACTAGGAGTTATATCTCAAGGTGGGCTTCCTGGCCATTAAGGATAGGAGAGTGGTGAGAGAGAGCAATTGTCTGTGCGCAGGGTTGTTCCTCAGCATGGGAGCAGGAGAGGCTCTAGAACAAGGTTCAGCCAAGACACAGTCAACATCTGGAGCTGGGTAATTTCTTCGGAGAGCTTTCTGTGCGTTATATGTGGCAGCATTCCTGGCCTACCCTAGTTATGACGACCAAAAATGTCTACAGAAATTGCCAGGTGTCTAATAGTGGCAAAATCACCCACAGCTGAGAATCAGTTCTGGCACCAGGATGATTTTCTCTGGAGTGATTTCTACCTTCTACCCTTCCCTAATCTAGTTGTTCATCTTAAGCCTGAGCCTTGAATGAACTAGAACCCCTTATAAAGTAGGCTCAGTAGAGCCACACATAATTTTTCTTTACTCAGTGTATTGATTGTGCTTGCATGGATCATGTCTGTGATGGGTATGTATTATGCTTCTCCATTCTTGCTCTGTGGAAGAGGGGTTCCTGCAGTATGGAAATAGGAACAGGGCATGCTGGGATTGGAGAGGGAGGAGATAAAACCAGCAGACATACCCTGGTTATCCTCCCCAAGTTCTAAGCTTTATTTCTGTGCCCTAGTCCTAAAACCAGACACAAGACTCAGGGAGTTTTGTCTTTAGACCAGGTCCCACCCCCCACCTGCTCGAATCTGCTTTAGATGGGAAAGCCATGTAGGAGCAGGGTCTTTAGGCACTTTGTTTTCTCAGGTGTTTTTTGTTCTGACCCTTTCCTTGCAGGGTAATTGGGAAGGCAGAACAAGACTGTTGAGCTCCTGCCTGCTCTAAGACGAGGCGGCTGGAATCTCGTTAGCTGTTAATAGGAAGCTTAGTTTATGGTAGTGGGGTCAGGACTGTGGAAACGGGTATCCACTCTGCTGATTCCACCATCCATCCAGTTTGCCCCACCTGCAGTGATTGATGTTTTAATCTTTTTCAAAATTTGACTGTACTTCCTGCAATTTTTCAGGGTCTAAGATTGGTCATAGAGATACATTCCCAGTTCACTCTGTTCTAGTCGAGTTAGTTGTTCTGAAAATAGCCCACCTTGTTGCCCTACAGGAACTCAGTGGCTTGTGGGTTAAGACTAGACATCTAAAGGGTGAACAGGATAGGGTAGAAAGGCGGAAGGTGGCGGGGACAGACTCCTGACCTCTAGGCACATCCTAATATATTCTTTGGACACATCTCCTCCTTGGTGCTCTCTTGCCTTGAGCTGCCTTCCTTCTCCTAAGTGTACGCTACCATCACTTTAACAATAAAGTGATAGGAATGGGTTGGAGAGTCATAATTTATATTAAAAAAATTGTTGGACTTTTAAATACATTTTTCAAATAAAAAATGTAAGCAAAATAATTGCAGAGTAATCACTCAGGTGTGTGTTGGAGTAAACAATAGATGTGGCTGATGCAGATAACTCCTTAGAGTGGCTGAGATGGGATTTTTGTACCACCATTGCCTTTTCTGAAGAGAGGGCCAAGTATTGAGAAGGCAAGGAGAAACCACCATCATCTTTCAAGGGCTTGACTCCTTGTTCTTCCTATTCCCTTTCCTTGGCACTTGAGTTTTTTAAAGTCTTCAAAGTTCAAAGTACTTGTTTAAAAACAATATTGGAGATAAAGTATTGACATTTTATCCTGGGGGACCTGTGTAGGGGAACAAGCCAGAGGCAATGAAGTTCAGTTTTAGGATTGAAGAGATTTATGGTCTCTTCCCTCAAGTACTTCTATAAAAAGACACAAGACCAAACAATATTTTTTTCAGTTTTGTTTTTCTGTACTAAAAATATCTAGTGGGTACTGGGATTGAAAGGGGAGAGGTTGAGATGCTGACACCTCCTCTTGTGGATGATGTGGCCATTACCTCCGGTTTCTGTGTGTCTGAGTAAGGAAAAAGAATAGAGAAAAGGGGAAATTACAACCACATTCTTTATTTTTTTGTGTGTGTTGCCCAGACTGGCCTTAAACTAGTGATTCTCCTGCCTCAGCCTCCATAGTAACTGGGATCACAGGTGTGCACCACAGTGCCCTACATCTCTCTCTTTTTTTGCAGTGCTGGAGACTGAATCCAGGGCCTCACACATGCCAAGCAAATGCTTATGTTATCACTGAGCAGTATCCCCAGCCCCCACACCTTCATTTTTATCCTTTCGTTGCTTTCTCCTGTCTACAAAACCTCATTCCTTCAACCTTACTGTCCTCCCTCTTGATGCTTCTTTTTTATACTCAAAATAGTATTGGACAGCTGGGCATGGTGGTGCATGCCTGTAATCCCAGCAGCTCAGGAAGGTCACAAGTTCAAGGCCACCCTCAGCCACTTAGGCCCTAAGCGTTTTAGTTAAGATCCTGTCTCAAGGCTGGGGCCGTAGCTCTGGTAGAGCTCTTGCCTCGCATGCGTGAGTCACTGGGTTCCTTCCTCAGCACTACATAAAAATAAAGATATTGCGTCCATCTACAACTAAAAAAAAATTTTAGAAAGACCTTGTCTCATAATAAAAAATAAAAAGGGCTAGGGCCAGGCATAGTGGCATATACCTATAATCCCAGTGGCTCAGGAGGCTGAGGGAGGAGGATCAGGAGTTCAAAGACAACCTCAGCAATTTAGTGAGGCCCCTAAGCAATTTAGCAAGACCCTGTCTCTAAATAAAAAAAGGGCTGGAGATGTGGCTCAGTGGGTAAGTGCCCCTGGGTTCAATCCCCAGTACGGGGAGAAGAAGAAAAAAATATATATAGATATAGAATGAGAAAGACAACAGAAACCAGAAAAATTACCAAGGATACCCTTTGTTTATTGCCTTTTCCACTTCCCTGTCATCCCTAGCAACTATGACTACTTTATCAGATCAATCAGAACCTGTGGTAACTCTTAGAAAAGCAGAAGACTGTCTTTCCTTGAGAATTCTTAAGTTGCTTAGAAGAATCCCAGAAGGACAGTTCTTTGGGATGACAGTAGTTAAGAACACGGGCACTGGTGCCAAATCTGGTTTCAGTCTTGTGGCTCTGCCACATACTAGTAGTAAATCTGTTTCTTCATCTGTAAAGTGGGGATAATAGCTCAAGGTTGTGAAGACTGATCCAGGTAATGTGCACATGGTAAGACCTCACATATTAGCTGTTGTTACTGTCGAACTGCATTAATTAGGTAAAAACAAATTCCTTCATGTCTATTAACTGCATTAAGAAGTCTTTACCTACCTATAGTAACTATTAAGTCAATAATCATCTTATGGCCAATAAAACATGTTGCCTAACAACCAATCAGCAGTTGTACAAGGAAAAAAAAAAAAAAAAGCCAGACACCATGGTGATGTGCACCTCTAGTCCCAGCTACTCAGGAGGCTGAGGTGGGAGGATCACTGGAGCCCAGGAGTTTGAGACCAGCCTAGGCAACATACAGAGATCCTGTCTCAAAAACAAAAAAGAAATAACATGTAGACTCAGTGGCCAACAATAACATGAATAATATGCATGTTATGAATCACTAACCAAACAGGTCTAAGTCAGTAACAATTCTTACAAGCACACTGGCTGGTTTAGCAACAGGACTGGGAATATCAGGACTTTTCAGAACCACCAACAAAGATCTTGGCTTATCAACAAAACACTTACTGGTTGCATCTCTGTGAACACTGAAGAGAGGCTATTCCAAATATCCTCCAAGCCCATTCTGACTTTTTTCCAAAAAATCAGAGCTGGGCTGGGGGTGGGGGGAGGTGGAATAGGTCTGCGTCTGAGTTGGATTGGGGGCATGGGAGAAGTGGTGGTGGTGGTCTGAGTGGTACAGCTGTTGTCAGAACAGAGATCTGAGTCCAGGGGGCACTCTTCCCGAAGCCGGTTGCAGGGACATTTCTGGTAGGTGCAAGGCCGATGTTCTGTACGGATTTGTCTTAGTGCTCCAACGCGAAGTCGCCCAGAGATGCCCTGCAGCTTCCCGGACCGGGTCCGGCTCATGGTGCCTGACTTGCAGTGGCAGTGCCATGGGCCCCAGGGCATCAGCACTAGTCGCAGATCCTCAGGAGGTGGCATGGCTGTGCGTGAGGTTGATGGCCACCCGCTGGGGGTAGACCCAGCTGTTGACCACCGGTTCCCGGAGGCCACGGTGTTCGCCAGGTCCCCAGTAGAACGTGAAGTGGGGGGTGGCAGGCTTGTGGTCATCCTGACTTCTGGCTCTTGTTTGTTGGCTATAAACCTCCCAGTGCTGGTACTTCCCACTGTATTAGGAGGTATAGTGCGAGTCTCCACGCCGGTGTTATTTTTTCTGGCATCAATCACGACCCCCTCTTCCAAAGACCCATCCTCATCCTCACCAAAGCCGGCTTCAGATGACCTGCTCATGCCTGTCACCGTGGCCAGGAGCTCGGCTGCTGCCGGGCCTGCTAGGCGGTCTGCGGTGGCCACTGCGTCATTCTCATCCTCCAGAATAATCTTCGTCTTACGGGCAGCACTGGACTGGGAGATGCCGCCAGTGTACCGGCTGCGGGCTGGGCCCCCGAAGCGTAAGGTGACGCCCTGCGTCCCAGTCGGGGTAGTGGTCGGGGTCTGGTCCTGGGCCCCCGCCGCCCGGGGCCCCAGACTCAGCAGCAGGGCCCAGAACAGCACGCAGGCGGCGGGGACCATGGGGCTGGGCGGCTTGGAATTGGGAGGGAGGCAGGGTGCTACCTTCTCTCCCTCTTCCTCTCTCCACCAACCCGCCGGGTCGGGTCGTTTGAACCAAGGCGGGGGCGCTCAGAGTCAGAGGCGCGCGCCACACCCCTCCCCCTTAGTCCTTTCCCACGGGGGCTCCCCTCCTGCAGCCCCAGGGCAGGGGCTGAGCTAAAAATCCTAGGGAACCTCTGCAGCAAGAACTCTGTGCCAGAACCAAAAGGGGGATTGTGATGTAAGGGGATGGGAAAACAGTCGTTCACTTTCTTGGCGCAGACTTAAATCTTGCATGGCAGTTTATTAACCGCTACAGGTATCAATTTACTAAAGAGGGCGAAATTACAGGTTTTCAAAGTACTCCTTCGCAGACTCACAATCGGCAGACATGACTTAGAGGGAAAGAAGAGCATACAGGGGTTCTTTAAGATTTTGCGAGCCAAATCCTGGCTCTCAGCAGGCAGGCTGGCTGTGGTCAATTCAGCCCTTCTGGCCCATCCAACTAGTTCCTCTCAAAGACTCTAGAATACCCAAAGTGAAACGGATCAAGTCCTTCACTTACAGAAGAGGAAAGTGAGACCCAAGAAGATGATATTTGCCCAAGATTCTACAGCTAAAGACGATGAAAAACAAGAGCTCTGCACTTCCAATGCACTAAACACTCAGGCTTCCAAAGCACAGATGAATTGAAAGCCACCCAACAAATCAGCCTCCCAACCTCAAAACCTCTCAGAAAGCAGGGTCATGTTCAGGATGGCATCCCAGTGAAGATCCAGTGGTACTGGAGTTGAGGATGAGATGATTTACAAAACAGATGTTTCCAGGGTTGGGGTATAGGCAGATCATTATCTTTGGTTGGTTCTAAGGCCTTTATCCAGTACTGAGCCATGGAGATCCTGGTCCAGCCTACAGGAGATGGGGCAGAGAAGCAGTTAAGGAGCAGGATGTTGGTTTAGGGAAAGAAGTCAGGTGAATTGGAAGAGCTAGAAAATTGGATATTTAAGTAATCAAATATTTACCATCTTTTGCTCCCTAACATCCTCTTTTTTTTTTTTTTTTGGTGCTGGGGATTGAACTCAGGGGTATTTGACCCCTGAGCCACATCCTCAGCCCTATTTTGTGTTTTATGTAGAGACAGTGTCTCACTGAGTTGCTTAGTACCTCGTCGTTGCTGAGGCTGGCTTTGAATTCGTGATTCTCCTGTCTCAGCCTCCCTAAGTGCTGGGATTACAGGCTTGCGCCACTGCGCCCAGCTGCATCCTCTTTTCCACTTGATATAATCTTACTTACTGTGGACATATTCCTTCCTAATTCCTAGGGCTGCTCAGAATCTCCTCTAACCTCTATGCTATAATTATTTCTTGATGCTTCTGCAATTATAATTTTTTCCTTTTTTCTTCCTGAATGCAGTAGTGTCCTTAATTTCTATGTGTATGCAGTTTGCTCAGATACAGTGAAATACCTGAAAGCAAGGCCTCTATCTTTTAATTCCTTTGTATCTCCCACAAGGTGTTAAGAAATTGGCTTTACACATCCCACCCCAAACCTTCATCCTTAAGTGCAGGACTCACTGTCTGACAGCTTCAGGGATGTGGACTTGATCCAAGGAGATGAGTTGGGCCAGCTCCCCCAGGCTGTCCAAAAAGCGTATCTTTCGTGTAAACTTGGAACTGAAAAGAGAGAACACACCAAATATATTTTGTACTGGGAGGATGGTTCCTAGAGACCCTTACAAAGGGAAATGTGAGCCGGGCGTGGTGGCACAAGCCTATAATCCCTGCACTTTGAGAGGCTGAGACAGGAGAATTGCAAATCCAAAGCCAGCCTCAGCAATGGCAAGGCGCTAAGCAACTCAGTGAGACCCTGTCTCTACATAAAACACAAAATAGGGCTGGGGATGTGGCACAGTGGTCGAGTGCCCCTGAGTTCAATCCCCAGTATAAAAAAAAAAACAAAGGGAACTGTGGCAAGTAGAATGGTTAAGGCTAGAAAGGGTCAGAGTAGGGAAAGATCTTTCTTAATTTTTATTATGAAAATGGAGAATAGGGGAGTCCTTGTCCCAGACCTAGTACCTGATGAAGGGCCGAAGCAGTGCCAGAAATGCCTTCATATACCACGTGGCATGGACAACCACTAGGGCTCTCAGGTTTTTCCGGAGCCTAAAGAAGAATAAGAAATCATCCCATTTCTTGTTCCACTTTCATGCCTGAAGATCAGGTGGACCTATTTTCTATAGTGCAACCTCCTTGGCTAATTTCTAGTATTCTCTGGTGGTTAGATCTAATCCTTATTCCTTTGGCTGCAATCTCAGCTCCACTGATTGTATTCAACCCTCCAGCTCCTCATTTTTAGGAAACTCTCCTTTCAGAATCCCTCAGCCTGGTCTTCTCTACCCCTATTTCCCTCCTGCCATACCCTCACATAAGTTCCTTTTGCAGCTGGGCGCAGTGGCTCAAGCCTATAATCCCAGCACTTAGGGAGGCTGAGATAGGAGAATCATGAGTTCAAAGCCAGCCTCAGCAACAGTGAGGCGCTAAGCAACTCAGTGAGACCCTGTCTCTACATAAAACACAAAATAGGGCTGGGGATGTGGCTCAGTGGTCAAGTGCCCCTGAGTTCAATCCCCAGCACCAAAAAAAAAAAAAAAAAAAAAGTTCCTTTTGCAAACTTCTCCACCCACCCTGACCAGGACTATTTAAAAAATTCCAAATGGAAGAAGACCAGTAAGGAGAAAAAACAGAAAAGGAGCAAAAAGAAAGAGAAAAGTAAGCAAAGGGAAGATGGCAGAAACTAAGAAAAAAAGAACATCAGAAGGAAAAGAAACATACAAGTTAAGGATGAAGGAACAGAAGAAAATAGAGATGTGGAAAATGAAGTAAATGGCAAAAGTGGGAGAAAGGGAAGAGCACCATCTATGTACCAGGCAATACGCCACATTAATTTACCTGATTTTCACAAAGGCCCAGTGGCAAAGGTATTATGATTTCCATTTTACAGAGAAGGAAACTGAGGTCCAGAAAGGCTTGTTCAAAATCATATAGCTAGTAAGTGGTTCAAGGCAACACTTGAAATGGTTTCCCTGACTCCAAAAGAGGGCAGAAGACAGGAGGGGCATGGAAAGGGGTGTAGAGGGACAAAGAAAAGATGAAGGGACTAAATAGAAGAAAGGATGGAAAGATGAAGGAAAAAAAAAGAAGAAGAAGAGAGAGAGTCATAGCCCTCTCTTATCCTAAGGTCTCACCGCCTATCTAGGGTACGGTAACACTGGCGTATCCAGCTCAGAGGTGGAACTTGGGCCCTACTTGTGCCTCCACTCAAGTGAACAAGCAGATAATTTTCCGCTACCAGCAGCTCCAGAGTTCCCACCATATACCTGTGGAGACAGTATTGTAGGAAAGGTATGTGCTGGGTATTTCAGAGAGTGAGAAGAACATTAGTATAGAGTCTTCAATCAGCTGCTGATCTTGGATGGGGCTCTTTTACTTCTCCCTTCCTAATGTCCTCCCTGTAGCCCTTCAGGCTTTCCACCTTACCTAAACAAATGCTCCATGACATAGGTATAGTTGGGGATGCTGCTTTGGGGTAGATAGCAGGAAGCAAAGAGGATGACAGCATTGAGGCCATCACCATGGTAACCTGGGAATAAGGGGAAAATTCAGGTCACAGATATGTATTGATAGACAGTACATTTATTTATATTGTGGGACACTGAGGGTCTCTGGGATTTATAGGAAAGATGCTGAGCCCAACAGCTAAGTCTCCAGCTTAGGTATTTTAATCAAGAAGCCATAGTTTTATCCCTCTACTTCTGCTAGCCATTACCTCCATGAGATAGGACTTTCTTATAGGGCTCAATGATGGTCATGTCCACTCGTCGCTCCCACTGTCCTATTCGGAACACCCTCCAGTGATGACCGTCTTCTCCAGCCACATCCCACCTACAACCCCGGCACAGCCTTTCTGCTGCTTCACTGGCCCCCAGACCCTCTGCCCGGGGCAGCTCATCTAAAACGAAGGATGAAGAAAGATCAACATGGTGAATTTCCCCCTTTCAGTATCATGTAACTTCCCTAAATCCCTAGAATTTACTATTCCAATCTCTCATTCCTCAGTTTCCCCCCTCTTCTTTCAGAATCCCTCAGCCTGGTCTTGACTCTTGACTCTAGCCCCAGTATGTCCAGTTACCCAAGCCTTTGCTGGTCTCTATTTCATTATCCTCACCTATTCACTAGAGATGGCCTTGGGGTGAACTTGCACTATGGCAAGTCTATGGCTCTTTCCAGTAGCAGTTTTTAATTTTTTCTCCATATTCTCTCCCCCCCCCCCCAGTACTGGGGTTTAAACTCAAAGGTACTCTATCATTAATACCATTAAGCCACATCTGTGCCCCCACACACACCTTTTTTGGTACCAGAGGATTGAACCCAGGGGCATTTAACCACTGAGCCACATCCCCAGTCCTTTTATATTATTATTTAGAGACAGGGTCATACTTAGATGCTTAGGGCCTCACTGAGTTGCTTAGGTCCTTGCTAAGTTGGTGAGGCTAGCTTTGAACTCATGATCCTCCTGCCTCAGCTTCTTGAACTGCTAAAATTACAGGTGTGAGCCACCATGCCCAGCATCCCTGGCCCTTTTTCTTTTTTGGGGGGTGGGGGGTGTGCTGGGGATTGAACTCAGGGGCACTCAACCACTGAGCCACATCCCCAGCCCTATTTTGTGTTTTATTTATTTATTTATTTATTTACTTACTTACTTACTTATTTATTTTTGGTACTGGGGATTGAACTCAGGGGTACTTGACCACTGAGCCACATCCCCAGCCCTATTTTGTGTTTTATGTAGAGACAGGGTCTCACTGAATTGCTTAGCACCTCGCCATTGCTGAGGCTGGCTTTGAACTCGCGATTCTCCTGTCTCAGCCTCCCTAAATGCTGGGATTACAGGCTTGAGCCACCGCGCCGGCTTTGTGTTTTATTTATAGAAAGGGTCTCACTGAGTTGCTTAGCACCTTGCGGTTGCTGAGGCTAGCTTTGAACTCGTGATCCTCCTGCCTCAGCCTTCCAAGATCCCTGGGCTTTTTTGAGACAGGATCTCACTAAATTGTGGAAGCTGGCTGCAAATTGTGACCTTCTTGCCTTAGTCACCACCATATTCTTTATTTCTTTACATGCTTCTGAGTGAGCTCATCTATTCCCATATCTTCAGTTACCATCAGCAAGATGATGACTCTCAAATTTGCCTCTCTAATGCCAACTTCCCTCCTAACTTCTGATCCATATCCCTAAATGCCTAGAGTGGACACCTCCATTTTGTGTTTTCCCATCATCAACAAGTCAGATTCAAAATACAACTCAAAATTATTCTTTTTCTTTTTCCCATATTTCCTATTTTTTTGTTGTCATTTTAGGAGGTACCAGGGATTGAACCCCAAGAGCTTAACCACTGAGCCACATCACCAGCCATTTTTCTTTTTTATTTTGAGACAGGGTCTCACTGAGTTGCGATCCTGCTGCCTCAGCCTCCCAAGTCACTGGGATTACAGGCATGTGCCACTGCAATTGGCCCCATGTCTCCTATTTTCAGGAATGACTCCATCCATCTAGCTGTCTGAGGAAGAAAATTGAATGCCATCTGAGATTCTTTCTTATCTATCATCTCTCAAACCCCACATCCTCTTCTACCCATCTCCATAATTTTCTCTTGTCATGTTTTCATCTACCCTGGCTTGGGTTCTCAACATTCTCATCTGGGTTTTTTGTTTTTGTTTTTTGGTACAGGAGATTGAACACAGAGTTGCTTAACCATTAAGCTACATTCCCAGACTTTTTAATTTTTATTTATTTATTTTTTGTAGTGCTGGGGATTGAATCCAGGGCCTTATGCATGCAAGGCAAGCATTCTACCAGCTGAGCTATATCCCCAGCTCTTATTTTTTATTTTGAGACAGTCTTGCTAACTTGCTTAGGGCCTTGCTAAGCTGCTAAGGCTGGCTTTGAACTTGTGATCCTCTTGCCTCAGCCTCCCAAGCTGCTGGAATTACAGGCCTGAGTCACTGTACCTGGCTTCTCACCTGGTCTTGGTACTAGCCTCTGAACTGCTTTCCCTGTGTTTACTTTCTTTTCCTTCAGTTCACCCTCTAAACTACTACTAGAACAAACTTTCTTTTCTCCTCTACTTTTTTATTCAAATTATAATATACTACAGGGTATCTTTCTCTTGGGACTCTTCCCCTTTTGGGAACCTTGCTTGCTTTCTATTACTCTAATAAATCCTGTTACTTTGCTCTCAAAAAATAAATTATAGTATACCACATCCACCATCTGGTATGATTTTTCCATAGCAATAGAAAGAGCTGTCTTGGGGGCTGGGGTTGTGGCTTAGTGGTAGAGCGCTGGCCTAGCATGCGTGAGGCACTGGGTTCGATTCTCAGCACCACATATAAATGAGTAAAATAAAGGTCTATCAACAACCAAAAAAAGTATTAAAAAAAAAAAAAAAAGGAGCTGTCTTGGGCTGGGGTTGTGGCTCAGTGGTAAAGCACATGCCTAGCATGTGTGAGGCACTGGGTTTGATCTTCAGCACCACATAAAAAAATAACTAAATAAAATAAAGTTACTGTGTCTATCTACAACAACAAAAACAACAACAAAGAGCTGTCTTGTCTTAAAAAATATTTACATGAGGTTGGGGGTATAGATAGATAGTAGAGCACTTGTGTAGCATGCATGAGACCCTGGTTTCAAACCTCAGCACCACAAAAAAACAGAAGGAAAAAAAAGAAAAGAAAAGAAACTGTGTAATATTTAGCATTCTATTGTATGGATGGAATACCATTGAAGTTATACTGTACTGAGGAATTTTTAGTTTGTTTCCAATCTTTAAAGTATCATACCTAAATCCAGGTATGGTGAAACATTCCTGTAATCCTGGCTACTGGAGAGACTGAAGCAGGAGGATGAGGAGGATGGCAAGTTTGAGGCCAACCTGGACAACTTAATGAGACTCTGTCTCAAAATAAAAAGGTCTAGGACTTTAGCTCAGTGCTTGAGCACCTCTGGGTTCAATCCCCAGTACCAAAAGTCATTAAATTTGACCACAATTAAAACCTTTCAATGTTCCCACTGCCTATATAGTATAAAATCTAAACTCCTTAGCATGGGAAAAAGGACATACATGATTGGGCCTTTGCCTGCCTTACCTAGCACTATCTTTGGGTATATGTTCTCTCTTCACCTTTCATATGTAAATAGTCATGCTTCATACTTTGAGTTCTGTAACTTGTCTTGCAATTGATTGACCTGCTTCTTCTATTTCGAATGCACTTTCTCCAATTACCTGATGAAATATCAAGTTCAGCTTAGAATCACCTCCTCCATGAAGTCTTTTCTAAACATCTTTAAGGCAAAACAGACCTCTTCCTTTTCTGCACTGGATGCTATGCACATGTAGACCATAACCTTTAACTGCAATCTAGAACCCCATTCCTAGCTCAATGGTAGCAAATAACAGGCACTCAATAGTTTTCCTTAACAAAAGTCCACCTCTCTCCTCCATTCTTGACTATTTCACATCAAATTTATAAGCTCTACCTTTCCCATATGAAGAAATCAATTTTGCTGGCCTTTCCTTTTATCTAACATCAGTCCCATTAAATCCACCCTGAGTTTCTTTTTATACTGATTTCCACTTTTTTTCCCCTCTGATACTGGAGATTGAACCCAAGGGCCCTCTACCACTGAGCAATAGCCCTGGTCCTTTTTATTTTGAAACTGGGCCTTGCTAAATTGCTGAGCTGGCCTCAAACTTTCTATCTTCCTGACTCAGTTGCCTGAATTACTGCAATTACAGATGTGTACCACAGCACCCCCGCTGCTGCTTTTTCCTTCTTCTTCTTCCCTTCTTCTTCTTCTTCTTTTTTTTTTAAGCTAGGCTAGTTTCTTTTTTTAAAGCTCACTAGCCACATTAAAATTGTAAGCAACAGGGGGCCAGGATTGTAGCTCAGTGGTAGAGCACTTGCCTCGCATGCTGAGGCCCTGGGTTTGATCCTCAGCACCACATACAAAGCAATGAAATAAAGACATTGTGTCCATCTACAACTAAAAAAAAATTAAAAAAAAAAAAAATTGTAAGCAACAGGTCTGGGGTTGTAGCTTAGTGGT
Organism: Xerus rutilus; assembly: GCA_028644305.1. Classification (NCBI taxonomy): domain Eukaryota; kingdom Metazoa; phylum Chordata; class Mammalia; order Rodentia; family Sciuridae; genus Xerus; species Xerus rutilus. The sequence continues at coordinate 96,718,689 of CM053400.1, read as the reverse complement.
AGAGTGCTTGCCTTACACATGTGAGGCATTGAGTTTATCTTCAGCACCATATAAAAATACATAAATAAAATAAAGCTATCGTGTCCATCTACAACTAAAAAAAAAAAAAAAACCATAAAAAAATTGGCTGGGGCACAGTGGTGCACACTTGTTATCCCAGCAGCTCTGAAGGCTGAGGCAGGAGGATCATGAGTTCAAAGCCAGCCTCAGCAAAAGCGAGGTGCTAAGCATCTCAATGACACCCTATCTCTAAATAAAATACAAAATAGGGCTGGGGATGTGGCTCAGTGGTCAAGTGCCCTGAGTTCAATCCCTGGTAATTAATAAATAAATTAATTGGTATGCAACATTCTTTTTTTTTTTTTTTTTTTTTTGGTACTGGGGATTGAACTCAGGGGTACTTGACCACTGAGCCACATCCCCAGCCCTATTTTGTGTTTTATGCAGAGACAGGGTCTCACTGAGTTGCCTAGGGCCTCGCCATTGCTGAGGCTGGCTTTGAACTCGCGATTCTCCTGTCTCAGCCTCCCTAAGTGCTGGGATTACAGGCTTGAGCCACCGCGCCCGACTGCAACATTCTTTTATTTATTTTTTTTGGTGGGGCTGGGAATAGAACCCAGTACCTTGCACATGCTAAGTAAGCATTCTACGACTAGCTACACCCCCAGCCCCGCTGGTCTCTACTTCTATCAGCTCTGTCCTTGGGTTTGTTTCCCACCTTCCCATTCAAATTCATGTCCACTGTCCAGTTGCTCTGAGTCTGAAGGTGTCTCTAATTCGTCTACTTCCAGGTCTGAACTGCCATCAGAAGAGGAAGATGCAGAGTAGGTACGAGAAGCTCCATTATTTCCAGGCCCCTCAGTCAGATTCAGATGCAACTCTGGGGCAGAAAGTCGCTTCCGCATGGGGCGCTGGCCACATAGGGCTAAAGTGCTGGGGGTACCTGGGGTTAGAGGAGAAAACAAACAACAACAAAAAATAAAAATAAAAAATAAAAAACCCCAGAAAGATGTAAGTTGGGGAATGCTGCTGGTGGTTGGAATTCCTGTATATAGAAGTAATGATATGGAGTGAATACTGAAAAAGGAAGTGACACAGGGGACATTTGGGAAAGGGGGAAATGAAATTACAAGGGTTAGTGATAGCACAGACCATCATCAAACTAAAATCAAAACCTTGAGAACTGCTTTCTACTTCACCTACCTGGCTGTGAGTCTCTTTGAGGGTCTTCAGGATCTTCAGAAGGGCCAATCTCCTCAGGAAGCAATCTAGATGGGAAGAGAGTAAAAGAGGGTAGAGAGCTAGGCTAAAAGCCTGAAGCCAAGTATCATTTTATCAGCTATTTCTGCCCACCATGATTTTATCACCTGTGTTTCTTTTTCCCACCTCTTTCCTTCAAGTCCTAATTCTCCCTCCCTGCCCTTCATTTGTGACCATCTTTCCTTTCTCCCAGCCTTCCTCACACTTCCTCACCTAGGGAATTCTTCATCTTGCCATTCTTCCTTCAGTTCCAATTCCCCGAGTCGTAGGGTTACTGCTGGTTCTGTTGCTTCTGCATTCTCTCTGACCCTAAGATGGTCCCCAGAGGAAAAGATTATCATGAAAAAAAACTGGAGAGTGTCTTAAGGAAGCTGGACATACAATGAAATGGAAAAACAGTAGATGAGATAGAGGGTAGACCTTAAAAGAACCAGTTCCTGCTAGGTAAGGTAGCACACACCTACATTCCCAGCAATTCAGGAGGTTGAGGCAGAGGGATCACAAGTTCGAGGCTAGGTCAGACTCAGCACATTAATGAGACCCTGCCTTAAAATGGAAACTAAAAAGGACTGGGGATGTAGCTCAATGGTAGAGCACCCCTGAGTTCAATCCTCAGTACCAAGGACAACTCAGATCTCTTGCCTCCTATATAGATGTTTCTCCCATTTTCTCTACTTGCTAGAAGCAGATCGCCTACTTACTGCTGGGTTAAGAGGCAGAGGAAAGATAGGATGTAAAGCTAATCTTATTCACCTCTAAAGCAGTAGCTCCACCTATAATGCAGGGGTGAGAGATGACCCACATTATAATTGGCTTGAACCCAGAGACACTCCCAGCTATCCCTGGGCAGTTGGGAAAGATGGCACCTAGTCAGGCCTGCCTTTCCTCTACCATGAAGGGGAGTGGTTATGGGGAAAACACAGCATAAGTAGAAGGGTTGGGAAGAAGGGAAGAAGGAAGAGACTTACTGGGAAGGAAAACATGGATCTAAAGTCAGTTCTGGCTCAGCTTCCCTGAGAGTTATTTTGGAGGGTGGGAGTTAGAAAGTAAAGAACATAGGCCAGGGTCCACTGACATACACCTATAATCCCAGCTAGCTACTGAGGAGGTGGAGGCAGGATTATTCTATGTTTGAGGCCAGCCTGAGCAACTTAGGGAGATCCTGTCTCAAAACTTAAAAAAGGACTGGGGATGTAGCTTAGTGGTAGAATGTTTGCCTAGCATGTGGGCACCTCTGGGTTCAATGCCCAATACAAAGAAAGAAAGAGAGGGAAGCCAGGCACAGTGATGCACACCTGTAATCACAGTGGCTTGGGAAGCTGAGACAGGAGGGTTGTGAGTTCAAAGCCAGCTTCAGCTAAAGCGAGACACCAAGCAACTCAGTGAAACCCTGTCTCTAAATAAAATACAACATAGGGCTGGGGATGTGGCTCAGTAGTCAAGTGCCCCAGAGTTCAATTCCTGGTAAACCCCCTCCCCCCAAAAAAAAAGAAAGAGGAAAAAAAAGAACATGGGAAAGTTTAGCAGAACACAAAATATAGAACCTTCCTTTTTTTTAAACCAGGGAATATCTTGGAATCCCCTGTTCCTCAGTTCATACTGAGTACAATGCCATAGTCTCCCAGTTACTCAGGAGACTGAAGCAGGAGGATCACAAGTTCAAGGCCAGCCTTGGCAACTTACCAAGACCCTCAGCAACTTAAGGAGACCCAATCTGAAAATAGAATATAAAAAAGCACTGGGGATGTAGCTCAAGGGTAGAGTGTCCCTGGGTCCAATCCCTTGTTATGTAAAAATAAAAAAACCAAAATAGCCGGGCCCAAGCCTGTAATCCCAGCACTTAGGGAGGCTGAGACAGGAGAATCCCGAGTTCAAAGCCAGCCTCAGCAACAGCAAGGTGCTAAGGAACTCAGACCCTGTCTCTACATAAAACACAAAATAGGGCTGGGGATGTGGCTCAGAGGTCGAGTGCCCGAGTTCAATCTCCAGTACCAAAACAAAACAACAAAACAAAAAAACCAAAAATAAACCCATTTAAACAAAACAAAACAAAACAAAAACACCTCAGTTTCTTACCATATTTACATTTCTTACCTGAAATTACCCTATCTCTTTTTTGCAAGTTCTTACACAATTCTTTTTTGGAAGAACTCCTGAAATCTGACTGGGTAAGGGCTAGATAGGAAAGTCTCTCATTCCATTTCTAATCAAATGAGCCAAGATCTTACTTACCCAAGATCTAATGTCTTTCTTGTTTCTTCCTGTATAGTTTCCATCTTCACAGGTATTCCTGTCTTCTTTAAACACTTAATGTTGCTAGGGAGCTGGTTGTCCCAGCCCCTAACACTTTTTTTACCCTTTTCTCAGTTGTTGTTGCTCTTGCCTCTAAGGAGGAGGAGGTGTAGAAGGGAGGTAACCTCATCTTCAAACAGGTTTTGCCACCTCACCTCCCAAGGAGCCGGTTTTCCCAAAAGAAAAACCCTGCCTCCTGTTTGGGGGCGGGTTTTGGGGAGGAGAGTACATTTTCTAGGGTGGCTAGTCTTGGGTGAGTCTAGGAAGGCAACTTGTTCTCCTTTTCAGATTCCTTTAACCTTCTGGAAGCTGCTTAAGAGGCAGGAGGAGGCAAAAGTATAAACCATTTTGGATGTAAGACTATATGCTTGGGCCTATTTTTTAAGTATAAGCAAAACTGGGAAGAATGAAGTATAAGATTAATTCAGGGAAAAGAAATAAAGGAAAGAAAAGACTGAGGATGAGAGGAGACAGATCTTATTGCTCCTTATTCCTTAAAAAAAGTCAACAAAAAGACCAGAATCTGGGCAGAGTGGTGCACACCTGTAATTCCAACTGTTCAAAAGGCTGAGGCAAGAGGATCACAAGTTTGAGGCCAACCTGGGCAACTTAGCAAGACCCTGTCTCAAAGTAAAAAAATTTCAAAAGGTCTGAGTGGTAAAATGCCCCTGGGCTCAATCCCCAGTACAAAAAATTAAAAAAGAGGAGGAGGAGACAACAAGAAGTATAGTAGGAAGAAAGGAGATGAACCTGTAGGAAGCTAAAACAATGATTGATTATTGAAGGAAAAAGGCTTATAGTTGTAAAAAGAGACAATAAAACCCCAAAGAGGAAAAAAGTCTTTAATATTTAACAAAATGCAAAATAAAGTACCCAAGTTACAAAAACATAAATTCCTTTGGTTCAGTGATCACACCACTATTTTTACCTTCCAAATGGCTATAGACTTCACATCCTTAAAATCAGAGTGCCTCATCACACTAGAAGAGGTCATGCCAAAACCATCACATACTCCACCACTCGGAGAAACTGTTGGCGACTTACATGGGATAGGCAAAGGGGTAATAGGTTGGTCTGAAGATAAAAGGGAGACTCTACACATGCAGAACAAGTCAGTGGGTGGGAGCTCTTTGCTGGGTCACTACGGTATGAATTACATCCCTGTACATGCTACATGAGGCTGAATCTCTTGGTACAATCACACATAAATACAATCCAGTGACCCCGAGCATCCCCAGGGAAAACAAAAAATACAGAGAAGCAGGGGAGAGAAAGGATGGTAGCAAGCGGCACATTACAGAATACCAAGAACATCTAGTCCAAACCCTGTCTTACAGATAGGGAAAATGAGACCTGAAGTAGTACAGTGTCTTGCCAAAAGATACACAATTTATGGCAGTCAGTATTAGAACTCCATGCTTTCTTTAACATGAACAAAAAGAGAACAAGATGGACAAGAAATTCATAGACCCACTAAGGCAAAGGAGAGACCCAGAGTTTTCATTCTAATTCTACCATCTTTAGGGGAAGTACCTATAGGTCTTAGGACCTTCCTGGGTGCCTCTTGAACTCTAAAAAAGCAGGTGTCTTTAGTGAGTTTTCAGGGTTCTTGTGGCTCTGGGACAGAAGGATCTATAGAAAAAGAGCCAGGCCACCTGATCAGGACAGATGATAATGGCCTCCAACTTGCTCCCAAATTAAGACCTAAAACAGTCACAATAAAGCTCAGAATAGAAATTAGCCATCTCTGAAACACACATCATTACCTAATGGGTGGGCAGAAAGAAGAGTCACAGAGCTGAAATCTGCTGAAGGCTAAAAACTGGAATAAATTTCCAAAGCACATTCTTTTCTATCTAGTTTGAAGTAGGTTTTCAATAAACACTGAATGAATAAGTGAATTCATGGAGACAATGAACATTTGGTACCATGACAGATATTGGTTCTGTTCAAGATCCTTACTGAGGGTACTTTTGGGGTCTATATTCTTCTTGTCCCTCTCTGCTGGAACAGTGGGTATATTACATTATGCCCTGACAAATGAAGAGGAAGGTCAGTGCAGATTTAAATAATTAAATTAAATAATACAATTTGTCTGATAGAGATCGAGGGAAAAGGCAGAAAGCCATCAATGAAGTAGCTGCTTTCTTTCCCTTCTTTCTTCCCCCAGTTTTATGAGAACAGTACACCAGCCATCAATGAAGTAGCTGCTTTCTTTCCCTTCTTTCTCCCCCCAGTTTTATGAGAACAGTACACCAGATCCTGGAGCAATGAACACATGATTGCTGAAATCTCCAAACATCTCAAAACATGCATTTGAAGTGGGTCAAGCAACCTCTCCCACTATCTCTTCCATTCCCAAGAGTCACTTATTTGACATGGAGGCAGTGGTAGACTGAGACAGTGAGATCTGACTGCACTTCTCAAAGACTGCCTCAGCTGAGAGCTTAGGAAGCCCCTGATCCAGAGGGCACTCATCCACCAAGCTGTTCATGGGCGTGGGGGGCAGTGGAGGATCTTCCTCATCTTGACTCAGTCCAGAAATCAGAGTGTGGCCTGCCCTGTCCAAATCCTTATCCACCTGTTCCCTGGACACACCCACTGTCTCAGACTGCCCCGAAGGGATCTTTGTGGAGTCAAAATATGTTGACAGGGCTTCCTGGAGCAGAGGCAGAAGTTTCTTTCGAGAGACCTGGGTATTGCCTTGAAGATAGGTTTGGAGGTTAGGGTGGGTATTTGGGACAGGGGTCAGCTTCAGAGATGGGGAATGAGAGTGTTCCAGGACGTCACAGATCTACAGAGGAGACAAGAATGGGAAACAATATATAACATGACAGCAGAGGGCTGAGGCTTCTAAGTGAGATGCTTTCAACAGAGGAAAAAAAAGTTAATCATATCATTCAGACTTTAATTTGATTGCTTGTAATAAAAGAAATATTTCTAATATACACAATATTTTAGAAACAAAACATTTTAGATCATATATCTCATTTTATTTCATTCCTCGTTAATGAGGAAACCAAAGCACAATCATGTGAAATGCTATCAGGTTCTGAACCAGAATTTGAGACCCTCAGTTTTTACTGTGTGTTGTTGCCAACACATTTGAACTCTGTCCTTAGCTAGATGGGACTAGTTCCTATTCAGAGGTCTGGAGAATGACTGAGGTAAAAAGAATGAATAGAATAAAATACGGGTGGAAAACAGGCAAAGCACGGAGTACGGTCATTTACAATTGTCTCCTTTAACGCTCATAACTACCTCATAAGATTGATATTTCTGGGGCTGGGGATATGGTTCAGTGGTAGAGCACTTGCCTAGTACAAGGCCCTGCATCACACAGACAAAAAAAGATTGGTATTACTATTACCCTTACTTAAAGGTAGAGGAAAATGACTTAGAAAGATCAGGCAACTTGCCTAAGATCATGGTTTGTATGAAGCAAAACTGACAATTGCATCAGGTCTATCACTAAAGCCAGTGTTCAAATCAGTACACCATCCATAACATAGGAGGAAGAAAGGCAGTTGCAGGGAAGACTGGGAAAACAGGACTATTTCTCAACACAGAAGCAGCCTGGGCAATGGCAGAAGTCGTCAGACATCTGCATCGCTTCAAGAGTGGCAGAGAGGGGACGAGATTCCAGAAGGTAGAAGGGTATTTCTTACAGCCAAAGCACATTTTCCTTCATGATATCATTGGTAAAAACCACTCAGTTGTGAGCACGTATTCCAAGCCAAGCAATGTATTTTATGTATGATATTATGTTAATAGCCATATCAAACTAACCAGTGGGTACTGTTATACTATTTACAGACTCAGAAGTCAACTGACTTGCTTTAACTCAAAGGGCCAATAAGTGATAAACCTTGAACAGAAAAGCATATCTACCTGATTTTTTTAAAAAATTGTTCTTTCAGGGTGTGGTAGTACACACCTGTAATGCCAGCTGCTCTGGAGGCTGAGGCAGGAGGATCCCAAGTTCAAGGCCAGCCTTAACAACTTAGTGAGACCCTATCTCAAAACAAGATAAAATTAAGGGTAGGGGATGTAGCTCAATTGGAGAGCACTTATCTAGCATGTATAAGCCCCTGGATTTAAGAAAGAAAAACAGAAAGGTGGGCATGGTGGCACACACCTGTAATTCCAGCACTTTTGGAGGCTGACCCAGGAGAATCCTGAGTTGAAAGCCAGCCTCAGCAATGGGGAGGCACTAAGCAACTCAGTGAGACCCTGTCTCTACATAAAAAACACAAAATAGGGCTGGGGATGTGGCTCAGTGGTCGAATGCCCCTGAGTTCAATCTCCAGTACCAAAAAAAGAGAAAGAGCTGAGTGTGGTGATACAGGCCTGTAATCCAAGCAACTTGGGAGGCTGAGGCAGGAGGATCACAAATTTAAAAACAGATTTAGCAACTTAGTGAGGCCCTTAGGAACTAGTGAGACCCTGGCTCAAAATTAAAAATTAAAAGGGCTCAGTGGTGAAGTGCCCCTGGGTTCAATCCCTGGTACCAAAAAAGAGAAGGAGGGAAGGAAGGAGGGTATGAGGAATAAATAAATAAACAAACAAAAATAAAATCACATTTGCTTTCTGAGGGAGAAAACAAAGGCAAGGAGGTAGGAAAGGGCAGATATACCTTTTTTTTTTTTAAATATATTTTTTAGTTGTAGATGGACACAATATTTTTACTTTATTTATTTACTTTTTATGTGGTGCTGAGGATTGAACCCAGGGCCTCATGCATGCAAGGCAAGCACTCTACCACTGAGCCACAATCCTAGCCCAGATATACCTTTTTTTGGTACTGGGGATTTAACTCAAGGGTACTTTACCACTGATACATCACAGCCCTTTTAAATTTTATTTTATTTTTGAGATAGGGTGTCACCAAGTTGCTTAGGGCCTCACTGAACTGCTCACTGACTCGAATTCACTGTCCTCCTGCCTCAGCCTTCTGAATTGTTGGGATTACAGGTGTCCACCACTGTGCTCAGCTCCCAGATATACCTTTTGTAAGCACAAAGGATTATCTGGCTGTATTGTATCTTTAGAGGTCCTCACATGGTCCAAGTAACATGTCCCTAGATAGCCTTAAGTTTACTTTTAAATTCTCCTCTAAGCTCATCAGTAACCCACAGGAATAGAAAGAAGAGAAATTGGGAAGCACTGTACCACTGAGCTACATACTACCTCCCCCTGCCTTGTGTTTCTAATTGTCAAAACAACAGAGCAGAAAGAAAAGAACTGATTTTTAGGGGCAAGGAATTAATGATTAAACCAAGAATCAAGTTCTAACTCCAGATTTCTAACATTTCCTTTTAATCAGATTTCAAGTTCCTTCTAAACAGGAATTATGTCTCTAATTCTCTTTGGAGCCCCCTTTCTCAACAATGATATGATTAAGAATACTCACAGATATCGAGCTTAAGGCAGAGAAGGGAAGTTTTAGAAATAGTCAAAAAGAGCCACTGTATAAAGGTAAGAACTAAGGACAGCCTTCCAGTTCAGAGTTGTAGAACATGGAGAACATTTTGGCAAGCGCTGGGAGGTCAAGTTAGAGCAAGGACTCACCGTCATTCGAAGTGCCACATGGGGACAGAAAATAGCCAACTGCCGCACTGGCTCATTATGAGTGTTGAAAAAGATAGTCATGGCGACCAGGGCATCATAGCTGTGAGCCTGGCAGAAAGCACTGAGATCTGCAAGGAGGCTGGACCTCTGCAGAAAGGCCTGAAAGAGAAGAAATGGAGAGGGATGAGGGCTACAGCTGGACCCTTCTTGTCACCATCAGTGAAAAATCCTTATGAAGGGTTTCTTTGCATGTTAACCTATGACCTGTGCTCCATTATAAAGGTATCTATTATTTACTAATATATACATGCTGCGAGGCAAAGAGATAGAATGGGGATAATATAGGCTTTAGATTAAGACGGAATTGGTTGGAAAATCATCTCTATTACCTGTTGGCTATATGATCAAGGAGATAACACTTGCCAAACGTAATTGTTTTAGGAATTAAAACATGAAGCCAGGTGTGACTGTGCATGCCTGTTATCCCAGTGGCTCAAGAGGCTCAGGCAGGAGGATCACAAACTTTAAAGTCAGCCTCAGCAACTTAGTGAAACCCCAGCAACTTAGTAAGACCCTGTCTCAAATTTTAAAAATAAAATAAAATGGCTGGGGATGTAGTTCAGTAATAATGCAACCCTTGGCTTCAAACCCCAGTACCAAATAAATAAGATAAAACAAAAATGTTTAAAAAGAGCTGGGGATGAAGTTCCAGTGGTAGAGTGCTACTGGGTTTGAACTCTAGTACCATAAAACAAGAACAAAAAAACCTACACCATTATTAAAGTTATATTCTGCCACTTATTCAAAAAAATTAACTGTCTGAGAGCCAATCTCAAAACAAAACCAAACAAGGGCTGAGGTTGTGGCTCAGTGGTAGAACGCTTGCCTAGCATGTGTGAGGCACTGGGTTTAATTCTCAGCACCACATGTAAATAAATGAATAAAATAAAGGTTAATCAACATCAAAAAATTTAAAACAAAATGGGCTGGGGCTGGGACTGTGGCTCAGTGGTAGAGCGCTTGCCTTGCATGCATGAGGCACTGGGTTCGATTCTCAGCACCACATATAAATAAATAAAATAAAGATCCATTGACAACTAAAAATATTTAAAAAACAAAACAAAACAAAACAAAAAACCAAAATGGGCTAAGGACATAGCTTAGTGGTAGAATACTTGCTTAGCATGAGCAAGGCTCTACATTCAATCCTAGTATCTGCTCCCACATGAATTAACTGTTACAGATTTTTTTTATTGTTGTTTTTTGTTTTCTGGGTTTTTTTAAACATTTTTTTTAGTTGTCAATAGACCTTTATTTATTTATTTATTTATTTTTTGGGGTGCTAGGGATTGAACTCAGGGGCACTCAACCACTGAGCCACATCCCCAGCCCTATTTTGTATTTTATGTAGAGACAGGGTCTCACTGAGTCACTTAGCGCCTCGCCATTGCTGAGGCTGGCTTTGAACTCGCGATTCTCCTGTCTCAGCCTCCCTAAGTGCTGGGATTACAGGCCTGAGCCACCACGCCCGGCTAGACTTTTATTTTATTTATTTATATGTGGTGCTGAAAATCGAACCCAGTGCCTCACACATGGTGGGCAAGTGCTCCACCACTGAGCTACAACCCCAGCCCATTTTGGGGTTTTTTTGAGATAGTATCTTACTATGTTGCCCAGGCAGGCCTTGATCTCCTCGGCTCAGTGATCCTCCCATATCAGCCTTCCAAGTGTCAGGAACTACAAGTGTGTGCAACCATGCCCAACCAGAGATTTTTTTGAACACAGGGGATATTATTTCAGTTAGGGTGGTCAGCAAAAACCTCTCAAAACAGGACACATGCGAGCTGAGGCATAAATGATAAGAAGAAGCAAAGAGAAAACCAAGTTCAAAGGGCCTAAGTTGAGAATAAACTTAATGGTCTGAGGAACAGAAAGAAAACCAGTGTGGCAGACAAATAAAGCCCTGTAAGTCAAAGTAAGGCTGGTATATTTTATTAGAAGTACAAAGAAAGAGACAGTAAGGGGAGGAGTGATTTTTATTCTACCCTCCACTCCCAGTACTTGCGATTAAAATCAGGGCCTATACATACTAGGCAAGTACCATACCACTGAGCTACATCCTAGCCCTTTTATTTATTTATTTTTAATTTTTTTTTGTAGTTATAGATGGACATATGCCTTTATTTTATTTTTTAATTTTTATGTGGTGCTGAGGATTGAACCCAGTGCCTTACATATGCTAGGCAAGTGCTGTCACTGAGCTACAACCCCAGCCCTGCCCTTTTATTTTTTAAACCAAATTGCCCAGGTTGGCCTGAACAATGTGATCCTCCTGATGCTTCAGTCACCTGAGCAGCTGAAATTAAGGTGTGTGCCACCAAGCCTAGCGTGATTTATGTATTAAAAAGATCACTCTTGGGGCTGGGGTTATGGCACAGTGATAGCATGCTCGCCTAGCACGTGTAAGGCACTGGGTTCAATGCTCAGCACCACATAAAAATAAAAAAATAGCCGGGCGCGGTGGCTCAAGCCTGTAATCCCAGCACTTAGGGAGGCTGAGACAGGAGAATTGCGAGTTCAAAGCCAGCCTCAGCAATGGTGAGGCACTAAGCAGCTCAGTGAGACCCTGTCTCTACATAAAACACAAAATCGGGCTGGGGATGTGGCTCAGTGGTCGAGTGCCCCTGAGTTCAATCCCCAGTACCAAAAAAATAAAAAAATAAAAAAAAAAATAAAAAAATAAAGATATTCTGTCCACCTACAACTAAAAAAACAAATAAATATTAAAAAAAAAAAAGATCACTCTTGTTCTCATTGCTGTAGGAAAATGGTTTTTTGGTTTTTTTTTTGGTACTGGAGATTGAACTCAGGGGCACTCGACCACTGAGCCACATCCCCAGCCCTATTTTGTGTTTTATGTAGAGACAGGGTCTCACTGAGTTGCTTAGCACCTCACCTTTGCTGAGGCTGGCTTTGAACTTGTGATTCTCCTCTCAGCCTCCCTAAGTGCTGGGAATAACAGGCTTGTGCCACCGCGCCTGGCTGGAAAATGGTTTTTAAGGATGCAAAAGTGGAGGCAGGGAAGCTAGTACATGGGCTATTACAGAGGTATAGTGAGAAGTGATGAACTATGGGGGTCGCAGAGGAAATAGAAATGAGTAGACAGGCCAGAGATACATACAGTACAGAGGTGAGCCAGAAATGAGGGGCAGAAGAGGAACAGGGGAAGAAGGGAGGGAAAGGAGAGGTAATGCGGAATGGAACTGATCAAATTATGTTCTATGAATATATAAATATGTCACAATGAATTCCACTATTATGTATAATCATAATACACCAATTAAAAAAAAAGAAATGAAAGAGCAAAGTTACATATATAATTTAAAGTTTTCCCTTCCCATCAACATCCGCAACTTGCTCTTACCTCCAGATCCATGTATATTGCACTAATGGCCACCTTGGTACCTTGCCTGTAGATGGTCTTCTGGTCCTTTCTCAGCATCTGCTCAGTGGTCAGCCCTAAAAAGTGCATGTAAGACTATGAGTCAGACAGGGAACCCAGGGTCCTAACACCAGGAAGGTGAGAACCTGGAAAAGAAAAAACATAGCCTCTCTTTGGGGCAATGAACAGGGGAAGTCACTGAAAACTTAACTCCCAACTCTGATTTTCCCCCTTTTTGTATTGTTTTAACTTTTTAAAAGTACATTTGGAGTTTGGTGTTGTGGTACATGTCTATCATCCCAGCTACTTGGGAAGGTGAGACAGAAGACTGCAGTCTAGAATACATAGAGATGCTGACGCAAATAAACAAACAAATAAATAAACTCACTCTAAATAAATAAAAGTACATGTAATACTTTTCTTTCTTTCCTTACATCTTTCTTTCTCCTTTTTTATGTCATGTAGTAGTTGAGTAGAAGATGATAGAGGGCTTTTTTTAGTTCTCTTCCTTTGTCCTTTGTATACTCATTCTAAATGTTTCTTCTGCCTCTCTATCCAATTATATAGCTTTTGTTCTGATAATTTACTTTCCCTCAGTATATTTTATTTATATGTCCTATGTTCTCTGAGTAGACTGGAACTTCTGAGACGATTCCTCCTCATTCTTCCCAAGATCCAGGATAAAACATTGCAGTAAAAGACTGATCAGAGCCAGGCACGGTGGCTCAAGCCTGTAATCCCAGCACTTAGGGAGGCTGAGACAGAAGAATCGCGAGTTCAAAGCCAGCCTCAGCAAAGGCGAGGCGCTAAGCAACTCAGTGAGACCCTGTCTCTACATAAAACACAAAAATAGGGCTGGGGATGTGGCTCAGTGGTCGAGTACCCCTGAGTTCAATCCCCAGTACCAAAAAAAAAGACTGATCAGTTCATGATCGGACTAATATGATGCCTCATTTCTCTCTGGTATGAAGCATAAATCATTATGCATGCTCTGGTATTGGTTGACTGCAGTTACAAATACAATGAAAAAAGCTTGCCCACTTGCTTTCTTATGTAGGAGGTAGGGAATTCAGCTTGACACTTCATACCTGATACATCAAACTTTGCCTTTTGTAGGGAATCAAAAATGTCACTTCTCTTGGGCAGATCTGGGAAGAGGGCCTCCAGTTTCTCCACGTATATATTGTCCTTTGGGGTTGCCTTTCCAATTTTAATGTCCATGTTGACACAATCCAAGATGATGGTTCCTATTGAGAAGGGGGATGGCAGAACTTAAATCATGTGATTTCCACTCACAGCCACTAGAACACATATAACCTTCAAACTAAATGGGCACAATACAGAGAAAACTTGCAGGGCGAACTCACTGAAAATAATACAAGAAACTGGGACTGACTGTGTCATGAGTAAGACCTCTTGAATCCAGGCAGGAAAATAGAGAAAAAGTGGAAAGGAAGCCTGAATATCTCAGTCCTTGGAGATGTTGCAATCTTGTTACAGAGATGACATCTCTTTTTTCTTTCTTTGGTGGGGAGGGTACTGGGAATTGAACCCAGGGGTATTTAACCACTGAACCACATCTCCACTCACCCACCCTTTCTTCCTACTTTTTATTTTGAGACAGGATCTTACTACGTTGTTTAGGGCCTTGCTATATTGCTGGGACTGGTTTCAAACTTGTGATCCTCCTGCCTCGGCCTCCTGAGCCGCTGGCATTACAGGTGTGTATCACACACACCCAGCCCTAGCACATCTCTTCAGTAGACCAAATCTCATCAAAGAATTCTGAAGCTGAAATAAGAGTGTAGTCCAACTCTTTTTAAAAAAAATTTTTTTAATTGTAGATGGACACAATACCCTTATTTTATCTATCTATCTATCTATCTTTCTTTCTTTCTTTCTTTCTATCTATTCATTTATTTTTTGGTACCGGGGATTGAACTCAAGGGTACTCGACCACTGAGCCACATCCCCAGCCCTATTTTGTATTTTATGTAGAGACAGGGTCTCACTGAGTTGCTTAGCGCCTCGCCTTTGCTGAGGCTGGCTTTGAACTCGTGATTCTCCTGTCTCAGCCTCCTTAAGTGCTGGGATTACAGGCTTGCGCCACTGCGCCTGGCTTCATTTATTTTTTTTATGTGGTGCTGAGGAATGAACCCAGTGCCTCACATGTACAAGACAAATAAATGCTCCACCACTGAGCTACAACCCCAGGCCCTCTTTTTTTTTTTAATAAATGGAGAAAATGAAAATAAGAAAAGTTAAGAGATTTGCTCCAGGATACATACCTATTCCCTAGTGGTACTGTTGTAAGAATCCATTTCCTGCATATCTGGCTATTACTCCTTGCATGAAATACCAAAAATAGGAAGCTTCAAGGTTTGTTGCCCTGTGCTTCCTTTCTACTTTCTCCAACAAAACATCCCACAGGCCTTTAAATAAATGCCTAACTGTTCCCTGAAATAATTCCATCCTCTGGTATGAAGTGAATGGTTTTGAGAGCATATGGTTAGACTGAAAGAGTCCAGACTTTTCCGCTCTCCCTTCTCTGGGATGGGAATAGGGGAACTAGTCTAGTCTCAACCCCAAAACCACCTTTACCATGGAGAAGGGCTGCAGTTTGCCTGTCCAAGATCTCTGGTGCCCCCTGCAGGATTCTCTCAGCCACCAAGGTAGCACAGGACCCCACCAGCTCAACAGAGACATGGCAGGGACGGCAGTGTTTCTGCTCAATGGGTCGATGGTCTAGCACCTCTATTATGGCCTCTTCCAGAGCTGCATCACTTCTGTGAAGGGGGAAGGGTATGAGAAAAGAGAAAGAAAGATAGGTTAATTATCTTCAAGCTCCCCTCTCCCCACCAAAGGAAAGTGCAGATGTCTTAGGCTAACATATAGACCCCTTTGGTCACTCCTACTCTGCCTCATTTCTCTCCATTCTTTTCTTTAATGTCATATCTGAAGGGGTATTTAAATAGCATGTAAGTGAATTCTGTGAAGTATCTGCTGCAGATATCTCGTCTACATATTTGTTGTACATTTTTCTTTTTTTGTGGGAGAATGTAATGGGGATTGAACCCAAGGGCTTAACCACTGAACTACACCCTCAGTCCTTTTTATTTTGAGACACGTTCTTGCTAAGTTGCCTAGGGCCTTGCTAAATTGCTGAGGCTGGCCTCAAACCTGCAATCCTCCTATCTCAGGCTCCCAAGTTGCTGGGATTACAGGAATGTGCCACCACACCTAACTCCAACTGACATTTTTGATACTCAACATCAAAATCTTGCCTGTTTCTCAATCCATTCAATACTTAAATTCCACATAGGTGACCAGGTCCTAGGGCTGCTCTTCATACCTTCCTTTCCAGCCCTCAGCTATTGTTTTATTCTAAGCCCTCAACAGCTTTCATCTGGATTATTTCAACAGTCTCTTAACTAAGCACCTGCTTCCAGCTAAAAGGCCTGCCTAAACTATCCTTTACAAAGTTGCCTGAATTTAAAATAAAAAAGCAAATTTGATTGCCAGGACCTAGAATAAATATAATTCAGAAGTTTCGCACTGCCTAAAACAGTCTAATCTCATCATCTTCCCCCTGCCTACCTCTCTAATCTTATCTTTTTCTATGTTCTCCCTTTCCCTCCTATTTTCTTCTCTGGCTGTGCAAAACAAATTCCAATTGCCCTGACTCACCATGCTACTTCATACTTGACTGGCTTTGCTTCTATTAATTACTTCTTTTGCCTGGAACACTTTTCCTAACACCTTCCCTCCTTATTCAGGGAGCAAACACCTAGTCCTCTTTCAAGACTGAAATCAGGGGTCAATTCTGCTACAAAACCTTTCCTGATGCCCTCAATTCCCTTCTGATATAATGAATGATTCCATCCTTCATGTACCTACTGTCCCTACTTGATAATCACTTGTTTCCAACACCCATTATAATGATATATTTACCCAGTTCCCTCTTCCTGACTGAAAGCTTCATGAGAATGGGGACTATGTCTTACCTTCATCCTCTAAATAAACGTTTATTAATGAGTGAATGTATAGATCATCAATGCTATCAGGCTCTGTCATTTTCTGCTACAACTACAGGATGCTCAAGGAAAAATTATACATTTTAAAGGCTTGGGAGTGCAGCTTAGTGGTGAAGCATTAGCCTAGTATGTGTGAGACTCTGGGTTCCATCCCCAGCACCATAAAACCCCAAAATACATTTTAAGATTAGCAGGAGCCAGCCAGCTCGGTGGTGCAAGCCTGTAATCCCAGCACTTAGGGAGGCTGAGACAAGAGAATCGCGAGTTCAAAGCCAGCTTCAGCAATGGCGAGGCGAGGCGCTTAGCAACTCAGTGAGACCCTGTCTCTACATAAAACACAAAATAGGGCTGGGGATGTGGCTCAGTGGTCGAGTGCCCCTGAGTTTAATCTCCAGTACCAAAAGAAAAAAGAAAAAGAAAAAAAAAACATTAGCAGGAGCCAGACAAACTTAGGCAAATCTCATGTTCATGTTATTTTTTTGGCAATTTTTTTCCAGTCATAAATTAGGGATTGGAATTATTATAGAAGCACATATTTGCCAAACACACTCAAATGAGGTATTTATAGACTACCATATTATTCTAAAGTCACCATGAATTTATGTAGGAAATACCTTCAGAAACTAACCTTTTAAAAATTAAAAACAGTTCCAACTGTTTTTTAAAATTTTTTTTCTAATTTTATTTATTTATTCATCTTTTTTTTTTTGGTACTGGAGATTGAACTCAGGGGCACTCGACCACTGAGCCACATCCCCAACCCTATTTTGTGTTTTATGCAGAGACAGGGTCTCACTGAGTTGCTTAGCGCCTCGCTGTTGTTGAGGCTGGCTTTGAACTGATTCTCCTGTCTCAGCCTCCCTAAGTGCTGGGATTACAGGTGTGAGCCACCGCACCCGGCTCTCCAACCGTTTTTTTTTTTTTTTTTTAATATTTATTTTTTAGTTGTAGATTGACAGAATATTTTATTTTATGTGGTGCTAAAGATTGAACACAGTGTCTCATGCATGCTAGGCGAGCATGTTACCACTGCGCTATAACCCCAGCCCCGCCCCAACCGTTTTTTAAAGGTTTATATTATAATAAATCTGCCACAAAATGTTACAATAATGATACCAAAGGTAGATTTAAATGATTTTATTTAAAATTATTTTTTAGTTTGACTCAAAATGTTCCTATTTCTTTGTTATATGTCTTTTTTTAAAATTTTTTTTTTTTTGGTACTTGTAGATGAACAGCATGCCTTTATTTATTTATTTTTTTTTTAAATATTTTTTTAGTTGTTGATAGATCTTTATTCATTTATGATTCATATGTGGTGCTGAGGATTGAACCCAGTGCCTCACGCATGCTAGGCAAGCGCTCTACCACTGAGCTACAGCCCCAGCCCGCATGCCTTTATTTTGTTTGTTTATTTTTATGTGATGCTAAGGATGGAAACCAGTGCCTCACACGTGCCAAGCAAGTGCTCTGCCACTGAGCTACAGCCCAAGCCCAATTATCTCTTTATGCTATAAACAAACATATAACTGGAGAACTGACAATATTTCCTGTTGAATTTCTATACCAAATATGACCAAAAACAAATATGACCAATCGAGCCAGGCGCGGTGGCGCAAGCCTGTAATCCCAGCACTTAGGGAGCTGAGACGGGAGAACAGTGAGTTTAAAGGCAGCCTCAGCAATAGCGAGGCGCTAAGCAACTCAGTGAGACACACTGTCTCTACATAAAACACAAAATAGGGCTGGGGATGTGGCTCAGTGGTGGAGTGCCCTTGAGTTCAATCTCAAGTACAAAAAAAAAAAAAGACCAATCAATTATAATTAATCTTTAAGATTCCTAAAAGCACATCCTTTCCTTGTATCTCATACATCAGAATCCAATATGGTACATAAGAATGAATTTAATTTCCATCTACTTACTTGGATAAGACATGATGGTCAACAAGGATGAGGGTGAGTTGGCCAGCCTGGTGCAAAGCATGGAGGTTAATCTCGTCCCGAAAAATCAAGATAGTTTCTGGAATTTGAATCTTCTGAAGGAAGAAGACATTGTCACCTCGTAGAGGTAGCTCAGAACGTTTTATATTTAAAACTGGTATAAAGACTTCCTCGGCTTCATTTGTCTGAATAGGAAAGTGAAAAGAAGGTATCACAAGTTTTGGGATAGGAAAAAGTACCAAGATTGAGCTGAGGTTGTAGTTCAGTAGTAGAGTATGTACTTAGCATGCATGAGGCCCTGGGTTCAATCCCCAACACCAAAGGGAACAAAAATAACAAGATAATTGGAACCAAAGGAGATATGATCTTGAATAAGCTGACTTTCTCAAAGTCATAATTACCTACTCTATAAAAATAAAAGGATATTTTTTTAGTTTTTAGGTGCCAAGGATTGAATTCAGGGCCCTGCACATGCTAGTATGTGCTCTACTACTGGGCTACACCCCCATCCCTAAAAGGATGGCTCTTGATCTCCCTCCTTCTTGGTGATAACATGAAAGTCAATAAGGCAACTCATAGAAAAGACCTAATTCTAGATGCAGTGCTATAGAGGAAAAATGATTTTCAGTCCTTAAGAGTTAATCTGGGGGCTGGGATTGTAGCTCAGTGGTAGAGCACTTGCCTTGCATGCAGGAGGTACTGGGTTTGGTCCTCAGCACCACATACAAACAAATAAGTAAATAAATAAAGATATTTGTAAAAAAAAAAAAAAAAAAAAAAAAGAATTAACCTGGGCTGGGCGCTGTGGCACATGCCTGTAATCCCAGCAGCTCAGGAGGTTGAGGCAGGAGGATCACAAGTTCAAAGCCAGCTTCAGCAAAAGCAAGGAGCTAAGTAACTCAGTGAGACCCTGTCTCTAAATAAAATAGGGCTGGGGATGTGGCTCAGTGGTTCAGTGCCCCTGAGTTCAATCCTCGGTACGCCGTCTCCACCAAATAAAGAGTTAACCTGGGCAAGAGGAATACACACTAGATGACTGATGCCCCTAAGGAACTCAATAATAATCTGTTTTAGCAGGACGTGGTGGCTCAAGCCTGTAATCCCAGCACTTAGGGA
This sequence comes from Xerus rutilus, assembly GCA_028644305.1. Classification (NCBI taxonomy): domain Eukaryota; kingdom Metazoa; phylum Chordata; class Mammalia; order Rodentia; family Sciuridae; genus Xerus; species Xerus rutilus. The sequence goes on along the minus strand of CM053400.1, from coordinate 96,699,033 downwards.
GGCTGAGACAGGAGAATCGCGAGTTCAAAGCCAGCTTCAAAATGGCGAGGTGCTAAGCAACTCAGTTGAGACCCTGTCTCTACATAAAACACAAAATAGGGCTGAGGATGTGGCTCAGCGGTCGAGTGTCCCTGAGTTCAATCCCCAGTACCAAAATAAAATAAAATAATAATAATAATAATCTGTTTGAATATTGCTTTATGGTTTACATATCCCTCAACACTTATTTACCAGCCAGGCACATTGGTGAATGCCTGTAATCCCAGCACCTCAGGAGGCTAACAGGAGGATTTCAAAGCTAGCCTCAGCAATTTAGCAAGGCCTTAAGCAACTTGGCAAGACTCTATCTCTAAGTAAAATATAAAAAGGGATGGGGATGTTGCTCAGTGGTTAAGTGCCCCTGGGTTCAATCCTCAGTACCCTCCCTTCCAAAAAATTATTTATCCATTTTTTTCCCCTCATAACAACACTGAAAAGTATCATCATTTCAGATGGTGACATGAGACTCAGAAAAGTTAAAGAATTTAACTTACCCAAGGCCAAATGCTGGTAACTTACCCAAGGCTAGATGCAGAGCTGGTCTTGAATTTAAATATTTTCATTCTAAGAGGCTCTGTTCCTAGATACTCACCTTTGTCAGGTAAAAAGCCAGAGCAAGAGAAGACACCATGGAGTCCAAGTCACAGGCTTCATTTCCCAGTACAACATGAAGGTGCCTGGACTCCTAGAGAGGAAGGAGAAGTAGAAACTGACAAAAGCATCTCCATCCTTTTCCATTTACCTTATACTCATGTGAGCTTCAGACACATCCATTTACTGATCTTCACAGAGGAGGGTGGGTCACATAATCTCCTGAGTCCTCACTTTATGGATAAAGATATGAGCAGAGGGTCTGTTTTACCTAAGCTTTAAGCATTCCATACACATCCAGTGTGCAAGAGTGCTCTTTCTTTGCTAGTAAACTGTTTTCTTGAATGTTAACTTACAGAAGAACAGTGAATAATTTTCTGATTTCTTATGCTTCAAAAGTAAAACATGAGGGTAGCTAACATACAGTTTGCCATTCTCTGCCCCCATTTTTAAAACAGGGAAAATAACCCATGTACTTCTAAATCATGAGAATAGGTGAAGAGGCTTTGAAAATAAAGATAAAAATAAGATCAAGTCCATTATCCAGTTGTCCAGGTAAACTGTGCCTACCCTGAGAAGCCCCAATGATAACTATATATAACTGACATCTCTCACAACCCAAAGCAGATTCAGATTAAAGCAAGAACAGTTGCTGCTGCTGGAACTTTTATTTTTAAAGCTTTGAAAAGTCCAGCTGCTGATAAGAACTCCTAGGAGCAAAGGATAGATACTATTATTAAACTTGTTCCTCTGCATTTGTTATCAGTTTTAAATACATCACATTTAGACTACAGTGCCCACAATAGCAAAGACAGGGTTCTTTTTTTGGCTTTGCTTTTATTAAATGTTTATTGTATCAAGCATTATTCTAACATTTTTACATGCATTAACTAACCATTTAATTCTCAAAACAACCCAATGAGGCACATACTTAAAGAATTATTATTTTAGCCAGGCATGGTGGCATAAGCCTGTCATCTGTTACTTAGAAGGCTCAGGCAAGAGGATTATAAGTTTGAGGCCAGAATGAGCAATTTAGTGAGATGCTTTCTCAAAATAAAATAAAAATTAAAAAAAAAGGGATGGGAATGTAGCTTAGCAACAGAGTTCTTGCCCAGCATATACCAGTCCCTGATTCAATCTCAGTATCACATACACAAAATTATTATTATTATTATTATTTAATTCTAGGAATGAGCATTATGTTGGGTGAAATGAGAACATAAAGCTTATGACTTAGTTTAGGGCACAATAATTCTCTTACCAGTTTATTTTTGAACTTCTATCTCACTCTGCTTCTGAGAGGATGGGATGAGAGAGACAAAATAAGACACACTAGTTATAGCAGGATTTCTTAATTTTGGCATTACTATTATTTTGGAATGGCTGACTTCAAGATTATGGAAGCCTCATCACTAATCATTATTTTGATTTGATACAAATCAAAACCAGTAAGATTCAGTTCTTCCCAGACAGAAGGACTATTATCAAAAAGGCAAAAAATTAACATGCTGGTCAGGATATTGGTGGCAATGTAAATCAATACAGTCATCATGGAAAACCATATGGAGGTTCCTCAAAAAACTAGAGGTAGAACTACCAATGATCCAGTAATCTCACAACTCAAGAGACTGAAATCAGTATGTCAGAGACATCTGTTACTTGAATGTTTATTGCAACGCTATTCACAATAGTAGCTAAGATATGGAATCAACCTAGGTATACATTCACAGATGAATGGATAAAGAAAAGCACTGTGAAAGAAAAGAAAGGAAGGAAGGAGGGAAGGAAATGTGGGGCTAGGGATGTAGCTCAGTGGTAGGAGGGAAGAAGGAAGGCAAGGAGCAAAAAAAGGAAGGGAGGAAGGTTGGGTAAGTGGGGCTGGGTATGTGGCTCAATGATAAAGTGCTTGTCCAGCATGCATGAGGTCCTGGGTTTGGTCCCCAGCATCACCAAAAAAAAAAAAAAAAAAAAAAAAAAAGTGGTATAAAGAAATGAAATTGTGCCATTTGCAGGAACATGGATGGAATTGAAGGACATTATATTACATGAAATATGTCAAGCACAGCAAGACAAATACCAAATATTCTCACCTATATATGGAAGCAAAAAAGTTGACCTCAAAGAAAGAGAGTAGATCTCAGAGCCTGAGATAGGAGAGAGGATGGTGAAAGGATAGTTAACGGGTAAAGGGATGCAGTCAGATACATAGGAGGAGTAACTTTTAAAGTTCTGTAGCATAGTAGGATAGCTGTAGTTGATAAAAATTATTTGAATATTTCAAAATAGACAGTAGTGAGAATTTTAAATATTTCCAACACAAAGAAATGATGGCATGCACGAGGCCCTGGGTTTGATCCCCAGTACCACAAAAAAAAAAAAAAAAAAAAAGATGGGAGGTAGCACAGTTGTAGAGTGCCTGCATGTTCAAGACTGTAAGTTCAATCCCTGGCACTCAAAAAAAAAAAAAAAGAGAGAGAAAGAGAGATGATAAATATCTGAAAGAGAGATAAGCCAATTACTTTGATTTGATCATTATGGATTGTTTACATGTATTAGAATATCACACTCTACTCCATAAATATGTACAATTATTTTGTCTCCAAAAAAAAAAAGCTGGGCATGGTAGTTTATGCCTGTAAACCTAGTAGCTTAGGAGGCTGAGGCAGGAGGATTGTGAGTTCAAAGCTAGCCTTAGCAACTCAGTGAGGTCCTAAGAAACTCAGCAAGACTCTATCTCTAAATAAAATATTTAAGAAGGGCTGGGGATGTGGCGCACTGCTTAAGCGCCCCTGGGTTCAATTCCTAGTACCAAAAAAGAAAATGATAGTGCATGCCAGTAATCCCCAACAGCAACTCGGGAGGCTTAGGTAGGAGGATCACTAGTTCAAGACCAGCCTCAGCAACTTAGCAAGGCCCTAAGCAACTTAGCAAAACTCTGTCTCAAAAAAAGGGGTGGAGATAAATCCTCAGTACTGAAAAATAAAAAAATATATACACATACACATAAACATATGTATGTATGTGTGTGTGTGTGTGTGTATTGCCAAGGCCCATTCATATTAAACAACTCTATGGAAAAGTGAGTCTTTTAACATTAAATTCCTCTCCAAAGCAATAAGAGAATTCTGCACCCAAGACCCCAGTCCTATAACTTCTTTGACTTAGAATTCCTACTCTTATACTAGAGTAGGCTCCTTTGTTTCTTGCAAACCATGAACTTCCCAGATGGCTCTGGACCAAAGTGACAGCAAACACTTGAGATAAGTGGCTGCAGAGATAAATTGCTCACTGAAGCAGTAAGAGGGGCCCTATGTTCTCTAGAAAGGGAATGTCATAAACATAAGAGGCCACATGACCCTGTCCTGGAGAGAAAAGGTAAACCAACAGAGAAAAGGAGCAACTGGGGGAGAGACCTATTGCTGGGTACAAGGTGGTCCCCAGAGAACCTTTTCACAACTCTTTTACAATAGTGCAGCTTCAATGCAAGTGGCAGCTGAATCAGGATCAGTCAGATCCCTGGCATGGAAACAAGACAAAAAAAAGCAGAAAGCAGGGATCAAATACAACTTCATAGTTCTGAAGGGGAAAAATGATTTCCAGAGCTAGGTGAACAACCCCTTACTAACCCCTTGTTCTCAGTCAAGCCCAGACAGCAACCACAAGAAATGAATACAAATGGGATACTCAGGAACTCATGGCACATCTTGGAACTGGGGTGACCAAAGGAGGTGGGAGCATTCTTTTCTCCATCATCACCCACCATTACTGGAGTCCAGCTGGACGATTCACCACCCCCAAACCATGATGTGCACATTCCCCACTCTGCCCTTTCTTTGCATTGTTTGTTCTCTAACAGCCGAACTGCCACTTGAAAAGATCACAAACTCGGGTTGAATCCCAGCTCTGTTTCTACTTGTAGTGGGACTTTGGCTTCTCTAAGCCTCATTTTCCTATATAAAAGTGAGGATAATATTGTAACCAAGTTCATGAAATGCCTACTCTGGACATACTTAAGATATACTCTGTTCCATTTCTTCTTTCCTTATTCCTCGCTGTCTATTCCAGTTCTACTTACATGCCCTCTTTCTCTGCGAAGACTTCCTTACCATTCAGGCCATAGCAATCCTATTCCTCTAAACCTCCAGTTTCCAGCACTGTGGTTCTCAGATGAAACTTCACTTCTACTGTAAAGGGCTTACTATCCACCTCTCCCATCCCCATATTGAGGATTGAACACAGAAGGGCTCAACCACAAAACTATATCCTCATCTCTTTTTATTTCTTTTTCTTTTTTCTTTTTTTTTTTTTTGTGGTGCTGGAGATTGAACTCAGGGCCTTGTGCATGCGAGGCTCTTTTTATTTCTGGAGACTGGGTCTCTATAAATTTCCCAGGCTGGCTTTGAACTTACAATTCTCCAGCCTCAGCCACTAGAGTTGCTGGGATAACAGATGTCCAACATCATTATCTGGTGCTCTTTTTGTGGCTGTGAATCCCTAATCCTTAACATAGTTCAAGAGCTGGGTGACTTTATACTTTGTTATTCAAATGAGGGACACTTTTAAGAATAAAAAGGGGTGCCAGGAACAGTGGTACATGCCTATAATCCTGACTTGGAAGGCTGAGGCAAGAGTATTGCAAGTTCCAGGCCAGCCACAGCAATTTAGAAAGACCCTCAGCAACTCTGAAAGAGTCTGTCTCAAAGTAAAAAATTAAAAGCTGGGGGGGCTGGGATTGTAGCTCAGCGGTAGAGCGCTTGCCTCGCATGCGTGAGGCCCTGGGTTCGATCCTCAGCACCACATACAAAGCAATAAAATAAAGACATTGTGTCCATCAACAACTAAAAAATATTTAAAAAAAAAAAAAAAAAAAATTAAAAGCTGGGATTACATAGCTCAGTAGTAAAGTGCCCTGGATTCAATCCCTAGTACCAAAAAAAAGGGGCGGGGGCTACTCCTAATGAGTTTTCTCTTCGCTTGAGAAAACTAAGATTACTGGTGGCTGGCAGTCCAATTTATAATGAACCATTCTCCCGTTTTTTCTTTTCTTTTGGGTACCAGGGATTGAACTCAGGGGCACTAGACCATTGAGCCACATCCCCAGTCCTTTTCTGTATTTTATTTAGAAACAGGGTCTTGCTGAGTTACTTAGGATCTCACTAAGTTGCTAAAGGCTGGCTTTGAACTCTCTATCCTCTGGCCTCAGCCTCCCAAGCCGCTGGGATTACAGGCTTCCACCACCCCACCCAGCTCTCTTCTTCATTTAGAAAAAATATGTGAAACTTTCAACTTCTTCTTTTTTTTTTTTGGTACTGAGGACTGAACTCAGGGGTACTCAACCACAAGTTGCTTAGCACCTTGCTGTTGCTGAGGCTGGCTTAGAACTCGCAATTCTCCTGTCTCAGCCTTCCTAAGCACTGGGATTATAGGCTTGTGCCACCACGCCTGGCTTGAAACTTTCAACTTCTTTTTTTTTTTTTTAATTTTTTAGTTGTAGGTGGACAGAATATCTTTATTTTTATGTGGTGCTGAGGATCGAACCCAGTGCCTCCCGCGTGCATGCTACCACTGAGCCATAACCCCAGCCCAACTTTCAACTTCTTATCCATTCTCCATCGGCTGAAAGCACAGGCCAAACAGCCTTAGTTTTCTGATCATCAGAGGAAGAATTTAAGAAAAATATAGCTACACTTAACAGTATGAAAAAAACTTGAGCTGCCAATGGAAGAAATACAATCTGAGAGCCACAATATAAACTTTTTCCCCTTAAAAACAAAAAAAGACTCACTAGTTGAACTGATTCATCTTGATTTTTTTTTTTTTTGGTGGTCTCAAAGTATAAAGGGGGTTTAGGGCTGGCAAAGTAAACTACTTCCCTTCTGAAGCTGAATATGGTCTGATAAGTACTCTAAAAAAGTTAATAAGGGATGAGGGTGGAAAAAAAAAAGACAAAGAGCCAGAGACAAACCCTCCCAGCAGAAAGAGACTGATACTGATATCAGGACTACAAATTTCTAAGGACAGCCAGCCACTCCTCATTCCTGGCTCATGCCTGAGAAGTGTACACAATTCCTTATCTAAAGCTTCTGGAGCCTTTGTTCCTAGATTAACCACCTGAACTTGAATCAAGTCCCACCCTGAAAAAAGATTTCTCTCCTAAAAGTAAAAGATGAATCACTATAAATAGGACATTTAGATAAATAGAATTTCTTTTAAATAGAACATCCTATTATCATTGTGGTAGAGCCTATAGAAAATTTTTGTTATCAAGCTAAAAATATGGTATCAGTCAGGTGCAGCGGTGCACACCTGTAATCCCAGTGGTTCCGGAGGCTGAGGCAAGAGGATCACAAGTTCAAGACCAGCCTCAGCAAGTTAGGAAGGCCCTAAGCAACTTAGTGAAATCTGTCTCAAGAAATAAAAAGGGCTGAGATGTAGCTCAGTGGTAAAGCACCCTTGGACTGAATTCCCAGTACCATAAATAAATAAATAAATAAATAAATAAATAAATAAATAAACAAACAAACAAACAAACAAATAAATAAATATATGGATCAACGGGAGGCTTGGTTGGATTATCAAATGTCTATTCTGTGCAAAAGCCAAGCATTCACAATTTCCTGAGAAGTTATAGTTAAAACATCATTTAACAGAAACATTCAAACTTAATGGTGTGACTGTCTAAATATGCCTTTCTTTATACAAGAAACATAACAGGGTGGCCCCAGGAATTGGATGGAAAGAAAAGAGATCTTAGCTGGGTGCAGTGGTGCAAGCCTGTAATCCCAGCGGCTCAGGAGGCTGAGGCAGGAGGATAGCGAGTTCAAAGTAAGCCTCAGCAAAAGCGAGGCGCTAAGCAACTCGATGAGACCCTGACTCTAAGTAAAATACAAAATAGGGCTGGGGATGTGGCTCAGTGGTCAAGTGCCCTGAGCTCAATCCCTGGTCCAAAAAAAAAGTGGAGGGGAGATCTTTATCTTCTTCATTTCATATTCTTTTTGTATTTACTGTGGCTATAATTAAAAGCAATCTAAATCTTGGGCATCTGCCAGTATGTCGTGCCACCAGTTTACTCACTGTTGTACCTACAGTCTTATTTTCTCCTTTCTCTAAGACCTGGCCAAGCTTTGTGTTGATGACAGTTCTAAGATACAATCTCACCTTTAAGAGTTCACAAGTTTGTAAAGAAAGATCTAGATCTTGCTCTTTGGAGATGAATACAGAGAAAGAAAAGCCAGGATACCATGAATATTGGTGGGGTTGGGGGGGTCTTTTTCCAGCTTTATAATGCTGTAGAGATATACTGCTGGGGGAAGGGCATTGTGGAAGGTACATGCTGGAGAGTAGATGCTTGCGAAAAAGTATATGTCCAAGGGCTCTTCATCAAATGGTGTGAGAGAGCAGTCATTTGAGTTACTGGAGGAAAAAACCATCCATTTAGAATGGTGCCACAAAAACTCTGCATTAGTCCTCTAATAAGAATTGGTTCCAAATTGCCTTATGCATTTAAACAACTTTTCCCAAATATGCTTTCACAAGGAAAAATTCAATATGAGAGAACATTCACTTATCCCACAGGAGGGATTGGGTGACTTTTAGGTATGTTAAAGATCAGAATGTATTGCCCATGGGAATTTGTAGAGTTTAAGACACCTTGGCCAGGAGAGGTGGCAAACACCTATAATCCCAGTGGCTCTGGAAGCTAAGGCAGGAGGATTGAGAGTTCAAAGCCAGCCTCAGTAACAGCGAGGCGCTAAGCAACTCAGTGAGACCCTGCCTCTAAATACAAAAAAGGGCTGAGGATGTACCTCCCGGGGAGTGCCTGGGAGTTCAATCCCTGGTACTCCCTCCCACACACAAAGATATCTTAAAAGGAAGACATCCTCAGCTTTGTGTCTATATTTCTTCAGGGGCAGTATAACTCAAAGTAGGGAGCCCAGGTGAGCTCCTGTAGTTTCTCTCTGGCTAGATTTTTGCTGCTACTAGGGACTACAGCTTAATGCTGCATGACTAGTCAACATGACTGGGAGGGTCCAACTGGCTCAGAAAGCACTCACAATAAGCTACAAAGAATCCAGGAGTCATGCTTATGGTTTTGACTCCAAACACACTTCGTGTTTATACCTATCAAGCAGAGGAATTTTTATGTAATTTGTGCACGTTAAAGTCAAGAAACCGGAGGAGGCAAAGCAATACAAGTTGTGGGTCATGCCTGATGTATTCTGTACTATGGTTGGCTTTGAAACACAGATATAAAGTAAAACACCATGACCACCTCTAATATCTAGAAGAGTTCGGCCCACCGGAGAGAAACCTTAATTCAAAAGAAAGAAAGCCAAACGCCCAGGTTCCCTCCACACCCCCGAGAGGATCACCTGAAGGCCAGACAGCAAAGTCAGACCTTGGGAGCCCAGAACTGAAAAGAGGGGCGGGGAGAAAGGAATAAACACACCTAACAGGGAACTGATGACGGTGGCACGGCCCAGGTCCTTTGCAGCTAACTGACCCAGGAGACAACAAGCAGAAAAATCAAATCAGAACCCAAACCCAAGACTCCTCCTCGCTCTCGGGAAGACCTCGAAGGTGGGGAACCAAAAATCGGGAGACCCACCCAGTAGCATTCTCCTGCTCATAAACTAGGTCTTTGCTCCTCACGCTCCAAGCCTGAGCAGACCCCAAGCCCCCACCTCACAACTCGGTGGTCCCTGCACACGGACTGTCTGGGCTCCCTATACCCCACACCTTCATCCTTCCCGGACCCCATCCTCATTCCTTACAGTCACAAACAGGATCCGTTACCTGCAGAGCAGCTCGACAACCCTGCAGGTAGTCTTCCATGGTGAAGTCAAACGTAGGCCGTCACCTGTCGTTGAGGAGCGGTTACCCAGTGTATGTACCCCACCCCGGACTCAAGGGCCAGAGGCCAGAGTCTGTAGGCGGGACTCGAACCCGCCAAACAACGATTCAGCCTCCGACCCCAGGAGGAAGTGCGTAATTCCGCACTCTGGGAGGCCAACACCACCCCGCCCGCAGCGGTGGAGGCGGAGTTCTGCGCTCAGAGACTCATGGGACGTCTCTCCGGAAGGAGAGGGGCGTGGCGCAAGGCATCCTGGGAAACGTAGTTCAGAAACTCCGAAATGCCCCCAACAAGTGAGGGAAGGAGAATTTTCTGAGAGATTTAACACACAAATGTGTATGCGTCATAGTAACTCATCTTTTGGCGTGTGAACTTACTCTTTCAGATATGGCTAAGTATAGCATCTTTCCGTATATAACACCAAGCATCTGGTTCACGTTTTAAATTACAACATGGCAAACGGCTCTCCATCTTCCTTTCTCAAATTCTCCCTTTTACCAAATTGACCCATTGCCACCAATTTTGTGGTTGTCCGTGCTAGAAAAAGATTAGAATAATCTTTAACATTTCTTCTTAATACCTACAGTCTTGCCAACTCCTGCTTCTTTTAAAACTCTACAGCCTCACAAGAATTTCATTCTAGTCGGGTGCGGTGGCCCACGCCTGTAATCTTCTTTGGGAGGTTGAGACAGGAAAAGAGTTCAAAGCCAGCCTCATCCAGGCGAGGCGCTAAGCAACTCAGTGAGACCCTGTCTCTACATAAAACACAAAATAGGGCTGGGGATGTGGCTCAGTGGTCGAGTGCCCCTGAGTCCAATCCCCAGTACCAAAAAAAAAAAAAATTTCATTCCTTTCGTGGACTGTTGTAACCTTGTTGTAACTGTTGTTACTGTTGTAACCTCTTTGCTCCCAGACTTGCTAATTTTTCCAACTGCTGTTTCAGCTTTCAGACTTGCCTGAAGTCTCATCCTGTGGCGGCTGTGTAACTAGAGTTTGGAGGGCCCTTCAGAAGGTTCCAACTTCCCTTAATAACTGCCACTTTTCAAACCCAGGGTATTGCAGAGTACAACCAAGAAAAGTTCCCTTTCATGATCAAATGCCCGCCCCCGCTTTTGGTATCACGTATTGAACCCAGATGTGCTTTACCACTAATCTACATCTCCAGCCCACTCCCCTTTTTTTAAATCATCTTTATTTTTTATTTATTAATTTGTATGTGGTGCTGAGGATTGAACCCAGTGCCTCACCCAAGCTAGGTGAGCGCTCTACTGCTGAGCTACAACCCCAGCCCCGTCATTTCCAGCCCTTTTAAAAAATGTTTTTAATTTTGAGACTTGAGACAGTGTCTCACTATGTTGGTTAGGGCTTATGTTGCCCAGTCTGACCTCAGACTTGCCATCTTCCTACTCATGTCTCCCTAGTTGCTGGGATTATATGCATGATCCACTGCACTTGGCTCTGTTACCTCATTTATTAGTCTATCCCTTTATTTCCAACCACCAGTCTAACACCAGCTTTTCCTCTTCCCTGAGCTGGAAGCCAAGAGGAGGTGACTTATGAGAAGCTGAGGCCTGTAGGAAACAAGAACCAAAGCACAGGGCCACTGCATCTCCTCTTATTCTGCTGGGTCTCTTCCTGCTGTGCTCTCTACCCAGGGCCTGAGACGACTTCTGTGCCTTCTTCTGTGCACTACTATGTGCACAGCCCAACCAGTGTTACTTCTAAACCAAGAAAGGAAGGCAGGAAGGAAGGTAGGTAAAAAAAAAAAAAGATACAGGGAAGACTTGGAGAGGAGCTCTCTGAGGACTCCCAGAGGGACAGGAGCAGGATTTTTTTTTTTTTTTTTTTACATTAAATGAGTCAATATGCAAATATCATGCTCTTTGGCTCTGCTTCTGTGGATCCAGAGCAAAGGACTGCCACATGCAGAGAGAAAGCCCAGATCCAACAAGCTGCTGCTGTCCAGCTCTGCTCCTCCTTGCTCAGCTAGGACACTTGCTCTTCCCTATTCTCACCAGAGAGGCACAAGTGCTCCGTCCCTTCCAGCGGCAGGCGGAGGAAAGAGAAAGGGTCTGTTGTTTTTCTCTCCTTGTTTCTCTCTCCCTTTCTGCTGATCACCAAGCTGCTGACCGGACCCAGTCAGAAAGCCCTGATGGAAATCCAACAGTGCTGGGCAGACCCCTCCTCCTCCAGGGAGCTTGTCTTTGACTAATTTTTCTTTCTCCCAATGGGAAAGAGAGAGAGAGAGAAAGAGGAAAGAAGAAAAACCACAAACTTCCTTTGAAAACCAGTTTGTAGTTAGGGCCTGGAGTGCGCACGCCCAAGACTCAGCCACTCAAGAATCCTGAAGTCACTCTGAACCACCACCGGGAGCACCTGGGCTGTGCCTCTGCTTGCCCTCACCCTACTGCAGTGCCCCAGTCCTGGGCGTGAGTCCGGAAGTGGCCACAACCCAGCCAGGACGGCCAGCCACGCTTGTAAACCTGTGTCAACCTGTATAAGCTCTGGAGTTGACAGCTGGGAGGCAGCAGGCACTGGTGGTGCCCCTCGCTGTCTCCACCTCCCCCATCAGACTGCCAGAGCTGAACCCTCCTTCTCAGTCCTGGAACTGCACTCACTTCCTTAAGGTAAAAACTTTGTCTTAACCATCTTCACCTCTTAACCAACCCGCAGCTCTCCTTTTCCTCTCCATTTGGGGGAGTTGACACCTGTCTGTCCTCCCATCTGTGGTCTCTGCAAGTCTGGATTGCTTAGAGTAGCTAAGGCAGAAGGAACATGTAAATAGACGCTACTTGGTCCTTTTATCTCCTCTGTCTAATCAAACCCTCCCCCTCTCCTTGGAAGCAAGTAGACAGCACACTGTGACAGTGTTTGATGATGAGGGGAAAATAGAAACCATTGGTTGCATAAAGATTTGGGTCAGACTGGGAAGGAGATTGGTGTGGGACAATGATGGGAGAGGAAAGTTCCTGGTGTGTGTGTGTGTGGGGGGGGTGGTCTTCTTGAAGCTACATGTTTATTGCACTCTGACACGGACTACTAGGGAGGGGCCAGGGCTGTTTTAACTCCCTCACCCACCACCATAGATTAATTCCAGCTGCTGAAAAAGTGTAGGACTGGAGCTGAGAAAAGAGAAAAAAAAAAAAAAAGATGAAATCCTGATTTGCTTGAGTACCCTCCCCCTCATCCTTTCCTACTCGGAAATACTCTAAGCTCTTCCTACCAGGAGTGTACCTTATAGGGTGGAAACCCTCCATAACATTTCCTGGCCTGCCTCTTAGGACTTAGCCCACTTAGCTCTGCCCAATTTATCTGGAGTCCCCATTCCCTTTGGTGTTGAGCTCCTGGTTTCCTTCGGTTCATCCCTCTGGCCAGCTAGCTTCCCAGCCCCCACTTAATTATTGATTATTTCTAGTACTGGGCAGAAAATGAGCCCTGTTTTCTTCAAGCTTTTTTAACTTTCCTTGGCTCTGACTTCTGCTTCAAGGCTCACCTTAAGTGCCATGTGAGAGGGGAGGAAGAAAGAGAGAGAGAAAAAATGTGTAAAGCCTACAGGCAATATTTGCTATTCTGATTCTAAATTAACAACATGTAAATGAAATGCAACTGAAATAAATTATATTTGAATCAGGAGGATGATTGAATGACTAGGCTTATTTTTATTTCAATAAACTTAGCATTCCTCATCCTCATCTCCCAGGTCTTACTCCTAGCCCCAAATTCCTGCACCTTTACAAGAAAAAAAGTATAACCTCAGGAGAGGAAGGAACTGGAGAAAAGGCAAGATTTCTAACATGTTTAATTTCTCCCTGTTTTTTATCCTGACTAAAGAGTAACGAGGGGAGTAAGGAGATTAAAGGGAGATGGTTTCTAGAGGACAGGGTTTGTGGCTTTTTACCCTTTTCTTTTTTTTTTTTTTTCTTTTTTTTTGTTTTAATATTTATTTTTTAGTTGTAGGTGGACACAGTATCTTTATTTTATTTTTATGTGGTGCTGAGGATCTTTTTACCCTTTTCTATTCAATGTTGATTAAATGTCTGTCTATGCCTGACTTGATGCTTAGTGTTGATAGAGAGCAAGTTAAACAGGCCTAATGTTCACATGTAAAATGACCAAGATGGAACCAGACATAAAGAACATATATACCAGTAGGTGACAGTATAGAGAGTATTTTTTTAAGTAAATCAATAAACAGCATTTTTCTTTTCCATATAAATAGTGGGCAAGAGAGTATTAGAATTAGGCAGATTGAGGAACAAAGAACTACTGAGAAGTTGTTAACTCTAGCTGTCTAGAGAAGCTTACTGGAAGAATTTGCAGTGGGAAGGTCCTTTTTTTTTTTTTAAATATTTTTTTTAGTTGGAGATGGACACAATGTCTTTATTTTATTGCTTTGTATGTGGTGCTGAGGATCAAACCCAGGGCCTCATGCATGCGAGGTAAGTGCTCTACCGCTGAGCCACGGCCCCAGCCCGGGAAGGTCCTTTTTGTACCCCCAATTTGAAGTTACTTATCAAAGGCATTCTCTAATTCAAGTCCCTGTAACCTACATTTCCCCTCTGCAGCCTACAGGAAGCTCCTCCCAAGACCTTTTTGTTGTGGTTTGTGATTGTGTAAGGTTTCGTAGAGTCCTTTGAGGAGAAAGACTTCCCTTCCTCACCAGCACATCACCTTTAGGAACATGACGCCACATCTCCACTCCACCCCAATCGCTTTTCACCTTTGGGGTGAGACAGGGAGACAGTATCTGTAAAGATACAAGCAGCCTGTGCGTGCTCAGCTTGTTCGTGAAGGGATAGAGTTTAGTATAAGAGAGGAATTGCCCATGTCCTGGCTATGGTGCAGGCTACTGATAGGCCTTTTATAAGGTTAGCTCAATGTCATATTATAACCATTAGGATCATTTGGTTTGTTTAGGATAGTTTTCGTTTTCCTTTTTTTTAAAATTTTTTATTTAATTCTAGTCCTGGGAATTGAAGCAGGGCCTCATACATGCTAGGCAATGAGCTGTACCCCTAGCCTGCAGAAACAGACACCTCTGCATTAGAATAGTTTAACATTTCTTTCTCCATCTATTTTCCTCCTTCTCCTCTACACTTTCCTTTGTTTTTGTTTTTTGTTTTTTTTTTTTTTGGTGCTGGGGATTGAACTCAGGGGCACTCAACCACTGAGCCACATCGCCAGCCCTATTTTGTGTTTTATGTAGAGACAGGGTCTCACTGAGTTGCTTAGCACCTCGCCATTGCTGAGGCTGGCTTTGAACTCGCGATTCTCCTGTCTCAGCCTCCCTAAGTGCTGGGATTACAGGTGTGCTCCACCACGTCCAGCTTTCTCTGCACTTTCCCTTTCTCTTTATCATTATCTGTTTCAGGGAAGCTGGCTCCACTCAGTATCTTCAGTCCTGCCAGAACCATAGCTGTCAAGCCTAGAAGCCCAAGCCACTGTTGGTTCCATCTGGTCACAAGTTAAAAGTGGAAAGATCTCAGTCTGACTCCTGTTTATACAAGCTGATTAAGGCGTGTACTACACATAGCCAGGAGTGCCTGTACAGACACACTAGCCAGCCTTCCATAGGACATTCATTTTCCAAGACTTTTCTGGGTGGCTTTGCCTTCTGGCTCAATGATCTTCTTCTTATTGGACAGGTCTGTGTTTTGCATACCAAGACTGACAAAGACAAGCCTTTGAGGTTAGGAAACATCTTCAGTATCCTTCAGTTGACTACCTTCCCATGATGGACCACCCTCAGCCTGAACACCCGGCCTCTGATAAGGCCAGGAATGCAGAAACAGACACCTCTGAAAACCATGAGGTCCTATCAGGACCAGATGAGAACCCTCAGTACAAAGACACCAGAGATGCTAATGAGGAAGCTGGAAAACAGGAACCAGGAGACCAAGCTTTGCTACCAACACAGAGAGGGGAGAATCTTGAGTCCCCTCCTCCTGAAACTAACTCACATCAACCTGGGCCACACTGTAGCATGCCATCTGAGGTAGAGACAATAGGGGCATGCTCTGGGCCCCAGGAGCTTCCCCAGTCCCCCAGGACCCGGCAGCCTGAGCCAGATTTCTACTGTGTAAAGTGGATCCCTTGGAAGGGAGAACGGACACCCATCATCACCCAGAGCACTAATGGTCCTTGCCCTCTCATTGCCATCATGAATATCCTCTTCCTTCAGTGGAAGGTAAGAGAAAGTTTGACATGAACTCAGAAAATATGGAGAACACTCTCCCCTGACCAACTTGATTTTCTCAAAGCAATCTGAACTTTCCAGATTCTTCTCTGTTCTACTCCTGTCTCTCCTGTTCTCTAGCAAATAGGAAGGCCTTATAGTATTTCACATTTATTCTGTTGCTCCAGTTTCAAACCTTTTTCTCCCAACCCTGCTATACCACAGGGCACCCCTCTCTACTTCTGTAGGTTCTTCCTTTGTGCTCTGAAAGGGAGACACACATGATCACTCTTTCTACCTCTAGGTGAAGCTGTCTCCCCAGAAGGAAGTGATCACATCAGATGAGCTCATGGCCCATCTTGGTGAGTGATTGGGCCTTAATGAGGAATTTCCTAAGGGGTTCCAGATCTATCCCCTCAACCAGAAATCCAGACTATTAAGGGATCCCTGTTTGGAGTTCTGATGAAGCAGAGAGGATAAGCATCAATGGGACTTCTCTGCAAGGCTGGAGAATGAAAAGCAAAGGTCAAGATGTCAGGAGTCCTGAGCTAAGTGTGATGGCACATTCCCGTAATCTCCGGCTAAGGGTGGGAGCTGAGGCAGGAGGATCACAAGTTTGAGGCAAGCCTCAGCAACTTAGTGAGATGCTGTTTCAAAATAAAAACCTCTGGGGATGTAGTTTAGTGATTAAGCTCCCTTGGGTTCAATCCCCAGTATTTAAAAAAAAAAAAAAAAAAAAAGTCCTGTGTTATAACACCAATTCTGCTCTTAGCCTTTTTTTTTCTTTCTTTTTTATAGTTCTGAGGATCAAACCCAGGGGCTTGAGCTTGTTAGGCAAGTGCTCTACAAGTGAGCTATTCCCCTAGTTTCTTCTGCCTTTAGATTTTGTGTGTGACCTTGAGTAGGCCCTTCCCATTTATAAGCCTGTTTCTTCCTCTGAGAAATGAAAGGTCTAGATTAGACTCTAAGGACCTTTCCAATTCTAAAAATTTGTGGTTCTGTGACATTATCCTCATTCTCCAGGAAAAGAGGAAGCTGAGCCTTTGGGACAGTTGGTGGGGCAGGCTGATAAGGTATCCTGTCTTATAGGAAACTGCCTCCTGTCCATCAAGCCTCAGGAAAAATCAGAGGGACTTCAGCTTAATTTTCAGCAGGTAAGGCAAGAAGCCTGGAGACTTAGGGGTTTTCTGATTTGTAAGGGGACACTGGAACTATTGAGAGAAGCTCTTTGCTGCTTCTTAAGAGGGTTCCTTGAACCATGGTTTCCTTCTGCAGCTATAGGAGAGGATATTGTATCTCTGTCCTGGAAAATATTTTATTTATATAAATAAGGGTTGAATTAGGGGAGGAATAGAATGCCTTGTAAGAGTGTTAGGGAAGAAGAGCAACAAGATTAATTTTTTTATTTCTGGAGGTAGAAATGGGAAAGGAGGCTAGGCTGTTCATCATTTTCTTTTCAATCCCCAGAATGTGGACGATGCAATGACAGTGCTGCCTAAGCTGGCCACAGGTCTGGATGTCAATGTGCGATTCACAGGAGTCTCTGATTTTGAGTATACACCTGAATGCAGTATCTTTGATCTACTAGGCATACCGCTGTACCATGGCTGGCTTGTTGATCCACAGGTGATGGTGGGAAGCCCCGCTGAGTCTTTTTTTTTTTTCCTGGTACTGGAGATTGAACTCAGGGGCACTCAGCCACTGAGCCACATCCCCAGCCCTATTTTGTATCTTATTTAGAGACAGGTCTCACTGAGTTGCTTAGCGCCTCGCTTTTGCTGAGGCTGGCTTTGAACTTATGATCCTCCTGCCTCAGCCTCCCAAGCTGCTGGGATTACAGGCATGTGCCACCGTGCCTGGCCCCCTGAGTCTTTTACCTAGCTGAAGCTGACCTGAGTGAGGCAAAAATGTTGTGTGTGGGTTGTGTGCCAGGGAGGGAGGAGTTAGATTGGCTTGGAAGGGGAGTAGAATTTGGAGACTGGAATTTCTTGAATTTTAGCCTTTTTTTTTTTTTTTTTTTGGTGGGGGTAGCATTCTAATACAAGCAAACCATATACAAATAGGATCCATTCTTTTTAAAAATATATATATGTGTGTGTTTTAGTTGCCAATGGACCTTTATTTTATTTATTTATTTATATGTGGTGCTAAGAATCAAACCCAGGGGCTGGGGTTGTAGCTCAGTGGTAGAGCACTTGCCTGGCATGCGTGAGACACTGGGTTCAATCCTTATCACCACATAAAAATAAATAAAATAAAGGTATTGTGTACATCTACAACTGAAAAATTAAAAAAAAAAAAAAAAAAAAGAATCAAACCCAGGGCCTCACACATGCCAAGCAAGTGCTCTACCACTGAGCCACAAACCCAGCCCAGGATCAATTCTTTAGACATCAGAAGTTCAGGAACTGCTGCACTAAGTGCAGTGGCGCACACCTGTAATCCCAGCAACTTGGGAGCCTGAGGCAGGAGGATCCCAAGCTCAAAGCCAGTCTCAGCAACTTAGACAGGTACTAAGGACTGAGTGAGACCCTGTTTCAAAAGAAAACAGTGTTTGGAGGATATGGGGGGAAAGGTACATTCATACAGTGCTGGTGGGACTGCAAATTGGTGCAACCACTATGGAAAGCAGTGTGGAGATTCCTCAGAAAACATGGAATGAAATCACCATTTGACTCAGTTATCCCACTCCTTGGCATATATTCAAAGGACTTAAAATCGGCATACTATAGGAACACGGCCACATCAATGTTTATAGCAGCTCAATTCATGATAGCTAAGCTATGGAACCAAACTAGGTGCCCTTCAACAGATGAATGAATAAAGAAAATGTGGTATATATTCACAATGAAATATTACTCAACCATAAAGAACAATGAAATTATGGCATTTGCCAGCAAATGGATAGAACTAGAGACTATCATGCTAAAGCGAAATAAGCCAATCCCCAAAAAAAACAAAGGCCAAATGTTCTCTCTGATAATCAGATGTTGACTCACCATAAGGGGGAGAGGAGGGAAGAACAGAGTACTTTGGACTAGACAAAAGGGAATGAAGGGAAAGGAACGGGGGATGGGAATAGGAAAGACAGTAGAATGAATCTGACATTACTTTCCCTATGTTCATATATGAATACACGATCAGTGTAACTCCACATAATGTACAATCACAATAATGGAAAGTTTTACTCTATGTATGTATAATACGTCAAAATACATTCTACTGTAATGTATAACTAAAAAGAACAAATACTGGGGATTGAACTCAAGAGTCTCACTGAATTGCTTAGCACCTTGCCATTGCTGAGGCTGGCTTTGAACTCACAATCCTACTGCGTCAGCCTCCCAAACTGTTGGGATTACAGGCGTGCACCACTGCGCCCGGCTCCAAATAAAAAAAGTTTGAAAGAAATATTTTTTTTAAAAATGGCTTGGGATTTGGCTCAGTGGTTAGGAGACCCTCGGTTCAATCCCCAGTACCAAAACAAAAAAACTTTGATCATAAGGTTATAGTCCTTGTGGGATTGGTTCATTTCCTTCCTTAAATAAACTCAACATTCTTTGTCCCTCCCTACACTACTCTCTGCACTTGCAGAGTCCTGAGGCTGTAAGCGCAGTTGGGAAACTGAGTTACAACCAGCTGGTAGAGAAGATCATCACCTGCAAACATGCCAGCAACCCCAACCTCGTGACAGAAGGTGACATCCCTCCTCCCTCATGGATTTTATGTGAAGGGAAGAATAGCTGCTTAGGTTTATTGTTTATTGTCCCCGGCCATACCCCCACTAGAATGTAAGCTCCATAAGAGAAAATTTGGGAAATTTGTCTGTTTAATGCACTGATACATCTTCCCTCTCTGCTGCATCCTGGGCTTAGTGTAGTGCCTGGCATGAGGTAGCTGCTTCATATAATTTTTTTTTAAGGTCTGTCCTGGGACTGAACCCAGGACACTCTACCACTGAGATACACCCCAGCCTTATTTATT
Organism: Xerus rutilus; assembly: GCA_028644305.1. Taxonomy (NCBI): domain Eukaryota; kingdom Metazoa; phylum Chordata; class Mammalia; order Rodentia; family Sciuridae; genus Xerus; species Xerus rutilus. Next base: position 96,679,387 of record CM053400.1, on the reverse strand, counting down.
TATTTATTGTACTGCTGGAGATTGAACCCAGGAGTGCTCTACTACAGAGCTACTTCCCGAGCCCTTTTTATTTTTTATTTCATGACAGAGTTTCAATAAACAATACAATCGTTGAGGGCCTCACTAAGCTGCTGAAGCTTAGAATCCTCCTGCCTCAGCCTCCTGAGTCACTGGGATTACTACAGGCATGTACCACTGTGCCTAGCCTTTTTTCTTTTTTTTTAATCTGATTTTTAAAATTTTGGTAATCTAGATTTGTAGCTTCTGTGTAAACATTACATCTGATAATGCTGGTCTATACTTGTCTAGCCACAATCAGTGGGTGATGAATTGTGGCTTCCTCTTTGGATAAGGTGAACTATTTCACTGTAGTCTCCTTGTTACTCCCTGGCTTGACGTTTGGCAACTTTGCCTCTTTACTGCCTGGTCCCTATAAACATTTTGAGTCAACATACCTTGGAGGTTTTTTGTATTTTGGGTTATTTTTGGGTTTTGTTTTGTATCAGGGATTAAACCCAGGGTTGCTTAACTACTGAGCCACATCTTCAGCCCCTCTTTTTTTAAAAAAATTTTTTTTTTAGTTGTAGATGGACACAATATCTTTATTTTATTTATTTATTTTTATGTGGTGCTGAGGATCGAACCCAGAGCCTCATGCATACGAGGCAAGTGCTCTACCACTGAGCCACAATCCCAGCCCAGCCCTTCTTTTTTTTTTTTTGGTACTGGGGATTGAACTCAGGGGCATTCCACCACTGAGCCACATTCCCAGGCCTATTTTGTGTTTTATGTAGAGACAGGGTCTCACTGAGTTGCTTAGTGCCTTGCCATTGCTGAGGCTGGCTTTGAACTCGCAATTCTCCTGTCTCAGCCTCCCTAAGTGCTGGGATTACAGGCTTGCGCCACCGTGCCGGCTCTATCCTCAAACTTATGATCCTCCTGCCTTAACCTCCTGAGTAGCTGGGATTGCAGGCACGAACCACCCACCCCAGCAAGGAAGGGATTTTAAAAGGTCGGATTCAGGAGGACTTTTGATAGGTACTCTTTGGATGATCCTTCCTATCTTGGACTTTGTTTTGTTTCATTTATTTTTTGATGGTGCTGGGGGTTGAACCCATAGCTTCCCACATGCCAGGCAAGTGCTCTACCACAGAACTATACACCCAATCTTTTTTTTTCCCTTCTAATCATGGATTTTAGATGTAAGCTAAGTTCCTCTCATCTTGTGCCTTCTGATAGGCTTGATCGCAGAGCAGTTCCTGGAGACCACTGCAGCACAGCTGACCTACCATGGCCTGTGTGAGCTTACAGCGGCTGCCAAGGAGGGTGAACTTAGCGTCTTTTTCCGCAACAACCACTTTAGCACTATGACTAAGCACAAGGTGATAAGGGTTTGGAGGTGTTGGGGGGTTGGAGTGCTGTGGTTTCCCCATGCCTTTTCTCCTAGGTCTGTTTCAGTGAGGATAAGGTAGGTTAAGCTGCAGTAACAAATGATCACTGAAATCTTTGTGGCTTACCACAACAAACATTCATTTCTTACTATACTATATGTATGTCTACTGAAGATTGGCTACATTCTGTCCCACACCATCTTCACTCTGGGACCCAGGCCGACCAAAGAGCCTTTATCTGAAATATATGCAAGGAAAGAGAGAGGAACACTGTATACTCACTCTTAGTGCTTCTGCCTAGAAATGGTCATTTCTGCTCCTATCTCAGAGGCCAGAGAATGCTATAAAGGCTAAGCCCACTATCAATGGGACAGGAAGCTATAATCCTCTCCCAGAAAGAAGCAGTGGAAATTTCAAACACCATCTCAGGCTTTGAGAGTTAGAAACTGCCAAAGCTCTCTAAGAGTTCAGTAGAAGAGAAGTCTCTGGCCAAAGAATTTATTTCCATTGCCATTAGGCAAGACCAGAGGACCATTAGAAATAGGGTGAAAGGGGCTGGGATTGTAGCTCAGTGGTAGAGCGCTTGCCTCGCATGCATAAGGCCCTGGGTTCGATCCTCAGCACCACATACAAAGCAATAAAATAAAGACATTGTGTCCATCTACAACTAAAAAATATTTAAGAAAAGAAAAGAAAAGAAATAGGGTGAAAAGCAGGGTCCTGGGTCATTCTACACTTGACCAAAATAATGACCATACTCACATCCAACTTCACATGTACATACACTCAGACATCCCTTCCCTCTTTGTGTGTGTGTGTGTGTGTGTGTGTGTGTGTGTGTATTCCATAGGCTCACACTGATGTGTTCTAGCCAGAACATCAGTTAATTCAAGTGGTCTCTGCATCTCAGCCAATTTTGAGAAGTAAACTGCCTCTGTATCACTTATCCCACTAATTAATTGGCTGTCCTTTTCTTTGCAGAGTCATTTGTACCTACTGGTCACTGACCAGGGTTTTCTACAGGAGGAGCAAGTGGTATGGGAGAGCCTGCACAATGTGGACGGAGACAGCTGCTTTTGTGACTCTGACTTCCATCTAAGTCATTCCCTTGGCAAGGAGCCTGAAGCAGAAGGTGGGGGTAGCTGCCCAGAGAAGCAGCTGCAGGTAGACCAGGTGTGTGGGGCCTTTGGAAAAGGTGCCAAGAGCTCCTCTGCCTCACAGGTGTTTTTTGCTATAAGTGAGCCACATGTGTTTTATTATGTCAAGGCCATATATCTAACATCCAGGCCCCTTCACTCTGTTCCCTTCGGGCCATCTCCTTGTTTGGTGTGTATTTCTGGCACCGGGGATACAACTGACTGTGTGTTTTCCCCTGGAGGGAGAGGAGCTGGAGAATTTGAAGGAAAACCTAGTTTGGAAACCTTGCCTGAGTCTCCTTCCTTGCCAGCCTTTGCTCACCTTGGGACTCTTGTTCTCCCCAGGATTACCTGATTGCCTTGTCCCTGCAACAGCAGCAGCAGCCACAAGGAATGCTGGGCCTTAGTGACCTGGAGCTGGCCCAGCAACTTCAGCAAGAGGAGTATCAACAGCAGCAAGCAGTCCAACCTGCACGGATGCTGGTTCCGTCACCCCAGGTAAGCCCCTGTTGTCTTAACTTAGCAGTCCAGAGCACCCTGCTTTGCCTGGTCCAGATCACTTGTTTCTGCACTGGTTTCTTCAAGGTGTCCCTTGGGGCCCTTCTCCTGCTAGACCCTCTTCCTGGAACCCCTTCCTGTTTTTCTCTCCCTACAGTCCCTCCTGATCCTGACCCTCTTTCTCCTAGAATCTCCCTCCTTGTACTTTCCCCAAGTTGTTGGATGACCAAATGTTAAATCCCACACAGGGGAGAGGAGCCACATCAGGACGCCCAGCTGGGGAGCGACGGCAGAGGCCGAAGCAGGAGTCAGACTGTGTTCTGCTCTAGCTCTGCCCCACTGCCATTCTAATCTGCCCTGTTCTCTCAGAGACTGTAGTTGGTTTGCTTGCTCCCCCATCTCAACCCCTGAGACACAGGGGGTAACTTATTTATGGACTCTTGGGGGTCAGAGCAGGCAGTAGTAAATGCCAAGGTCAAACTCAGTAACTTCCTTGCCCTCGTGTGCTGCTGCCTTCTCTTCCTCCCATCCGGGGCAACACTGGGATGGGTGGGGTGAAGATTTCTGTTTCCGTAACACCTTTCCAAGAATAATCACATGAATATAAAGACTCAGGCAGCAGGGTGAGATTCCTATCTGGAGTGCATCTCTCTCCCTATTCCTGACAGCCTGGGGGCTTCTCACTACCCAGCAGGCCTGTCTCCCTTTGCTTCAGGGTTTGATTTGGGTTTCTATATCTGTTATTTGTAATGCCTTCCTAGGGGTTTGGAAATAAAATTCTTTCCTGAGATCTGTTGTTTGGCTTCCCCTGCAGCCATGGGGTTAAGTATTTGACCCAATTGAGGAATGCAAAAGGGGGTGGGGAGAGGTAGAAGGAGGTTGCCTGTCATTTCTAATAGAGCCAGCAGGGGGAATCAAAGCCTGCCTTTTTTCTCTTACTGTTTACATTTTTGATAGGTGTTCTATGAGGAATAGCCCTCTAATGGGAGGCAGGTTTTCAAAATCTCTGCTTGGACAGATGAACTTGGACTGTGAATTTGATAAGTTACCAAGACTTCTCAGGCTTGGGAAGGCAGTTCAACCCTCTGCTTTCTTCCCAGTTCTCACAGATGGTCCTTTGCTACCTCCAGCCACTTCTGACCTCATTCTTGTGCTTGTCCTCAATAAATTTGCCTGAATTTCCTGGGGCAAGGAGAATAATGAGGGTGAGGGGAGACACGGTGAGTGGAACATGTTGATAACTGCAGCCCTGAGACAAAAACCAGCATTCCCACTGAATAGCCAAGTGCACATCAAAAGTACTTCGGCTCCAAGGCCTCTTCCTGGTCCGTGTCCTGCTCCACCCAAAGTTCAGTCAGAGAACACAAACAACAGTAAAGTTTGCCAAAATAACTGGAGTACCAGAGAGATGTTCTGGCCGGGTATGGGAAAGATGAGTGAGACAGAAACTATCAAAGAGATCCCATTACCCTGCATCCAGGGCAGAGCTAGAGGACCCAGGTACAGACACCATTTTGAAATGAAGGAAATTAGGGATTTAAAAGAAACATAGTTTTAGCCTCAACAAGAATCTTGGGTATGTGGTACACCGTGAGGGGTTATCCTGTTTGGAGGCCCAGCTGGTCTCCTGCAGGCTTAGCCAAACATGGGAATCTCAGATCCTTGAATGTCACATGGGTGTAGGGGGAAGGGAGGCTTCAAATGTCTTCAGCTCTGCACAGGGCCAGAAGAGCTGACCGACAATCCCCTGTGACAGCATCCTGCAGACAAGGAAGTCAAATGTTAGAACGGCCCATCACCATACCATGGACCAAGCATTCTGATCCCTCCCTCCTGCTGGTCCATAGCTCATTGAGGAGGTAAAGATCCTCCCTGATGCTTGGAGTTGTACACTCAATGAACCAATTGCTCAAGAGATCTATAAGGCAAGTATATGCTCTGCTGTAAGCAGGAAAGATGGGTATAGGCAAGGAGTAAAATTCCAAGGCTCTTGGCTAAGAACTAGCCAAATTTCACCTGGAGAGAAGAATAGAGGGACTTTCCAAATTTCTTCTTGAACTCAGCTCGGATGCTTAGAAGGTCAGTCTCGCTTCGAGAGATAAGGATGCGCATCAGGACTTGGTAATTGGGCACAGTTTCCTGGTGGAGGAAGAAACAAATGGGGAAGGAGTAGTTTGTAAGATTCTCACTAAGAGAAAGGTATGTGGTGCATACCTTGTGACTGCCAACGACTCAGGAGGCTGAGACAGGAGGAACCCAAGTCTGAGGCCAGCCTCAGCAACTTAGCGAGGCCCTTAGCAACTTAGGGAGAATTTGTCTCAAAATAAAAACTAAAAAGAACTTTGGATGTAGCTCAGTGGTAAAAGCACTTCTGGGGTTCAATCCCCAGTACCAAAAAAAAAAAAAAAGCCGGGCTGAGACAGGAGAATCGCGAGTTCAAAGCCAGGCTCAGCAATGGTGAGGCACTAAGCAACTCAGTGAGACCCTGTCTCTACATAAAACACAAAATAGGGCTGGGGATGTGGCTCAGTGGTCGAGAGCCCCTGAGTTCAATCCCCAGTACCAAAAAAAAAGAAAAAAGAAAAAAAAAGTGTTGATTGCTCCCTAGTGCCCATTTTTCCCTTCTTCTAATTCTTGTCCCTCCAAAGTTGTAGAACCGGACCAAGAGACATTCATTAACTAAATAATCTCTTCAGTGTACAAGTGTTCTTTACACTTAGTACTTGAGAATAGACTTGGCATTCCATAATCCCCAGGACTGTCATTGTGAATATTCATTTTAGAGTTCAGATTGGTCCAAATGTGCCTCAAATCAGTCTTTGCTGAAGGTCATTTTTCTGAATACATATTCTTCACAGTGTATGCTTCCATATCTCTAATTTAAAAAATAGTACTGGAACTAGGAGTAGTGGCACATGCCTTATAATTCCAGTTACTGGGGAGGCTGAGGCAGGGGAATCACAAGTTTTAGTTCATCCTCAGCAGCTTAGCCAGACCCTGTCTCAACTTTTGAAAAATTATAAAAGGATTGGGAATGTAGCTCAGTGGTAGAGCACTTGCCTACCATACACAGGTCTTTGTTTCAATCCCCAGTACTCGGGGAAAAAAAGTACAAGAGTATTCTGAATGAATTTTTTTTTTTTTTTAATTTTACAGAAGGGCTGGGAATGTAGCTCAGTGATAGAGTGCTTGCCTACCTGGGTTCAATCCCCAGCACCACAAAAACAAAAACAAAACTTTCAAGATGCTTTAAAATTTTTACAGAAAAATAGGCCTGTACTCTTTTCAGACTCCTGAGATAAACCTTGTATTTACATTCAAGAATGTGGGTCCTGGCCAGGCAGGATGGTGCAGTCCTATATTCCCAGGGGCTCAGGAGGCTAAGGCAGGAGGATTCTGAGTTCAAAGCCAGCCTCAACAACTTTTTTATTTTTTTTTGGTACCAGCGATTGAACTCAGGGGCACTCAATCACTGAATCACATCCCCAGCCCTATTTTGTGTTTCATGTAGAGACAGGGTCTCACTGAGTTGTTTAGGGCCTCGCTAAATTGCCGAGGCTGGCTTTGAACTCACGATTCTCCTGTCTCAGCCTCCCTAAGTGCCGAGATTACAGGCATGCACACCACACCTGGCCTTTTTTTTTTTTTTTTTGTACCAGGATTGAATCCTGGGGCACTTAACTATTGAGCCACATCCCCAGCCCTTTTTATGCTTTATTTTGAGACAGGGTCTCATTAAGTTGCTTAGGGCCTCTCTAAGTTGCTGAGGCTGGCTTTGAAATTGCCATCCTTCTGCCTCAGCCTCCTGAGCTGCTAGGATTACAGGCCCAGCAAATATGAGAACTCTTTTATCTTTTTCACATTTTATACTTTCTCTAACTAGGTGATTTTTGTTAACCTTTACTGTTGTAGGGGTGCTCTGCCACTGAGCTATATCCCCAGCCCTTTATTTATTTATTTTTGTTTATTTTTTTAAATATTTTTTTAGTTGTAGATGGACACAATGTCTTTATTTTATTGCTTTGTATGTGGTGCTGAGGATCGAACCCAGGGTCTCACACATGTGAGGCAAGCGCTCTACTGCTGAGCTACAGCCCCAGCCCCTTTTATTTTTTTATATTGAGACGGTGTCTTACCCAGCTGCCCAGACTGGCCTCAAACTTGCAATCCTTCTGCCTCAGCCTCCTGAGTTACTGGAATTATAAGCATAAGCCATCATACCCAGTGCAAAATTTTTACATACAGGTTTTTGGGGACATTTTTTATAGGAGACCTAGTTCATTTGAGCAGAATGACTAGATTTTATTGGTGGAATTACTCCAACCAAGGTCACCAGTTTAAGGATAAATAATATGGAACAAAATCTGACCAGTGTGGAGAAAGGGGATCCTGGGTGCTAAAAGCACTTATGGCTGATCAAGTATTGACACAGGGCAGTAAATATCTGATATCATTCAGTGTTTTGTAGGGAGACTATATGACTTACTAGCTATGTGATTTTAGGCAAGGTACTTAACCTCTCTGTTCTTCTGTTTTTGTTTGTTTGTTTGTTTTTTAATGTGTAGAATAAGGATGGAGTATGGTTGTGGGGATTAATTGAAATGTGTATAATATATTCAGGATAGGCTCTAGCACACACTGAACACCTAAGAAATGCTGGCTCTTGTTCTTGCTAATGTTATCTTCATCACTTCTGACCACATTGGATATTGGACAAGGAAGTCACTGTCTTACAAAGAAATTCATCACATAGTCATTAGTAAAGCCAAAACTTTAGCTTTAGTGCTCTTATGCATCCGAATTAACTTAGTTCTAACAACAGCTTTCTTTTCTACCTTTGATAAGATTGTAAACACAGAAGAGACCCACTATAATAGAGAACTATTATAAAGTTCATATGAGATTGTTTCATTAGCAGCTGGCTGGAAGAGTCTCCCTCCAGATTTTGTTTGAAAGGGAGGGAAAAAGAGCACACTTCTCACCTGGAGGGCTCGGTGAAGTTTGTCAGCAAAGTACAGTGGTGTGTTCCTGATCACTGAGGCTGGAAGCAAACAGGAAAGGATGGAGGACCTCAGCTAGAGCCACAGCTTCACAGCCCAGAAGAGACCCCTACTGCACACATCTGGAACAGGTCCCTACCTAGGCTGAGCAGGGCTGCCTGGGCATCTCCATGGAAACGGTTCCGGACAGCCTCCTCCAGCTCTTGTCCAGTGCACCGCTGGTACAGATCAAACACTTGGGATGTGCATGAGAAGTGGTTAGAAAGATGAATTGGTGGGAGGGGGGATTAATTATCACAGAGAAGGATGACCCCCCCACACACATGCATCCTCAGCCACAGCTCATGATTAGGGCAAGCTGGGGGAATGAGAAGACTCATGCCTACCTCGGATGAGGTGTTCAGGATTGCGCTGGGTGAAGATTAGGACCCATGGCCTCTCTGTGCTGCATCCTTTATCCTGCTGTAACGCCTGGGAGGAAGGCAGGAATCAGCAAGGAATACATACAGATTATTGGTTGGAGTCAGGGGAGCCATGGTTACAATGTTATCAGAATGTATCATGATAGAAATAGGATTAAGGATGGAAAGGGTGATTTTAACCTGTAAATTCATTGTTCTATTTTTTTTTTTTAAAGAAAGAAACAGGGCTAAGAGAGGGGCCTTCACAACTCTATTCCCTGAGTTGGAAAATCCTGATGTCTAAGGAATTAAATAATCTTCCACTCGAATGCCTAGGAGAGGAGAATCCTGTGAGTTCAGGAGACAGAGTCAAAATGAGTGAAGAAGCTTTTGCTACCATGTCACTGGGGCATGTCTTTCCAAGGCAGAAACAGATTTGTGGGACAAGTGGGTACCCAGGTCTCAGGCTCTAAGACATAATGGAGAAGGATGTTTTATGTGCATGGCTGTGAAAACCCTTTAGCCCCTTTGCTCACCTGGACATCTTGGTCTGCCAAATTGTAGTCAATGATTCCAGAGTAGCTCTCACGACCCCCCTAGGAGGAGATAATGTTCTCAGAAAGGCTCTTTGAGAGGCAGGTGTTTTTTTGTTTTCTTTGGTCCTAAGGATTAAACCCAGGAGTACTCTATCACTGAGCTACATCCCCAACCTTTTTTATTTTTTATTTTGAGAGAGAGTCTTGCCAAGTTAGGGAGGCTGGCTTCAAAATCAGGATCCTCCTGTCTCAGCCTCTTGAGTTGCTGGGATTAGAAGGCAGTGGCCCCTGCACCTATCTTGAGGGGCAGCTTTTGATCTTCAGACTGAAAAGCCAAACCCTGGCCTCCCTAAGGTCCTCTCCTGTCCATCACATGACAGTGCTCCTGCTCTTATCCACCCCTGACCTGATGAGTGTAACTCCCCTCCCTTCCAGGCCAGTGCTCCTCACCTTGGCCAGGGCCAAGAGCAGGTCCTGCAAGATGCCATTGGTCTTAGTCTTGATGTCCTCCTCAGCCTCCACCTGGAAATCTGAGGTGGAGTCAGGAGCTCTCTGGCTCCTACTGGTTTTTCCCAGTGTAGACAGCCACTGTACCTGTCAAATAGCTAACCAACTGTGCCCAGCCAGCCCTGCCATCTCCTGCTTAGAGTAGCTTGATGACTGCTTGTTCTCAAGATGTAAGGCACAAATACCATCATGGCTACTCTCACAACATCTCTAGGCTGTGAGCTATGGGGTGATTTCATTCTAAGTACCAACCTGCCGGGCAGGAGGCATCTATTCATTATTAGAGTGGTGGCCAACAGTGAAGAGGGGATAAGGACACCCATACTGTGAAACAAGATGACTAGGGCCTGGCCCTCCAGTGACAATTGGAGATGAGGAAAAGAGGATGTGTGAGACAGGCTGTGAAGCAGGGAAAGAGCAGAAAAGGGAGAGAAAGAAGGGAAATGAGGAAAACATGGGGCTGGGGATGTAGTTTGGTGACAGAGTGCTTATCTAGCATACACAGAGGTGGGGAAGAGAGGTGTAGGAAGAGGGATTAAGAACCTAAGATTAGACATCAAAGGAAAATTGGGGAACGCAGGGGAGGGGGGGAATGGGATGAAGGTGATAAGATGAGGATGGGAAAAAGCTAGTTACAAATTAGTGGGTGAGGCTGTGGCAGCCAAGCAGGGCCAGCAGCTGGGGAGATGTGACACCTATCACTTAGGAGAAGTGATAGGTGTCCCAACTTAACCCCAGGCTACAACAAGGCTGTGTTCAGCCACGGGGGTGGGGTTATGGCAGGGACAGCAAGGGGCTAGGAAGGTGACATGGGTACCATGGGGATTGTTACAGTGCCTAATGTTGTCATTATTTTGGAATCTGCCCTGGAGCCCCAGACTAAGATAGTTAATCATTGTTTGTCTTTAATAATCACATCTGGTTCTTTCCCCTGGGGAGACTGAGGCACTGGCAGCAGAGCAGGGGCTGTGAGAGAGAGGGGACACCCCAAGGGAACAAAACTTGGACAGTCAGGTTCCCTGATGGTTCATGGATAGAGAAGTGGATTGTCCTTCAGGTCTCTCTCCAATTCTTGGGAACCCCCCCCACCCATATCCTTACTGTGTCTATAGACTGCCAGGCACTCCTGCAGCCGAGGTGGGGTGCGGGTAGCAAGAATTTCCATGGTTACATCCTCCGCAGAACCTGAGGCCTACAAGAAATTGGGAGGCCCCTCTGAGACTAGGCCATGTCATTAGGATGGCAGACCAAGAAGGGCAGAGAGCAGATGCTGGTCATATCTCCATCCAAGGGTCAATATTGAATTGTAAGAGGGACTTCCAAGTCCACCCTCTGGAGTGGACAAAGGCCAGGAAGCTGGCCCTGTCCTTCCCTCAGTGGTATCCTCAATTCCCCGACACTCTAGCAAGTGTCCTTTCCTGGTACCTTCAAGGCTGTCCTCAATTCCTGGGCATCGAATTGGGCTTCAGGCTGCAGCAGAGCCACCACAAGCCTCTCCAGGTTCCCAGAGAGTGCCGCCTGCAAGGACTTCAGCAGGTCCTACAATAAATGGTCCTCACAGCAGAGGAATGGGGTCAGGGGAAGGCCCCAGAAGTGTGGATAAGTTTGGGAAGATTTAGCTAGTTTTCATCTCGGACCTGAAGCACCAACTCCTGGTAGACAGGAGGCAGGGGCTGCCTTGGCTGCCATTGCTGTATGCCATATCTTCTGGTGGTCTTCACCTGGGCCACTGCTCCTGGCCCACGAGCAGTCTTACCTGTTGGGTACGCTCCTGGAAAGCTCTAGAAATAAGCTGCCTTTGCTCTCTGCTCCGACTGGTCAGCACATCCACAATGGCACTACAATCCACACCTGAACCAAAGTGAGAGCTGTAACCAAGGTCTTTATTTTTTTATATGTATTTATTTACCTTTTTTTTTTGGTACCAGGGATTGAACTCAGGGGTACTTGACTACTGAGCCACATCCCCAGCCCTATTTTGTGCTTTATGTAGAGGCAGGGTCTCACTGAGTTGCTTAGTGCCTCGCCGTTGCTGAGGCTGTCTTTGAACTCGCAATTCTCCTATCTCAGCCTCCCAAAGTGCAGGGATTACAGGCATGTGCCACCATGCCCGGCTCTTTTTTTTTTTTTTTTTTTTGGTACTGGGGATTGAACTCAGGGGCACTCGACCACTGAGCCACATCCCCAGCCCTATTTTGTGTTTTATGTAGAGACAGGGTCTCACTAAGTTGCTTAGCCCCTCGCCATTGCTGAGGCTGGCTTTGAACTTGCGATCTTCCTGTCTCAGCCTCCCTAAGTGCTGGGATTACAGGCTTGTGCCACCATGCCCGGCTCCGGCTCTTATTTATTTACTTTTTGTACCAAAGATCGAATCCAGAGCACTCTACCACTGAACTACATTCCCAGCCCTTTTTATTTTTTATTTTGAGACAGAGTCTCACTAAATTGGTGAGGCTAGCCTCAAACTTAAAATCTTCCTATCTCAGTCTCCCAAGTAGTTGGAATTACAAGCATGAACCAAGGCATCAGGATCTTCACAGGGCTGGGACCCCCATACTCTCCAGAGTAGAGAACAAAGTCTAAGGAATTGCTGGGAAGGGAAGCGGCAGAGCCTATGTCATCTATATTTCCACTTGATCTCAAAAGAAGATGCAGGGGTTGGTTGCAGGTTGTAGCTCGGTGGCAGAACCCTTACCTAGTATGTGTAAGGCATTGGGTTTGGTCCCCACTACTACATAAAAATAAATAAATAAAATAAAGGTATCGTGTCCATCTACAACTAAAATTATTTTTTAAAAATATGCAAACAAGCCGGGCGCGGTGGCTCAAGCCTGTAATCCCAGCACTTAGGGAGGCTGAGACAGGAGAATTGCGAGTTCAAAGCCAGCCTCAGCAATGGCGAGGCACTAAGCAACTCAGTGAGACCCTGTCTCTACATAAAACACAAAATAGGGCTGGGGATGTGGCTCAGTGGTCGAGCACCCCTGAGTTCAATCCCTAGTACCA
>CM053400.1:96634406-96666812 GCA_028644305.1 Xerus rutilus | reverse complement strand
TATGCAAACAAAATGCCAAAACAGCATATAAAACTGATCCAAATTTAGGCAAAGGTGGCCCAGTGTGGTAGTTTAAAAAAAAATACTTTTTGGGATTGACCAGGTCAGCTTAGAATCTTAGCTCCACTGTTCAGAGCTATGTGCCCTTGGGTGAGGCTCTCAGCCTCTTTGAACCCTAGTTCCTCATCTGTAAAATGGAAATAATCAGACTTCCCTCCCAGGGTGTTATGAGAATGGGTATGACACATCTGCCGTGGTATGGTACTTGACATACAGGAATTAAGGTATTCCATAAACATTACTTAAACATTATTAGTTCCTCCTTCCTGGCTCCTTCTTGGTCTGTAGATCAGCTTCTAAAAGAACCCCAAGTGCAGAGGGAAAGGGCTCACCTTGGCCTGTAATGGCTTTTAGTAGCCTCTGTACATCCTTGTCCACACTGAAGCTCAAGAAGGTCCTGAGTGTGCCCAGGGTCCCCCAAGCTGCAGTCTGTAAGAGCATGGAGTGATTAGGAGGGGACATTCCCTGTCTACCTCTACCCTTCCCCAGTACCCTGGACAGGTCCTACTCTCCACTTTCCCCTATCTTCCCACAACCCTGAATTGATACATTAAAGATGATTCCTAGCCAGGCATGGTGGCGCACACCTCTCTCCTACCTTATTGGTAAGGCCCAGGTGGCTAAGGATCTCCTGGGTCAGAGAAGGTCCCATGTCCCTGCTGCTCACAGACATGGTACAACAGGATAGGATGCCCTAGGGAAGGAAACAGAAGCAAACTGAGTCCACCTGGGCTCTTGACCTTCAGACCTACAGTTTGGGCTGTCACTGCCTATTTTTCTTGTTTCAGGAAAAAAAAAAAAAAGAATATTAACCTGATTAGCAGACTTGGACTAGAGTGATAGGGGAAGGGTAAGAGGAAAGCCCTCATCTTCCCCACCTCTCATCCTTCCTTTAGGAAACAAGGGTTGACCAGAGAGATTGCTGGAACCAGCACCAAACCCTCTCTGACTCCAGAGTTGGACCCAAGATTCCTCAATCCTTGATCTAAGACGATGCCCTCTTTTGAGGTTCATGCCTCTTCCTTCTATGATCTGGCTGGATTCTCCTGGGGTAGTGTACGGTAGTTGAGGTGAGGTGGCATGATTAAGTGCATGTGTGGGATTTATCTAATTGTACCCCACCACCACCACCTACAAAACTGCCTACCTGCTTTTCTGCCCTTTCCCCTGGGAATCTTATGCTGGAATCTTTAGGTCATCAGGTACAGACTCTGATTTGAAGTATGTGTCCCTGTGGGGACATGGGTACCTGGACTAGAGAGCAGGCATTCTCAGATTGGGAAAGGAAAACATTCTTACCTCCCTCAAGCAATCAACAAGTTCCCCTCCTTGAACTGAAGGCCCAGGTTCAGGACTTACCCAAAAGTGCTAGAGGATAGGTGGATGTCTTTCTGTCCTGCTGTTCTGTCTGTGTGGGCACCTCAGCTTCTATGTAGCCTGGTAGAGGAGAGGGGGCGTGGGCATCTCAGGCTGAACAGCCGGTTAGATGGCATCTACTGCAGACCAACCCAGCTGTTGTCTGGGGCTCTAGCCCCTCCCAGATGTGGGAGACCAGGTCCCACATGTAAACACTTCCCTGCCTAGCATCTCTCCTCTCAGGAACTGGGCCTTAACCCACACAAGTGAACTCGGCTCAGCCTCTCAACAGCTCAGCCAAAGACACAGGAGGCTTTGTGCATTTCTTTCCCTGTGGGGCCAGATGGGACCACAGAAGTCCAGTCCAAGTCCAGCTTCTGACCTGGCTCTGCCTCTGGCTCCAGCTCCCTGGGGGGGGGGGGGGATGGTCCAGCAGGTTCCAGGCTGATTTCAAGGTTGATAGAGAAAAACCTGTTGGGGCACATACCAGCAGGGCACCCCAGCCTGCACCCCAGAAGAGGTCCCAGCCTGGAAACTCACTTGATCACTGCCTTTTTAAAGCCAGTAGGTCTGGGTGGGGAGATAAGGGGAGTTTTTCTATCCGTGAAGGAAAGGCCCAGGTATTCTGGGGTGGAAGCAGATCTACAGAGTCAGGAGAGAAAAATGCAAAGGGTGTTCCCTGGGGACAGAAACATCATGTTCCCAAAGGCAACATGGAGTAGGAGGAGACTCCCTGGGCCCCAATTTCTTTGACTCCTGCTAACTTTTGGCTGCCAGGACTCTCTGACTGATTGAGCTGCACATGATGCAACCCCAGCGGCTGGGCTCCAGGCTGTCAGTGTGCAGAGCAGCAGGTGAACAGTCTTTCAGAGCCTCTGGGGTCCCTGAGGAGTTGCTCAAACCTCACAGCTAACTCCCTTTGGCCTGGGAGCAGGTTGGGGCTGGGCTCAGAAACTGGAGCGCTTTCTTCACTCTGCCACTCTCCCAGCCCAGGATGGCCCTCACTAGTTCTCCTGTAGAGTGCTTCACACCACGAAGGAAGATTTCCCTGGTGGCAATCACTGCTCCCACTTTTCTGTCCTGTCAAAGTGGAAAACATAGCCAGTCACAGTCATTCACGTCTATAATCCCAGTGACTGAAGGAAGATCTCAAAAGTTTGAAGCCAGCCTGGGCAACTTGGTGAAACCTGTCTCAAAATAAAAATTGAAAATGAGCCGGGCGTGGTGGCGCACACCTATAATCCTAGCACTTAGGGAGGCTGAGACAGGAGAATCACAAGTTCAAAGCCAGCCTCAGCAACAGCAAGGCGCTAAGCAACTCAGTGAGACCCTGTCTCTACATAAAACACAAAGTAGGGCTGGGGATGTGGCTCAGTGGTCGAGTGCCCTGGGTTTAATCTCCAGTACCCACCCCCCAAAAAAAAGAAAATGGCTGGAGGGCTGGGGATGTAGCTCAGCGGTAGAGCGCTTGCCTAGCATGTGTGAGGCACTGGGTTCGATCCTCAGCACCACATAAAAATCAAATAAATAAAATAAAGGTATTGTGTCAGCCAGGTATGGTGGCACACATTGGTAATCCCAGCACTTTGAGAGGCTGAGACGGAAGAATCGCGAGTTCAAAGCCAGCTTCAGCAACGGCGAAGCGCTAAGCAGCTCAATGAGACCCTGTCTACATAAAACACAAAATAGGGCTGGGGATGTGGCTCAGTGGTCGAGTATCCCTGAGTTCAATCCTCAGTACCAAAAAATAATAATAAATAAATAAATAAATAAATAAACAATAAAAGTATTGTGTCCATCTGCAACTAAAAAAAAAAAAATGATGGTGTGTGCAACCAGAGAAATGAAAAGTTGTGCTCCATTTGTGTACAATGAATCGAAATGCATTCTGCTAGCCGGGTGCGTTGGCGCAAGCCTGTAATCCCAGCACTTAGAGAGGCTGAAACAGGAGAATCATGAGTTCAAAACCAGCCTCAGCAACGACAAGGTGCTAAGCAACTCAGTGAG
Source organism: Xerus rutilus (assembly GCA_028644305.1). Classification (NCBI taxonomy): domain Eukaryota; kingdom Metazoa; phylum Chordata; class Mammalia; order Rodentia; family Sciuridae; genus Xerus; species Xerus rutilus. The sequence goes on along the minus strand of CM053400.1, from coordinate 96,663,389 downwards.
ACCCTGTCTCTACATAAAACACAAAATAGGGCTGGGAATGGGGCTCAGTGGTCAAGTGCCCCTGAGTTCAATCTCCAGTAACAAAAAAAAAGAGGGGGTTGGTTCAGTGGTTACATGCAGTGGTTAAATCCCCCTGGGGTTAAATCCTCAGTTTGGGGGAGGGGGAGAGAGAGAGAAAGAGAGAGAGTGAGAAAGAGAGAGAGAAATACTGTATATTATAAGTTTTGGTCAGAATTAAACAAATACAAATAGTACTGGAGATGTAGAGAGTGGTAGAGAGCCCTGGGCTCTATCCCCAGTACTACAAAAATGTTAACTATTAACTTATATATAACAATAAGTACTGTTATAATATTATTATTATTATTATTATTATTATTATTATTATTATTATTATACCAGGGATTGAACTCAGGGGTACTTGACAACTGAGCTACATCCCCAGCCCTATTTTGTGTTTTTTTTTTTTTTTTGGTACTGGAGATTGAACTCGGGGGCACTCTACCACTGAGCAACATCCCCAGCCTATTTTGTGTTTTATGTAGAGACAGGGTCTTACTGAGTTGCATGGCGCCTTGCTGTTGCTGAGGCTGGCTTTGAACTTGTGATTCTCCTGTCTCAGCCTCCCAAAGTGCTGGGACCTATTTTGTGTTTTTATTTAGAGACAGGGTCTCACTGAGTTGCTTAGCGCCTTGCTTTTAGGGAGGCTGGCTTTGATACAATATTATTTTGTAATGGTAACTGTTACTATTACTTGTCTCCTTAAGAAATCCAATCTTAGCCGGGCGCGGTGGCTCAAGCCTGTAATCCCAGCACTTAGGGAGGCTGAGACAGGAGAATCTCGAGTTCAAAGCCAGCCTCAGCAATGGCGAGGCGCTAAGCGAGCAACTCAGTGAGACCCTGTCTCTACATAAAACACAAAATAGGGCTGGGGATGTGGCTCAGTGGTCAAGTGCCCCTGAGTTCAATCCCCAGTACCACAAAAAAAAAAAAAAAAAAAAAAAAAAGAAATCCAATCTTGCCTTTTTCAAAGATGACCACAAGAGGGCATTAGTAATTATTGGGATTCGCTTGAGGGCATGAGTTTCTGGGTGGGCTTGCTGGGCAGGTGGAATCAGGGGAAGAGCCTTGGGTGGATATCTACTCACTGCTTACAGATGAGACAGACTACTGAGCAGGAACCAGATTACCTCAGTTAGCCTGGATGATCACAGTACAGCAGTTCCAAGCCAGGGTCCCCATCCTCAGCTTTTGGAACCCTTCAGAATCTCTTCTGGCTACACATGCCAAGCAGGCTTAGAGCAAAAGGAAGAAAGAGTGAGGGCCCCTTTCTTGCTCAGTCCAAACCTCTTCAAGGGACTCCTAGTAGACCTGCAAGACTAAACTCAGTTTGGAGAAGGCACACAGAAGCCCATATGGCAAAAGCCATGTTCTCAAGCTTCTGGGGGGCGGGGGGTGCATTTACAGTATCTCTGGGGAAACTTTGGTGGAATCTTGCAAGTTTCATCCCTAAGTTTTGTTTTGATCACCACCCAGGCTAGACTGAAGTTGTTTTCAGATTTACTATATACTTTCCACCTCCATGTTCTTCCATTCACATATTAATCAGGACCCTGCTTAGCTTCTGGGATCAGATGAGATCCCATGTTCAATGTGGTATGGCAGGAGACCCAACTTCATGTTCTATATTTTTGGATTTCAGGATTGGAGGATATCTTAGAGATGATCTAATCTGCCATCCTTTGTTACTAATTCAAGGAGGGCCAGACTTCCCAAGGCCATGAAGTTGGAACCAAAATCCAGATCTCCTAACTCCCTTTCAGTAGTGTCTTCTTCCCTTGATGTTAGTATGTCTGATTTGCTGTCCCTCTTAGTGGAATACAGGGGCAAAGCAGTAATATATAGTTTCTTTAGCTGTTGACTCAAGAACACTCTTTCAAACCCCTAAGCCCCATATTGCTTTTCTCCTGATACTTTCCTTTGCATTATTTCAGAATACATAGGAGTCAATCCCTTTTGGCTATTTTACCTCTTGTTAGGAAACTTTTCCCCACAGCTCCTGGTATCTGAGTGTGTTCAGATACTAGATACTAGGCAGACTCTACTCCATACTTAAACAGGATTCTGTGTTATATGGACCACTATGTCCTGGAAACACCCATCTTTCACAATTGAGCTTCATGTATTCTGTTCCAGAAGCCCACTTAGATACCTAAACTCTGGCTGGATGGCCTGTCCTCTGCCTTGGGACACCTCAGCAACCCACATAGAGGAAGTGAGTCATGACAAGGCAGGCCTCCCTTAGGGCACTGTGGGTGTGGCCTTACCAGCCTGGTGGTGGGGGTTGGGTTGGAAGGGTAGTGTTCTTAATCTGGTCCAGTCAAGGCAGGGCGTGTGTAGCATCCTTCCAATCCTGGTTGTGGCCAAGTTTCCCCTCCTCTATTCACTTTCTCCTTTCTCTCCTGGGGGAGGGGTATATCCGCTTATCTTTACTTCTCAGGCCTTTACTATCCAACTTCTGCCTTAAAACTTCCTCTCCCCACTGATCACTGTTCATACACACACACACACAAATATACATGGTTATATAAATAATTTACACACACAAACACATATTTGTGTATATAATTTTCATGGCCTTACACATGCTAGGCAAGTACTGTACCACTGAGCCACAACCCCAGCTCCTCTCCACTGCTATCTGAGGAAGGCTTTTAAAAGTCTGCTGGTAGCCGGGTGCGGTGGCTCAAGCCTGTAATCCCAGCACTTAGGGAGGCTGAGACAGGAGAATCCCGAGTTCAAAGCCAGCCTCAGCAACGGCAAGGGGCTAAGCAACTCAGTGAGACCCTGTCTCTACATAAAACACAAAATAGGGCTGGGGATGTGGCTCAGGGGTCGAGTGCCCTTGAGTTCAATCCCTGGTACCAAAAAAAAAAAAAAAAAAGTCTGCTGGTGACCACAAGAAAGAGTGGAACTTAGGAAAATCCTCTGAGAAAAGGAGGAGACAAGTAGTACAGGGATATAGAGAGGGGTTGGAGAGGGACCCAAACAGGAGATGCTGAAACCCTTGTGGAAAACAGTGTGTAGGTATGTAGCAGGTAAATACTCTAGGGACTGCACTAGAGAAAAGAGAACTGTGGAATTGGAAGGCTCAGGAAAGGAGAGTAACAAGTGGGTAGGAAGATACTGTTTAAGATGTCCTAGAAAGAGAGGAGTTCAGACAAAGGACATAGGAAAACAGGACCAGAGAGGTTGCTGGGAACTGGAAAAATCAGGCAGGCAGTGGCTAGAAAAGCCTGGAGGGTCCCTGGGGGCTGGGGCAGGGGACCGATCAACTGTTCTCATTTCTCTCCTGGTAGCCTGGGCTGGTGGTCCCAGTGCAAGGATCAAATGAACAAACAGGTTGGAAATCAGTCAGCTTCTGTTGTAGCTCTCCGTGTAAACAAATCTTCAACTGCATCTTAGTCAAGTTTCAGGCACGCTGGGAGTCAAGGTCAGTTTTTTGTGAAACATTGATTTCATCAAACTATTTAAGGGGGTATATATTTTCACATGAAATCGAACACGCATAAAGGTGCCATGACAGAAAATTCAAATACATTTTACAAACAAGAGTTCAAGGGTATCATTTTCACCCTCTACCACAGTAGGGTGTGTGTCCAAGTAAGAGGGTGCTGCCACTAAGGCAGGCGCTACAGCGCTTGGGTGGAAACGCGTGGCTTTTACTAGGGGGAAAAAGAGTCAGGTCGCTGCTGCCTTGGTCCGTCCCGGAGAGACTTGGTCGGGGCTCCCCGGGCTGTGCCGCCCGGCGCCCACACGCCCTCCTTCCTCCGCTGCCCAGTGGGGTTGGAGGTGGGAAGTGTGGCAATCCGCCCAGCAGAGGAACTGGGGGCCACACCACCGGGCTGAGGTCGCGAACCGCAGTTGGAGGCGTGCGTGGTGGGGCAGGGGCGCCACCGCTCTGGGACCCTGGTACTTTGGCACCTCGTGGGCCTGTCTCGGGGTCCCAGTGGGCTACATTCTCCCGAACTCAGGGACCCAAGTGTCGGGAAGAGCCTGAACGATGCAAGCCCTCGTCGGGGGCTTCTCCCGGGCGCGGCGATTACAGTGGGCGCGGCCGTGGGGCCAGCCGCCGCGAGGGCTCGGTTCCAGCTATCCCACCGCCCGCTCGGGGCGGGCCGTCGGGAGCCGGGACACAGCTACCCTAGCGCAGAGGCCCGGGCCCGCGGCCCTCCCTGCTCGGCCCTTCCCTCCCGGAGGCCCACGCCCAGTCTCCTGCTCCCGGGTTGCTTGCGGCCTTTCTTCCTCGCGCTGGGCTCGGACTCAGCTCTACTGGGCTCGGCGGGCCACGGGAGGAGGAGGAGGAAGGACGGAGGGAGGGAGCGGGCCGGCAGGCGGAAGGGGGAGGAGAGCAGCGGGCCGAGCCAGTCCAGAGGGGGAACCCGGAGCTCGGACGAGAGGAGACGGAGCAGCGGCTCCCGGCCCGGCCAGCTCCGCGACGCCGCCGCCGAGTGAGTCAGGACCCCAGCCCGGCGCCCCAAGCACGCGTTGGGGGACGGGCGCGAGAAGGGGCTGCGAAAAAGTTGGGAGAGCTGGGTCCACTTGGACGTGGCTCGGCGGAGAGGGCCCCGGCTGGGGGGCGCGGGAACCGTGGAGAGGACAGGGCCGCGAGCGAATACCCTAGGGTAGCCTTGCGCAGAGGCGGTCGCCAGCCTGGGGGCCTCTGCCCGGCGCGCTCATGGCGGCGGGCTTGGGGGAGGGCGGGTCGGAGCGCCTCGCCGGAGAGGCCGGGCCCCCAGCGCCGCCGGAGCAGCCTGGCCTGGTGCCTTTGCATTCTCCGGCGCGCCGCCCCGGACCGGGAGGAGCCCTCTTGGGCAACAGGTAGGGGCTGGGACGTGGGGACGTGGGGGTTGCTTGCCAAGGGGCCACAGACACCCCTTTGTTGGGGAGTAGAGAGGCTTGGTGACCATTCGCGCGAGAGTATCCGCGGTGTCGCCCCTGGCCTGGACGGGTCCCTGGCTAGAGTGCCAGGGCAGAGGAGGATCTTGTTGCTTTTTCTGATTACCGGCCCACTGTGCCCACCTCGGGAGAGAGGACAGAGCGTCCATGTGCTTAACGGGAAACAGGAAGGAGTGGCTCTCTGTGTCTGTCCTGGTCCCCCAGGGCTAAGTCTAATATACCGTTATGGGGTGTGTGACTAGCTGGGGAGCAGCTAGTGAAACTGGCTTTCTGGGCCGTAACTTGCTAATTATTGGCTCAGAGGCCCTCTGGCGAAGCGGGTTAACTACAGGTGTGTGGTATTAATCTTTGGCCCGAGCTTAGAAGTTTCTCTGTCCTGATGCCAGGCTCCTGACATCAATACCTGGTTTCATTTACCTGAGTTGCCAAGGTCAGGGGTCAGAGAGTTCTGTGAATCCTGAGGTCTGGAGGGAGCCTCTCTTCCTAGAGTACTGAAGAAGGGAAGGCCTCCAGCAAGCAATCGCCCCTGTCTGTGCTAGCGCAAGGGCTAGTGGGCCCTCTGTCCCATACCAGAGTTGAGGTGACTGGGCCTCAATGTGAATGGCGGACTGCACTTGAGATCCCTGTCCCTTCGGACCTGGCTCTAACCATACAGTGACCTACATAGACACTTTCCAAAGAGTGAGTGAGTGAGAGCCTTGTCTGCCCTGGCATCTTACACCCTACTCTCCTAACTGGGCTCTGTGGCCAGATTTCACCCTGGAAGGAAGGACCTCCTCTTTCTCCTGCCACTGGCTATAGGCTGGCTTTCCCTGTAATATGCACCATCAATCCCTCATCCCTAGCCTTAGCTGCCTCTTCACAAGCTGACCCTGTGGACTTTTGGATTGACATCCCAGCAAGCTGTAGGACAGATGAGGCCTGAGGACCACTGTTCTTGCTGCCTCTTACCCCCGTCTTTCCCAAAATTTGACCCAAATTTTTGGGCCTATGCTGCAGTCTAGAATAATGACACACCTCTTCTTTACTTCATCCCTTGCTTGCAGCATTCTAGTTCAGTTTGAGACTTGCTGCCTGAAAAGAAAGTTTTCAACAAGGAAGACTATTCAGGACTTCTTGCATGCTCCCCCTCTCTCCGCCCCCAATGCTGAGGATTAAACCCAGGGCCACTTAACCACTGAGCCACATTTCCAACCTTTTTTATTTTTTTTTATTTTGAGACCGGGTCTCACTAGGTTGTTTAGGGCCTTCCTAAGTTACTGAGGCTTATTTTGAACTTGTGATTCTCCTGCCTCAGTCTCCTGAGTTGCTGGGATTACAAGGTGTGCACCACCTCACCAGCATATTGTGTTTTTGTTTGTTTTGTTTTGTTTTTTGGTAGTTCCTCAGGCTTTGCAAGACCCTCTTTTTCACTCTCTCTGCCTTTTCTGGCCCCTTGGTATTTTCCTTTGTTATTTCACCAAACTCTGAGAGCCAGTGGGACTGTTACTACATTGAGTCTGTGAGAATTCTTTTCTCACAAGCTTAATTTCTGCCCTGCCAGCCCTCTGGGTCTACTAGCTCCCATGGAGCTCCCTTGTCCCTTTCATCCACCTAGGAGAGTCTTGGGGGCTGGTCAGACAGAGGTGAAACAGAGATTGGGGATTGGCAGGATCATCCTCATGTTCTAGGTAACCCAATGCTCGCGAAATCCCTGCCCCACTGGCCCCTCTCCAGCTTGTGTATAGATTTGTGTCTCTGAGGCAGGTGTGTGGTGTGAGGGAGATGTACACATGCTCACCGCCCCCCTCAATATCTCTTCATGTAGGGGTGTAATTTCTGTAGGTTGAAAAGTGTAGGTGTGATATTCTCTGGTAGAAAGTCAAGTATATGCCCCGAGGGCCGAGGGGGCTGGAAAGGCAGTCTTCTCTGAATAATGCTGTCATCTGATAATATTGATAGGTTTTTAATTCCTGTATTTGTTTCTATAATTCCTGCATCAGTGAAATTGTGATAATAATAGTGTATAATATATTTATCCCATAGTATTAAATCTGGCATTGTACACTGTATATACATCACCTTTTCTTTCCCTGGCCTCTTGTTTATGGGATTCCTTGTTTGGATTGATGTGCAGGTGCCAAGTGTTAAGGCTGCCACAGGGAACACACAGCTTGGTTCTGTGAGGAAGTGTAGGTGAGGCCAGCTATGAGCCCCAGTTGTCATCCTTTCCCCTCCTATTGAGCCAGAAGTCCTACCCCACTGAACCTCATACCTCTTCCCCCTGGGGAAGGGTAGTGCTTTTAGGCTAATGGAAGTGTAGGACAGCAAGGGAGGGCTGTGGTCACAGAAAGCCTGTGAGAGAGCCCCATTAATCTGCATCTCTGAACTCCTGACACACTCTCTCTCACATGTCTCTCTTCTACCCTCCATGCTTGGAGTGGAAGAGTGTGGGTGCTGTCTTGTCTTAGAGCTGAGGTAGCTGCACTGTGCAGGTGTTTGACCATTCACTGGCACCTACTGTGCCTGCCTCCCCAGCTCCTCATCTTCTTTGTAGGGATAAGACAGGTGTAAGACATTCCTGGGCCCCACAAGTCCAGGAGAAGGGGTTCCCCCTGCCCTCCAGGTCCCTAGCTAGCTCTATGAATCCTTAAGTCTCAAGCACCCTGACAAGAGACACTTCTTTGCCAGTTTCCACTGACTGGGTTGGGGATGGGGTTCAAAGTGGAGGCTTGCCTGTTCCCTTAGCTTTAGATTTAATTTGTGGAAAAATTGCCAAAGAGACATGGCAGATGACTGGGTCAGTTATAGTTCCCCACCTCCAATCAAACTAAGCAAAAAAATAAGGTGAGAAGGAAGAGAGGGAGGTGAAGGTGTTCAAGCATACTTTGGGGTTCTACATTGTCCCTTTGCAAGTTTTTATCCTTGTCTTTTGATTTTTTTACTTTTCTCTGAAAATTTTTGTGTATATGTGTATAGAAAGTTCTGCTGTGGGAAATTATATTTAATTTTATTCAGTTCAAAAGGCTTCCATCTCTTGAACTCATTAAATATTTATTCTGGCTAAGGTGGAGGGGGAAGGGGCAGTGCCCTTGTGTACTGAGGCCTGGAATATGAGTGTGTCTGTGAGTGATTCTGGGCAGGAGGGGGAAGGTGGAGCTGAAGCTCCTTTATTGTCAGTGCTTACCTCTGATTTCATCCAAGAGAGCAGTGACCAGGAGTTTGGACAAGAGGGTAAAGTCCTTGAGTTCGAATACTGACCCGTGACAGGCTGAGAGGGATTTCGCAAGTGCTTCTGTGGTGGGTGGGGCGGAGCTTCTGAAGGAGCCCTCTGAGGACCAGCCCAGCTCTGCTCAGCCTTTAGCAGCACCAATTGGTCTCCCATTCACATGGGACAAAAAATCCCCCTACTCTTCCCTCCCCAGCTGGGAAGGGATCACCTTCTGTCTCAGCTCTCAATCTCAAAGCCAGTCTGAATACCACCCGCTCTCTTTCCTCTTGGGAAGCAAATGAAGGGTGGGGAACCGCGGGCCGCAGGTGATGCACGCCTATAATCCCAGCGCTTTGGGAGGCAGAGACAGGAGAATCGCGAGTTCAAAGCCAGCCTCAGCAACAGCGAGGCGCTAAGCAACTCAGTGAGACCCTGTCTCTACATAAAACACAAAATAGGGCTGAGGATGTGACTCAGTGGTCGAGTACCCCTAAGTTCAAAACCCAGTAACAAAACAAAACAACAACAACAAAAGCGAGGCACTAAGCAACTCAGTGAGACCCTGTCTCTAAATAAAATACAAAATAGGGCTGGGGGTGTGGCTCAGTGGTTGAGTGCCCCTGAGTTCAATCCCTGGTGCCAAAAAAAAAAGGGTGGGGAACCTGGAAAAAATTGCCTGGGTCACCCTTCTGGCACTCATTGTGGAGTCCTGGGACTGCCAGGTGTTGCACTGGATCTAACATCACTGACCCTTCAGGGCCATCTTGCTGATCTGTCAGCTCCAAGTAAATACTGTCCTCCTATGAACGACACAGACCATTCTTTCCTTCATTTGGGTTTCCAAGTGGTCACCGCCACCCTGTTCCTTTCTCATTCAGTGGAGGAAATGGGGAAGGGGTAAAGCAGCAGCTATTTCCTGGGATGAGGGGTGTTTTGATGGATGTTCCCCTGCAGATTAGTGTTTTATGTTCTGGATGAGCCTTTATAAGAACTAGCTCCATTCTACCAGATGTTTTGGTCTGCTGTCCAGATTCTCTGTCCTCAGGCCTTGACTCTATGCCATTCTGTCTTCATTTACTTTCTGAAAGAGGCTTATGTATAAGGTTCTGCTTACTATGAGGTGTCACCTTGTGTGCTTGGTGTTCATTGACTGTTTTGGAGCTCAGCATCCTTTAGGAATACACTTTTGCTTTCCTTAGGATCTGCTGCCCAGGAAAGGGAAGTATTTGCCCCAGCCCTATAATCTGATTTGGGGCTCTTTTGTCCCCTCCCCCATGAGCCTTAAAGCCTTGGGTTGGCCTGAGAGTGGGTGAAGGAAGGTACCCTTTCTCTGATTTTACTCAGATTCTTGGCCATAGCTTCTCAAGCCAAATTCTGCCTGTCCTCCAGGTTGAAATAGCAAAATGTTGGGAAGAACCTGAGGTTCTGTATTCCAGGGACTCAGGACTTCTAAAGGTGTCAGCATCACCCAAGGTTGCTATAACAATAAGTGTTAAAACTGGAAAGCCCCGATATTATAGATGAGGAAACTGATTTGCCCCAGGCTGCATAGCCAAGACCAAATTCCAGGGCTAGAGTTGCTGCTGCCACCTGCTCCTTTTTTTGGGGGGAGGGGGTTGGTTACCAGCGATTTAACTCAGGGGCACTTGACCACTGAGCCACATCCCCAGCCCTATTTTGTATTTTTATTTAGAGACAGCGTCTCACTGAATTGCTTAGTGCCTCACAGTTGCTGAGGCTGGCTTTGAACTCACGATCCTATCTTAGCCTCCTGAGCCACTGGGGTTACAGGCGTGAGCCAGGTTCCCTCCTCCTTTTAACATACTAAGCCAGCCTTCATTTCTCTTAATTCTTCCCCCACAGCTATCCCTCTTGACTCCCTCTTTTCTTGCCCCCTCTTTACTCAGGATGCTCCAGACCTTGTATGATTACTTCTGGTGGGAACGGCTGTGGCTGCCTGTGAACCTAACCTGGGCCGATTTAGAAGATCGCGATGGACGGGTCTACGCCAAAGCCTCAGACCTCTATATCACACTACCCCTGGCCTTGCTCTTCCTCATCATTCGATACTTCTTCGAGCTGTGAGCATATCAGCCTATCCTCAGGCCTTCCCCAGCTTCCAGCCACACAGTCTCTTGAACTTCAAGTTTGTCTCTTGCTGTTTAATTAGTCCTGGATCCTGGTGTTCTGGTTGTGTTAGTCCAGGTCCCTGCCCACTATGTCCCCTCACCCCCAGAGCACCATTGTCTTTCTAGGGCTCAGCACCCCCAAGCACTTTCCTTCAATGGTTATTTGTTCTAGTCCTCCACCCGCCACCCCGCCTGGTCACTAATGAACACTGGCAGCTTTGTCAGCTGTGGGCAGCCCAGGAGGCTAGAGGAAAGGGGTTGCCAGGGAACTGGGGAAACTGAGGCTCAGAATAAAAAGTTGCCTGAGCTTGCAGTTCTTTCCCCTCCCAATTTAAAGGCTCAGAGCATTCCAAGAGAGCCAGACACCTCTCACTCATGTCCCTTTCCCAGTTATGTGGCTACACCACTGGCTGCCCTCCTGAATGTAAAGGAGAAAACTCGGCTGCGGGCACCTCCTAATGCCACCTTGGAGCATTTCTATCTGACCAGTGGCAAGCAGCCTAAGCAGGTATGAACTGCAGACTCCTCTGGCCCTGTGAGCTATTGAGCAGTAGTGGGGAAGGGAGAAGATAGGGTTTTAGCCCTGGGGGTGAAGAGGTGGGAGAGTGGGAGGCTGCTGATTCTGAGGTTGAACATAATGGCTTCCTCACTATACCCAGGTGGAAGTAGAGCTTTTGTCCAGGCAGAGTGGGCTCTCTGGACGACAGGTAGAACGCTGGTTCCGCCGCCGGCGCAACCAGGACCGGCCCAGTCTCCTAAAGAAGTTCCGAGAAGCCAGGTAAGTTGGGGCAAATAGGACTGGGTGGTAAAGGTCTGAAGTGTCTTGCTGGGAGCGGGGGCCACCATGAGCAGGTGAATTCAGTTATTAATGGTACCTTGAAGATATCTGGGGGCTATGCTGTCCTCCTACCCAGCCATTTGTGCTCCCTCTTCCAGTTGGAGATTCACATTTTACCTGATTGCCTTCATTGCTGGAATGGCCGTCATTGTGGATGTGAGTGGCAATTACCGGGAATTGGGAGTAGGTTCTCTAGCAAGGTAGGATGAAACTATAGAATTTGGGTCCTTCATTCCTTTAATGTTAATGTTTTACCATCTCTCTGCAGAAGCCCTGGTTCTTTGACATGAGGAAAGTTTGGGAGGGATATCCCATACAGGTACGAAATGGACCCTTAACATACATACCCTTGTGAAGAGATGGTTTCTGGGACACACAGGAGAGGGACTGGCATTATAGAATTAAGAATAACCTTGGGCTGCAAGGGCTGGGATTGGAGAGTGAGCCCCTTGGGGCTAGTTGCTCTAAGGTTCTTTTTTTTTTTTTTTTTTAAATATTTTATTGTTGATGGACACAATGTCTTTATTTTATTGCTTTGTATGTGGTGCTGAGGATCGAACCCAGGGCCTCACGCATGCGAGGCAAGCGCTCTACCGCTAAGCTACAATCCCAGCCCCTGCTCTAAGGTTCTTTATCCCTTTCTCCTCCCCAGAGCATCATCCCTTCCCAGTATTGGTACTACATGATTGAACTTTCCTTCTACTTGTCACTGCTCTTCAGCATTGCCTCTGATGTCAAGAGAAAGGTGGGTGAAGAGCTGTGCAGTTAAAGCCTAAGAGCCAAATGAGGTCCTGGAATGAAGTTTTCTCCTTTGACTTCTGAGAGGTTTGGATGGAGCTGTTAGAACATGGGGGGGCAAGAGGTAAGGAAGAATAGTGGGAGTTGGGGAACAGGAAATGGTCTTCTAGAGTCTGCATCTTTTCTGCAGGATTTTAAGGAACAGATCATCCACCATGTGGCCACCATTATCCTCCTTAGCTTCTCCTGGTTTGCCAATTACCTCCGAGCGGGAACTCTCATCATGGCTCTGCATGACTCTTCAGACTACCTGCTAGAGGTTAGGCTTCCTCAAACTAGAGGCCCCAGTGCAGGTTGTTCAGTTGTTTTGTCTTTTTGCGGGGGGTGGTGAGGGCAACACAGAGCCAGTGCTGCTATTGAGTATAGGTATGAATGTATGTGGGAGTCAGGGTCCCATGGTGATGTATGGGGGCTATTTATGCAGTCAGCCAAGATGTTTAACTACGCGGGATGGAAAAACACCTGCAACAACATCTTCATTGTCTTCGCCATTGTTTTTATCATCACTCGACTGGTCATCCTCCCCTTCTGGTAAGTAGGTATCCAGGCTATCCTCTTGAGAACTCAAGAGTCTTTCCTTTCTCTCCCTCATTTATTTACCCACTCTTGTGCATGTTTGCAATTCTCTCTCTCTCCTGGAAATCCTCAGGATCCTGCACTGCACCCTGGTGTACCCGCTGGAGCTCTATCCTGCCTTCTTTGGTTATTACTTCTTCAATGCCATGATGGGAGTGCTACAGACGCTGCATATCTTCTGGGCCTACCTCATTTTGCGCATGGCCCACAAGTTCATAACTGGAAAGGTGACAGCTGTGTCCCTTCTGTAGGCCTTCTTACTCTTAACTACAGAACTCCCCAAACTCCATGTCATGTCAGTAACCCTTTAAAAAACTACGTGGGAAGCCCAGTGTGGTGGTGCACACCTGTAACCCCAGTGACTGAGACTCAGGAGAATGTAAAGTTCAAGGCCAGCCTCAGCAACTTAGAGACTATCTCAAAATAAAAAGGCCTGGGGGTATAGCTCAGTGATAAAGTGCCTGAGTTTAATCCTCAGTACCACAAAACAAAGTACTGTGGAGCCCTATAGTGACAAGCTCTCAGTGAAAGTCCTAAGGAATGTGAAGCTCTCATTAACCGTTTTTTCCTCCCTTTTCACAGCTGGTAGAAGATGAACGCAGTGACCGGGAAGAAACAGAGAGCTCAGAGGGGGAGGAGGCTACAGCTGGGGGAGGAGTAAAGAGCCGGCCCCTAGCCAATGGCCACCCCATCCTCAATAACAACCATCACAAGAATGACTGAACCACTGTCCCAGCTGCCTCCCAGATTAATGGATAAAGCCAAGGAACTGGCCAACCTTCCTCGTAGGGTCACGTCAAGCTCTGGGGAGGTCTACGGAGAAGGGTAAAGGAGACTTCCTTCCTTCCTCTATCACCCAGTTGGCTTTAAACCAAATTCTAACCAGCCTATACCCAGGTAGAGAGGAGGCTGGTTATATCCTTTATTGGAGGGGGTTGGTTTTATTTTCCTGTCTGTTCACTCTTATTTTTTTCTATTACTTTTGAGACCCCTCCTCAGCTCTGGGAATGGAGGGTTATGATTCACATTCCTTATTCTAGAGAATTTGGCCCTGTTTGCCTTTGACTCCCTGACCTCCACAGCCAGGGTTGTGCCTTACTGTCCCATCTGTGGGCCTCTTTCTGCCAAAGTTGGACCAAGGCTCACTTTTCTAAGCTTCCTGACTTGGGTCAGAAACCAAAGCTAAACTGACTCTAACTTTTTCCAACATGTTCCCTCATAAGACAAAATGAACTGAGCATAGGAGGGTACAGAGGACCCTTACCCTACCTCTGCCAACAAGTTGGGATGATACTGGGGACTGCTCAGATGGTTGTGGTGTTACTTTTCTGCCAGCTGTCCCTTCAGCCACAAGTCCAAGATCTTCCAGCTTCCCTTCTCTGTCCTCTTCCTCGTCTCTTCAGCTAGGCTAGCTGGTTTGGAGTAGAATGGCAACTAGTTCTAATTTTTATTTATTAAACATTTGGAGTTTTGGTTTTAAAGCCAGAATTACAGCTAGCACCTGGCATTTCAGCAGAGGGACCATTTCAGACCAAAAATGTACTGTTAATGGTTTGTTTTTTAATTAAAATATATTAAAGATTAAATAAAATGTGGCAACAAGGATCAGACTATTAGGAACTGATGAGGAATTAACTAAATAAACTAAGATAGTTTTTCTTATGCCTTCCTTGTAGTTATGTAACATTCTTTTTAAATTTTCACATGGCAAAAGGTGGAGAAGGTATAAGATTAATGACAGCTGCCCATTGTGTGGGGGTGGTGTGGGGGACAGGTCTCTCCATTGAAAGATCCAGAATGGGAGTATGGGGCCTGAGAGAAATCAAATCACAATCTTAGTTTTACCATTTTGTTAAAAGACTTTTCAAGGAACAATACAAACTAGGGATATCAGATATGCTGCCCCCCCACCCCCCAATTCAATTAGAATCATGAACATGTGAACAAACACGGGATGGAAGGGATGGCAGGCCTAGGTTAGAGTAGTAATCTCTTCCCATCCCCTAGTGCCTTAGGAAGTCAGGAAGGGCCTCTGCCTGCTAGCACCACATTAGAGAGATCTCCTGATCTAGAACCCCCATTTCTATGAGGAACTGGGGGGAGTGGCTAGACCAGGGACTTGGGGTCAGAGTTCAACAGTCAGGAAGACCCAGTTCCTGAGGAAAGAGGAGTTCTGAAGGTGAGGAAGGCAGCTGTCTAAAGAAGACGCCCTCTGCATTCGATGGCCCCACAGCAGCAGAGCAGCTCTTTGCCTTCCACACTGCCCACCTCGTAGTTGTAGTCCCAAGTAAGTTCTGTTCCAGCCCGGATTCTCCTGAAGAGGAAAAAACAAAGGGTGGGTGTGGTGAAGGTAGCAAATAATGGAGGCACCTGGGGATATAAGAATGTGTACATGGAAGCTGGGCACGGTGGTGCATGCCTGTAATCCCAGTGGCTCAGGAGGCAGAAGGATCACGAGTTCAAAGCCAGCCTCAGCAACAGCGAGGTGCTTAGCAACTTCGTGAGATCCTGTCTTTAAATAAAATACAGAATAGAGCTGGGGATGTGGCTCAGTGGTTGCATGCCCCTGAGTTCAATCCCCGACACACACCCCTCCCCCCAAGACTCTATACATGGAGCTGGACCATGGAGGCAAAGCATAGCTCTCAAACATTTGTAGCCTCTGACTGTATTCCATTTGTCCCTAGCGTGTTCTGTGCTGGGGCTACAACTGTGAACAGAATTCAGCTCTTTGTTCTGTAAAAGACAGAAAATTCTGGGAGATACAGTGTCACAGGCAGGGTTCCCCCTGTGACCAAAAACACTGAAGTTTGGGAAACAGAATTTTACTGGTTCTTGCTCCTCCCCAGTCATCCCCTCTCCTAATTCCCTCTTACTTGCTGGCAAAGAAGGCCACCCAGGGGAAGCGAAGATCATGGGTATCCACGAAGACATTCTGAACAAACAGGTTGGGGCTGCAACTGTGCTGTAAGTTTAAGGACAGCACTGAATCAGAACCAAGAAAATAAAAGTGAGAGTTGGAAGAAAATGATGGTATCTGACCAGTCCCATTGCAGCAAAGATGTTTCAAAAGAAAGCTACCTCTTTAAGATTCTCTGAAATTATTTTATGTACATCAACTATATAAAAGTTCATACTATATGTTAAAAGAACCAGAAATTTGGGGACTATGGGATAACTGAACCATCTAGAGGCAGGGGAAAGGGACCTTACATTGAGGTAGCGGCCCAAGTTGCCTTCAAGCTTGGCATCAATGATGTAGCAGGATTCTTCACCATCATAGAATTGGCGTGTGTTCTTCCGAACAGGTGCACTTTCCCCCTTGTCCACAGAGGCCATGTTGGTTGATTTAATGGCAATCCCATGGGTTGATTTCAGAGCAAAGCCTCGGGTTGATTTTACTGCCACCTGGCGCTTTGTTGGACCTAGAGAGGAAGGATAATGGGGTCAGGGCCCATCCCAATTCACGATGGCATGTCTTACCCACTCCCACCTTTTTTTGCGGTTCTAGAAATGGAACCCCAAGCCTAGCCCATGCTAGGCAGGTGCTCTACCACTGAGCTACATCTCTAGCCCATCTATTCTCATTCTTATCCCACATGTAGCAGCTCAGGAATACCAATAAGCTAGGTCTCAGGCACAGACTTAAGTAGCCACTTTTTCAAGCAGGATTAGATCTGCTGGACAAAGGAGCTGAGGGAAAGAGTAGGGAACTGAAAAGAAGAGAAAAAGGGGACATGTTAAACATGTTAAAGGTTTAGCTCAGCATCAGGGAGCCCTCCCAAAAATGCTTCAAATCTCAGGATCTGAATTGCCCACCCCCCTTCTTCTTTAGCTTTCTTAAAAAAAAGCTCTACTTTCTACTGTTTCTTCCTACCACTCCCCCAAAATTTCCAGACTACCAGACATGTTCTTCTTGTCCTCAAATTCATCCCCTTCAGAGCCAGAGGAGATGGTCTGGATATCATCACTGTCAACTGCTGTGGCTGAAGCCTGACCAGGAGTGGGCTTTCGGCTGGTCCCACTTTCCCCCTCACTTTCTGTGCTGCTGGACAGTGTCAGGACATCCTGGGGAAGCAGAAGGGTGAGAAGAAGGAAGAGTAAATGGAAAGGCCCCGTCAAATTCTTGCTTTTACCTATGGTTTTTTTTTTTAAATATTTTTTTAGTTGTTGATGGACCTTAATTTTATTGATTTATTTATATGTGGTGCTGAGAATCGAACCCAGGGCCTCACACATGCTAGGCAAGTGCTCTGCCACTGAACCACAACCCCAGCCCTTACCTATGGTTTGACAGAAGGGGCTGAGACTGTAGCAAGAGGAAGGTAAGATGTTGAATCAAAGAACAAGACAGGAAGTCAAGGCCAAAGAAGCAAGAAGAGACCTAATAATAATAATTATAGTGAAGGACTTGATGAGGTGAGACTGTTCCATGTTCCTTTACTTGGTTCTGAATAATAGAAGGCTGGATAAGATACCATTTGAGAAGGTCACTTACGTCAGGGTTGGACTGGGCAGAGGCCATGAGTCGCCTGCTCTGATGCATACTAGTCTTACTAGGTGGGCGGCGAAGTCCTTCAGGCTTCACAGGAGAAGGATTGTAACCATAATTTCGAGAGCTTTCAGTAACTCTGATGTGGGGGAAAGAGAATGAGAAGGGGTCAGGTTACAGGCTGTTTTCTTAAGAGTATGCACAAGGGAAGACAGATTTGGAAAACAGGTCAAAAAGAGAAGCACCAACAGATTGGTGCACACCTATATCTTGGCTATTGGAAAGGCCGAATCAGGAAAATCACAAGTTTGAGGTTAGTTTTGTCAACTTAGATCCTGTCTCTAAAAAATAAAAGGGCTGGGGATATAGCTCTGTGGTAGAGCACCCCCCTGGATTCAGTCTCCAGTCTCTCTTTCTCTCGCTCTCTCTCTCACACACACACACACACACACACACACACACACACACGAGAGAGAGAGAGAGAGAGAGAGAGAGAGAGAGAGAGAGGAGGGGGGGGGGAAGCACTTACATGGTCATCTTGTTTCGGTCATCAGGGTCCTAGAAAAGAACAAATGCAGAGTTAAATGCTTTTATGGTCCAAGGTAACAAATCCATTAATTTGACTATTTCAAATGACCACCAAAGGACATTAGCCAGTTAAGGGAGTACATACATTATCTAAAGTGGGATGATGTGGGAAAATCACCTTGACTTGATAGCAACAATTATATTCTCATCGCTAAACTCCCCTGGCAGAGGCTTCTAATTATAATGTGCATAGTTTCAACACCATCAAACACAGATCTGAAATCCATTGTTTTCTTTTGCAATGTCGTTTTTGGTTTTGGGCCTAGGCTGTTCTCTAACTCCTGGGTCCAAATAGTTCTCTTACCTCAACCTCTTGCTATCACACCCAGCTTTAAAATAAATTTTTGTTTGTTTTTGTGGTACTGAGGATGAATCTAGGGTTTTGCACATGCTAGGCAAGTGCTCTACCACTGGGCTACATTCCCATCCCTTTATTTAAATTTTATTTTGAGATAGCATCTCGTTAAATTCCCCAGGCTGGCCTTAAACTTACAATCCTCTTGCTTCAGTCTCTTCAGTAGCTGGGATTAAGGTGTGTGCCACCATGCTCAGCTTGTTTCTCTACTTCAACAGAAGCAAGCAATGATGTAGACAACTTGCAACACCATAAAAAAAAGTCACTTCACTTGGGAATGAATCAGATAATCTGTCTCCTCTAGCAAGTGGGCTTTAAAATAATTTATTCCTTATTTTTTAAATTTTTAGTTGCAGATGGACACAATGCTTTTATTTTGTTTAGTTTTTTTATGTGGTGTTGGGGATCAAACCCAATGCCTCGCATGTGCTGGTAAGCGCTCTACCACTGAGCCACAACCCCAGCCCTTTGGTCTTTATTTAAACACTAGGAATGTACCCAGCTGAAGAAGATAATAAGGTGGCCACAAGAAATATCTGTCACATAAATAATCTACACGTGATGATCTGTGGTGACACTGCACTGAGTTTATTACTACACCAAAGTTAAAACCCATTCCTCTGAGTTTTGGGCCACTGCTTACCTCTTTCTTAGCCTGCTTGATGTCTCCTTCGTCCTTGACGGCCATTCCTGAGGTAGAGGCCTTCTCAGCCTCCCCTCGACTTCCCCCAGCCCTGCCCTCCCCACCTTCACTAGTCTTGAAGGAGGAACGGCTATCAGAGTCACCAAAACCACCTCCACTGACACTATTGCAGCTCAACCATGAGGCCACTTTGTTCTTGGGTGTCTCTTCGGAGGAAGGTGGATTACAGCCCCCTACAGGGATTGAGGAAGGCATAGGAAGATGTGGGGGCCCAAGGTCTGGGGGGCGAGAATCCTTGGAAGCCGTTTCAGACAATCCATTCTCCTTCTGGCCCCGGGTCTGTCTCCGGGTAGCATAGCTGCGCCAAACTGAGCTGGTGCTGAAGTCCTCATCCTTACAGAAGTTATCATCTGAGCTATCATCATTGGACTCTTCAGGATCTTCTGTACCACTGTTTCCATCTTCTTGGTCCTTCAGATCTACACCACTGCTGTCAGAGGAACAGGGGACATCACTCTCATATCCTTCCTTGAAGTTCTCCACGCTCTCGATGTGGTCCAGATTTGCAAAGTACTCATCACCCATTTCCAGACCCTCCTTGTCGGCAAAGTCATCTGTCAGGATTTTGCCTGAGAATAAAGAGAATCAAAGGCTTTCTGGAGCTATGGGGACCTTTACAAATAAGATCATTCCATCAATACTCTGTCCACTAGTATCAAGTCTAAATCTCTGTTATACACTCAAGTCTTTGATGATATCACCTTGTCTTAACTATGAGAGTATGAGGAAGCTTACTATAGTTTTTTGTTTTGCAGTACTGGGGATTGAACCTGGGGGTACTATACTACTGAGCAACATTCTAACCTTTTTTTGAATTGAACTCAGGGGCACTTGACTACTGAGCCACAACCCCAGCCCTATTTTGTGTTTTACGTAGAGACAGGGTCTCACTGAGTTGCTTAGTGCCTTGCTGTTGCTGAGGCTGGTTTTGAACTTGCGATTCTCCTGTCTCAGCCTCCCAAAGTGCTGGGATTACAGGCGTGGACCACTGTGCTCAGCTTATTCTTATCCTTTTTAGTTTTTATTTTTAAGCAGTCTAAGTTGCCCAGGCTGGCAGTCTTCCAGCCTCAGCCTCCCAAGTACCTGGGATTACAGGCATATGCCATCACATCCAGCTCCTTTCTTTCTCTTAACTTTGTTATGGAAAGAGTGTTCTCAGCTATGCTAAAAGATTGTGGGTAGATATGGAAGAAAAATGATACAATGGACTCTGTAATCATGTATCTCCCCTGAAACACCAGTGTCCAAAACATCATCCCCTTTCACACTTTTGTACTTCCTGGTCCACCTAGACAGGCACAACACTTATCATGTTTTTTTCTTTTCATTTTTTGTGGTACTATGGATTAAACCCAGGTCTTCGCACATATTAAGTAAGCACTCTACCACTGAGCTACATCCCAACCCTTTTTGTTTTGAGACAGGTCTTCCTAAATTGCCCATGCTAGCCACAAATTTACCATCTTCCTACTTCAGCCTCCTGAGTAGCAGGGATTACAGGTTTGCACTCAGCACATACCATGTTCTTTATAAAAGAAATTCCTGCATCCTCTTACTTCCTGTCCAAATGTCAAAAACTATACACTTTAAAAAAAAAAATTGTGGTGCTGGGGATTGAATTCAGGGTCTCTTGCACACTGAGCACACATCCTAGCACTGAGTTTACCCCTAACCGTAAGCACTTTATTCTATATTTAACTTGTCTCTGGTTCAATTCCCTATTGTGTTCCAATTCTAGGAAGCAACCCTTGTATTTTATCACTAACCTGCATAAATACAAACAAAAGAGCCTTTGGCAATGTCATCCAAGCAGCGAATACCCCAGCCCTTGTTCTGTGTCTTGAATAGCTGTAGTCGAACCTGTAGTCCATGCTGTACCAATCGGTTTGTGCACATGTGTGGGTCACATTTACAGCGTTTGTTACATTCATATACCCTAGAAATAGGTTAGAGTAAAATCAATCATGATATTATTAGAATACTAGAAATCCACAAAACATACCATGGATAAAGATTAAAAATAAAGTAATAATCTAAGAGAGTAGATTTATGGAACTGTTTATACTCTTTAATATACAGCTCAAGGAAACAATTGAAAGTTATTTATAAAGATGTTTATAGCAATACAGTACATAATACTGTATGTCAGAATGTCCAATGCCTGGAGAAAAGCTAAGTAAACGATGTGAATAAAGATTGCACAGCCATTAGAATAAGTATATAGAGGCCGGGTGCAGTGGCATGCGCCTGTAATCCCAGCACTTTGGGAGGATGAGAGAAGTATAGTGAGTTCAAAGCCAGCCTCAGCAATGGCGAGGTGCTAAGCAACTCAGTGAGACCCTGTCTCTAAATAAAACACAAAATGGGGCTGCAGATGTGACTCAATGGTCAAGTACACCTGAGTTCAATCCCTGGTACAAAAAAAAAAAAAAAAGAAAAGAAAAAAAGAGTAAGTATATATATTATATACATTTATAGAAATAGGTGCATCAGATAAAGATAGGTAAGCTAGTATAGCAGATACTCAAAGAGTACAGGGATAGGAGGAGCTGGTACTAAAGTTTATGGTATTTAAAAAATATTTTTTTTTAAATATTTTTTTAGTTGTTGATGGACACAATGTCTTTATTTTATTGCTTTGTATGTGGTGCTGAGGATCGAACCCAGGGCCTCACGCATGCGAGGCAAGCGCTCTACCGCTGAGCTACAATCCCAGCCCTAAAAATATTTTTTGATAAAGATGGTTTTCTTTCATTCAGTAAACATTTATACAGCAAGAGTTATGAGACACTGGAAACAACAATGAAAAAAATCATAATCTCTATTCTCAAAGTGCTCATATTCTTTAACAACTTATTTTAAAAATAAAATGTTAATTAGGGATCTAGCAAATACCACCACTAAAGGGAGATAATACCATTATGCTGAGAAAACTAACAATTTCTGATGTCAATACTTTTGTTCTATTTGTTTTCCTCAGTTAAGATTGTACTTCTTAGCTGGGCGCGGTGGCTCAAGCCTGTAATCCCAGCACTTAGGGAGGCTGAGACAGGAGAATCGCGAGTTCAAAGCCAGCCTCAGCAAGGGCAAGGCACTAAGCAACTCAGTGTGACCCTGTCTGTACATAAAACCCAAAATAGGGCTGGGGATGTGGCTCAGTGGTTGAGTATCCCTGAGTTCAATCCCAAGTACCAAAAAAAAAAAAAAAAAGATTGTACTTCTTGAGTCTAGGGATATATAGCTCAGTGGTACAGTGCCTGCCTAGTATGTGTGAGGCCCTGGGTTTGATTCAAACTACTAAAACCAAAGCAAAGCAAACCAAAAAAAGCTTATTTTCCCAACATTAAAATTTAAGGGAAGCATTTTCCTTTGGAAAGATGACAATGCAATTAGTTGGTTAATGACATTAGTCATATCCCTCTGGATAAAAATGGTAAGACCAAGCTGAGCATGGTGTCACACACCTGTAATCCCAGGGACTCAGGAGACGGAGGCAGGAAGATCCTAAGTTCAAAATCAGCCTCAACAACTCAGCGAGGCTCTAAGCAACTCAGTGAGAATCTATCTCTAAATAAAAAATGAAAAGGGTTGGGATGTAGCTCAGTGGTTAAGCATGTCTGGGTTCAGTCCCCAGTACCAAACAAACAAAAAAATCCCCACAAACCACAAAAAAAGAATGGTAAAACCAGCTTCTATTCACCAAAAATAGAATTTGTGTGGTGGCACACACCTGTAATCCCAGCAACTTGGGAGGCTGAGGCAGAAGGAGCCCAAGTTTGAGACCAGCCTCAGCAATTTAGTGGGATCCTCAGCAACTTGGCAAGACCCTGTCTCAAAATAGAAAATGAAAAGGGCTGGGAATGTGGCTCAGTAGTTAAGCAACTTCGGGTTCAATCTCCAGTACCAATAAATAAATTTCTAAAAAAGCTTTTGGTATTACATAAATACTTTACATGCATCTTATTTATAACACCAAAGCAGCGCTCTAAAGGTGTGTGTATATATATTACATATACGTTTTTTGGTATTGGGCACTTTACCACTAAGTTATACCATCACTGCTTTTATTTTTTATATTGAGACAGGATCTAAAAGTTGCTTAGAGACTTGCTAAATTGCTGAGGCTAGTCTTGAATTTATGGTTTATGATCCTATTTCAGCTTCCTGACATGCTGGGAGTTCCAGCATGTGCCACTATGCCCAGCTAAAGGTGTATGTGTGGGGATATATGTGTGTGTGTGTGTGCACTTTAAATTTTTTTTAGTTGTAGATGGACATAATACTTTATTTATTTTTATGTGGTGCTGAGGATTGAACCAAGTGCTCTACCACTGAGCTACAACTGCAGCCCTAAAGGTTTATATTTTTTTTAAAAAAACTTTTTTTAGATGTTGATGGACTTTGATTTTATTCATTTATATGCGGTGCTGAGAATCAAACCCAGTGTCTCACACATGCTAGGCAAGCACTCTACCACTGAGCTACAACTCCAGCCCCAAGGTTTATACTTTTTAACTTTAAAAGTATTATTGGGCTGGGGTTGTGGCTCAGTGGTAGAGCACTTGCCTAGCATGTGTGAGGCACTGGGTTCAATTCTCAGCACCACATATAAATACATGAATAAAATTAAGGTCCATCAACATCTAAAAAAATGTTTAAAAAAAAAAGTATTATTGATGGCTTGGGAGCGCGAGGCAGGAGGATCACGAGTTAAAAGTCAGCCTCAGCAATTTAGCAAGGCCCTAAGCAACTCAGTGAGACTCTGTCTCTAAATAAAATGTAAAAAAGGGCCGGGGATGTGGCTCAATGGTTAAGCAACCCTGGGTTCAATCCTGGGTACCTCCCACCCCCCAAAAAAGTATTACTGAAGTGTGATACTCATAGAAACAAATACACATTTAAGACTACAGCTGAGCTGGGCATGGTGGCATACACTTGCCATCCTGACAACTTGGGAGGCTAAGTCAGGAGGATCTCAAGTTTGAGGCCAGCCTCAGCAACTTGGCAAGGCCCTAAGCAAATAAGTGAAATCTTGTCTGAAAATAAAAGGGCTGGGGATGTGGCTCAGTGGGTAAGCACCCCTGGGTTCAATCCCACCCCCACCAAAAAAGACTATAACTCAAAGAACTCTTACAAACAGAATATACCACGTAACCAGCACTAGGAAACAACTTTATGAGGTCTTTGAAAAGTCCACTGTGAGCGGGAGGCTCTGTTAATATCTTTTGTGTATAGTTGACAAAACAGCATTAGCTTGGAAGGGCCAGGTCCAGAATCAGAATTTAGGTTTTTTTTTTTAAATATATACTTTAGTTGTAGATGAACACAATACCTTTATTTATTTTATGCGGTGCTGAGGATCCAACCCAGTGCCTCACACATGCAAGGCAAGTGCTCAAGTGCCGAGCCATAACCCCAGCCCCCAGAACTTAGGTTTAGGCACCACCATACAAAGCCTTTAGAGTGGCTGTACCAAGTATCATTCATTCATTAATACCCTAAAATTTGTTTGAATGGTTACGTAGCAGGCATTGTGGTAAGTTAGTTGCTGGTGATATAATGCTGTGTGAAACAGACAAGATCCCCCACCCTAATGAAACTTACATTCTAATGGGGAAAAAGAAACTAAGTTGACAAAGTTATTGTAACTATAAAGAATATAAAAGTGGTGCTCAATGAGAGAATCAAGAGAGTGACTCGGTCTCTCTCAGGAGGTGAGATTAAAGCTAAGAGCTCAAGGTTAAAGAAGTTAGCCACACAATGAACAATGGAAAGATGCCAAGAAGGTGGCACAAGGTGTACAAAGGCCCCAGAAGGAGAATGGAAAACACAGGGTGAACTACATTCAGGAACAGAATATCAGTGTGGCTGGAACAACTTTGGAGCGGGATAGATAGGAAGGGGCCAGATAGTACAGTGTTCCGTACCATCTGGGTTAGATAATAGATGGGTTAGAATAAAATTCAAGAGCAATGGGTAGCTATTAGTTTTAAGCAGGGAAGTGACATACAACTTGTGGTTATTAAAAAATATTTTTAAACATGTAAATAAAGATTAAAAAAAGAGGTATTCATCACACTTTTTTTGGGCTGTGCGGAGAATTCAACCAGGGCCTCATGCATACTAGGCAAGTGCTCTACAACTGAGTACGTATCCAGCCCTACACCTAGTAATTTTTTTTTAACACAACTATTCTTGTGTGCATTCTTCACTGATAGCAAATTGTGTGAAAGCAGAAGTCCCCTACATGTGAAGCAAAATAGGCACATAAATGGTTATTGAATATGTATTAGAATGTAGAAATCCATACACCCCTCCTTTCATGGCTGCATTGCAGTACATTGTGCCACCCAACATTATTAAATCTAAACATTATATAAGGTTCAGAATTTTCTTTAATTAAAACATAAATAATGCACTTGAAGTTAATAATTGCCTTTTCCTTTGCTTAGTATTCTGTGTATTCAGCACAAATTCACCTCCAATTCAGCAGACCTTTGAGGGTTTTTTTTTTTTTAAATACCTTTATTTAATGTGGTGCTGAGGATTGAACCCAGCGCCTCACACATGTGAGGCAGCACTTAACTGCCCCAGGATTTTTTATATATACATATATATTTCAGTTGTGGATGAACCTTTATTTTTATTTATGCTTTGTGTGGTGCTGAGAATTATGCTAGGCAAGCGCTCTACCGCTGAGTTATAACCCCAAAGGGTTTTTCTTTTTTCTTTTTGGTAGTACTAGGGATAGAACCCAGAGCCTTGCACATGTTAGGCAAGTGTTCTACACTGAGCTACAGCTTTTCTTTTTTTTTTTTGGTACTGGGGATTGAACTCAGGGGCACTTGACCACTGAGCCACATCCCAGCGCTATTTTGTGTTTTATGTAGAGACAGGGTCTCACTGAGTTGCTTAGCGCCTCGCCCTTGCTGAGGCTGGCTTTGAACTCGTGATTCTCCTGTCTCAGCCTCCCTAAGTGCTGGGATTACAGGCATGTGCTAACGTGCCAGACTCTGAGCTACATTTCTAACCCCTTTTATACTTTGAGACAGGGACAGTTACCCAGGCTGGCCTGGAACATGCAACCTTTCTGTCTTAACCTCTTGAGTAGCTGGGATTACAAGTGTATGCCATCAAGCCTGGCTCCACAAAGCTTCCTGTCAAATCCATTTTGCTGAAGAATCTGCTCCTGCAATCACCCAACTTGCTCCGGCTCTTTATACTGAGTGCGGAGCATCACTCTGGAAACCCCCTTTAATTCATTACCATTTGGCATTCCCTTCACTCCTCTTTTGGGCTTAATCTTGTCTACTGGACGTATGCCTTTCTTTCTTGGCTTTCCCCTTCATTTTGGTAAACAAAATGGTTTCCCCCTTAAAATTCTGAATAGACTGTGCAATTGCCATCAAGCTTCCAATATATTTTCTGATTTTCTCTTTGTCCTTCTTGTGTTCTGACACTTCACAACTATGTCTCTTAGTGGGGACCTATTTCCATCTATTATGCTCGGATCTGAGTGGCCCCCCTCATCTTTTGTTTTTTTTTGGGCAGAGCTAGGGATTGAACCTAGGCCCTAGTACATGCTAGGCCAAGTGGTAGAGCCACACCCCTAGTTCACTCTTTTTCTTTTTTCTCTTTTGGTACCAGGGATTGAACTCAGGGGCACTCGACCACTGAGACACATCCCCAGACCTCTTTTGTATTTTATTTAGAGAGAGAGTTTCACTGAGTTGCTTAGCACCTTGATTTTGCTGAGGCTGGCTTTGAACTCATGATCCTCCTGCCTCAGTCTCCTGAGCTGCTGGGATTACAGGAGTGTGCCACCATGCCCAGGAAACCCCTAGCTCTTTCAATTTGGAAACAGACCCTTTAGTTAAAGAAAATTTTGAATTATTTCTTTGATGTTTTTCTTCTTTCCTCTTCTGTTAACCTCAAGCATTAGGCTTTTTTTTTTCTGGACTGGGGACTAAAGCCAGGGGCACTTTACCACTGAGCTACATCCCAGCCCTTTTTATTTATTTATTTATATTTTGAAACGGGGTCTTGCTAAGTTGCTTAGGGCCTTGCTTAGTTGCTGAAGCTGGCTTCAAATCTACAATCCTCCTGTCTCAGCCTCTCAAATTGCTAGAATTACAGATGTGCACCACCATGCCTGGTTAAATATTAGATTTATTAACTCATATTCATATGTACTAATTTACCATGCTATATTCCACTATTTCCTTGTCTTCTACTTTCTCTGACTTATCCTTCTCAGTCTCACATTTTGGCTCTACATTCTCTGCTCAACCTCTTAAATTTTTTTTTTTTTTAAATCTTTTTTTTAACAACCTTTATTTTATTTATTTATGTATGTATTTTGTATGTGGTGCTGAGGATCGAACCCAGTGCCTCACGCATGCAAGGCAAGCGCTCTACCACTGAGCCACGACCCCAATTTTAAGGCACCACAAGCTTACCTGAGACCCCTTCTCTACTACCAACATTCTTTCTAGGTGAACTCATTTAAACTTTTAAATATTACTTCTCTGCTGTTAACTTCCTGGTCTTTATTTGTACATCTTTACATTTTGCTTTAAAAATCTCACTGCTTTCTTGATGTTTGCACTTGGATTGCCCAATAGGTATCTAAGACTTAACATGACCAAAACATAAGCAAATTTCACTCAAATCTGCAACTCCTCTAATTTTCCATCTCAGTAAAAAGCACCAACATTGTCAGCTGCCTTTCTTGGTTTTACTCCTTTCTTTCGACTCCATAATTAGTTCATCAAGTTCTGTAGCTCTGCCTCCTGATATATCCCAAGTGTACCCTCTTTTGTTTTTTCTTGGCACTGGGGACTGAATCCAGGGCCTTGTACATGCTAACTGTACACTCTACCACTGAGCTGCATCACCAACACTATCCTCTTTCATTTCTAACTGCCATATCCATTCTAGTACAGGCCCTAGTCACTACTGCCTCTCTCTCACCTACACAATTATAATTATTTCCTCATTAATAGTTTGGCTTTTGCTGCCCTAAGATCATTACTCCACAAAGAAGACAGAATAATCTTAAAAAGGCGGATTGTATCACTTACCTGTTTCAAACCCTCTACTAGCATCCTGTCACACCATGAATTGGATTCTAACTTTTCATTCTAGGTTACAAAGCCTTATGTAATCAGGTCCCTGCCTATGTCTCCTCCAAATTTCACTTACTAAAGTAAATCACAATCAGAACACTCATAAAGCTATGAAAAGTCATCTTTTCTGCAAAAGAAAATTACTAGATACTATTTAATCTTTTTTTTTTTTTTTTTTTTTTGGTGCCAGGGATTGAACTGAAGGGCCCTCAACCACTGAACCACATCCCCAGCCCTTTCTATTTTTGTTTTGAGACAGGGTCTCGCTAGGTTGCTTATAGCTTCACTAAGTTACCGAGGCTGGCTTCAAACCTGTGATCCTCCTGCCTCAGCTTCCTGAGCTGCTGGGATTATAGGTGTGCACCACCATTTCTGGCTACTCAAATGCACGTCTTCTTTTCAAGAAAAGCCCAATAAACATGTGCTGGGAATTTAGGAAACACAACTTAGTTAAGGAAATGCTTTTTTTGGTTCCAAGTTTTTGATTTCTGATGAGTATGCTTCACCTTGAGTTGCCACACCATCCTTAGTACTTACCCTGTGGGCAGACACTCTTCTAGTCTCTTGTACTGGTAGCCAGAGTTAGGGTTGATTTGGCCCCCCGGGGTGCAGGCTGTAGCCTGGATAGTCAGCTGATGGCAGGCACACTTGGACCTGTATAAGACAAAAAGGTACAATAGCTAGAGCTGTGAGACTTCCATTAGAGATAAGAAGTGCTAACCAAAGCATGAGGACAATGTAGTGAGATTTCTTTTTTCTTTTTTTTTTAAATATTTTTTTAGTTGTAGATGGACACAATATCTTTATTTTATTGCTTTGTATGTGGTGCCGAGGATCGAACCCAGGGCCTCACGCATGCGAGGCAAGCGCTTTACCACTGAGCTATAATCCCAGCCCGAGATTTCTTTTTTCTTCCTTCATGCATGTAAATGAAAAAGGAATGGGGCTGCAGTTGTGGTTCAGTGGTAGAGCGTTTGCCTAGCATGTGTGAGGCACTGGGTTCGATCCTCAGCACCATATAAAAATGAATAAATAAAACAAAGGTATAAAAAAATGTTGTATCTGAGCCGGGCGCGGTGGCTCACGCTTGTAATCCCAGCACTTAGGGAGGCTGAGACAGGAGAATCGCGAGTTCAAAGCCACCCTCAGCAATGGCGAGGCACTAAGCAACTCAGTGAGACCCTGTCTCTACATAAAACACAAAATAGGGCTGGGGATGTGGCTCAG
>CM053400.1:96618785-96634306 GCA_028644305.1 Xerus rutilus | reverse complement strand
AGGCTGAGACAGGAGAATCACGAGTTCAAAGCCAGCCTCAGCAACAGCAAGGCGCTAAGTAACTCAGTGAGACCCTGTTTCTAAATAAAACACAAAATAGGGCAGGGGATGTGGGTCAGTGGTCGAGTGCCCCTGAGTTCAATCTCTAGTACCAAAAAAAAAAAAAAAAAAAAAAAACACATACACCCAGTTACTCAGTGGAGTCACATCAGATTCTGGCCTCCCTACCTCAACTTTCTTTTTTTCTTTCTTTTTGAGTACCAGGGATTGAACTCAGGGGCACTAGACCATTGAGCCACATGCCTAGCCCTATTCTGTATTTTATTTAGAGACAGGTTTTCATTGAGTTGCTTAGTGCGTCACTTTTGCTGGCTTTGAACTCGTGATCCTCCTGTCTCAACCTCCTGAGCCGCTGGGATTACAGGAGTGCACCACTGCACCCAGTCCTACCTCAACTTTCATGGGGACTTTATGACATGAGTTCCAACTGACAGAAGAGGTAAAGGGAGACAGAGTAAGCAGTACAGGTATAAAGCAAAGGAAGAGGTGAAAAGAGAGGAAACCATAATAAAATTGGAAGGAGGGGCGGCCATCTCCCCAGCAACCCCCCAACTTACTTGTCACGACACCCATCCTTGCAGTCACAGCCAACCAGAAATTCAGGGCCTGTGTTAATGAAAACACCCTTGCCTGGGATACGTTCCTTGCTATAGGCCACCTGGGGTGGGGGAGTTGTGTCAATTTCATTGACACAGGAGAGGGGAACATCTTCCTTTCCATAAGTAATGTCCAAAATATAATAAAAAGGCTTATAGGGCTGAAACTTTCGGTCCACAAGAACATACGGATCCAAACAGAACATCTCCAGGAAAAGGAAGTCACATCCAGTCTCAAAAAGGTAACGTTCGATCTCCTGCATTGTCCGAAGGCAGAGGCCGCAAGGTGTCTTATAAATAACATGAAAACCCATCTTGCGATTAACTCGACGACGGGCTGTCATCCGCCGGAAGTCATACAGCAGTGGGACTAACAGAGGATTCTTCCCTCGATACTGCTCATTCCTCATAGGTCTGATCCGAGACAGACAAGTATAGCTGCAGACGTGAGGTAAGTAGAAAAGCTTTTCCATGGGGGCACGGTAGGAGGGCTCTGCTGGGGCCCGCTCCAGCATGCCATGGAAGGCTGGAGGGGCTGGAGGGGCTGGAGGGGCTGGAGGGGCTGGAGGGGCTGGAAGGGCTAGAGGACCTGCAGGACCTGGAGGACCTGGAGGGGCTGGAGGGGCTGGAGGGGCTGGGGGTGCTGAGGCAGAGGTTGTTGAGCCTAATGGCGATCTGCAAATGAGATGCAAGATATCAGATCAGACAATAACAGGACCTCTCCACTGTATAATTATTCCTCCAGCTAGCTAAGCCATTTCTCTCATTTTTCAAATAGCTATGTACTTGAAGCTAAAGACAACATAAGAAAGTCAAATCTTCCCTTGCTGTACCAAAACTGGTCAATGACAATCTCTAGTTACTCTTCACTAACTGATAACATCACTCTTTTTTTTTTGGCACCAGGGATTGAACTCAGGGGCACTCGACCACTGAGCCACATTCCCCAGCCCTATTCTGTGTTTTATGTAGAGACAGGGTCTCACTGAGTTGCTTAGTGCCTTGCCTGGATGAGGCTGGCTTTGAACTCGTGATTCTCCTGTCTCAGCCTCCCAAAGTGCTGGGATTACAGGAATGCGCCACCATGCCTGGCTAACATCACTCTTTCAATAGCAGACTTATTATTTAATGTATCTGCCTGGGAATTATGAAATTAAGAGTCCAGTCTTCTACTAATGCCTTGTCTGCTGGGTATCATGTAAATATCTTTATGAACTCCTAGGACTCAAGGAAAGAGGTGGTGTCTCCTTTCTGTTGTAGTAATGATGACACCAAATTCAATAAAAATTTCTGACAAATGACCTTCTGATGACACTGTATTTCTAGACATCCAGTTTCTAATTCAATTATTCTTGTTTTCTGTTTCTCAGAAACATCTAATCTTAGCTTCCTTTTTAAATTGAAGCTCTTCACCATCATAACTTTAAACTCTAGCTCCCTAGAGCTGAGGTATTTTCCCTACACAGTAAACACTCAGTTCATGTTGCCAACATGCCCATAAAGAGCCAAGATTTTCTCACCTGTAAGTCTGATTGATCCCAGGTTTCCCACCAGGGGCATTTTCACTGAGTGCAGGAGACGTAGGGGAGGAATGACCAGAGCCCACAGATCCTGGTCGGAAGGATGTGCTCTTTTTGGCTACCTGCTTCCGTGACTGAGCAAGCTGGCTTTCCAAGCTTCTAGGAGATTTGAGAATTTGAGATTTGAGATTTTCTGCATCTGTAAGGGATGCAGAAAATATATCAAAGAAACTGAAGAAAAAAGAACAAATAACACTCACTCATTGTCACCTGCTTGGGGGGACAGAGGGGGTGGAGGTGGGACAGAGGGGACAGAGGGGCCAGATGGAGTTGTAGGAGCTGTAGGCTGTGAGGGCTCCATTGGTTTGAACTGGGTTCCAGTACTGGTCAGATCCTGTGTGTACTGGACAACAGGGCCTTTGCTCCTCACGGCACCTAGAGGAAAAATGAAAATGATCACTGAGAAGATGATAGCCGTGTCAACTGCATTCATTCATATGGCTGATCTTCAACTTATGCAGTACTAAAAAGCAGTAATGGAAAGATCTGGAACCCTGCAAGGTGGCACACATCTGTAATCCTAGCAACTTGGGAGTCTGAGGCAGGAGACTCACAACTTCAAGGCCAGCCTCTGGAACTTGGTAAGGCTCTAAGCAAATTTAGTGACACCCTGTCTAAAAATAGTGATGATGATGATGATGATGATGATGATGATAAAGCAGCTGGGGATGTGACTCAGAAGTTAAGCACTCCTGGTACCAAAAAAAAAAGCTTCTAAGCAAATGCTAAAATCACCAGTTCCTATTATTTATTTATTTATGAGGGGGAAATCTAAAATCTGCATTTGATTTAAACAATGACTTTCTTCCTGCCTCAGACAATTCACTCCATTAGTTATATTAGACTTCTGTGAATTTGAAAAATGCATTCTTTGATCAACTAATGCTGGTGAAAAAAAATCAATCAGAAAGTATGAAAGAAACATAAAAACTGAAAATGAGAACCAGTTTGGGCTTTAAAAAAATTTTTTTTTGGTAACACTGAAACCAGACAATTCTCACAAGGACAATGGAGGTAACTACCACCACTACTAACCTAAGCCAGGTGGTTCCACATTTTTATGTGGCTATTTAGAACAAATAAAAGCTATAGCAATGCAGACAGCACCACAAATCCATCAACACTACTGGAAGTTACTCAGGGTACACTTCCTGTTTCCAATGAGTCAGTAGTGTCATCCTGGTATACAAAGAATAGCTATTGTATATAATCTGCTCTCTTTCTTCCCTCCCCCAGGTATCTTTAGGACATACCCATATTTGGACGTGTCCTGAGCTGTCCCCCTTGCTTCTTCTCCAGTGCAGAAGCTGAAGATGTCTTCATGCTGAACATGGGCTCTAGCCGTGTAGAGCCTCGATAAATCCATTCACATCTTTTGTCATCCTAGGGACAGGAGGAAAGGAGGACAGGGTAAAATGGGTTAAAGGTTAAAATCTTTCCTGTCATTTGTAAAGAATAAATACCATGTGCCACCCCTGAGAAATCTCCCTGATAAGCCTTGAACTCCTTATCCATTCAATAAATTCATGTGCCAGGCTCCATTACAGGAATCAGGAATATAAAGAACACACACTCTATGTTTAAGAAATTATAGGAGAACACTAGCACAGCACCATAAACACCTGTAGTCCCAGCGATTGGGGCGGCTGAGGTAGGAGGACTGCTTGAGCCCAAGAATTTGGGATAAGCCTGGGCAACATAGCAAGGCTCCATCTCCCTCCCCCTGCCCCCCAAAAAATTTACACAAGAGACAGATATCTACGTGGAGTATAAAAAGTATGACAAAGATCATAAAGCCTTAGGATAAAATGGCTGAGGTAACAGAGAGAATATTAATCCTAGGAAGTGGAGTGACAAGGGAAAAGAGGACAGGAGGATGGGCACAAAATACCGAAGTTAAACTGAGCTTTGAAAGATCACCAAGACCTCTAATTCCTTGAGTTCTTTATCCCACTACCATACCAAAACCCTAATCTTGGAAAATGGAAAGGACTGCCTTCTTTGTACCTATACTTAGTATGAATACCCTTAGAGGAAAAAAAATCAAAACCATACAGATGAGTGACATGATTAAATTCAGGGAATTTATTTTTGATATCTATTTCTAAAGGAAGACAAAGAAGGACAAAATAAAAGGACAAAGCAAAGATTGGAAAAGACAGGAAGATAAGAAAGAGGAAAACTATACATAAGAAATCATTCTCATTATTGTCTTTTTTCCTTGTGTGTGTTTCTGAGGATTAAACCCAAGGACTGAAGCATGTTAGGCAAGCACTCTACCACTCTACATCCCCAGGTCCTCATTATTATCTCTTACACCTCCATCACCCAATCCCACCCTGAAAACTGCCTCCAATTATACAAAAACAGTACCAGGAAGAGGATCCTGACTAGGCTGCCATCCACCTCCTCAACTCGGGACTTCCACCATGTGCCTTCCCACTCAGTCTTGATAAGCTGGCCGCTCTTAAGCAGCACCATGGGTCGGTTGGGGTAAGCAGTGATATACTCCTCTATGAAGTCTCGGCAGGAGATGTCTTCAATGTCCTCCCAAGTCTTTTTCACTGTCCCAAGGAAGAAGCAGAGCTGAGAGGGTAGGTAGGACATGACTTGATAGGGGAAAAAGGGTGACTAGGACACACTTGGTATTTTTCAAGTTAAAAGAGAAAAAAATAAAGAAATCATAACCTCAAGGGAAGCAAAAACAAGACCACCTAAATACTAAATTTAATATATAAATGCAAGCAATTCAAGTAAATACTAAATTAACCAATAAACAAATATGGGTGATTTGCTCATTTCATACAAATGGGCATTTTTCAAGAAAATTCAAATAGAATTTCTTGCTAACTTGCTGATGTAAACCTAGTGGCAAATAAAACAAAAACCAGGTGGCATCATGAAATTAAAAAAATTTTCCTTCTCACTCATTAAATCTGCTCCCCTACCCCCTGCAGTAGAGAATTGAATCCAGTGGTGTTCTATCTCTCAGCTACATCCCCAGCTCTTTTTATTATTTTATTTTATTTTTAAAAATTCCTTTTAGTTGAAGATGGACACAATACTTTTATTTTATTTATTTATTTTTATATGGTGCTGAGGATCAAACCCAGTGCCTCACATGTGCTAGGCAAGCACTCTACCACTGAGCTACAACTCTAGCCCCCTTTTTATTTATTTATTTGGTAGCAGGGATTGGACTCAGGGGCACTTGACCACTGAGCCACATCCCCAGCCCTATTTTTGTATTTTATTTAGAGACAGGGTCTTGCTGAGTTGCTTAGCGCCTCCTAGTTGCTAAGGCTGACTTTGAACTCACAATCCTCCTATCTCAGCCTCCCCAGATGCTGGGATTACAGGCGTTGTGCCACTGCGCCCAGCTTTTTTTTTTTTTTTTATATTTCTGAGATAGGGTCTTGCTAGTGCCAAACTTGCAATCCTCCTGCCTTGGCCTCCCAAGTAGCTGGAATTACAGGTAGGAGCCACCACACCCAGCCATAATTTCATTTGTCTTTATGACCAAATAAAACTCCATTGATTTTATTTTTAAATTTTTGATACCAGGGACCCAAAGGAACTTAACTACCAAGCCACATCCCTAACCCCTTTTATTTTGAGAAAGGGTGTCTCGCTAAGTTGCTCAAGCCCTCAATAAATTGCTGAGGATGGCCTTGAGCTTGTGAGTGTCCTGCCTCAGCCTCCCAAGACACTGGGATTACAGGCATGTTCCACTACATCTGGCTTCCTGTATTAAATTTTTTAGGGAATCTAAATGTATTTTACTGCTATATTTAGAAACTCAGTAGTGTTAGTTGATTCTTCTATAATTAAAAATAGTCACTTGAGCTGGGCGTGGTGGTACAAGCCTGTAATCCCAGCACTTAAGGAGGCTGAGACAGGAGAATCCCGAGTTCAAAGCCAGCCTCAGCAATGGCGAGGGGCTAAGCAACCCAGTGAGACCCTGTCTCTACATAAAACACAAAATAGGGCTGGGGATGTGGCTCAGTGGTCGAGTGCCTCTGGTACCAAAAAAAAAAAAAAAAAGTAGGTAGGAGCCAGAGAAACAAGTACAGAGGACTATAAAGCTCCATCTAACACAGTCTCTGTTTATACAAATATTGAGTCAAACATGAGACTAGGAAAGAACATCTTTTCAAATACCAGTCACTTAGAAATGAAATCAAATACCTATTATAAAAGCAGTCTACACAAGGTCAGTTATGATCTTTTTTTTTTCTTTTGGTACCGGAGATTGAATTCAGGGGCACTTGACCACTGAGCCATACCCCTAGCCCTATTTTGTATTGTGTTCAGAAACAGGGTCTCACTGAGTTGCTTAGAGCCTCGATTTTGCTGAGGCTGTCTGTGAACTCATGATCCTCCTGCCTCAGCCTCCCAAGCTGCTGGGATTACAGGCGTGTGCCACCATGCCCGGCGTTTTTTTTTTTTTTTTTTTTAGTTGTAGATGGATAGCATGCCTTTATTTATCTTTTTTTTTTAAATATTTTTCTTAGTTATAAATGGATACAATATCTTTATTTTATTTATTTTTATGTGGTGCTGAGGATCGAACCCAGTGCCTCATGCATGCAAGGCAAGCGCTCTGCCACTGATCTAAAGTCCCAGCCCAAGTTATGATCTTCTAATGTTTTGTTCTGGCCATAAAGAACCAGGGATGAAATGGATAATAAAACTGTAATTATTATCCATACCAACTGAACTTATGCTTTTCAAGAGTGGAGACCCCAAAATGATAAAAGCTTTCCAATTACACATCTTAAGAAGAAATACAAGATAGAGAAAAAACTGATATAGGCAAGGAAGAATGGAGGGATACTCACATGGCCGGCAAATGGGATAGAGTTCTGACTGTGTGACATAGGAAGCGTAGCCATCGTCAAAGAAAATAAGAAACCTGTAAGGGAAGAAGGTAAGAATGATTAACAGAGAGATGAAAGGAGTATTACTATATTTAAAACAACCTACAAATTACTCTACCATAGATCACTTCTAGATTACAAGACACACTCAATGGAAACAATTCCATTCTACTCCCCACCCTACCCCTATTAAGAATTTTCCCTTAATCTAAGCAACATATTCCTTTTTCAAAAATAATTTATTCTTATTCTTCTGGCATAATCCTATGCTGCCAACCATTTATTCTCCATTCCTGTCTTCTATATGAATTCCCTTAATCACACCAAATGATCTTCTTTTTCCTTCCCTTTTTGTGGCACCAGTGATTGAACTCAGGTTTTGCACAGGCTAAACAAGCACTCTATCAGTGAGCAACAACCCTAGGCATTTTTCTTTTTTATATTTTTTTTAGTTGTAGATGGACACAATGTCTTTATTTTATTGCTTTGTATATGGTGCTGAGGATCGAACCCAGGGCCTCATGCATGCGAGGCAAGCGCTCTACCAGTGAGCTACAATCCCAGCCTCCATTTTTCTTTTAAGAAAGGGTCTCATTTAAGTTGACTAGGCAGGCCTTGAACTTGGGATCCTCTGCCTCAGCTTCCCAAGTAGCTGGGATTATAGGCATAAGCCACTACACTTAGCTCATTAATCCATCTTGATTACTCTCCTAGTTTTGTCCTTAAGAAAAGGGGAGGGTGAGACAGGAGAATCGCGAGTTCAAAGCCAGCCTCAGCAAGGGCGAGGCGCTAAGCAACTCAGTGAGACCCTGTCTCTACATAAAACACAAAATAGGGCTGGGGATGTGGCTCAGTGGTCGAGTGCCCCTGAGTTCAATCCCCGGTTCCAAAAGAAAAAAAAAAAGAAAAGAGGAGGGAGAAAAAGAGAACAGAGAAAGAATCACCCATATAAAACTTCTGTTAAGAAAAGAGAGAGAGGGGCTGGGATTGTAGCTCAGCGGTAGAGCGCTTGCCTCACATGCGTGAGGCCCTGGGTTCGATCCTCAGCACCACATACAAAGCAATAAAATAAAGACATTGTGTCCATCTACAACTAAAAAAATATTTAAAAAAAAAAAAAAAAAGAAAGAAAAGAGAGAGAGAGGGTTTCTGGCCTCACACAAAACCCAACTGTGAAAACTGGACTATGGCATGAATAGGGCAGACACTGTGCTCCCAGTCTTACGCCTTTTACAATCCCCCATCCATGTACCTGAGCTTGTTTTTGACATTTGGTGTCTCAGCCACAATTCCAGCATAGAGCCAGACTTGATTCCCATCTTTGTATTTGGCTACCACTCGACTACCCACATATAACTTGTCAGCAGGAGGGTGGTAATCATAAGCAATATGGTTCCCTGAAAGCAGACTCTTCCCTTTGTTGTCAAATTTCACCTTATATTTCTTCCCTGGCCCTGAGTAAAAGAAAAAGACAAATAAAATTGTAAAAAACTGTCATTTTCTATGTAAGCCCTCCCTGCTTGCCATGTTAAATAGCAAAGACTGTGGGGAAAAAGAAACAATTCATAGTAGACCTACAGGTTGCCTTTTGTTAGTACTTTCTCTAGCTTGAACATACCAACTGTCTGTATGGCAATAAGGGTGCCTTTGTGCCACGTCTTAGTTCTCTTCTTGCCAAGAATCCGCATGCTGACTATCAGGTCACCATCTTTGCTCAGTTCTCCAGACATCTGACTCAAGGTTCCTATGGAGGAAAGCAAAGTTGTTCTAAAGAGTTGTGTCACAGACTGGGTGTGGTGGTGCACGCCTGTAATCCCAGCACTTTGGGAGGCTGAGACAGGAGAATCTGAGTTCAAAGCCAGCCTCAGCAATGGAGAGACGCTGAGCAACTCAGTGAGACCCTGTCTCTACATAAAACACAAAATAGGGCTGGGGATGTGGCTCAGTGGTCGAGTGCCCCTGAATTCAATCCCTGGCACCCAAAAAAAAAAAAGAGTTGTGTCACAAGCTGGCAGAAAATAGAAAGGTAAAGAGGGCAGTAATCAGGGAAAATGAGGTAACCTTTGATCCTTGAACACCACCCCGCTGCCAGTGTTGTTGCCAGGCAAGTACTCCACCAGAGAGTTAAAACCTCAGCCCTTATTATTTTACTTTGAGACAAGGTCTTGTTAAATTGCCTAGGATGTCCTTGAACTTGTGATCCTCTTGCCTCAGCCTCCCAAGTAGCTGTGCCACGACATCTGGGTGATCCTTAGCCATCTTTGCTTTCCACTTGGCCAAAGGCAGAAACACAAGATATAGATAACTGTTTATGCTAACAGAAGAAACTTGAACAACTGAAGTTTACAATGTAATTCATGGACGTGTCACTTTAATCCTATGTTTTCACTTCCTTTTTTTTTTTTTTTTTTTTTTTTTTGGTACTAGGGATTAAACCCAGGGGTGCTTAACCACTGAACCAAATTCCTAGCCCTTTTTATATACAGGATCTCACTAAGTTGCTTAGGGCCTTGCTAAATCGCTGAGGCTGGCTTTCAACTTGCTATCCTCCTGCCTTAGCCTCTTATGCCACAAGGATTACAGGCATGCACTACCATGCCCACTCCAACTCCTTATTAACAATGATAATAACTACCACTCAAATGCAATAAAACTTCTTTCCCTTCCTACAAAACTTGCCTCAGAACTTTTTATAACAGTTTAACTACTTTGTCCCCTCTAATCTCCACCTGGTAAAAGTACTCAAGAACATGGAAACAGTCTAAATGTAGACAGCTAAAAAAGTATTAAGATAAAACATAACATACTGGAAACTCGGCATCAGTAAAATTAGGATCTGACAACTTGGATATCACAATCAGCAGATAAAAGGCTAAAGCAAACAACAAGTAAAACAAAATCACAAATAATCCTAACATTGACCATGCGCAGCCTGCCTATGGTGCTAAGAGAAACCCACAGAAGTGGAAAAAGATTTTGAAACATAAAGCAAAGCTGGTTATCCATGAAATCTTTTTAAGAATTCACCTCCTGCTGGGCACGGTGGTGCACACCTGTAATCCCAGCACTTTGGGAAGCTGAGACAGGAGAATCATGAGTTCAAAACCATCCTCAGCAAAGGTGAGGCACTAAGCAATTCAGTGAGACCCTGTCTCTAAATAAAACACAAAATAGGGCTGGGGATGTGGCTCAGTGGTTAAATGCCCCTGGTAAATTCCTAGTACCAAAAAAAAAAAAAAAAAAAAGAATTCACCTCCTATCTGTACCCAGATATTTCTTGACCCTAACCTTTATGTAAATCCTGGGAACTGCTCTTCTTATTGACCGCATCCATGAACTTCTGCACATCCTGGGCTGATTTTCTTAAGGCGGCCATAGCCTCACGGAGCTGTAGGGAAGTAGATGAGGTTAGAAATAACTTGAGAGAACTGGGAATGTAGTTCAGTGTTTGCCTAACACATGAAAGGTCCTGGGCTCAAGGCCCAGCACTGCAAAGAAATTTAAAAAAAAAAGAAAAGAAAAGAAACATGAGAATAAGAAATAACTTATCTTTCATAAGACAAAATGAAATGAGTTATATTTGGAAGCTCATAGTTACTTTTTTTTTTTTTTTGGTACTGGGGATTGAACTCAGGGGCACTCGACCACTGAGCCACACCCCCAGCCCCATTTTGTGTTTTATGTAGAGACAGGGTCTCACTGAGTTGCTTACCACCTCGCCATTGCTGAGGCTGGCTTTGAACTCAAGATTCTCCTGTCTCAGCCTCCCTAAGTGCTGGGATTACAGGCTTGAGCCACCGCACCTGGCTTCATAGTTACTTTATGAGACAAAAATTGCCCTTTCTTATAAACCTGATTTAGAAGTCAACTTTAGAAAGCTTTTCTTAATTAATCTCCCCTAGTAGAATCCTATTAAATTTTACTTTCATAAAGCACTCAGTAGATGGCATTTCTTGGTAACCTCCTTTTGTATTCTTTATGATATCTATTTGTGGATGATAGCCCTCATGGCAGATTACAGGATGAATATGTTGATAGCTAAACTACTTGCTCAGGCCATAAGTTCTACCCCCCTCCCCTTTTTTTTCTGCAGTGCTGGGAACTGAACCCAAGGCCCTGTGTATATAAGGCAGAGCTACGACCCATGCTTGATTTCACCCATTTTTAAATTCATATCTTTCAACCTTCCCTCACTTACTCCAACTCACCTTCTGGTCTTTTGGAGTTCTGCTGCCAGCATCACCTAAGGAAGAAAAGAACTCTACTAAGTATAAGAGATCTATGAACAGAAATTTCTAAGAAATCAAGAACTAAGTTACTTTTTAAAAGCATTATCAGAGAAGCATTATCAAGGACAATTCTATACAATCTAGAGATATACACAATAAAGTACATAAAAGGTCTGGAAAGATACATAAGAAATGGGTAAGAGTGTTTACCTGTAAATAAGGTACTAAACAGGTGCTGGTCTACAGAATTTGGGGTTTGCACTATATATTTGATCTATAATAGCAATAACTTATTGTTGAATTATTCATGTAAATTAAAAAATGGAATGTAGCTAATGAATTAAGCAAAGCACTTGTTTTTCTGCAGTGCTGGGGACTGAACTCAGGGCAACGGGCATGCTAGGCAAGCACTCTATCACTGAACTATAATCCCAGGTTAAGGGAGGTGAATCTTGAGTTCCAGGTCAACTTTGGAAAGACTGTCTCAAAATAAAAAATAAAAAGGGCTGGGGATGTACCTCATGGTAAAGGACTCCTCATTTCTTTTAAATATTTTTTTAGGTGTGGATGAACACAGTGTCTTTTTTTTTTTGGTACTGGGGATTGAACTCAGGGGCACTCCACCACTGAGCCACATCCCTAGCCCTATTTTGTGTTTTATGTAGAGACAGGGTCTCACTGAGTTGCTTAGCACCTCGCCATTGCTGAGGCTGGCTTTGAACTCGCGATTCTCCTGTCTCAGCCTCCCTAAGTGCTGGGATTACAGGCTTGAGCCACCGCGCCCAGCTGGACACAGTATCTTCATTTTATTTATTTATTTTTATATGCAATGCTGATAGAACCTAGTGCCTCACACACGCAAGGCAAGTACTCTACCACTGAGCTACAACCCCAGGCACAGGGCTCCTGATCTATCCCCACTACCACAAGAAAAGAATCAAGGCATTCATAAAGAACAATCACAAAGTAAGATTAATGAACCTAAGACACAAAAATTCATAAAAATATAAAAATTTACATTGATAAAGATATCATACACTAGCTGCGTGCGGTGGTTCACGTTT
Organism: Xerus rutilus; assembly: GCA_028644305.1. Classification (NCBI taxonomy): domain Eukaryota; kingdom Metazoa; phylum Chordata; class Mammalia; order Rodentia; family Sciuridae; genus Xerus; species Xerus rutilus. The sequence continues at coordinate 96,621,897 of CM053400.1, read as the reverse complement.
GTAATCCTAGCACTCTGGGAGGCTAAGACAAGAGAATCACGAGTTCAAAGCCAGCCTCAGCAGCAGCAAGGTGCTAAGCAATTCAGTGAGACCCTAAGGAATGCAGTGAGACCCTGTCTCTACATAAAAAACACAAAAAAATAGGGCTGGGGATGTGGCTCAGTGGTCAAGTACCCCTGAGTCCATTCCTCAGTACCAAAAAAAAAAAAAAAAAAAAGATAGCATACAAGTGGGGTGAATGGCACATGACAGCTCAAGAATCTTAGGCAGGAAAATAACAAATTCCAAGGCCAGCCTCAAGCAATTTAGACCATGTCTCAAATTAAAAAAAAAAAAAAGCTGGGCATGGTGGAACATGCCTATAATCCCAGCAATTTGGGGGGCTGAGGCAGGAGGATTGCAAGTTCAAAGCTAGCCTCAATGATTTAGCAAGGCCCTATCTCAAAATAAAATATAAAAAGGAGCTGGGCGAAGTGGCACACACGTGTAATCCTAGCAGCTCGGGAGGCTGAGACAGGAGAATCATGAGTTCAAAGTCAGCCTCAGCAACTGTGAAGCATTAAGCAACTCAGTGAGACTCTGTCTCTAAATAAAACACAAAACAGGGCTGGGGTGTTGCTCAGTGGTTGAGTGCCCATGAGTTCAATCCCTGGTACCTTCCTCCCAAATAATAATAAATAAAAAACAAAAAGGGCTGGGGATGTAGTTCAGTGGTTAAGCACCACTGGATTCAATCTCTAGTACCAAAAAAAAAAAACCTGTATGAATGACAGACTAAAAAAGTCCAGAAATACAAATATATATGTGTATATATATGATAACAATTTATGACAAATCAGGCAATGTACATCAATAAGGGAATAGTGCTGAAAATTTTGTTAATAACCATATGAAAAAAAAGAAGTGGATTTTTACCCTCAATACTATACAAAAAATAAATCCCTATAATCGTAGTGGCTCAGGAGACTGGAGCAGGAGGATCATAAATTCAAAGACAGCCCCAGCATCTCAGTGAGGCCTTAAACAACTTAGCAAGATCCTGTCTCTAAATAAAATATGAAAAAGGGCTGGTGATGTGGTTGTGGTTCAGTGGCTAAGCCCCCTGGGTTTAACCCCTGGTCATAGAATTAAATTGAAAGCCAAGGCTGGGGATATAGACACTCAATGTAGAGTGTCTTCCTAGCATGCATGAAGCCCTGCCTCTGATCCTTAGTACTAAAAGTAAATAAATAAAACAATTTGTTTGGTTTTCAAACAAATTGAAAGCCAAAATGATGAAAATATCAAGACATAATATAAAACATGATCTTCATAAATTCAGGGCAGGAAAGGTAATTTAAAAAACAAAACAAAACAAAACCACTGACCTAAAGGAAACTGCTAAAATCATTAAACTTCTATTTATTAAAACACAACATCAGGGCTGAGGTTGTGACTCAGTGGCACAGCACTTGCCTACCATGGGGGAGGCATTGGGTTTGATTCTCAGCACCGCATATAAATAAAAAAATAAATGTCCATTGGCAACTGAAAAAATATTTAAAAAAACAAACATAACATCAGGTGAAGATAAACCATAAACTGGGAGTGATATATGCAATTCAACAGCAAATATTTAATTACAACATACACCTACAATCCCAGCAGCTCAGGAGGCCGAGGCAGGAGGATCCTGCGTTCAAAACCAGCCTCAGCAACTTAGCAAGGCCCTAAAAGCAACCTAGTGAGACCCTGTCTCAAAATAAAAAAGAAAAAAGGACTGGGGATATGGCTCAGTGGTTAAGCACTCCTAGGTTCAACCTCTTCCCATGTCCCCCCCGCAAAAAAAAACTTTCTATGAATCAAGACAACCATTAAGAGAATGAAGGCTGGGAGTATAGCTTAGAAGTAGAACTCTTGCCTAGTATGTATAGGCCCTGGGTTTATTAGTAGTCCAGGAAGTGAAATTTAAAAACACAACACCAGGGCTGGGATTGTAGCTCAGTGGTAGAGTGCTTGCCTCGCATGCGTGAGGCCCTGGGTTCGATCCACAGCAACACCTACAAAGCAATTAAATAAAGACATTGTGTCCATCTACAACTAGAAAAATATTTAAAAAAATAAAAATAAAAACACAACACCAAGTGTAATTAAGAACAGGGAGCAGCCAGGCGCTGCGGTGGCGCAAGCCTGTAATCCTAGCACTTTGGGAGGCTGAGACAAAAGAATAGAGAGTTCAAAGCCAGCCTCAGCAACGGCGAGGTGCTAAGCAACTCAGTGAGACCTGTCTGTACATAAAGCACAAAATAGGGCTGGGGATGTGGCTCAGTGGTCCAGTGCCCGAGTTCAATCTCCAGTACCAAAAACAAAAAAGAACATGGAGCAATAGGTACTGTCATCCATTGGTTATATGGTAAAACCATTAGGGAAAGCTGGTAGCCTTCAAGAAGGTTGAGATTTCCATATCCTTAGCATTAGCATATGCTAAAAGATTTGCACATGTACAAACGGAGACACATAAATATTTAAAGCATATTAATTTTAATTTCAAAAAAACTAAATCAATGTTTGTGGTTAGTAAAATAAGTTGTGGCACATTCATTACAATGGACTATCATATTAAAATAAACAACTAAATTCAAGCATCACACATTAACATGATACAGAAGAGAAGCCACTGAAGAATGTGTACAGTGTTTGAAGCATATGATTTCATTTATACAGTTCAAAATAAGACAAAACATTAGCGCGTCTGTGGGTAGTGATATGAAAAGGCAGGTAACTCCTCTATGAAGAAAACAAGTATGAAACTGGACAAAAATAGCTGGGTGCAGTGGTGCAGGCCTATAACTTCAGCTACTTGGGAGGTTGAAGCAGAAGGATCACAAGTTCAAGGCCAGGCTTTTGACTTAGTGAAACCCTGTCTCAAAATATAAAATAAAAGCCGGGCGCGGTGGCTCACGCTTGTAATCCCAGCACTTAGGGAGGCTGAGACAGGAGAATCGCGAGTTCAAAGCCAGCCTCAGCAATGGCGAGGCACTAAGCAACTCAGTGAGACCCTGTCTCTACATAAAACACAAAATAGGGCTGGGGATGTGGCTCAGGGGTCGAGTGCCCCTGAGTTCAATCCCCG
>CM053400.1:96601614-96618685 GCA_028644305.1 Xerus rutilus | reverse complement strand
ATATATATATAAAATAAAAAGGGTTGAGGCAGGGAGGTGCCTGGGCATATAGCTCAGTTGGTAGAATGCAAGAGAGGACAAAATTGTCAAAAACAATCATTTTAGGTCACTAAAAATTCATCAAAGGCAAATAATAAATTGAGAAGTATTAATTTCTGAAAAATTGCTAAAGCATCTGGAAAGAAAGATGGGAGCTTACAGATGACTTGCTGGAGAGGGCTCCCATCTTTACTCTAACCCAGCAAGGTGAATGAGTCAAAACTGTAGCTTTACTAATGAAGGGCTAGATATGACAATGAGCTGCTTTAATGATTCCAGGCTACTAGTTTTAGTTAAGGATGTGCAGCAAACCAGTAAAAATTCAACAAGGAGAGCCTGAAAATAAGAGAATATAGAAAGGCTGAAATAATTTCTTTACATATTCTTGGCTGACTGCTAAAATGTGCATATGCACAGAAGACTGAGGAAAGCCTGGTAAAAAAGCCAAAGCTAAAAGAAATTGGGGGACTGGGGTGGTGGTTCAGTGGCGGAGCGCTTGCCCCGCATGTGTGAGGCACTGGGTTCAATTCTCAGCATCATGTAAAAATAAATAAAAGTCCATCAACAACTAAAATATATTTAGCTGGGTGCAGTGGTGCAGGCCTATAACTTCAACTACTTGGGAGGTTGAAGCAGAAGGATCACAAGTTCAAGGCCAGCCAAGGCAACATAGTGGAAAAAAAAAGAGAGAGAGATTGGGGCACTAAATGCAACTGTGAGTGCATTCCCCATAAACTTAGCAGCCAAATTATACCAAAAAAAAAAAAGTCTAACTGGGTGTAGTGGTGCACACCTGTAATCCCAGCAGCTTGGGGAGCTGAGGGAGGAGGATTACAAGTTCAAAGTCAGCCTCAGCAATTTAACGAGGCTCTAAGCAACTCAGCAAGACCCTGTCTCAAAATAAAAAAGGACTGGGGATGTTGCTCAGTGGTTAAGCACCCCTGGGGTCAATCCTTGGAACTAAAAGGCCTGCGGTTGTTGCTCAGTGGTAGAGCGTTTGCCTAGCAACATGTGAGGCACTAGGTTTGATCCTCAGTACCACATAAAAACTAAATAAAGTTATTAAAGAAATTAAGTCAATACTGAGAAACCAAGCAAAAAGTAAGTTAAAAGGAAAAAAACAAAAACCATAACTGAACAGAGATAGTGCAGCTGCACATAGCAAGGCAGATTTGATGCTTTAAATCCAGAAAAATTACTTTGGGAGAAAAAAACAGATAAGTGTAGTGACATACACCTGTTGTCCCAGCTACACAGGGGCTAAGAGTGAAGGACACTTGAATTCAGTAGTCTGAGGCCAGCCTGAGGGTGACATAGTGAGACTGTGTCTCAAAAATAAATAAATTTAAAAAGAAAAATAGAACCTCTTCAAAAAAAAAAATTAAGAGTTCCTACATTATTTAAAATATCGACTTTTCAAGAAAAAATGATGGAACATGTTAAAAAAACCCAGGAAACTATGATTTTTATTCAAGACAAGACAAAACAAACACACACATCCTTATCAGTTAAGTGTGGTGGTGCATGCCTGTAATCCCAGCAACCCAGGAGTTCGTTGAAGCAGAAGGATCCCAAGTTTGAGGTCAGCCTCAGCAACTTGGCAAGACTCTGTCTTAAAATAAAGGACTGGGGATATATAGCTCAGAAGTCAAGTACCCTTGGGTTCAATCCCTAGTGTACACACACACACACGCAAAAACAAAACAAAAAACCCTACCAACAGAAACAACTATAGTAGCTACTGGATTTACCAATAAGCTCAAAGATACATAGAAAATTAAGTTCGAAGATTTAAAGAAAGGAAAAACTGAAACTACAAAACTAAATAAAGAACCAAATGAATGTTTCAGAGTAATGAAACATTTATTAGAGGGGCTAAGTAGCAGATTTAAAACAGCAGAAGAAAGAACTACCCAGCCTCAGCTACTAAGTAAGGCCCTCAGCAACTTAGTGAGACCTTGTCTCAAAATAAAAAAAGGATTGGGGATATAGCTCAGTGGTAAAGTGCCTCTGGGTTCAATCCCCAGTGCCAAAACCAAAACCAAACCAAAAACAAACCCCAGGAATATTACTGGAGATATTATCATTTAAGATGACATTAGGTGCTTGCCTGGTGTGCACAAAGCCCTGGGTTCAATCCCCAGCACAAAAAAAAAAAAAAAAAAAGGATGACATTAGCATTTTATTATTATTATTATTTTTTAATATTTTTTTTAGCTGTAGATGGACATAATGTCTTTATTTTATTGCTTTGTATGTGGTGCTGAGGATCGAACCCAGGGCCTCATGCATGCGAGGCAAACGCTCTACCGCTGAGCTACAATCCCAGCCCCTCATTTTATTATTTTTATAATGACAAAAGATAAACAATGAGAAATGTACATATAAACCATCAACTGTCCCAAAACATAGGAAGCAAAAATTGATATACTTGAAGAAAACAGGTAATTCATAATTTTAGTTCAAGATTTCAAAGTTTCTTTCCAACTATTTGAACAAGTAGACAAAAAATCACTAAAGACATATAAGATTTGAACAACACTACCAGACAAATTAACCAAATCAATATTTATAGACTACTCCATTCAACTGCAGTAGAATACACATTCTTTTCAAACACACAGAAAATATTCTCAAGAATACGCGATATGAAGCTGGGCGCGGTGGCACATGCCTATAATCCCAGCACTTTGAGAGGCTGAGACAGGAGAATCGCGAGTTCAAAGCCAGCCTCAGCAACAGTGAGGCTCTAAGCAACACAGTGAGACCCTGTCTCTACATAAAACACAAAACAGGGCTGGGGATGTGGCTCAGTGGTCGAATATCCCTGAGTTCAATTCCCAGTACCAAAAAAAAATAATAATATACAACATGCTATGCTTGGACATAATAAAAATCTAAATAAATTCAAAAGGACTGAAACCATACAAAATATGTTCTCTAACCATAATGAAATGAAATTAAACATTAAAAGAAGAAAAATGCCCAAATACTTGGAAATCAAACAATATATTTCTAAGTAATCCACTGGTCAAAGGAAAACCACAAAAGGAATGAAAAACAATGAGTTAAATGAAAAGGACAATACATAGAAATGTATGAAATAATTGGGCACAGTGGCTCTCACCTGTAATCCCAGATACTCATGAGGATCACAAATTTGCAGTCAGTCTGGGCAAGTCAGTCAGTCCATGTCTCAAAAATAAAAGGAAAATAAGGGATGGGGCTCAGTGGTAGAGCAACCTTGGGTTCAATACCCATTATCCCCCCCAAAAAAAGGTATGAAATGCAGCAAAGCAATGCTTAATGGGAAGAAATGCAAAAGCTAGTTCTTAATTTTTTTTGGTACTGGAGATTGAACTCAGGGGCACTCGACCACTGAGCCACATCCCCAGCCCTATTTTGTGTTTTATTTAAAGACAGGGACTCACTGAGTTGCTTAGTGCCTCGCCATTGCTGAGGCTGGCTTTGAACTCGCGATTCTCCTGTCTCAGCCTCCCAAAGTGCTGGGATTACAGGCTTGCGCCACCACGCCCGGTGCAAAAGCTAGTTCTTAGGAAAAAAAATGGATCGTTAGTTAAACTACCAAGAAAATAAAAAAATATGGGGCTAGGGTTGTAGCTCAGTGGTAAAGTGTGCTTGCCTAGCATGTGTGAGGCACTGAGTTCAATTCTCAGCACCACATATAAACAAATAAAAATAAAGGTCTATCAGTGAATTAAAAAAAATAAAAAAGAAAAAATATCTTAATAATCAATTAAAAGAAGAGACATCACTACAAAACCTAGAGAGAATTAAAAAGGTCAAAGGGAATACCATGAACAATTTTATGCCAAAAATTAGACAATTTGGATGAAAAAGAAAAATCCTAGAAAGACACAAATTATCAAAACCAACACAATAAGGGACAGAAAACCTAACAGATACACACAAAGTTTTTAAAAAGTTTAAAAAAAAGAAAAGGATCAGTGGGGCTGGGATTGTAGCTCAGCAGTAGAGCGCTTGCCTCGCATGCGTGAGGCCCTGGGTTCGATCCTCAGCACCACATACAAAACAATAAAAGACATTGTGTCCATCAACAACTAAAAAAAAATATTAAAAAAAAAAAAAGGATTAGTAATTACAAACCTTCCCACAATAAATTCAATGACGTATTCTGGATTGAGTCATAAAATGGGACAAAAATACAGAAACTGGGTTGGGGTTGTAGCTCAGCAGTAGAGCGCTCACCTAGCACAGCGCTCACCTAGCACGGGTGAGACACTGGGTTTGATCCTCAGCACCATAGATAGATAGATAGATAGATAGATAGATAGATAGATAGATAGATAGATAGATGAAAAATAGGGCTGGGGATGTGGTTCAGTAGTTGAGTGCCCCTGAGTTCAATCCCTTTATTCAGAAACTGAATAAAGTTTGGAGTTTAGATAAAAGTAATGTGCCAAAGTTATCTTGGTAACATTAACACACTAGAAGAAATTGAATGAAAGGCATGTAGGAACTCTCTACATAATCCTTTCAATTTTCTGTAAATATTAAATTATTCCACAGTAAAGTTTATTTGAAAAATCTTGCCACAAAGTGCCAGGCATGGTGGCACATGCCTATAATCCCAACGATTTGTGAGACTGATGCAAAAAGATCACAAGTTCAAGGCCAGTTCAGCAAATTTAGTGAGACCCTGTTTCAAAACTGGGTTTAATTCCATTAAAAAAACAAAAAAATAAAAAACAAAAAAAACTTTCCATGAAGAAAAGTTCAGGCCAGAGCTGAGTACAGTGGTGCAAGCCTATAATCCCAGTGACTTGGGAGGCTGCGGCAGGAGGATCACAAGTTCAAAGCCAGTCTCAGCAACTTAGTGAGGCCTTATCTCAAAATAATAAAATTAAAAAGGCTAGGGATGTGGCTCTGTGGTTAAGTACCCCTGGTGGGTTCAATCCTCAGTACCAAAAAAAAAAAAAAATTCAGGTCAAAATGGCCTTAGTGCTGAATTTATCAAATACTTAGTGAAATAACATTCTATACAAAGTCAGAGGGAACAATTTCCAATTTGTCTTATAAATGCCCCTATTATAGTAATTTCAAAACAAAACAAAAAAAATCACAATAGAACTATAAACCAAGAATCCCCAAAAACAATGATATAAAAATTCTTAACAAAGTATTAGGCAAATCAAATTCAGCAACATATAAAAAGAATCATTGACCAAGACCAAGAATAGTTTATTCCAGGAATGCAAGGTTGGTTTAATATTAAAAAGAAAACCATTATTATAATATAATCTATTAATAGGACAAAAGCTACATGGTTATATGAGGATGATATAGAAAACGTAGCTAACAAAAATCCAAAATCCAATCCAGCTATGATAGAAATTCTCAACAAACTAGAAACCTAAGGGACTTCCTAAGAGGTACGATGGCCAGCCTGAGAGTGACAGAGTGAGAGACTCAGGAGGCAGAGACAGGAGGATCATGAGTTTGAGGCTAGCCTCAGGCAACTTAGCAAGACATTAGGCAACAGAATCTGTCTCAAAAAGTTTCTTTGTTTTTTTTTTTTTTCCTTTTTTTGGTACTAGGGATTGAACTCAGGGGTACCTGACCACTAAACCACATCTTCAGTCTTATTTTGTGTTTTATTTAGAGACAGAGTCTCACTGAGTTGTTCAGTGCCTCACTGTTGCTGAGGCTGGCTTTGAACTCGTGATTCTCCTGTCTCAGCCTCCCAAAGTGCTGGGACTACAGGCATGCACCACTGTGCCCAGCTTCAAAGTTTTAACAAAGCTACATGCAGTGGTGAATGTGTTATTCCAGTGACTCAGGAGGATGAGCAGGAAGATCACAAGTTTTAGGTCAGCCTCAGCAACTTAGCAAGGCCCTGTCTCAAAATAAAAAAAATTAAAAGGACTGGAGATATGTATACCTCAGTGGAAAATCACACTGGGGTTTAATTCCCAGTACATATATACACATACAAATATAAAAAATAAAAAGGAGTGGGAAACATAGCTCAGTGGTAAAGTGCTCCTTCATTCAATCCCTGGTACCTAAAAAATAAAACAAAACAACACCAAAAAAAAAAAAAACAAAACAAAACAAAAAAACAAAGCAAAACTTAGGGATAAATTCAACAAAAAAAGCAAGATGAGAAAAATTAAAGACCTACGTTCAATTCCCAGCACCACAAAAAAGAAATAAAGATATTAAAGACCTAGCCGGGCCGTGGTGCATGCCTGTAATCCCAGTGTCTCAGGAGGCTGAGGCAAGAGGACTGCAAGTTCAAAGCCAGTCTCAGCAATTTAGCAAGGTGCTAAGTAAGTAACTCAGCGGAACCCTGTCTCTAAACAAAACAAAACAAAACAAAACAAAACAAAACAAAACAAAAAAAGGAGGAGGACATTTAATTTAGGACATTAAAGACCTAAATTAAAAGATAGATATACCATGTTAACTGATTAGAATCTAATACTGTTAAAAAGGCAATACTCTCTTTAGGTCAATAGAGTCATTTTAAAAAATTCTAGCCTCTAAGACAAAAATAAGAAATTGACAAGCTAATCTTAAAATTTATATGGAATATGTATGATACACAAAAAATATGAGGAACTTATACCAAAGTTTGCTATAATGCTACAGTAATTAAGACAGCGTGATGCTACTACACATTTGTATCAATGTAACAAGAGAATGTAAAAATAGGGCCTTATATTGATCAGTCAATTGATTTCTGACAAAGCTATCAAAAGGATAGTATTTCCAACAAATGGGATAGAATACCTGGGCAGCCATAAGTAAAATAAATAATCCTCAACTCTTACCACAGCAACTTACTCTTCAAAAGACACCAATGAAATGAGAACAGCTGGGGATACAGCTCAGACATAGAGCACTTACTTAGCACAAAGCCCAGGGTTCAATCTCCAGAGCCATAAAAATAAATAAATAAATAAATCAGTGAAAAGAAAATGAGGGCGGGGGTTGTGGCTCAGTGGTAGAGTACTTGCCTCGCACACGTGAGGCACTGGGTTTGATCCTCAGCACCACATACAAAATATATAAATAAATAAAGGTTTAAAATAATAATAATAATAATAATAAAAATAATAAATGAATAAAATAAAGATCCATCAACAACTAAAAAAAATACTAAAAAAAAAAGAAAAGAAAATGAAAAGACTGTCATATCTGGGAGAAATTATAACACCTGGCAAAAAAACTGTACCTAGAATACACAAACAAATCTTCAAAGGCATGGATCAAAAGATAAATTAATTTTTTTAAATGTTCTTTTTGTTGTAGATGCACACAATGTCTTTATTTATTTATTTTTATGTGGTACTGAGGATCGAACCCAGTGCCTCATACATGCAAGCTAGTGCTCTGCCAATGAGCTACAGTCCTAGCCCAGATAAATTAATTTTTTAAAAGACAAAAGATCTTAATAGGTATTTCCCCAAAGAACATGCATAAATGGCATATATGAAAAGATATTCAACACCATTAGTCATTAGGGAAATGCAAACTTCAATGATAAGATGCTACTATACACCAATTAGAATGGATAATGTGCTAAACTGACACCATCATGGCAAGGATGCACAGAAACTGAAATCCTCATACTTTGTTAGAGAGAATGTAAAACAGTATAAATGCTTTAGAAAATAATCTGTCAATCTCTTAAAAAGTCAAACATACAGGCTGGGGATGTAGCTCAGTGGTGGAACTCTTTCCTTGCCTAGGATGTGTGAGGCCTTGGGTTTTCAATCCCCAGTACCCCCCACCAATTGCCCCCAAAAAGTCAAAGCTGCACTTAACATGTGCTCACACAGACTTACATCAATGTTCACAGTAGCATTATTCCTAATAGCCCAATTGGAACTAATCTGAATGCCTATCAATCGGAGATGGATAAAAACACATGGTGAATCTATATAATGGGAATAATATATATTATTCCACAATAAAGGACCAAACTCTGAAACATGCAACTTAGGTGAACTTCAAAAACATTAAGTGACAGAAGCCAGACAAAAAGAAAAGCTAGAAGTAGAGAGAAAGAAAGTAGAACAGTAGTCAATGAGGGTGACAGTAGAGATTTAAGGCAAACTGGCACAGGAAACTTTCTGGGTGATAGAAGTGTTCTAAAATTGGAGTACTATATAAATGTATTAAAACTCAAATTGTACAAATTGGATAAAATCTAAGTCAGGTGCAGTGATGTATGCCCGTAATCATAGCAATTTGAGAGGCTTCAATCCCCAGTACAAAATAAATATATTGGGGGCTGGGGTTGTGGCTCAGTGGTAGAGCGCTTGCCTAGCATGCATGAGGCACTGGGTTCGATCCCCAGCACCACACACAAATAATAAATGAATAAAATAAAGATCCATCGACAACTGAAAAAATATTTAAAAATAATAAATATATTGAATAAATTGCATGGTATGTAAATACCATCTTAATAAAACTGCTCAACAGTGAGGCGCTAAGCAACAGTGAGACCCTGTCTCTACATAAAACACAAAATAGGGCTGAGGATGTGGCTGAGTGGTAGAGTGCCCCTGAGTTCAATCTCCAGCACCAAAATAAATAAATAGATAGATAAATAAATAAATAAAGCTGCTAAAAAACAGGGGGAAAAAATCTACTGTTTTGGGGCACATACATGGGTGCTAATGTCACCTATAAAGAAAATCAAGTAATTTAGAAGACAGGTTACATAGAATGGGGAAAGGAGGGTAACGAATCAGGGTATAGTGTGTAGGGAACATCAATGGTACTAACAATGAGACATTTTTTTCTGTAATAAGTCAGGCAGAATAGAATATATGGTTAGTTATAACCATTTTTCTCTCTTCTATTATCTTCTATCTGCTCATTGTTCAGTATTTCAAATTCAATCCTGAGAATTTCCTATCCAAATCCTCATCTCTTACCTGAATCAATACTGAGGACATCATCATCTTCATCAGGAATCTCAATTATCTCTGTAGGCCGGGAAGTTTCATCCTCAGAGCTACTGTCCCGGTACTGTAGACCCAGCTTGGAGTAGAAGTCCTTCACCAAAGACTCACAATTAGTCACTGCCCTAATATTGGAACACATGTAAAAAAGGTCAAAGCCAGCAAAAGAAACAGAGACAGGAGCCATTAGAATTCATATACATTCAAGTGTAGAGTGTCCTTAACTTGAATGTTTTTATTTCAAACTGTCTCTATCTAGAATGTATTTCCCAAACAAAAGCATTTTATTTTTTATTAAAACTTTTTTTAGTCATAGATGGACACAATACCTTTATCTTATTTATTTTTATATGGTGTTGAGACTTACACCCAGTGCCTCACATATGCTAGGCAAGTGATCTACCACTAAGCCACAACCCCAGTCCCAATAAAAGCATTTTAAACAGGGGCTGGGATTGTGGCTCAGTGGTAGAGCGCCTGCCTTGCATGCGTGAGGCACTGGGTTCGATCCTCGGCACTATGTAAAAATAAACAAAGTTATGTCCATCTACAACTAAAAAAAAAAAAAAATTTAAAAAAAAAAAAAAAAAAAGCATTTTAAACAGTGGTTTCGTTTCCAGACTAGTTCCTCAAAAATCTAAAATTAGTCTCAAGTACAGTAAATTCCATCTTATCTCATAATTTGCCTTGTTATTATTTGAAACTGAATTCTAAGTGACAACTAGGGCATTAAGAACAAATCTAGAGAGCTTAGAATTTATTCATGCTTCGTTTTTACAAAAAATAGTAACTCTAAAATCCTTACACCCTGCGTGATCTTACTGAGACAAAGCAATTATCTAAAGTAAAGCACAAGCTGGACATGGTGGCACACGCCTGTAATCCCAGCACTTTGGGAGGCTGAGATAGAATCGCGAGTTCAAAGCCAGCCTCAGCAATGGCGAGGTACTAAGCAACTCAGTGAGACCCTGTCTCTACATAAAACACAAAATAGAGCTGGGGATGTGGCTCAGTGGTTGAGTATCCCTAAGTTCAATCCCCAGTACCAACAACAAAAATAAAGTACAGGAGGAAAAAGGGGAAGGTATTTAAGACTTGGACTTTCTTATTACTGACCATGTTTTAGCCTCTGATAGGTGAAAATTATATACGTGGGCGATTGTGAGGTTACAGCTCAGACCATAAATCATGAAGTATAAGGTTCCACACATCTGTATATTATACAGTGCTTGGCATAATATTATGAAAATTTATACTTTAAAAATATCTGCCCGGCTGGGGTTGTAGATCAGTGGTACAGCGCTTGCCTCACACGTGTGAGGCACTGGGTTCGATCCTCAGCACCACATAAAGATAAAATAAAGATATTGTGTTCATCTTAAAAAAAAAAAGAATTAAAAAAAAATCTGCCCATCACGTACAGTGGTCCATACCTATAACCCCAACAACTCAGGAACCTTAGGGAGGAGGACAACTTGAGCAACTTATTGAAGCCCTAAGCAACTTAGTGAAACCCTGTCTTAAATATTAAAAAAGAAAGGGCTTGGGATGCAGCTCAGTGGTAAAGTGCCCCTGGGTTCAATCTCCAGTACCCCCCATCCAAAAATCTGCCAGTCGGATGAACGCAGTGGCACACATTTATAACCCCAGCGGCTCGGGAGGCTGAGGGAGGAGGATCAAGAGTTTAAAGCCAACCTCAGCAGTGGAGAGGTGCTAAGCAACTCATTTAAGATCCTGTCTCTAAATAAAATACAAAATAGAGCTGGGGATGTGGCTCAGTGGTTATGTACCAAAGTTCAATCCTCAGTACCAAAAAAAAAAAAAAAAAAAAAAATCCTCCAGTCAACAGATTTCCCATGTAGTCTTCACCTGGATGCATCATCAAAGAGCTGGTCAACATGAGCCACTTCAGATTCTTTCTGTATTACCCACGTCTCCAACTCTGCTAGCTGCTTCTTGCGCTGTTGTACACATTCCATCTTTTCCAATTCTTCATCAATAAACTGCCGAAGTTCCTCCATAGAGATACCAAGCTCCTCAACAACTGCCTGTTGTAGCTCTGCAATCTCTTCAGACTCCATTGCAGCCGTTGCTGCATCCAAACCAATGCACCCAGGGAGGGAGGACATGCTTTTGTTCTCTGAAAGGAACAAGAAACTAAATTGCTTTGGAGTCATTACAACTACAATTAATAGAGAACTTCTGTCTATGGTAAAGCTCATTCCTACTCTGCCATCTATTTTTTCAAATAGTCTATGTTTTCTCTCTTTCTTCTCTAGAATTTAATGCTAAAATACTGTGGAATTCTCTTCTGCTATAGATTAACAGGCCTGAATAAGACTTAAAAGTATCAGAGCCCTAACAATGGTGTATGCCTGTAATTCAGCAACTTGGGAGGCTGAGGTAGGAGGATCACAAGTTTGAGACAGTCTCAGCAATTTCCAAGACCCTGTCTCAAAATAAAAAGGACTGATGGGGCTGGGGTTGTGGCTCAGTGGTCGAACGCTTGCCTAGCATGTGTGAGGCACTGGGTTCGATTCTCAGCACCACATATAAATGAATACAATCAAAGTCCATCAACAACTAAAATTTTTTTTTTTTGGTACTAGAGATTGAACTCAGGGGCACTCAAACACTGATCCACATCCCCAGCCCTTGTTTTATGTAGAGACAGGGTCTCACTGAGTTGCTTAGTGCCTTGCCCTTGCTGAGGCTGGCTTTGAACTCCCAATTCTCCTGCCTCAGCCTCCCTAAGTGCTGGGATTAAAGGCTTGCGCCAACGCGTCCGGCTAACAACTACAACTTTAAAAACATAAATAAAAAGGACTGAGTATGTAGCTCGGTGGCAAATCATCCCAGGGTTTAATCTCCAGTTTGGAAAAAAAAAATAGAAGTTTCAGAGCACGTGCAAAACATTCTTTGTGCAATATTGAAAATGTTTTAGGAAACTGAAGTGAGCCAATCTAAAAAAAAAAGTAGGTGCACACGTGTAATCCTAGCGACTCAGGAGACTGAGGCAGGAGGATGGCAGGCTCCAAGCCACCCTCAGCAATTTAGTGAGATTATAAGCAACCTAGTGAGATCCAGTCTAAAAAAAAGAAAAGAAAAAGAAAAAAAGGGGGGGAGGCTGGCGATGTGGTCAGTGGTTAAGTGCCAGGTTCAATCCCTGATACCAAACATAAACAAATACATAAGAAAAAGTATTTCTGTGACCTAATGTGTTCCATTAATTAATTGACTGAGATGAATCTCTGTTTACAGGTTATGCCTAATTTAAACAGCCCTCCAACCTGAGAAGGGGTTTGATCCATAACTCACTAATTCGGTGTTTTCTCCTTTATGCTTGTTTCTCTTACTTTGCTTCCATGCAGAAATTTCATTTTTAAAAATCCTACCCAATGGGGGTCAAACTCCGTGGTAAAGGGTGTGCTTCGCATGTGCAAGACCCTGGTTTCCGTCTCTAACACTAAAAAAGTGTGGGGGGGGGCATTTCACCGTTCAAAAGCTCACAGCAAAAAGGTTTTCCAAAGTAAAGAGAAGTAAAGCAATCTGGGAATAAGGTGTGGCTAATATCCACAATCCAAATAACCCGTACATTCGTCCTAACTGCTTTTTGACCAAACTATTAAACAAAAACTGATGCCAAAACCCCGTGCGACCCCAATGCCAGTTCTCAGCGCCTCCATTTTTCCTTTGCCGCCCACCCCGGTGCTATCCATCTTAGAGGTGCGTCCCACTCACCCACAAACCCGATTCAGCCCCGCCCCCGCTCACTTCTCAAGGAAGACTTATCCCCCTCGCCGGACCTCCTCCCACAAACAAAACATTAAGCCTTTGGCCTCTCAATTCCTCAATTAAAAGTGTTCCCACACCTCCCTGCTTCCAGCTACAAGAGCTTTTTCACCGACCAGACCCCAGACTCACGACTCAGGGGTCGGCCTCGAAACGAAAGAGCGAAACCGAAGGGGAAAAGGAGCGGGGGAGGGGAAACAGCGTGAGGGTGGGAAGGGGAAGCAAAAGAAAGGCCCGGAAGCAAACGTCTAGTCTCGTTCCGGTCACCGCGACGGTAGCCTGATGGGGTCAAAAACAAAGCTGCGGGGCAAACAAAACCAAAACGACCACGCATGCGTTAAGGTAGGGCCTTACAGGCACTCGTAAGGAGCGACTGGTTGGGCACAGGAGGCATGGCCAGGGGATTTTACGAAAGCTCCGCCCCAGCACTAGTGTCCTCACTACTGCTTTTACTGTGTGAAAACTTAGTTGGCATCTTAGGGTTGTTTTCCTCTCAATTTGTTTTTATTAAGTAAGCTGCACACATTATAAAGGATGTCAAAGCAGCAAGATGTGAGCTGGGTGTAGTTCGGTGGTACAACGCTTGCCTAGGCTGCATGAAGCCCTGGATTGGATAATTAGTGCAGGGGGAAACAATCAAGTTGTGGTTAAGAAAAATATGACAATATCCTCACTTCCCCCGTTACATATTATCCGACTCCTTTGAAGCAAAATAGCTTAATTTTCCAGGCTCATACGTTAAAATCCGTGTATATACATTTTTGTTTTGTTTTCATTTAACGAGGACATTGCTGAAACAAAAGACAAAATTTGACTTTTTGACAGCTGAATAGTACTTCATAGTATAATTAAATCAAATTTAGATTTTTTACAATTTTTGGTCACTTCAAACAATGCAAAAATGATTATTAACATTCTCTCAAAGTAATACTTATATTTCTAGCAGAGCGCGGTGGCGCAAGCCTGTAAACCCAGAACTTAGGCTGAGACAGGAGAGTGGACAGTTCAAAGCCAGCCTCAGCAATTGCGAGGCGCTAAGCAATTCAGTGAGACCCTGTTTCTACATAAAAAAACACAAAAAATAGGGCTGGGGATGTGGCTCAGTGGTCGAGTGCCCCTGAGTTCAATCTCCAGTATAAAAAAAAAAAATTGTATTTCTGTGGAACAGATTCCTGAAAATGAAACCTGAGGTTTTTTTTAAAAAAGCACTTTTAAAAATTTTAATAGAATATGCTTTCAAATTGCTTTTTCAAAACGTCATAACAATCATTGCTTCCACTAGCAAATGTTTGAAAGTATCTCCCCACACCCTTATTAGGCATGGATGTTGAGTAATTTTTGAGAATTTGGAATGTGTTAATATTTAAAAAGACTAGATTGTGTTGTGTGCTTTAAAGCTGTTTTTGTGTCTATAAAATAGCACTTTAAACTTATTTTTATATATGTTTTTAGTTGTTGATGGACCTTTGTTTTATTTATTTATTTATATGCAGTGCTGAGAATTGAACCCAGTCCCTCACACATGCTAGGCAAGTGTGCCACCAATGAGTCACAACCCCAGGCCCTTATGTCTATAAAATAAAATTCAATTTCCAAAGTATGAAATCTGAGACTTCATAATTTGGACCCGATTTACTTCACGGACCATATTTCCCATCCCTCCCTTCACATTCCTAATTATGTTCCGTTTCTCCAACATATTTACATATCTCACTTTTACTTCTCTACACCCTTAGTCATTGTGTATCCCTTTCCTTTCTCTGCCTATTAATTCTCTAAGATCCAAATCAAATATCTTCTCTGTGAAGTTTTCCTGGAACAGCAATTAAACTTTCGCCTGCATCAGAATCATACCTAAAGGGCTTGTTAAAACAGATTGCTGCCCCTGTGTTCATTGCAGGAATGGATCTGAGCAGAGCCTGAGAGTGTGCATGCCTACCATTTTCTCAGATGGCTTCCCTGCTATGGGTCCTGGGGCCAATAGAATCACTGTATTAAGGCTGGGGTTGTGGCTCAGTGGCTGAGCCTTGCATGTGTGAGGCACTGGGTTCAATCCTCAGCACCACATAAAATAAATAAACGTATTGTGTTCATCTATAACTAAAAACCAACATTAAAAAAAAGAATCACTGTATTAGACCATCACTCATTCCCTGCAAAATTAATTCCTGCCTCTGTGCTCCAGTTACCTTAGACCATTCCACTTGTAAGTTACCAGTGGATATACCTTTCTCCTCTGCTTCTTTATGAAAAACTTATGCCTGAGATCTTGTGTTAATCATCTTTATTTTCCTTGACATATGATACATTGTCCCCACACACATGGTGCTCCATAATTTATGATGAATGAGGGGAAATCTTTGCTCATTCTGGTTGAGTTATATTTCTATTATATTCTTTCAGCTTTTCAATGTGGGAGAATGAGGAATGGGGAATGTTAAAGGGAAACAGGAAGCTATTTTGGATCATCATATTCTAATCTACTTTCTTCATTTTCCTGAGAAGACTGAAGAGGTCAGTTCTGTATAAACCAGTGGATGGACTCAAAGTGTCTCCTAAGGCTTTACTACTCAATATGCAATCAAGGAGCTAATTAGAAAATTGAGTCTCACCAGGCTTCAATATGTAATCCCAGTGACTTGAGAAGCTGAGACAGGAGAATTGCAAGCTTGAGTTTAGCCTCAACAAATTAGCAAGGTGCTCAGTGACTTATTGAGACCTTGTCTCAAAATAAAAAGAGCTGGGTGGGGGGAGCTGGGGTTGTGGCTCAGTGGTAGAGCGCTTGCCTCACATGCGTGAGGCACTTCGTTCGATCCTCAGCACCACATAAAAACATTAAATAAACAAAATAAAGGTATTGTATCCATCTACAACTAATATATATATTTATATAAATATGTATATATATATATATATATATATATATATATATATTTTTTTTTTTTTGGTACCAGAGATTGAACCCAGGGGCACTCAACCACTGAGCCACATCCCCAGCAGTATTTTGTGTTTTATGTAGAGACAGGGTCTCACTGAGTTGCTTAGCGCCTCGCTGTTGCTGAGGCTGGCTTTGAACTCAAGATTCTCCTGTCTCAACCTCCCAAAGTGCTGGGATTACAGGCGTGTGCCACCACGCCCAGCTCTAAAAATATTTTTTAAAAATAAAAATTTAAAAAGCTGGGGATATAGCCCAGTGGCAAAGCACCTGTAGGTTCAATTTTTAGTACCAAAAAAAAAAAAGAAAAGAAAATTGAAATCTACTACTTTAGATATACAGAATCAGAATTGTGTTTTACTTATTTATATTATTTTTCTTTATTCATTGTTCGGTGTTGGGGATTGAACCCCATATCCTCACTCATCCTAGGCAAGCATTCTGTCACCTCCTACCAGAATTTGAATTTGAATAAGATTCCCCAGGTAATTTATTCACTAAAATTTGAGAAACCCAGTATGAAAGTCAGGTTTGGTTTGAGCTGCATGATTTCTTACACAGTAGGATTCATAATTAGGAAGCCCCCTTCTGGGTTTCTGCTTTTAAGGTCTGAAGACTAACTCTTGTCAAAGGTGATCAGGCCCTGACATATATTAAATTTACATTATTAAATTTTACAAATTATTGTAGGAGACAATTTGTTGCCATTATTAATATAAAGTAATTAATAACTGGTACACCTATTGGAATAGTCATGTTGTGCTCAATACATTCATTCCTGTAATCCACTGCATACATTGGAAAACTACAGCTCCGCTCTACTCAATACTTGACTGTGAGAAATCATAGCACAGGCTCAAAACAATGAAATGCTAAATAATCCTTTCTTACAATCAGATAAAGGGAAATTAGATCATAATCTGAAGGTGGCTGAGCGATCTCAGAATCAAAACAAAAGCAGTTTTGTTTTTTTTTTAAATATTTTTTTAAAAAAGAATTTTAGACCTTTATTTTATTCATTTATTTATATGTGGTGCTGAGAATTGAACCCAGGGCTTCACACATGCAAGGCAAGTGCTCTACCACTGAGCCACAACCCCAGCCCCAAAAGCAGTTTTTAGTGATTTAAAACTTAAAGATTTGCAGCCGGGCGCGGTGGCTCACGCTTGTAATCCCAGCACTTAGGGAGGCTGAGACAGGAGAATCGCGAGTTCAAAGCCAGCCTCAGCAATGGCGAGGTGCTAAGCAACTCAGTGAGACCCTGTCTCTACATAAAACACAAAATAGGGCTGGGGATGTGGCTCAGGGGTCGAGTGCCCCTGAGTTCAATACCCGGTACCAA
>CM053400.1:96570766-96601514 GCA_028644305.1 Xerus rutilus | reverse complement strand
CTTAAAGATTTGCTAGCACCCAGAAGGTTATGTAAAGGAGCAAATTGGGGCAGGTGAGGACTGTGGCCACTTGGGAAGTACCTATCTTACATAACAGTGGGCAGTTGCTGCTTAGCTCTCACTAATCTTTTTCCTGTGCAATATAGTGTTGGTAGATCTTCCTATTTTCTTTCTTTCTCTTCTCTTTTTCTTTTATTTATTTATTTATTGGTACTGGGGAATGAACCCAGGTGTGCTTTACCACTGAGCTACATCCTCATCCCTTTTTACTTTTTACTTTGAGACAAGTGTTCACTATGTTGTTTCTAACCTTGCTAAATTGCTGAGGCAGGCCTCAAACTCATGATCCTCCTACCTCAGCCTCATGAGTCGCTGGGATTACAGGCGTGTACCATTCCACCTGGCTTGATAGTCTTAAAACATCTTTTAGGCTTGTCATGGTGATGTGTGGCTGTAGCCCTAGCTTCTTAGGAGGCTAAGACTGGTGAATTGCTCAAGCTCATGATTTGAGACCAGCCTGGACAACATAGCAAGACCCCATCTCAAAACAAAACAGAAAAAATGCATATTTTGTATGAAAGCTCCTGGGTTTTAAATGCTGGCAATTCATTAGAAAACTGTAAATTCTGCAATACTTTAAAAATTTTTTTTAGTTGTTATGGGCCTTTATTTTACTCATTTATTTACATGCAGTGCTGAGAATTGAACCCGGTACATCACACATACTAGGCAAGTGCTCTACCACTGAGCCACAACCCCAGCCTATCTGCAATACTCTTTAAATCAGCAGTTCAACTTTTAGGAAACTACATACTGTTGAAATTATATTCCTAGCCAGGCGCAGTGGTGCAAGCCTGTAATCCCAGCACTTTGGGAGGCTGAGATAGGAGAATCATGAGTTCAAAGCCAGCCTCAGCAATGGCGAGGCACTAAGCAACTCAGTGAGAACTTGTCTCTACATAAAACACAAAATAGGGCTGTGGATGTAACTCAGTGGTCGAGTGCCCCTGAATTCAATCCATGGTACTAAAAAAGAAATTACATTCCTTTTAATTTGCATGCCTTTGAAATGCTATGAGTGCAAAGTTATCTAGTAGAACATTATTTGAAATGGTAAAAGATGGAATAGAAAAAAAAATGCAGATTCTATTCCCAAAGTTGGTTAGATTATGGCAGACCCAAACAATGGAATACTTTTCAGCTGTGTTTTTTTTAAAAAACGGTCCAGCCCACATACAGTTTTTGTTGTTGTTGTTGTTGTTTTTCTTTTTTGGTACCAGGGATTGAACTCAGGAGTACGCCACCACTGAGCCACATCCCCAGCCCTATTTTGTGTTTTTTAAAGACAGGATCTCAGTTGCTTAGCACCTTGCCATTGCTGAGGCTGGCTTTGAACTCACAATTCTCCTGTCTCAGTCTCCCAAAGTGCTGGGATTACGGGTGTGCGCCATCGTGCCTGGCTTGCATACAATTTTTATACATACCTATGATAATGTTTGACTTATATATCAGACACAGTAAGAGGTTATTAACAACTATAACTAATAAGATGTAACAGTTACAACAATATGAGGATTTCATGTGCATAAGAGATCTTAGCAACCTCAGCTTATTAATTTTTTTCTTTCTTAGTTGAGAACTTTTACCTTTTTTACTTAAAGAAGCATTTAGGGCTGGGGTTGTGGCTCAAGGGTAGAGTGCTTGCCTAGCATGTATGAGGCAGTGGGTTCAATTCTCAGTACCGCATATAAATAAATGAATAAAATAAAGGTCCATCGACAACTAAAAAAAAATCTAAAAAAAGAAAGCATTTACAGCTTCTCTTTGACATATCTGAATCATGCACATGACTAATCTTGTACTTTGGGGGTATTATTACAGAAAATAAGGATTACTTGAATGCAAGCATTATAAAACAGTCAGATGGCTATGAAAAATGTGGGTAGCCCAGCACTTAGGGAGGCTGAGACAGGAGAATCGCAAGTTCAAAGCCAGCCTCAGCAATGGCGAGGCGCTAAGCAACTCAGTGAGACCCTGTCTCTACATAAAACACAAAATAGGGCTGGGGATGTGGCTCAGTGGTCGAGCACCCCTGAGTTCAATCTCCAGTACCAAAAAAAAGAAAAAAGAAAAAAAAAAAGAAAAATGTGGGTAGCATGTATAGAGGGTATATGCTGGACAATGGAATGATTTATATCACCTATGGATCAGAGCTGAAAGACTTCAGATTTCAGCCCCCCTCTCAGAATGGAGTACCATTAAAAACTATGGATGGGGATGCGGTTGTAGCTTAGTGGTAGAGCGCTTGCCTAGCATGTGTGAGGCACTGGGTTTGATCCTCAGCGCCACATAAAAATAAATAAATAAAATAAAGGTATTGTGTCCATCCTTAAAAGAAATAAATAAATAAATCCTTATTTAAAAAAACAACTAAGGATTGCTTATTTTTGAAATTTTTCATTTAATATTTTTGGACCATGTTTGACCCCATGCAACTGAAACCACAGAAAATGAAACCATGGATTGGGAGTGAGGGGACAATAGCTATTCCTAAGTATATGTGGGGGAATGGTTCCAGGACCTTCATGGATACTAAAATCCATGAATGCTCAATCCATCAATGCCCTTATATAAAACGGTGTAGTGTTAGCATACAACCTACACTCGACCTCCTTTATATTTTAAATCATCTCTAGATGATATATAATACCTAATATAATGAAGGTGCTATGCAAATAGTTGTTATGCTGTATTGTTTATGGAATAATACAAGAAAAAAATATGTACTTATTCAGTACGGACACAATTTTTTTTGTGAATATTTGTAATGAACAGTTGGCTGAATCCAAGGGTATGGAATGCAGAGGACTGACTGCACCCTATTGCTGTTAAAGACAGGTCTAGCCTGGTCTCAGAATATATGCCGCCTTTAATTAATTTTTGGTCCAAGTCCCTGCATAAGCATAGATGATGCCTCACACTTAGATTTTAAAGTTATGGTTATCAGTTCATACTCATATAATAGCTTAATATTGCCTAGAATATTTGATCAGCATGGCTGGACATGAGGGCTTTAATTCTCTATTACTTGCTGTGCTAAAACCAGTGCTCTTCAGACTAACCTTTGTTAAGCTTTAGTAAGCAGCCTAGATGTTCTTCTTTCTTTCTAGTGAATTCCTTTGTTGACTTCCCTGACAGTTGGTCCATAGCCCACTCTATTAAATTTCCTTAACTTCAGGCTTTGGAGAGTAGGCAGCAATAAATTTTTTGGCTGAAAGAGATTATGACATTCACCCAAGGTAAATTGGTTCTCCTCTACCACAGAGTTCTGCCTACTTCAAAAGAGAAGCAAATTTTACAAAACCTCACACACTTAAAAGGTCTTGTTATAATCTTCTCCTAAGACAATCAGTTCCTGTTTATCTTACATGTGTATAACTAAAGCAACCATTTGAGTCTGTTACTTACAGCTGAGCTTCTACTTTTAGATGGGCCCTACAAAACATAATGATATTATGTTACATCACAAAATTATGGCCTCTGTCAATCCCAAGGACATTAAATTCTATTTTTTTTTTTCTTTCTTCTCTCTCTCTTTTTTTTTTTTTTTTTGGTACTGGGGATTGAACCCAAGGGCACTTAGACAAATTCCTAATCTTTTTTATTTTGAGCCAGGGTCTCACTAAGTTGCTTAGGGCCTCGTTACATTGCTGAGGCTGGTCTTGAACTCATGATACTCCTGTCTCAGCCTCCCAAGTTGCTGGTATTATAGGCATGTGCCATCACACCCGGCCTAGGACATTAAAGTCTAGACAACTGAAACCAATAGCCTTATTCTAGCCAATACGTTCAGCCTGTTTCTGTCCCACTTTAGTAATCATTTCCCTGAAGAGAAACAATATAAACTGGCTTGTGTTTCATCGCTTTATTATTCTTAACTCATTCGCTAAGTCTATTGTGGAATGCAAGAGTGAGAAGGCTGAGAAATGGGGAGGTAAGATAATATAAGGTCTGGATCATAAAGTTTATATCAAATATTTCAAATTTCTTGTGAGGGGAGTCTCCCAGGTTTTATCATACTTCAGCTCAGAGATGTTTCTGTGGTTGTGGAGCTGGCCTCGTAGGGATTCTTCACCAACTTGGCACACCGAAAAATCATCACTATCAGGAATAGAAACAGAAGAACAACAAAGGCAATGGCAAAGCCTTTGTCCACATCAACACTGCTAGCCAGGCTTGAATCTTCCATGGTGACACACACCTCTTTACTATTATCCAGCAGCAGTTACCTCCTCAGGTATAACTCCAGATTTGTCATATTCCTAGACAAAATAGGATAAAACAAGTTTATTGTGTGTGTGTGTGTGTGTGTGTGTGTGTGTGTAATAATACAATGTGGAAACTGGCTCTGTGGCACGTCTGTGATCCCAGGGACTTTGGAGGCCGAGGAAAGAGGATTGAAAGACTGAAAATAATAATAATAATACCAAAAAGGGGTCAAGGGTCGAAAAAAACCATGAAGATTTATTTAAAAAGCATCAAGATGCAGTGGCACGTGCCTATAATTCCAACAACTTGGAGGATTCCAAGTTTGAGGCCAGCCTGTGCAACTCAGCGAAACCCTGTCTCAAAATAAACAATAAAAAAGGCTGGGAATGTAGCTCAATGGTAGAGTGCCCTGGATTCAATCCTCAGTTGCCCACCCCCCAGGAAAAGATTTATTTAAGGAACACTTATGAAACCAATAATTCCATAAGGCCAATAATGACTACTCCTATTTGCTCTGCCAGGCTGGTTTTTTTTTTCTTCCAGTTCTGGGGATGGAACCCAGGGCCTCGTGCATGTTAAACTGTTGGGCAAAAGCTTTACCACTGAGCTACATCCTAATCCCCAGTTCTTTTTTTTTTTTTTTTCTTGGTACTGGGGATTGAACTCAGGGGCACTCGACCACTGAGCCACATCCCCATCCCTATTTTGTGTTTTATGTAGAGACAGGGTCTCACTGAGTTGCTTAGCACCTCGCTGTTGCTGAGGCTGGCTTTGAACTCGTGATTCTCCTGTCTCAGCCTCCCTAAGCTCTGGGATTACAGGCTTGAGCCACCATGCCCGGCTCCCAGTTCATTTTTTATAAGTACTGTGGTGGGGTGAGGAGTGGGAGTTGGTGAACATATGTTTGACTATGCCTCCTCTTTATAAGATATGAGAGATTATTATATAAAAAAGGAAGAAAACGGGGCTGGGGTTGTAGCTCAGTGGTAGAGCGCTTGCCTCGCATGCGTGAGGCCCTGGGTTCGATCCTCAGCACCACATACAAAGCAATAAAATAAAGACATTGTGTCCATCTACAACCAAAAAAATATTTAAAAAAAAGGAAGAAAACAAGAAACAATAACAAGAACATCAAAACAGATGTGGGAGAGGTTCTGGTTCTTACTGTTGAAACTCTTCAGAATATACTTGATACTTACTGACCTTTGTCTTCACCTTGGGACTTGACCACAATTCTGTAGTAACAGGGAAGTCGCATTCAACACCTTTTACATTGGATTCTCATGGCCACCTGCTGAGCTCCTGTGCAGATGGAATGAATAGACATTGTAGATTTCTGATAAACAGATGAATTAAAAAAATAAAAATGCTATTTTGTTAACCAAATTGTCTTAAAAAAAACAACCAACCAACCAAAAACATATGAGATGACACATGTAAAAAGTTATTAAAATGGGTCTCCAGGGCTGGGGCTGTAGATCAGTGGCAGAGCATTTGCCTTGCATGTGTGAGGCACTGGGTTCAATTCTCAGCACTACATAAAAATAAATAAAGATATTGTGTGCATCTACAACAAAAAGAACATTAAAAAATAAGGTCCCGGGCTGGGGCTCAGTGGTAGAGCGCTTGCCTAGCATGCGTGAGGCCCTGGGTTTGATCCTCAGCACCACATATAAATAATAAATGAATAAAATAAAGATCCATCAACAACTAAAAAAAATAAAAAAATAAAAAAAAATAATAAGGTTCCTAGCTGGGCGCAATGGCACATGCCTGTAATCCTAGCACTTTGGGAGGCTGAGACAGGAGAATCACCAGTTGAAAGCCAGTGAGACCCTGTCTCTATATAAAATACAGAATACCGCTGGGGATGTGGCTCAGTGGTTGAGTACCCCTGAGTTCAATCCCCAGTACCAAAAAAAAAAAAAGTCCCTGTCTCAATTATGATTATGGTACAAGGGGTAAAATTAAACAACAGGTAGGTGGTATTACATGCTGCAAAAAGAGACCTCATAGGCTGCGGCTGTAGCTCAGTGATAGAGCGCTTGCCTAGCATGTGTGAGGGCCACTGGGTTCGATTCTCAACACTACATATAAATAATAAATGAATAAATAATAAAAATCCATCAACAACTTAAAAAAAAAAGGAGACCTCATAACCAGGCATTGCAAAGCAAGTGGCTAAAGACCATTTTTGAGGGGCTGGGGTTGTGGCTCAGCGGTGGAGCACTTGCCTCGCACATGTGAGGTACTGGGTTCTATCCTCAGCACCACATAAAAATAAATAAAGATACTGTGTCCATCTATCACTAAAAAAAAAAAAATTAAAAAAAGACCATTTTTGAGATCCTTAGCTTACTATTCACCTTGAGGGTGTAAAAAGGGTTGAAAGTGAAGAGGCAGCAAATTTATTTATTTGGAGAAAACTGTTGAAATGTTAGTATTTTCCACCTTACTGCATTTATGTATTTTTTAGCATGTGACCTATTAGCATGCTTATCAAGACAGAGCTGTAAAAGTTATACTCAGAGAAATGTCACTCCTTGTGACACTCCTCCTTGTGTCACTCCTCTTCCATCATCCTTTCATTCCATTCAACCCACGTACTATCCTTTCTACCCCATTCCTATTATCTTCATCTTCTAGGTAATAAATCGCATTCATTTCTGGTTCATACTGTGTTTTTTCACAAGTAAATAGTTTTTCATTTCTCTTTTTTTTCTTACACCAAAGATAGCATATTGTAGATAGATACTCTTGCATTTTGATTTTTTCACTTAATAATATATCCTGGACCAGCTACTTAGCGAACTCCTGTCTCAAAAAATTAAAATTAAAGTAAAAAGGGGCTGGAGATGAAATTCAGTGGTAAAGTGCTGTTGAGTTCAATCCCTAGTTCCACAGAAAAAATTCTGGGAATTTCTTCTAATCTGAAATGATATGTTCATAGATAACTTCTGCATTATTATCATTATTTTATATTATTATTATTATTACTATTTTATGATACTAGGGATTGAACCCAGGGGCATTCTATCACTGAGCTCTATCCTCAGTCTGTTTTATTTTTTATTTTGAGACAAAGCCTTACTAAGTTACTTAGGACCTTACTAAGTTGCTGAGGCTGGCCTTGAACTCTCTCTCTCTCTTTTTTTTTTTTGGAGTGGGGGGTACTGAGGGATTGAATTCAAGGGCACTTGACCACTGAGCCACATCCCCAGCCCTATTTTGTATTTCATTTAGGGACAGAGTCTCACTGAGCTGCTTAGCGTCTTGCTCTTGCTGAGGCTGGCTTTGAACTCATGATCAGCCTCCCGAGCTGCTGGGATTACAAGTGTGCACCACCATGCCCAATCTCTCTCACTTTCTTTATGTTTTACACCAATAATTAAAAAAAAAAATTGCCCAATGACTTGCAAATTTTTCCTCCTATCCTATGGATTTTCTTTTAACTTTCTTGACATTGTCCTTTGAAGCACAAAAGTGTTTATCTGTTTTTCCTTTGGTATTTATTTTTTCTTTGGTTGCCTGTACTTTTGGTGTCATATCTAAGGTATATACCTATTGCCAAATCCAGGATCACAATGATTTATCTCTATTTTTCCCCCTAAGAGCTTTATAGCTTTGGCTCTTATATTAAGGTATTTAACCCATTTTGAGTTCATTTTTGTGTATGGTGCAAGGTTAGGGCCCAACTTCATTCTTTTACAAGTGGATATTCAGTTTTCCCAGTATGATTTGCTGAAAAGAATATTCTTGTGCCATTGAATGTTTCTAAAATTCTGGTTGAAAAATCATATGATCATAGAAACATAGATTCATTTCTGGACTTTCAATTCTATTTCATTGATTTATCTATCTACATATGTATATTTTTATGCCAATATCACACTGTCTTGATTACCGCACATTTATTTTTGAAATTGGAAAGTGAGCACTCCAACTTTGTGTATTTAAGATTGTTTGGTTATTCAGAGTCTTTCAAGTTTCCATACAATTTTATTTTAGTTCATTTTAAAACATTTTATATTTTTTGCTGTACTGGGGATTGACTCTACCACTGAGCTATACTCCTAGCCCTTTTTACTTTTTATTTTCAGACAGGGGCTACCTAAATTGGCGAGACTGGCTTTGAACTTGGAATCCTCCTGCCTTATCCTTTCAATTTGCTGGCATTACAGATATGCATTATTGTGCCAGATTCCATATGAATTTTTTTGAGGGGCGGGTATTGGAGATTGAACT
The DNA here is from genome assembly GCA_028644305.1 of Xerus rutilus. Lineage (NCBI taxonomy): Eukaryota > Metazoa > Chordata > Mammalia > Rodentia > Sciuridae > Xerus > Xerus rutilus. Next base: position 96,593,000 of record CM053400.1, on the reverse strand, counting down.
CAGGGGCACTTGACCACTGAGCCACATCCTCAGCCCTATTTTGTGTTTTATGTAGAGACAGGGTCTCACTGAGTCACTTAGTGCCTCACCATAGGAATTTTAGAGCCATCTTTACAATTTTTAAAAAAAATTTTTTTAGTTGTAGATGGTCAGATATCTTTATTTTATTCATTTGTATGTGGTGCTGAGGATCGAACCCAGTGCCTCACGCATGCGAGGCAGGCGCTCTACCACTGAGCCACAATCCCAGCCCCCATCTTTACAATTTTAACAAGCAAGCCCACTGGGATTCTGGTACAGATTGCGCTGGCATTTTGAAGAGTATTGCCATCTTAATGATACTCTTCTGATTCATGAACATGGGGATGATTTTCCATTTCTTTAAATCTTTTCAATTTAACAATGTTCTACAGATTTTAGAGAATTTTGCAACTATATTGGTTGTTTATTCCTAATTATTTTATTCTTTTTTTATGTATACTATTTATTTATTGTTTATTTAGTTTTTAGTACTGGGGATTGAACACACATGCTAGGCAAGTGCTTTGTCACTGAGCTACACCCTTGGACCTACTTTATTTGGGGGGGCATGTGTGTATGTGTGTTACCAGGGATTGAACCTAGGGACTCTACCCCTGAGATACAGCCACCCCTTCCCCAACCTTATTTTATTTTTTATCTTGAGAAGGGTCTCACTAAATTGACCAGGATGGCCTTGAGATTCTCCTACTTCAGCCTTCCAAATCACTGGGATTACAGGCATGCGCTACCTGTGTTAATTTAAGTGAAATTACCAGGCACAGTTGTGCATGCCTGAAATCCCAGTTATTTTGGAGGTTGAGGCAGGAGGATCACAAGTCTGAGACCAGTTTGAGCAACTTAGTGTTACCCTGTCTCAAAAAGGGCTGGGAATACAGCTCAGTGGTAAAGTACCCCTGGATTCAACCCCAGTGCTGGAAAAGAAGAAAAAAAGGGAATTGTTTTCTTAATAAAAATTTTTTTTGAGACAAGGTCTCATTATATTGTTCATGCTTGTCTTGAACTCATGCCCTTAAGTCTACCAAGTAGCTGAAACTACAGGTGCACACCATCCCACTGGCTGGCTAATAGTTATATATTTTTTAAAACTTTTTTTTTGTAGTTTTAGATGGACAGCATACCTTTATTTTATTTGTTTATTTTTATGTGGTGCTAAGGATTGAACCCAGTGCCTCACACCTACTAAGCAAGTGCTCTGCCACTGAGCTACAGCCCCAGAGTCTAACATATCTTTTATGTATGTAAATTGTCTGTTCATGTCTTTTGTCTTATTTTTTTTGGTACCGGGGATTGCACTTAGGAGCACTTGACCACTGAGCCACATCCCTAGCCTTATTTTGTATTTTATTTAGAGACAGGGTCTCACTGAGTTGCTTAGCGCCTCGCCATTGCTAATGCTGGGTTTGAACTTGTGATCCTCCTGCCTCAGCCTCCCAAGACACTGGGATTATAGGCATGCGCACTGTGCCCAGCTTTTTGTCTCTTTTTCTAGCCTCAATTTTTACATATTGTTTATGTAGTAAGAGTGTTAGTCCTTCAGATGCGACATATATTGCAAATATTTTCTCCTGACTTTTCAATTGTCTTTTGTTTTTATTTGTGGTGTTATTTTTTTCTTTTGCCATACGAGGTTTTTGTTTTTTATATAGTGACATTTATCAATTTTTTCTTTTATCATCTCTGAATTTTGAGTTATTATTACAAAAAAATTCGCCTCATCCACGTTAGAAAATTCACCCATGTTATTTTCTACTCTTTATATGGCTCCTGTGTTTTGTTTTGTTTTTTCCATTTAAATCCTTGATCTACTTGGAGTTTATTTTAGTATATGGTGTCAAGAATGAAGACCTTGTCTCAACAAATCAAAACAAAAAATGGGCTCAGATGTAGCTTAATGCCTGTGGGTTAAATTCCCAGTACCACACACTCACACACAAAAGAGCTGTGGTCATTACAGAGAATTACAATGAAAATGGTCTTAAGACTTAAGATGAGAGAAAATTGGTCTGGAGCTCCTCCTGTTGGCTGGGAAATGTGGGAAGACCAGTACATATTTGTACAACTTTCAAAGTATGTTTATTATTTACATATATATGACATTATTCATGTGTCTTTTTCTTTCTACAGTGCTCTTTCAAAGCAAGGCCATATGCTTTTTTGTGTTCCAAATTACAGTGGTTTCTCACTCTCTATATCTATTAATTTCCTTTCAGGTCTACTTCCAAAATATCTCTTAAATCAATTCTGTTCTTTTCATCCCTACTACTAATCTAGACCATCGATGCCAGATTCCTATAAATTCCCTCTGATTTCCTGAAGACACTTTTGTTCCCTTCCAAACCACAGAGTGATTTTTTAAAATATTTTTTTAGTTGTCGATGGATCTTTATTTTATTTTATTCATGTATTATTTATATGTGGTGCTGAGGATCGAACCCAGTGCCTCACGCATGCTAGGCAAGCGCTCTACCACTGAACTACAGCCACAGCCCCCACAAAGTGATTTTTAAAAATATTTTTTTAGTTGTAGATGAACACAATACCTTTATTTATTTTATGTGGTGCTGAGGATAGGACCCAGTGCCCCACACATGCGAGGCAAGTGCTCAACCGCTGAGCCACAACCCCAGCGCCACAACCCCAGCCCACAAAGTGATCTTTAATAAATGTACAATGATCAGTTCTCTGATTAAAATCCTCCAGCAACTTCCCATTGTCTTTGAACTTCTTAATGGGGCTCTCCAAGCAACTCCACAATTTGGTCTAAGCTTGTTTATTGCCACTTTTTCCCCCTTATACTTTTTGATCTTGGAATACTGGACTTCTCATAGTTCCATAAGTTTTGCATGACCCCTCTTGCCTCTAAACTTTTCCCACTAATACTCTCTTTGCATTTTTTTCCTCCCTCTATATTCAACTTTTAGGCCTAAGCTTAAATATTAATTTCCCAGGGCGATCTTCTCCAATTTATTATAGTTACCTTAGTGTCTATATTCTCTGATAAAATAGTAATCCTATCTGAGATTATGTACCATATTTAATTTTTTTCTTATCCTAAAAGTCTAGGTTATATTGTATGTTCAATAAATATCTGTTCAATGAATGAGTGTTGCACTCTATCTTGCTAAAATGGGCATGTAACATTTTTTGTTGAAGTTGGGCTGCAGTGGCACATGCCTGTAATTCCAGCAGCTAGGGAGGCTGAGACATGAGGATCCCAAGTTCAAAGCCAGCCTCAGCAAAGGCAAGGTGCTAAGCAACTCAGTGAGACTGTCTCTAAATAAAATACAAAATGGGACTGAGGATGTGGCTTAGTGGTTGAGTGCCCCTGAGTTCAATACCCGGTACCCCCTCCCCGCCGAGTTTTTTTGTGAAAGGCATTTTTGTGAATGAATAAATGACTTTGAGATATGGCACTGAATTAAGACAGAAGAAGACTACTGGTGATCTACTGGAAATAATGTCAGCAGAATAGTAAAGAAGAAATCCAAACTTCAGCAAATAAAGTGGGAAAGAGCAGTGAGGAAATGAAGATACTAAGATTTTAAATAATTAATGAGACATTCAACTAGGGAAGAAAGAAGAGAAGTAAAATAGCAACTGAAAGCCTATTCCAGAATCAAGTGAGGGATTTCTTTTCAAAGGTAGAATAGAAGGGTATCAGGTAGGATGGGTGCTTTTAGTTGCAAGTGATAGAAAAGTCCAATCAAGTGAGATTTAAAAATATATGGGCTAAGGGTGTAATTCAGTGATAGAGCACATGTTTGTTTGTTTGTCTTTTTTTTTTTAGGTACCAGGGATTGAACTCAGGGGTGCTCAACCACTGAGCCATATCCCCAGCCCTATTTTGTGTTTTATTTAGAGACAGGGTCTCACTGAGTCACTTAGCGCCTCACCGTTGCTGAGGCTAGCTTTGAACTTGAGATTGTCCTGTCTCAGCCTCCCTAAATGCTGGGATTACAGGCTTGTGCCACTGCGCCCGGCTAATAGAGCACATGTTTAACATGCACAAGGATGCGTGTTTAGTCCCCAGCTCCAGAAAACAAAACAAAACAAACACCATGAAACTTATTGTTTCATGAGGCTAAAAATTCTAGAGCAAAACTAACTTTAGAAATGGTTGGATTTAGATTCCAAGTGTCACCAGGGTTCTACCTTTACATGTTGATAGCTTTTCCTGCCCCTGCCTTTCTTCTATGTTTTTATTCCCAGATTGTCTTCCCTTATGGTATCAAGACTGGGTCCAAGCCGGGTGCGGTGGCACAAGCCTGTAATCCCAGCACTTAGGGAGGCTGAGACAGGAGAATCATGAGTTCAAAGCCAGCCTCAGCAAGGGTGAGGCACTAAGCAACTCAGTGAGACTCTGTCTTTACATAAAACACAAAATAGGGCTGGGAATGTGGCTCAGTGGTCGAGTACCCCTGAGTTCAATCTCCAGTACCAAAAAAAAAAAAAAAAAAAAGATCAGGTCCAGAAAATCCAGACTTCACATATACTCCCCTATATAACATCTCTCCTTTCTCCATTCCAAAAGGAAAAAGAACAGTTTTATATCAGTCAGGATTCTTGTCTGTTAGCAACAGAAATGAAGTCTCGGCTGAGACAGGAGAATGGCAAGTTCAAAGCCAGTCTCAGCAATGGTGAGGCACTAAGAAACTCAGTGAGACCCTGTCTCTAAATAAAACACAAAATAGGGCTGGGGATGTGGTTCAGTGGTCGAGTACCCTTGAGTTCAATCCCAGTACCAAAAAAAAAAAAAAAAAGAAAGAAAGAAAGAAAGAAATGAAGTCTCTCTTACTTAAAGGTATTTATTGGAAAGAGATCAAGTAGCCCTCAGAAGGAGAACTAGTCTTATAAAAAGTCAGAAATCAACAAGCCGGGCACTATGGTGCACACCTGTAATCTCAGCTACTTGTGAAGCTGAGGCAGGAGGATTACAAGTTTGAGGCCAGTTTCAAAAATTTAGAGACATTTTGTCTCAAAATAAAAAATAAAATGGAAGAATGTCCCTGGGTTTAATCCCCAGTATCACAAAACAAACAAACAAATTTAAAAAGAGAACACCAAAACTAACAGAAGCCAGCCATCAGAAATCATAGCCAAGGTCAGCACAGGAAAAGTCTGGTTAGGGCAATGCTGGCACTAGACATGACCACCATCAGACATTGCTGTTGCTGAGCACTGTTGCTACTGTCATTGGATACTGCTGCCTCTGCCATGCCTGAATTATAAATTATGTCATCTTTGTGTCACTCAATATTCTAGTCCCTGGCTACAGCATCCAACTGGTCACCGCCGAGTCATGCACCAGCACCTTAGCTGCCAGGGTGTGGAAGAGGGAATATTTGGTTTCTCCAGGCTTCTAGAGTGGGAAGGAGGTTCTGTTTCCCACAGATTTATATATAAGAAGATTTTCCCCAACAGGAGGGATTTTTGGATGTTGGGCAAACAAAAAATGACAAACAGCTATTTTTATGGTCTTGGCCCAGTTCAGCTAAGTGCTTTTTTTTAAAAAAGACTCATCTATAATGTAAAGACATGGAAAGGTTGAAAATAAAAGGGATAGAAAAAGATATACAAGGTAAATGCTAACAGAAGAAAACTAAGGAGCTATGTTAATATCAGAAAAAATAGACTTTAGGATAAAAAGCATTATTAGGGACAAAGGATTGAAAAATGATAACAGATTCAATTCAGCAGAAAGATATAACAGTTCTAAATTGTATGCATCAATAAATGGCTTAACAATGAACAAAACCCAACAGAATTATAGGAAGACAGTGATAAAAATCACCATTACAATAGCCAATATATTCTCAATTATTAAGAGGGGAAAGATTGCTATGAAGAAAACTATAGAACATTTATGAAAGAGATTTAAGAGGACATGAGAAGTAGAAAGACATCTTGTGTTTATGGATTAGAAGAATCAATATTATTATTTTAAAATTTTGGGACAGGGTCTCACTAAATTGTCCAGGTTGGCCTTGAACTTGCAATCCTTCTTCTTCAGCCTCCAGAATAGCTGAGATTATAGACTTGCACCACCATGTCCAGCTTTCAATATTGTTAAAGTGTCCATACTACTCAAAGTAATCTACAGATTCACTGTAATTCCTATCAAAATACCAATGACCTTCTTTACAGAAGTAGGAAAAACAATCCCAAAATTTGTATGGAATGACAAAAACAAAACAAAATCCCAAAGTCAAAGCAATCTTTATGAAAAGGAACCAAGCAGGAAGCATTCCACTATCTAATTTCAAAATATACCACAAAGCTGAAGTAATCAAGACAGCATAGTTTTGGTATGGAAAGACACATAAACCACTGGAACAAAGTAGAGCTAGAAGTAAATCCACACATCAACAGCCAACTGTTGTTGTTTTTTAAATATTGTTTTAGTTGCAGATGGGCACAATATCTTTATTTTTTAATTTTTATGTGGTGCTGAGTATCAAACCCAGTGCCTCACGCATGCTAGGCAAGCGCTCTACCACTGAGCCACAATCCCAGCCCAACAGCCAACTGTTTTTTGTTTTGTGTTTTGGTATTAGAGATTTGACCCAGGGACAATTTGCCACTGAGCTATATACCCAGCCCTTTTTATATTTTTGAAAAGTTTGAGACAGGGTCTCACGAATTTGCTTAGGGCCCTGCAGAGTTGCTGAGGCTGGCTTTGAACTTGTGATCCTCTTGTACTCAGTCTCCTGAGCTATAGCCAACTGATTTTTGACAAAGGTGCTAAAAACATGCACTAGAAAAAGGACAGTCTTTTCAATAAATGGTGTTGTGAAAACTGGATTTCTACATGCAGAAAAATGAGACCAGACCCTTATTTCATACCAGTTACAAAAATCAATTCAAAATGGATTAAAGATTTAAATGTGAGACTTGAAACTATGAAACTACTAGTAGGAAACATAGTGGAAACATTTCTGAACATTGAAATGGACAAGGATTTTGAAAAAATATTTTTAGTTTTCAATGGACTTTTTTTTTTTTAAATTTAATATCTTTATTTTATTTATTTATTTGTATGTGGTGCTGAGGATCGAACCCAGTGCCTCACACATGATAGGCAAGCACTCTGCCACTGAACCACAACCCTAGCCCTGAACAAGGATTTTTTTTTTAACCAAATCCCAAAATCACAGTAAACAAAAGCAAAAACAAATGAGATGAGATTACATCAAACCAAAAAGCTTCTGCTCAGCAAAGGAAACAATCAACAAAGTGAAGAGACAACCTACAGAATGGGAGAAAATATTTGTAAACTATACATCTGACAAGAGGTTAATATCCATAATGAAGAAGGCATTCCAAAAACTAGATAGCAAAAAAAAAAAAAAAAAAAAAAATCCATTTTATAAATGGGCAATAGACCTAAAAAGACATTTCTCAAAAGAAGACATACAAAGCCCGGCGTGGTGGCACAAGCCTGTAATCCTAGCACTTTTGGAGGCTGAGACAGGAGAATGGTGAGTTCAAAGCCAGCCTCAGCAACGGCGAGGCACTAAGCAACTCAGTGAGACCCTGTCTCTACATAAAACACAAAATAGGGCTGAGAATGTGGCTCAGTGGTTGAGTGCCCTGAGTTCAATCTCCAGTATCAAAAAAAAAAAAAAAAAAAAAAAAAGAAGACATACAAATGCCAACAAATATATGGAAAAAAGGCTCAACATCACTAATCATCTGCAAATTTCTGAACCTTGAATCAAAGGTCCTATACTGATTCAGACTTTTCACTCACAGCTGCCAAATTCCAATAAGCTACTTTTGTTCCAATTAGGCTCAGAACTTTCCTCCCTTCCCATCCAAAAGTAGAATACATTTTTACTAGAGGAAAAAAGAAATAGAAAAGAAAAAAAGCTGATGTTATTTTGACGTTGATCTTGGCTCTTTTCATATGCATGGATCCAGGTTTTATGGAACCCAAGTTTATAAATTTCTGTTTAAGAAAAAGAATACAAGGGCTGGGATTGTGGCTCAGTGGTAGAGCGCTTGCCTCACACGTGGGAGGCACTGGGTTCAATCCTCAGCACCACATGTAAATAAATGAATAAATAAAGGTCAATCAACAACTTGAAAAAAATTTAAAAAAAAAAAAAAAGAAAAAGAATACAAGATTTTGAATATAAAATTTGGTAAGCAATTTGTGTATTAATAAAAATATAAAATAAAAAAGTTTTATTATTATTATTATTATTATTATTATTATTATTTTGGTACTAGAAATTAAACCAAGGGGAGCTTTACCACTGAGCTACTTCCCTAGTCTTTTTTTATTTTTAATTTTGAGGCAGGGTCTTGCTAAGGTGCTGAGGCTGGGCTTCAACTTGTGATCATCCTGCCTCAACCTTCTGAATAGAGAGTACAGGCATGTGCCACTATTCCTGGCTAACCAATTTTTTTGAATGGAAAAAAGTTACAACAAATTATTGGAGGCTTGAATATTCAGTTTCTTTTCTTTGAGATTTCTTAGGCTAAAATAGCTTTTCTTTTTTTTTAATGTTTTTTTTTATTTTTCAGTTGTAGGTGACAGAATATCTTTATTTTATTTTTATGTGGTGCTGAGGATCGAACCCAATGCCTTATGCGTGCTAGGCAAGCACGCTACCACTGCGCCATAATCCCAGCCCCTAAAATAGCTTTTCTTAACAGATACACTGTCAAAAATGGTAGGTTCAAAATTTGCTTTTCAAAGAGAAGACCTATCCTAGATTTTTTTTTATTTTTATTTTTTGGCACCAGGGATTGAACTCAGGGGCACTCAACCACTGAGCCACATAGCCAGCCCCATTTTGTGTTTTATGTAGAGATGGGGGCTCACTGGGTTGCTTAGCGCCTCACCATTGCTGAGGCTGGCTTTGAACTTGTGACTCTCCTGTGCTAGCCTCCCAAAGTGCTGGGATTACAGGCGTGCACCAGTGCCCAGCTTATCCTAGAAATATTTTTAAAAGTGACTTTAAAGATTCCTGTTTTGTTTGAGACAAGTAGCTTCATTGCTCAGAACTAGTGTGGGGGGAAAAGAAAGTGGGGCATGACTATTGGTTTATGTTAAATCTTGTCTTGCTCAAGTAAGAAACAAAATAGCATTTATGAGTCTTTAACAAAGTTACTTTCTCTTTAACTTCCAAAAAGATCAATCACCTCTTCTTTTCCATGTGTTCTCTTTCCTAATGTCTTCATTCTTCCCACCATATAGTACCACATCATTTTTTAAAAATGCCCCCAAACTAAAAAGACCAAACATTTCTCTCCTGGCCCTAAGTTTAGCCTAAAGGGAGAAATGTTGGTGAAGAAACACAATAATGAATATTACTATAATTCCTAAAATCAAAAACAGTCTCTAATAGGACTAATCAGTGGTTTCCCCAACTTACCTTGAAGAGAGACCCTGGCCAAGATCATCCCTTCTCAGGTGTAAGTTTCACTTTTTTAAAAAAGCTCTGACAGAACAAAGCTCTTTACTCCCCCAGTCATTTCCCTCACATTGCCCAAGTTCACAGGAAGGTGCTATTAAACTCAGGATTGTTGGAATTTTTCCCAGTTGAAAACAACACCAGGAAGGCAATATGGGTCGTTATTTACCTTTTGAGAGAGCTATCCCAGGCTGGATTTGGCTGTTGCCAGCGCAGTCTCCTCCTACTCAAGCACATCTCTTGGCAGCCTTTCCTCTCTTTATCAACCCCCTCCTACAAAAGGAGAGGTTGGTGGCTCTCTCTTCTGACTCCCACACTGAACTCAGAAGCTTCATGAATAGTTCGACTAAAACAGGATCAAGTTTCAGACACTCCCACAGTGGGTGAGAAAATGATCCCACTAGATTAAATTGGAGCCTAGATCAGTGGAGGAATATTTCCACAACTCTGCCAAGGCCAGGACAGCCTAGATCATACCTTCTAGGTATGATCACATGGATGGATCAGTAACCAGCCTTTTGGCCTATGCAATTGGTCTCTGGATAAAGAGTTCACCTCAGAACTTGCTAGAAATGCAAATTCTTGGATCTCAATCTCAGCCTTAATGAATAAGAAATCTTAGGGGTGTTGGTGTCTGGGTTTTAACCAATTCCTCTATGTGATGTAATGTATGTTAGGTCTGGTCAGGGTCCAGGATGTTCAATTAGGGGGACCAGTCAGTAGCTGCAGAATGGAGCGGCAAGCCAGATGCTGACGCTACCAGTAGACACACCTCCTGTCAATCAGCAGGTTTTCCTGACCTATCCAGGAAGGACTCTAGTCTTCTCTTCCTACCCCTAAGCCCTCCCCTTCATGACCGGGTTTTCTTGATATTCTTTGTGCACGGAAGCTCCAGCGCCATTTCTCTGGACACGCTCTGATGGACTGGGGATTTGGCCCCCGGGCGTGTATTCCACTAAAGCCTTGCTGAGTGGCTTAATTCTTCTCCTCCCTGGTCGTCTAATCTTTACATAATGGTGCCGAAACCCGGGAGGGTTTTGAACCTCCTGTGCACCAGGGTTGAGGCAAGCCCTCCGAACCGAACCGGGAGAACTCCTGAGCCGCTCCTTGTCTTCCTCACCCAGACCAACAAGAGTGAGGTAGGCCCCCCCCCACCCTTCCTTTGACTTCTCAGCTTGCCCCACCCCCACCGTTCACTCCAGGGGCCCATCCTGTAAGTCGCAAGTGTGTGTGGGCCCACTGTCCGCTCGAGGCCACGTAGATTGGGAAGACGTTCCCAGTCCCCGTGTTAGCCACTCGCTGTCTGCCGTCTGGGCCCTGGAAAGTTCGAAGGACGCTTCAATTTTCCGCCTGGCCCCATTCTCCCATGGGCGTGAGCATTCTTTGGGACACCAATTTATGTTCCTGCCCACTCCCCGGGACCGCTGAGAAGTCACAGGGTACCCCAACTCTTCTCTAGACCTCGGAACTCCACTGTACTATGGCTTAGATAATGGACCAAAATGGCCTCTAGGGGGAACTTTGATTTTTAAATCCTCACTGATTTGACTAATTTTTGTCACCGCATGGGGAAATGGACAGAAATTCCTTTCATCGAGGCTTTGTTGGAAGCGCGCTCTTGCCCCTGCCTTCTTTCCCCTCTGTTCTGTCCTTTCAAGTTCTTCTTGCTGCGCTCTCCCTCCCTCCCCTCTCCAAAGCCAAAGCAATGTCCCAGCAGTTTCCCACCGAATAAAACAAAGCCAGCCTCAGTCCCACTGCCGGAGGGCATGCCCCGCCTCCCCTCACTCTTGGCTCCCCCGAGCTGCAGCGCCACCTTCCCAGGAGGCGGAGCTGACCTCCGTCCCAGCTCGGGATGCAGAGATCGAGCATTGGGCGGGGCCTGCCTGCCCTGCGTCTCTGCATCTCTTGCTCCGTCCGCGCAGGCGCTCTGGCGACCTGGCCCGGCTGCTCTCCCCATGCTACCAGCTGGAGCTCTCTCTCTGGCTCGTCTATGAGCTACCGGCCTGCCCACCCTGCTTTCCTGTGTCTCTCACTGTCGGCGCGCGCCGCTGGGGCACACTAGCGTGGCTGCCACAGACGAGAGACTTACAGCCCACTCTGCATTTTTGTTATGTTTGCCGGCCGTATCTTTTTTTCCTAAGACTCTTTCTTTTCTTAACTTCTATATTTTTGCTATCAAAATTGGCACAGATAATGAGCACTCATCAATTAAACCTAAAAAAAAAAAAAAGGATCCAAATACCTTTAATTCACATAATTTAAAAGGTTCAATTTAAATTGGGTAAACAAAAATAAAGACATCTTTAAAATTACTGAACTCACAAGTCTTTCCACGTGGTCAAAGGACTAATAACATGTTAATGTCTATAAAATGTCTAATATATATCTCATTGTCAAAAATTTCTTCAAGGGAAAATGTTACTGTTAAATATGCTTGTCTAATGTCTTGGTTTTTTAATGAAAATAAGCAAATCAGATCTGATATTGAGTACTCAGATGTGTTTGTTACATAAAATGTTAACTGTCAAATCCAATACCAAATACTTTTAATTCCTTTAAATTCCATAGGGTAGGGGCTGGGATTGTAGCTCAGTGGTAGAGCGCTTGCCTCGCATGGGTGAGGCCCTGGGTTCGATCCTCAGCATCACATACAAAGCAATAGAATAAAGACATTGTGTCCATCTACAACTAAAAAAATATATTTAAAAAAAATTCCATAGGGTAACATTTTTAATGTTTTCATAATTGATAAATTTTATCAAGGGGATATAAAATTGCTTTGTCATCATTAGAAACAAAATTACTTAACATTGTGTTTTCATAAATGGTAAATGAATGTAATTCTCTAAACCAGCCTAGTTCTATTTTAGGATTGAAAGCCAATTAAACAAGAGGTCATAAAGGTTTATTTTTGTTTTACTTGTTTGGACTGTTTGGCCTTGATTAGGTAATTATGCTTCTTCAAATCTAAATAGCACCCTCAATGCTGAAACCTGAATTTCCCCCTTATCTAGGATGCTAAGCTATGTAAATCATTGGTTTGCCATCTGCCTCTGTATTATCCTATCAGTTGTGAATTCCTAAGATACTTACCTTAATAATTCTCTGTGTTACAGAAACTTCCCTGCTCCTGGATGGAGCTGCTGCCCTCAGAGGACAGCCACCATGTGACTAATATGAGCTTACTTAATTTAAATCTAAAGGTTAAAGACAATTGTCCTTTCTTTCAACACAAAGGTTTATAAATCTCTAAAGGTTTTTACTGTTTCATTTAAAGTACTATAAATAACATAAGGTATTTCTTATTAAAATGGTGTAATTTGCCTAACTGTGATTAAAGATCAATACAATTATGGTGCTGCTAGTTCTATTTTTATATTAAATATGTTCATTTCTTTCAGATATATAAGCTTTAAAGTAAAAAAGTTTTAAAAGAGCAGTATATCAAGCTGATGTTCTCCAAACTGATCTTATATGGTATCAATTTATATCATTTAATGTTTTATAACTGAACCTATCATCAATAAGGCTTTAAGTTATTTTTACATCAGAATGATCTTTTTAAATAAATGAGGACCTAATCTATTCAATATTTTGCTAAAATTTTGCAAGGAGCCCTGTCTTACTGGAGATAGTTCTGTCTCCAGCTTACTAAAATGGCTTCAATGTAGACCAGACTCCAATTCATTTAAAGATATGTTGAAAGGATTAATTTTATTGTAAAGATCATTAGGACCTCAAACAGGGATATAATATGTAACTCACCTGAAATTTGACAAAGCTATTACACAAACTAAATATGTTTTTACTGTTGTTAATTGTATTTTATATTTTCCTAAAACTCTAACTATTGCCTGTTAATGTTTTACAGAGGTACTGCTTCAAAAACAACCAACCCAAATTATTTTAAGATAAAGCCCAGTACCCTTACTTTAAGACTGGTGAAATTGTCTTGCTGAGTGTTTAAGATCAAGACTTAAAAACTAAAATTAAAGGTCCAAGAAAACCAGTATTTGTCTCTTGCCCTTTGAGTCAACCTAAATCCAAGGAATGAAGGAACTTCTCTAAGAGGCTCCCTGCACCTCTGGGCCACAGGACCTCCTGATCAGGGAGATTTCTGAGACCATTAGAGAATTAAAGAGCCAATCAAATGCCACACGATGAACAGGAAGGTCAAAAAGAGAGGGAACCTTCTCTCATGCTTCCCGGGGAAGCCGGATGGTCACCGCCAGACCTCGACCTATCCTAACGCAGATGGCACTAGCAGAGCTAACTGCTGCCCTCAAATTCCTCAAGGATGTCTCCCAGGAGACCAAAAGGTGACTCTTAACAATCGGTAAGAACAAAAGTCAATTTGACTTGCTTCATCTTAAACACCTAGCAAAACCAAGAACACAGCCATTCCTGGGCATTCAAAATAATATAAAAATAGACATTAGAAACTAATGACATTAGAAACTAAATACTACGTTTACATGCCTTGTCCTCTCCAGCCTTGTTATAGGGACTTAACTATACAATGAGGCTGAATTACCATGACTTGTTACCACCTCACTCTCTAGGGCAAAAAAGGCTTTCTTTCTATTGGTAATAGTTGGGCTCTCCTTGGCCCCCATTCACTGCCTCTGGGTTAGGGCAAGAGGACTTAATTATGCAGCAATCACTATTTAAAAACTTGAACAAATTTCATTACAGAATAGACCAGCCTTGGACTGGTCCATCACGTTGGACTCCCACCAAACTCAAAATTTCTTGGAAACTCCTCCTTCTTTTTCTGCTAATCAGTAACCTCTCCCAAACTTCTGTTCCTACCTACAGATGGTGGTTCTACATTCAAGCAACATGACTAACAACCAGAGGCTCCCACACCCCTGCGTCTGCTTCTCTGCCTGACAAACGCCCCAGCCGCACCCCCATTTCTCAGTGTCCCCAATCCCGCAGAAAGCAGTCAGACCGAATCTGCTGTACTATATCACCAAAAAGGTGGGGATATTAGGTCTGGTCAGGGTCCAGGACGTTCAATTAGGGGGACCAGTCAGTAGCTGCAGAATGGAGCAGCAAGCCAGATGCTGACGCTACCAGTAGACACATGTCCTGTCAATCAGCGGGTTTTCCTGACCTATCCAGGAAGGACTCTGGTCTTCTCTTCCTGCCCCCAAACCCTCCCCTTCCTGACCAGGTTTTCTTGAAATTCTTTGTGCACGGAAGCTCCAGCGCCATTTCTCCGGACACGTTTTGATGGATGGGGGATTTGGGTTGAGGGTGTGTATTCCAATAAAGCCTTGCTGAGTGGCTTAATTCTTCTCCTCTCTGGTCGTCTAATCTTTACAATGTATGCTCAAATTTGAGAACTACTTGTCAACAGGATCAGTAAAGCTTTAAAATCTTTCCCTCCTTTTTTCAAAAGAATTTACCAGGGACATTTGGATCAGATTTCACTTAGCTTAGTTATTATAGATATTTCTAATGCAAAATTTACCACTATTTTCTAAAGGGTTTTAAAAAATATTTTAGTTGTAGTTATACATAATAACTTTACCTTATTTATTTATTTTTTATGTGGTGCTGAGGATCAAACCCAGTGCTTCATACATGCTAGGCAAGCACTTTACCACTGAGCCACAACCCCAGCCCTCTAAAGGGTTTTATTTATTTTTTACTTTTAGGTTCCAGGGATTTAATCCAGGAGCACTTAACTACTGAGCCACATCCCAGTCCTTTTATTTTTTATTTTGAGACAAGATCTTGCTAAGTTGCTTAGGGCCTTGCTGAGTTGCTGAGGCTGGTCTCAAATGTGAGATCCTCCTGCTTCAGCCTCAAGAGTCATTTGGGGGGGCTGGGATTGTAGCTCAGTGGTAGAGCGCTTGCCTCGCATGCGTGAGGCCCTGGGTTCGATCCTCAGCACCACATACAAAGCAATAGATAAAGACATTGTGTCCATCTACAACTAAAAAAATAAATAAATTTAAAAAAAAAAGAGTCATTTGGGATTATAGGTGTGCATCACTGCGCCTGGCTGTTATAATTATTTTCAAAATACTTTATTTTATACTTTTTTCCATTTAATGCAATATCTTGGACATCTTTCCATTTTAATACATATAAATCTGCTTCATTCTTTTTAATAGCTGCTAAGCACTCAGGTACTCCATTTTCTCTGGTAGTGGATATTTGAGTTGTTTTGATTTGTGTTATTATACAATAATTGTACAATAACATTGCAATGAATATCCTTGTGCATATTTCTCTAGGTACTTGTGGAAATGTTTTCATGGGATAAATTTTAAAAAATATTAAATATATAAATGCTATGTTATGGGACATGCATATTCAGAATTTTAAGTGGTACTACAAAATACACACTGAAAAGATTATCACAGTTTATATTCCCATAAATAGGCATGAAAATGTCTATTTGAATTTTTTGTTTTTAGTTGTAGATGGACAGAATGCCTTTATTTTATTCATTATTTTTATGTGGTGCTAAGGATCGAACCCAGTGCCTCACACATGCTGGGCAAGTGGTCTACCACTGAGCTATAGTCCCAGCTCTCAAAAATGTCTATTTTTTTTTAAAGCTTCATGAATACAGGTAACTATCAATCTCTGAAATATTCATTCAGCTAATAGGCTAAAAATAATATGTTTTTTGAAAAACTGTTTTTCTAATTATAATAGTATTGAGTCTATTGTTTGTACATTTTTTTGCACATTCCTTCACCTATCCTTTCCCCATTTGATAGGGTTTATTAATCTTTATTTATACACACAGCCACATTTTAAATTAAATTTAAATTTTTACTTATTCATAACTTTTTGGGGTACATATTCCCGGTGCCTATCCTCTGCAGCTCCCACTCACTTGATTTTGAATCTGCTTTCCATCAATGTCAGTGTCCAGAATTCAAATTTTCTTTTTTTAAATATATATATATATATTTTTTAGTTGTTGATGGACACAATGTCTTTATTTTATTGTTTTGTATGTGGTGCTGAGGATTGAACCCAGGGCCTCACGCATGCAAGGCAAGCGCTCTACCGCTGAGCTACAATCCCAGCCCTCAAACTTTCTTATCAGCATTAACTTCTGTCTTCACTGGTTTTCCAGGCCAGTCTCAACCCCTTCCAAAGACTTTTTTTTTTTAATATTTTTTTAGTTGTAGATGGACACAATGTCTTTATTTTATTGCTTTGTATATGGTGCTGAGGATCGAACCCAGGGCTTCACGCATGCAAGGCAAGCGCTCTACCGCTGAGCTACAATCCCAGCCCCCCTTCCAAAGACTTTTTAAACCGTGCTGCTTCTGCAGCTCTATAATCTTCCATCCCCAAAATATTGATCTAATTTGTTTGTTTGTCTACCTCCAATTCTGGGAAAACGGCTGTGTTTGCTCTCTTTCACAGGCCTCTGAGAGACAGAGAAAGTAATAACAATGCTTCGCAGTTTCATGAACACATATGCCTTTTAACTTTGGGAGTATTTAACAACCTTTTCCTTTTATTCATACCTACTTGACTTCCCAAATTGAATTTCCTCAACTGCACAGCAATACCCAACTCCATTTCTACATTATTCTCAGTAGAAGTTTCACCAGCTCTTTGAGAACCAAAGTCATCACAGGTGAGTTAAACTTTCTTTTCCTCCACTTCAAAACGTCTATATTTAATTAGTAAAAAAAATTGCCTTGATTTTCTGAGAGTAACATTTCCACACGTAGTCTTATCTCCACATTATAATCTTATCTCCTCATCTCCCTTGTTTTCTCAGATACATACTTTTTCTTTTCTTTTTTTTGGAGGGGGGCGTGGCAGGGGCAGGGTACTGGGGATTGAATTCAGGGGCACTCAACCACTGAGCCACATCAGTAACCCTATTTTGTATTTTATTTAGAGAAAGGGTCTCACTAAGTTACTTAGCACGTTGCTTTCCTTGAGGCTGGCTTATGGACCTTTATTTTATTCATTTATTATTTATATGTGGTGCTGAGAATGGAACCCAGTGCCTCACGCATGCTAGGCAAGCGCTCTGCCACTGAGCTACAGCCCCAGCCCTCATGATCCTCCTGCTTCAGCGTCCCCAGCGGCTGGGATTACAGGAGTGCACCATCATGCCCGGCAGACACATACGTTTTCTTTCTCTTTTTTCTTTTTTTTTGGGTACTGGGGATTGAACTCAGGGGCACTGGACCACTGAGCCACATCCCCAGCCCTATTTTGTGTTTTATGTAGAGACAGGGTCTCACTGAGTTGCTTAGCGCCTCGCCATTGCTGAGGCTGGCTTTGAACTTGCGATTCTCCAGTCTCAGCCTCCTAAAATGCTGGGATTACGGGTGTGGGCCACCGCGCACAGCTCACATACATTTTCCTGCATATTTATTTATTATTTTTATTTTTTGTACTGGGGATTGAACCCAGATGTGCTTTAGCACTCAACCACATCTCCAGTCCTTTATAAAATTTTTTATTTTGAGCTAGGCGTGGTGGCACACGCCTGTAATCCCAGCGGCTGGGTGGGGGGTGCTGAGGCAGGAGGATTCCAAGTTCAAAGTCAGCCTCAGCAATTTAGCAAGTCACTTAACAACTCAGAGAGAGAGAGAGAGAGAGAGAGAGAGAGAGAGAGAGAGAGAATGAGACCCTGTCTCTAAATAAAATAAGGCCTGGTGATGTGACTCAGTGGTTGAGCGCACCTCTGGGTTCAATCCTCAGTACTCCCCCAACAAAAAAATTATTTTGAGACAGAGTCCCAGTTGCTTAAGACCTTGCTGAATTGTTGAGGCTGACCTCAAACTTGCAATCATCCTGCCTCAGCCTTCCAAGCTGCTGGGATTACAGATGTGTACCACTGTGCCCAGTATCTTGCATTTTTAATCTGCCCCTTTCCACAAACTCCTTCTATAGATACAGTTTACTGTTTCCATCTCTACCCTATGTCTACCCCCAGATACCATTTAATTACTTGCTGTTCATTGCCATACCTCTTGAAAAAGTGATCTATAATAACTAGCTGCCTCTACTTATTTACCCCCTAGCAATTTGATTTCCAGTCCTTAGATTTAACTATGCATCCTTATTTTTCTTAGTCTCTCTGAATATATGATGCTGTTGCCCAAACTCTTTTATCTTGGAATTCCTTTGACTTCCATTGTCTGATTCTTACCAGGTTATCTCTTACCTTCTTCCATAATCTAAATTAGGCATTTTTAAGGCATTATTTTTCTTACTGCCTTTTTAAAAATCTCCTTTTTCATTGTTTTCTTATTTGTTTATTTGTGATGTTAAGGATTGCACCCAGGGTCTCATGCATGCCAGATAAGTACTCTACCACTGAGTAACTTCCCCAGTCCTTTTTCTCTTTCTCTCTTTTTTTTTTTTTTAATATTTTTTAGTTGTCAATGGACCTTTATTTTATTTATTTATATGAGGTACTAAGAATCGAACCCAGTGTCCCACACATGCTAGGCAGGCACTCTACCACCGAACCACAACTCCAGCCCCTCTTTCTTTCTTTTTTAAAATCCTTTTTCTCATCTCTTTTGACTTTTGTGCTGACATTCTTTGCACCAATAAGTCTCTCAAAATTGATATACAAGTTTAAGTCTAGAGCCCACCTCTCTTTTGGTCAGGTGTCCTATGATTTCCTACACTTTATAAGCATTTTTACCTGGCTGTTTCACTAGCAATACTCAACTGAACAAATCTGAACTTTCACTCAGATTTTGTCTCTGTTATTGATATCCAAAAGCTTTTGGCATCACAAAAATCTTTCATTTCCCATTTAACTATATGTCAGGACTTGTTGGTTTTTCTGTAACAACAGTATTTGTGGAAATGATTTTCTTTTCAGTTTCAATGACATATGCTAAGTTATCATAATTTCTCTCCTAGATTTCTGCAGGAGCTACTTACCTAAGTGGATTTTTTTGTTTTTGTTTTTTGATTTTTCTGTTTTTTTCCTCCCCCAAATAGCCTGAATCAACATTCCCTAAAATTTTATCCCCCAAAAGTAGGGGTGTCAGGTAAAATATAAAAATTCTTTAGTGCAAATTGTCCTATGCAACATTCAAAACATACTAAACAGTGGTACATATACACAACGGAATATTACTCAGTCATAAAGAAGAATGAAATGATAGTGTTTGCCAGTTAATGGATGGAACTGAAGACTATTATGCTAAGTGAAATAAGCCAGTCCCAAAAAACTAATGTTCTCTCTGATATGTGAATGCTGATTCACGATAGGTGGGATGGGGGAGGTTCTCTGGAATGGACAGGGGGGAGGGTGGGAAAGGAGAGGAGATGGGAATGGGAAAGATAGTAGAATGAATCAGACATATCTTTCCTATGTTCATATATGAATACGTGACGAGTGTAACTCCACATTATGTACAATCACAAGAAGGGAGGTTATACTCCATGTATGTATGGTATGTCAAAATACATTCTACTGTCATGCATAACTAAAAAGAACAAATAAAGAAAATTTGTAAAAAAAAAAAAAATGAAAGAAGGCAACAGCTTCTCTTATTGTTGCTCTTACCCTCCTTGAGCAATGCTGGAAGGAAGAGGTATAGGTAAATTTTAAAAAGTTGTAACAAATGCAAAAAAAAAGAAAAAGAAAAAAGAAAAAAACCATACTACATAATTATTTATTGTTAATCCTAAAATTATTCTGTCCTATGAGATTTATTGGCTAACCCTGGTAATTCTATCCAGGGATACCTAGTAAAACTTTGGCACAACTGCATATTAAAGTTGTAAATAAATAAAAAATTGGTAGCTGGGCGCGGTGGCGCAAGCCTGTAATCCCAGCACTTAGGGAGGCTGAGACAGGAGAATCGCGAGTTCAAAGCCAGCCTCAGCAATGGCGAGGTGCTAAGCAACTCAGTGAGACCCTGTCTCTACATAAAACACAAAATAAGGCTGGGGATGTGGCTCAGTGGTCGAGTGCCCCTGAGTTCAATTCCTGGTACCAAAAAAAAAACAACAACCAGAACAACAACAACAACAAAATAAACAAAAAAAACCCCCACAAAAAACCAAAAAACTATAACTGCATCTTACCTAATCCTGATATCTATACTTCATTGTGAAAAAATACCTATTTAGCTACTTATTCTCAAAGATTTTGCTCACTGGCTGCTATTTTACTGTATTTATGGTTTGCACTAATTTGTCCTATGTTGAATCCAAATTTAGGAGAAATATTTCTTGTAGGAACAAGATCCGTTCTGCATCAAAACACAACTCCATCAGTTTTGATCCCAAGATGACTTTTTCCAGACTGCCCAGACAATAATTCTTATCTAAATGAAAAATATCTTCTTCCATAACTTGATTTTTCTTTTTCAGTGCTAGGATGGACCCAGGGACTTGTGCATACTAGGTAAGAATTCACCACTGAGCTACATCCCTAGCCCTTTTTGAATTTTGAGACTCAATCTGGCTATTTTGCCTGGCTAGTCTCAAATGTGTGATCTTCCTGACTCAGCCTCAAAATTGTTGAGATTACAGGAGTGTGCCACCAACCTCACTGTAACTTGAATTTTTAATGATAAATTAAGCAGGAAGTTTCAGAGCATTTCTTCTCATGTATTGCATAAGATGGATGATTGCACATTATGGATATTTTGTTCTCTTTTTTTTTCCCCATTGGCACCAGGGATTGAACCCAGAAATGCTTAACTTCTGAGCCAACATCTCCAGTCCTTTTTTTTTTTTTTTTTTTTTTGGCACTGGGGATTGAACTCAGGGGCACTCGACCCACTGAGCCACATCCCCAGCTCTATTTTGTGTTTTATGTAGAGACAGGGTCTCACTGAGTTGCTTAGTGCCTTGCCATTGCTGAGGTTGGCTTTGAACTCATGATTCTCCTGTCTCAGCCTCCCTAAGTGCTGGGATTACAGGCTTGTGCCACCGTGCCCGCTGGGACTACAGGCTTATGCCCACTTCCTTTTTATATTTTATTTTGAGACAGAATCTTGCTAAGTTGCTCAGGGCCTTGCCAAATTGCTGAGGCTGGATTTGAATTTGTGATTCTCCTACCTCAGCCTCGTGAGCTGGTGGGATTACAGGTGTGTGCCACCATGCCTGGCTGATATTTTGTTTTTAAAGTTAAAAATCAAGGTTTTGCAATCTTACCATTTGCAATAGAACTGCCATCATATTGTGTACAGAGGTGTCCACTCTTAATGCAAACATCTGTTAGCAGGTACAGTGCTGATATTGACCTTTCACATTGTATACCCTGATTCTGGGTAATGTTTGATAAAGAATTTTACCAATAGCTTGTTATACTTCTTTAAGCTGAATATTTGTTATTAACTTTGTAGCTATTTGTACAAACATCTTTGTAACAAAATGACTTCTACCAACTTTTTTTTCTATAAAGGATGTAAACTTCATCTCTTTTATCCATAAAATTCATTCATGTCACACTAGGAAACATCGTTTTGCATTTTTTTTTGGAAAAATACATTTTACTCACAGAAGTTATTGCATTTTGCTTAAAAATGTCTTGAAAGCACCAATGGTTTTCTTTTCTTTTTAAATTGGTGCATTAAAATTATACATAAGCCGGGCGCGGTGGCTCACGCTTGTAATCCCAGCACTTAGGGAGGCTGAGACAGGAGAATCGCGAGTTCAAAGCCAGCCTCAGCAACGGCGAGGCACTAAGCAACTCAGTGAGACCCTGTCTCTACATAAAACACAAAATAGGGCTGGGGATGTGGCTCAGTGGTCGAGTGCCCCTGAGTTCAATCCCTGGTACCAAA
>CM053400.1:96539926-96570266 GCA_028644305.1 Xerus rutilus | reverse complement strand
ACCCCTATTTCCTTGCTGAAACTTTTTTCCATTTGTTTCGACTGTGTTTTTATGTGCTTTTGAAGCATTTTTATCATGGCTATTTTAAAAATGTTTGTTAGTTAATTGTAACATTGTTGTCGCCTCAGTGTTGGCATCCATTCATTTATTTTGAAATCTTCCTGATTTTTGGTATGACAGGTGATTTTTAAAATTAAAATCTTGTTTTGTGAAGATGTCCCTTTTTGCAATCCTTTGGCTAGAGAGAGCTGGCTTTTTAGGGGGCTGTTTTTGTCTTTATCCCTTGGCATTTCCAGGTTTCTGACTTCTTCAGCCCTATGTCTGGAACATAAGAGATAAAAAGAAAATTCTGGGAACTTATCACTATGTCATTTCTCTGGTCATGAAGTCTCTAGCTATTCTGCCTCCTTCTCACCAATGTTCAAAGTACTCATATTTGTTTTATATATAATGCACAGGATTTTTAGTTGTAGTTAGCAGAAGGAATAGGGAACAGTATATCTATCATTGTTCTGATAACAAAAGTTAGTGAATGACATTTAAGAAGAAAATGTTATAAAATAATGGGGAACACAACTTTTTCTATTAAGTGATCAGGAGATACTGTAAAGATGATGTAAACAGCCGGGCACGGTGGCGGTGGTGCAAGCCTGTAATCCCAGCACTTAGGGAGTCTGAGACAGGAGAATTGCGAGTTCAAAGCCAGCCTCAGTGATGGCGAGGCACTGAGCAACTCAGTGAGACCCTGTCTCTACATAAAACACAAAATAGGGCTGAGGATGTGCTCAGTGGTCGAGTGCCCCTGAGTTCAATCTCCAATACCAAAAAGAAAAAGAAAAAAAAAAGATGATGTAATCAAGTGTTTAATACTGACATAGGATTAGAAAAATACATTAATACAGAGTGAAAATGTGGAAAGATACCAAATGTTCACAGGCATTTAATATGTAATAAAGGATATACTTTCAAATAAGTGAGGAAAAGATGGAGTATTCAGCAAAGAATGTTGGTATAATTAGTTGTATACTTGGAATAAAATAGTTACATGTTGCTTAATAACTGGTGAGAAATGCATCCGTGGTTTTTGTCATTGTGTGAACATCATAGAGTGTATTCACACAATTTCTGATGGCTATGATATCATTCGGTGATATAATATCATAGACTTAAAACTATACGTAGTCCATTGTTCACTGAAACTATTAGGCAGCACGTGACTGTAATTAGCATCTCACCTTAAACCATATCTAATAAATTCCAGATCAGTTAAAGATATAAAATGTGAATAAAATTTATTAAGAAAATATAGAAGAAGGCCAGGAGGTAGGTCAACTTTCCTAAGCAAGGCAGAAGTTTAGGAACTATTTAGAAAAACATTGATAACTTTAACGACATAAAAATGAAAACTGTGGGCTGAGGTTGTGGCTCAGTGATAGAGCACTTGCCTAGCATGTGTGAGGCACTGGGTTCTATCCCCAGCACCATAGAAAAATAAATAAGTCGGGCCTGGTGGCACACACCTGTAATCCCAGCAGCTCGGGAGGCTGAAGGAGAAGGATCACGTGTTCAAAGCCAGCCTCAATAATGGGAAGGCACTAAGCAACTCAGTGAGACCCTGTCTCTAAATAAAATACAAATAGGGCTGGGGATGATGTGGCTTACTGGTCGAGTGCCCCTGAGTTCAATCCCTGGTACAATAAATAAATAAATAAATAAATAAATAAATAAATAAATAAATAAAATATT
Organism: Xerus rutilus; assembly: GCA_028644305.1. Lineage (NCBI taxonomy): Eukaryota > Metazoa > Chordata > Mammalia > Rodentia > Sciuridae > Xerus > Xerus rutilus. The sequence continues at coordinate 96,568,520 of CM053400.1, read as the reverse complement.
GTGTTCATCTACAACTAAACATATTTAAAAATATGAAAACTGTATAGTAAAGGCAAGATAGATGGTGAGAATATGCTTAGTACATAAAAGACAAAGGGCTTAATCTTTATACAATAAATTTATTAGAAAAGGACACATTGTATTAGTCTTCTTTACGTAACTATAATGAAATACTTGAGGGAACTAATTTATGAAGAGAAAAGATTTATTTAGTTCCAGTTTTGGAGGTTGAAAGGCTTGTTGCCTAAATCTGCTCAGTTCTGGTTAGGGCTGTGGATGTTTCTACATGTTGACCGGAGCATGTGTGGAAGCTAGTGCATCTTAAGCCAGGAGATAGAGGGATAAGGAAGTAAAGGAAGAAGCATGATGGGTGAATTTCTACAATCCCTTTCAGTGGTATGCCCCTATGACCTAGGGACCTTTCATTAGACACCACTTCCCAAAGGTTCCACAGCACTTCCCACTAGTGCCACCCTGAAGATCAAGCCTTTAACATAGTGGACCCTTGAGGGACACTCATATTAAACAATTAAATGGCATCCAAGCCATAGCACACATTATTCATCACAAAAATATGAAAGCGATGAAGAGCCAACTCTTATTTCAGATGACTTCCAAATCTAAAAAGAAACATGCAAGTGAAAACAAATGTATCATTTTTTCCTATAAGATTTGGTTAAAAAATTTTTGAATATCTCTTATTTGAAATGCTTAGGACCAGAAGTGTTTTAGATTTCAGATTTTTTTGAATTTTGGAATATTTGCATATATATAGAGATAGATATCTTGTGGATGGTAGTCAAGTATAAACACAAGATACATTATGTTTCATATATCCTTTAAACATATAGCTTAAAGGTAATTTTATACAGTCTTTAGTATGCTTGTGTTTTGACTTCAACCCATTACATTGAAGTCAGGTGTGAGATTTTCTACTTGTGCTATCATGTTGGCACACAAAAAAGTTTGGGGCTTTGGAGCATTTCACATTTCAGATTTTTTAGCCTAAACCAATGTCAATGAGCAAAATAGGTTCTCTGATATCTTGTTAGTGTAAGCATGTAGTGTTGCGATCTTTTTAGAATGTAATTTAGTAGTAACCATCAAAATTTTAAGTGCTTATATGCTTGGAAACAAATTTTACTTCTAGGAATATATCTTAAATACCAAGAATACTTAAAGATTTATATGTAAATGTTCTTGGTGCATTATTTATAATAGTAAAAAATTGGGAACAACCTTAATTTTTAACCTTTATTCAACAAGTTGGAGACTGGTTGAATAAAATATAGTACATTTGGAGGCCTGCAATGTCAGACAGAGTGAGCTGACATAACTAAAGCAGGCCAGAGCTGTTGCTATAGCCTTGACCCATGGTAAACAGTGTGAGCCCATCCCAATGTGAAAGAGCAGTGCAACTCTTAAGGAAAATGGTCAAGATGATGGGCTTCTGCTGCTTCCCACATAAGTAAAAGGACTTAGAGATCATGCTACTGAAGCAAAAAAAGACAAACAAGGAGGAGCCCAAATAGCTTTGTGGCTTTGTGTCCGATTACTTTGCCCTTCATCTATGAGCCCTACCATGCTCATGATTCATTGTGTATTTCTTAGGTCCCAGTATTGATGGCATTCCCTTTGCCTTGAGTTTGCAGGAGGTCCCTTTTATGTTTCCATAACTTCAGGTGGCTTCTTTCCCCTGGACCACTCCTGGGAGTGTTTTTTTTATCCCTGTGGAGCATACACCAAAATATTAAAATTTGCTTTGTAATTCTAAAAATTCCAAATACACACATACACATACATACATACATAAATGGTACATGTTTAAAGAATGTGAAGTCATAAAAAAGAATGAGGTATATGTGTAATTATATATATCTTATTTATGTAAGCAGTATACATATAATATCCATGATATATATTTAAATGACAAAAAGTTGCAGAGCAATATTTCATTTTTACTAAGAAAAGATGCATTTGTTTTTTTATTCTGAAGATACATAAATAGGGGCTGGGATTGTGGCTCAGTGGTAGAGCGTTTGTCTTGCATGCGTGAGGTACTGGGTTCGATCCTCAGCACCACATAAAAATAAATAAAATAAAGATATTGTGTCCATCTGCAGCTAAAAAAAAAAAAAGATACATAAATATATAAACTGAGAGAAAATTGATAAGATTTAAGATGTACCTAGCTAGCTATTAGCAGTAGTTATTCCTGGTGGATGAAATTGAACTGGAAGGAGAGGTGAGTGGTACAGAGCAGGCAAGAGAGACATAGTGAGGGACTTTCAGTTTTCCTCTATTTCTTTTTCTTTAATTTTAAAAAACCCAAGAGCACTCTACCACTGAGCCACAGTCACAGCTCTTTTTATTTTTCATTTTTAGACAGGTGTCACAAAGCTGCTTAGGATGGCCTTGAACTTATGATCTTCCTGCTTTTGCCTCCTGAGTAGCTAGAATTACAGGCATGCACTGCTCAGTAGCTTTTTTAAAAAATTATTTATTTTTTTTTGAGACAGAGTCTCACTGTGTTGCCCAGGCTAACCTTGAGCTCACAGTCCTCCTGCCTCAGCCTTCCAAGTAGCTGGGCATACAGGCTTGTACCAACACACCCAGCTTCAGTTTTACTCTATATAATTTTTTTTAAGTTTTGGAATTTAGTGATTATTACTTTCAGGCTTTTCAAATTAAAATATATAAAAGTAGTTTAATTATATTTGTTGCACAAATGAAAGTATAAATCAATTTGTGTATGAGTTTGTTTTAAGTTAGTATTACATCACTGTTAAAAGCAAAGCTTATTATGAGCTGGGCACGGTGGCGAAAGCCTGGGAGGCTGAGGCAGGAGGATCATGAGTTCAAAGCCAACCTCAGCAATGGTGAGGCACTAAACAACTCAGTGAGACCCTGTCTCTACATAAAATACAAAATAGGGCTGAGGATGTGGCTCAGTGTTTGAGCACCCTGGAGTTCAAGCCATGATACAAAAAAAAGAAAAAGCTTATTATGGGGGCTGTGGTTGTGGCTCAGTGGTAGAGCGCTGCCTAGCACGTGTGAAGCACTGGGTTCGATTCTCAGCACCACATTAAAAAAAGTAAACAAAACAAGGGTATATATAAAAAAAGTTTATTATGGCTCGGGAGGCTGAAGCCAGGAGGATTGTGAGCTCAAAGCCAGCCACAGGGGGCTGGGATTGTAGCTCAGCGGTACAGCCCTTGCGTCGCATGTGTGAGGCCCTGGGTTCGATCCTCAGCACCACATACAAAGCAATAAAATAAAGACATTGTGTCCATCTACAACTAAAAAAAAAAAGCCAGCCACAGTAACTTAGCGAGGCCCTAAGTAACTTAAGGAGACTCTAAATAAAATACATAAAGGCATGGGAAGGTGGCTCAATAGTTGAGCATCCCTATTCAATCTCTGGTACCTAAATAAATATATAAAAGCTTTTTAGGGGCTGGGGTTATGGCTCAGCGGTTGAGCGCTTGCCTCACATACGTGAGGCACTGGGTTCGATCCTCAGCACCACATAAAATAAAATAAAAATATTATGTTCATCTACAACTAAACAAAATATTAAAAAAAAAAAAAAAAAAAAGCTTTTTAAAAGTGAAGAGGCTACAGAGCCAGGCACAGTGTTGCAAGCCTGTAATCCCAGCACTTTGGGAGGCTGAGACAGCTGAATCACGAGTTCAAAGCCACCCTCTGCAACAGCAAAGCACTAAGCAACTCAGTGAGTCCCTGTCTCTACATAAAACACAAAATAGGGCTGGAGATGTGTCCCAGTGATTGAGTACCCTGAGTTCAATCCCCGGTATAAAAAAATAAATCAATAAATAATTTAAAAATGTGAAGGCTACAGACTATGCTACTCCTTTTTCTAAACTTTACAAAGTAGGGAAAACGGAAATACAGTGAAACCATTTCCCAATGTGAAAATTCAAAGCGACCAATGTGGCTATGAATATTTTGGTGTTCTAGTAAACTACTGAGACTTTATCCATAACCTGAACCTTTCATGGAGTCAGCAAATGATAGTGATTATAAGCAGAGATCTTATTTTTTTCAATGTTTTTATATGACAGAAATGACATCAGATGTACCATCGCTAGGTCCAGCCATTGCCTCTGGAAACACTGCCCCTGGGATGCAAGGTGGAGGAGCCATTGTCCAGAGAGCTATTAAGCGGCGACCAGGGTAAGTTTGAGTATAGTGTCGTTAATGTTTCTCCTATAAACAACACTGATTGAGTTAGTTGATTAACCTACTTGGCTATTCCTAACTCACTTAAACTGCTTACTATATTGTAGTCATATACCTCCTCAGTACCTGGATTTTTTCTTTTATAGAATTGATGTTTTTAATCTAAGTTTCTTATAGGTATTTTTTTTTTTTTAAAGCAAAAACCTGCAAGGTGAAGGACTATGAGGTTTCACTATTGCTAAGAAAACTATTGGCTGCTTTCGTTAAGCTTTTAATGTGTTCTCAAAATTGTTTTGATAAGCTTCTGTTTACAATTTAGAGAATGCTGAATTCTGGAATATTTATTTTCTAAGTGATTGCTATTTTCTGTGATATGGAACACAGAGCCCATTCAGTTCCAAAAGTATATATTAAGTGCCTAATTAGTATATGACATTATCCTGATAGCTAATAGGATCCAATAATAAGATACACTCCTTTTTTCCTAGTTGCTTGAATTCTGACAAGGCTAATCATTGCATACATAAATATAATACAAGGTGGATTACACTAAGTTTTGTAAGAAACAAGTACAGTGTCTTTAATGTATGAAAATACTACATTTAGTTGGTAAATAACGGGAAAAGCATGAGAAAGGAGGTTGCTTTAAAAGGGCCAGGAATGATGGACTTTATTGTATAAAATTTTCCCTTTTTTTCCATTTTCTTTTTAAAAATTAGGTAGTTACTAGCCAGGCACAGTGGCACATGCCTATAATCCTAGCAGCTTGGGAGACTGAGGCAAGAGGATTGCTAGTTTAAAGCCAGTCTCAGCAACTTAGCGAGGCCTTAAGCAACTTGATGAGACCATCACTAAATAAAATACAAAAAAAAAAAGGACTGGGGATGTGGCTCAGTGGTTGAGTGCCCTTGTTCCATCCCTGGTATTAAAAAAAAAAAGTAGTTAATATTATAACTAGTTGCTATCAATAGTAATGAAAGAGTGATCCATGGGTCAAGTAGCAAAAAACATATTAAGTCTTGCTGTATGTCCAAGAGTTTTATACATTTTAACTCATTTACTGAGGCATGGGATGAATAAGTAAATTTCTAATCAAAGTTAGTGAGTGGCACAATATCAATTTAGGATGTGAACCTTAGGAGTTTAGTATTAGTATTCACTCTCTTAAACAATGTATTATAGTTACATATAGTAGCAAACAATCAGAAGAAATGTAAATATCAGAATTAGGGCATCATTTGAGAAAGTTATATTTAAAAATGAATACTATATAGCTATTAGACGTGACAAATACACATCAGTACAGAAACTTTAATATATTAAAAGAAGTTATAGTGTATGTAATATTTCACTATCAGAAAAATGTATAATATGTGCGTAGTGAAAAAGTTAAAAGAATACTCATTAGATTTCTGGGTAGTGGAGTTATGGGTGACTTATTTTCTTTTGTTTTTCATTATTTTCCAGATTTTCTGAAATGAACATGTATTATTGTTAATCAGAAAAACATATTGTCTTTTATGTATTTCTTTTAAATAAAGATTAGAAAATATAGAAGTTTAGAAAGAATGATCAGATGGCTGAAATCAGCAATCATAGTTTTTAGTGTATTTCCTTCAGTCTTCATATGTAAATATTTTAAAATAATTATATACTTACATAGTTTTATATAACCTGATCTTTTCAACTATAATAGCCTTTGTTTTCATATTGTTACATATTCTATATTAATGTGATTTTTTTAATGTTTTTTTGAAAGGATGTGCTTAATTCCTATCATGGGACACTTAAATTGTTTTCAAGAATTTTCTATTGTATATGACACCACAGTGAACTTCTTTGTACATAAAACCTCCCACACCCTCCACTTCAAATTATTTATCTAGGGTAGATTCTTTTTTTTTTTTTTTTTCAAATATTTTATTTAGTTGTAGATGAACACAATATCTTTATTTATTTTATGTGGTGCTGAGGATCGAACCCAGGGCCTCACGTATGCGAGGCAAGCGCTCAACCGCTGAGCCATAGCCCCAGCCCCTATCTAGGGTAGATTCTTAGAAATGGAGTTATTGGGTAGATTGACAGGATTTTTAAAGGCACAATACCTTTTTAAAATTTTTTATTATTTATTTTTATGTGGTGCTCAAGATCGAACACAGTGCTTCACACATGCTAGGCAAGTGCTCTACCACTGAGCTTTGCCCTCAGCCCTGAATGATAGGATTTTTAAGTAGTTTTTTAGTTGTAGATGGACACAATGCCTTTATTTTATTTATTTATTTTTATGTGGGGCTGAGAATCGAACCCAGTACTTCACATGTGCTAGTCAAGTGCTCTACCATTGAGCTACAACCCCAGCTCCCAGAACGACTAAGGTTTTGACAGGTGATCAGAGACTTTAGGAAGCAAGAAGAGGAACAAACACTTTTAGAATTAATGGTGTGTACTTTATGTGCGTTCCATCTAGAGATCTGTAATGCCAGGTTATCCCACTAGTAGAGATGCTAAGAGTGAGGGCTAGGGATATAGCTGAGTGGTAGAGTGCTTGCCTAGCATACTGAGTGGTGCTGGATTTGATCCCCAGCACCATACACACTCACACTTCATATGGAGATGTCAAGAATGATTACTGGGTTCAAGTCATAACATAAGCACCATTTTAGTTTAGTAGAGTACAGAGGTTAATAGGAGATTGGTCTACTCTTCCCTAGTCCTTTGAAGTGAAAGTTGCTTCTTCTTTCACTGAACATCCACAGCATGTTGGTTGTGTTCCTCGGATGGTATTTGCTCATTCTCACTTGTTCTGTATTTGTGTTTGTCTAGACAAAAAGCCTCTTCAGGGCAAGGTTTTTGTTTTTACCTCCCTCAGCTCAGTGTCTTGAGTGTAATGTGTGTTATATGTTTAGACTAACAACTTCTTGTCTTATGTCACTCCCTTATGTAATATTATTGTTTTGAAAGATGCTCAGAAAGCTGATAAAATGGCTTAGAGTAGACCATAGAAATAAAAAATAGACCTGAGGCACAACTTGTAGCCTCATGATAGAATATTTGCCTAATGTGTTTAAGGCCCTGAGTTTGATCCTTAGAGCCACACCAAAAAAGCAAAACAAACAAAAAAGACCCAATCAAACCCAGAATTATTCATACTAATTTTTTTTTGTCCTTTTTGAGTACATTCCTACTTCTTTTTTTTCCCCCATCTCCTTTTCTGGCAGTACTTGGGATTGAGCCTGGACCTCTTACATGTGTTAGTCAGGCATTCTACCATTGAACGACCTTTCTTATTTTATTTTGAGATAGGGTTTTGCTAACATGTTGCCTTGGCTGGCCTCTAACTTGCCATATTCTTGCCTCCGCCTCCCAAGCAGCTGGGATTACAGCTATGAGCCACCATGCCTTGCTCCTTTCCTATTCATTTTGTAGAGGTTGTACTCTGATGCAAACTTTTGGCAAAGATAGGCCACAACTCCAGGAAACTGTTGGGAGTACCCCAACAGTTAAGTACCCCTTTTCTATTGTCCAACTTCTTTGCCCAGTTTGGCACTATGAGAAAGAGGTAACGTAGCTTTGTTTGACTTCTCACTTCCTTTTTTCTATTTGGATAAGTGTATAGGTAGGTGTGTTGAGAAATACTAATTTTTTAGTGTTTTGTGTTATCAATAGGCTTACAGTATTTCTTGTTGGCTTTCCTTAGGCTGGATTTTGATGATGATGGGGAAGGGAACAGTAAATTCTTGAGGTAAGAGTTTGAAAAACTTTATCTATATTTCTGATACTTAAAATTAGTTGATGATCTTTATACTTCTGACTTTTAATATTTTTGTTCTTAGGGCAAATGAAAGTATGTCATCCTAAAACTATACATTTTCATATTTATTATGTCCAGAAAAATTTCAGGAATTTTTTAAATAATTTTAGAGGCATGCACTCAGAAGAGTTCAGAGAATTTAAAGACCTATTGATGTATAGCTTAAAAGAACAAAAGTTAATTATGACTCATAATTATGTATATTGACTGCATGGTTATCATTTCCCCACTTTTTATTTATTCATTTATTTATTTAATTTTTTTTTTGTAGTTACAGATGAGCAGCATGGCTTTATTTTATTTTTTTGTGATGCTAAGGATTGAACCCAGTGCCTCACCCATGCTAGGCAAGCACTCTGCCACTGAGCTACAGCCTAGCCCCACCACTTTTTATTTTTATGTAGAGGATATTTGTGTTGTGAATTGTTTACCCTTGTTTAGTTTTATAATGTTTAGTATAGCCAGTGACATCTATATATTACTTTATAGTAATGTTTACCATTGAGATTTACATGTCTAGGAACTGGGTCGCGGCTCACTGGTAGAGCGCTTGCCTTGCATGCATGGGGCAATGGGTTCGATCCTCAGCACCACATAAATAAATAAAAAATAAAGGTATTATGTCCCTCTACAACTAAAATTAAAAAAAATTTTACATGTCTAGTTATTGACTGAATGATGAACCTTTCTAAAATACTCTTGAAAATAACTGACTTGGCTATCATGAAAAAGTTACAAATGAGGGTAATTCTCCAAGAGTTCTCTTGAGAATTAGTGAGTTTCAATAAATGAGAAGAAGGGAAGAAATTTCAGTTTTTGCCAATGATAGACTTTTTCAAGGATCTCTTGAGAATTCTTGCATTTCAGAATTCCTAATTATGATGATAGATGCTATTAATGGAATTGTGTTTATGAATGATGTATATAGGTAATCACTAATATTTATTTATACCAGTCAATTAGTTCTAACCAAGTTATTGCTTCCATAAAATCCACTAGTCAGAACTTACAGTCAGGTGCTTTGCATTGACATTTTGGTAATCAACAGACCGCTATATGACAGTGGTCCCATGAGATTATAATGGAGCTGCAAAATTCCTGTCACCTAGTGATGTTGTAGCCATTATAATATAGTACCCAAATGTTTGTAGTGCTACTGGTATAAACAAACCTATTGTGCTTTTAGTGTTGCAAAAGTATAGCACATGTAGTTATGTATAGTACATAACACTTTTTTTTTTTTTTTTTTAATTTTTTTGTAGATGGACACAATGTCTTTATTTTATTGCTCTGTATATGGTGCTGAGGATCGAACCCAGGGCCTCACGCATGCGAGGCAAGCGCTCTACCGCTGAGCCACAATCCCAGCCCCAGTACATAACACTTGATAATAAATGACTGGTGCATGTTTATGTATTTATTTCACATTTTATTATTTTATTTTGTTTTCATGTTTGCATTACTGTGGATTGAATCCAAGGTGCTTTACCAGTCTGCTACATTCTATTCCTTTTTATTTTATTTTGAGATAGGATCTTGTTAAATTGCTGAGATTGGCCTCAGACTTCTGAACTTCCTGCTGCAGCTTCCCAGGTTCCTGTGACTATAAGAATGTATCACCACATCTAGCTTATTTCATTTTATTTTGCTGTGCCAAGGATTAAACCCAAGGCCTCTTGTATGCTAAAGCCCTCTACAATTAACTATATCCCTAGCCTCTGTCATTATTTTATTTTATTTTTTTGGTATTGAGGATTGAACTCGGGGGTTCTCGACCACTGAGCCACATCCCCAGCCCTATATTTTTGTGTTTTATGCAGAGACAGGGTCTCACTGAGTTGCTTAGTGCCTCGCCATTGCTGAAGCTGGCTTTGAACTTGCGATTCTCCTGTCTCAGCCTCCCTAAGTGCTGGGATTACAGGCTTGCACCACCGCGCCCAGCTTCTGTCATTATTTTAAAGTGTGCCTTTTTTTTTTTTTTAAAGCCCTCAGTACTAGCGATTGAATCCAAGAGTACTCCATCATTGAGCTACATCTTCATCCCTTTTTAAAATTTTGAGATAGAGTATCTGTAAGTTGCACAAACTAGCCTCAAACTTGAAATCCTCCTGCCTTGGCTTCCCCAATAGCTGGCATTATAGGTATGTACACTGCACCTAACAGAGTGTGCCCATTATAGATGAAAAAGTTAGGCTGCGAATGTAGCTCAGTAGTGCTAGCCTAGCATGTGCAAGCCCCTGGGTTTGATCCCCAGTACCACAAAACAGAGACTAGCGTTTTTGGAGTTAGGTCTTCCTCTTTCAGTATATCTTTGTATAGTATTTCTTTGTGTAGTAGAAAAGAATTTATCTACCTATTAAGTAGTTGGGATGAATGGAATGAGTTTCCTTGGTTAAACAGACTAAATGCGTTATTTAAATCATCATTTAAAACTATCCTTTAAAAAAACTATACATCAAAGGAAGCAATCAACAGAATGAAAAGACAGCCTATAGAATTAGGAGATATACTTTCAAATCATGTATCTTAGAAAGAATTAACATCTACATTACCTAAAGAACTCCTACAACTCAGCAATAGCAATAAAAAAGTTTAAAGAAAGATTAAAGAAAGGGGCATGGCGGTGCATCTGTAATCCCAGCAGCTCTGGAGACAGAGGCAGGATTACAAGTTCAGTGCCAACCTTAGCAATTTAGCAAGGCCCTGAACAACTTAGTGATTCTTGTCTCAAAATAAGAAATAATATGAGCTGGGAATGTGAGATGTGGCTCACTGGTTAAGTACCCCTGGGTTCAATCCCTGCTACAAATAATAATAATAACAACAACAACAACAATGGATCAAGTACTTGAATAGACATTTCTCCAAAGAAGAGACACAGTGGCCAAAAAGCACATGAAGGATGTTCCAGTAATTGTTGTGGAAACACAAATCAAAACTATAATGAGAAGTCATTTTTCACTTATGAGGATAGACACTATAAAAAAAAGTAACAAGTGGGGCTGGGGTCATGGTGCAGTGGTAGCGTGCTCGCCTAGCACGCGAGAGGCACTGGGTTCGATCCTCAGCACCACATAAAAATAAAGATATTTAAAAAAAAAAAAAAGTAACAAGTGACTAGTGAAGGTATGGAGGAATTGGAACTCTTATACACTGTTGGTGGTGATGTAAAATTGTGCAGTCACGATGAAAAACAATGTGGCGGTGCCTCAAAGAAATTAAACATAGAGTTAATGCATGATCCCTTAATCCTACTTCTGGTATATATTTAAAAGAATTGAGAACAGATTTTTCTTTTTCTTTTTTGAGAGAGTCTCTTGCTAGGTTGCCCAGACTGGCCTCCAACCCATGGGCTTAAGTGATCCTCCTGCTTCAGTTTCCCAAGTAGTTGGAACTGTACGCACACACTGCTATGCTCAGGTTAAAGCAAGATCCTGAGGAGTTATTTGCATACTCTACATCTGTTGCCCTGTTTTTCACAATAGCCAAGGGGTGGAAGCAACTCAGATGTCCATCTATAGATGAATGGATGAAGAAAATCCTTGGTACATTTGAAAAAAAGAGAAAAAGAGTATTTTTTTCTTAAAGAATTTAACCTTTATTTTATTTTTTTGTTTTTATATGGTGCTGAGGATTGAACCCAGGGCCTCACCCATGCTAGGCAAGCACTCTCTCACAGAGCTACAATTTCAGCCTGAGTTAGTAAATTTCATGTGATTTTTTTAAAACCATAATTTAAAAATAAACAAAAATCACCTATCTCTAACTTTAGAGTGGTGGTGACATGGCAGTCAGCTATATCCTCATGAGATCATCTTTTTATTTTTTTGGTACTAGAGATTGAGCCCAGGAGTGTTTAATCAGTGAGCCACATCCCCAACCCTTTTTATTTTTTAATTTTTAATTTTTTAATTTATTTTTTTAACTTTTTGATGCTTTTATTTTTCAGGGAACAAAGACAGGAAATAAATTTAATAAATAAATTATGTAGATGTTTAAAGGTAGCCAGGTACATTGGCACATGCCTGTAATCCTTCTAGGGAGGTCTGAGGCAGGAGGATTGAAAGTTCAAGGCAATATGGGCAACTTAGACTGTCTCAAAATAAAAATTATAAAGGGCTGAGGAGGGGCTGGGGCTGTAGCTCAGTGGTAGAGCACTTGCCTAGCACGCTGAGGCACTGGATTCGATCCTCAGCACCACATATAAATAATAAATGAATAAAATAAAGATCCATCAACAACTAAAAAAAAAAAAATTAAAAAAAAAGGGGGGGAGCAGGGCTGGGATTGTGGCGCAGTGGTAGCGTGCTCGCCTAGCACGCGTGAGGCACTGGGTTCAATCCTCAGCACCACATTAAAAAAATAAAATAAAGATATTCTGTCCACCTACAACTACAAAAATAAATAAATATTTAAAAAAAAAAAAAAAGGGCTGAGGGTATGACTCTATAGCAGAGCTCTTGCCTAAAATGCACAAGGCCCTGTGTTTGAACCCCACTACCCTCTCAAAAATTTTTTCAAAGGTATAAGTATTATGGAAAAATAAATAGAACAGGATAAGGGAAATGAAGGCTATCAGAGATGAGGGGATATGCATATATATAATGTAAAATAGTATGTTCAGTGTATATTTCATGGAGAATGTGGCATTTGAGCAATAACCTGTCAGAGTGGGGATAAAGAGGCAGAGAGAAAGATTTAGAAGGCTATTTATTACTGTAATGTAGGTGAGAAATGGATGTCAATTTGAAACTGATTGATGGAAGTTATGATGAGACCTGGTCAAGTTATGGATCTATTTTGAAGATAGTACTAGTAGATATTATGAAGAATATAATATTAAGTATGAGAGAAAGGAGTCAGAGAAACTAGAAGGGTGTAATTGTCATTTACTTGATATGGGGAAGATTGTGGAAAGGAGATTTTTTTTTTTTTTTTTGGTACTGGGGATTGAACTCAAGGGTACTCGACCACTGAGCCACATCCCCAGCCCTATTTTGTGTTTTATGTAGAGACAGGGTCTCACTGAGTTGCTTAGCGCCTCACTGTTGCTGAGGCTGGCTTTGAACTCGCGATTCTCCTGTCTCAGCCTCCCTAAGTGCTGGGATTACAGGCTTGAGCCACCGCGCCCGGCTGGAAAGGAGATTTTTGACAAGAAGAACAAAAGTTTAGTTTCAAACATGTTAAGTTCAATTATTTTTTACTTTGAGAGGGGGTCTTGCTATGTTGCTTAGGACCTTGCCAAGTTGCTGAGGCTGGCTTCCAACTTGGTGATGCTCGTGCCTTAGCCTTCTGAGCCACTGAAGTTATAGGTGTGTGCCACCACACCTAGCAGTCATCATCTTTTTTTTTTTGGTAGTTGTAGATGGACAGCATACCTTTATTTGCTTATGTTTATATGTGGTGCTGAGGATCGAACCCAGTGCCTCACACATGCTAGGCAAGTGCTCTGCGTTGAGCCCCAGCCCCAGTCCCCATCATCTTGTTTTGGTATATCGGATAAGTTAAGGATAACAAAGACATTAGATACCTGAGAAATATAGTCACAGGTTTTTTAAGTTCTGTGGGATACTGTTATTAATCTCCATTGTTTTGCGATGCTTTTCCGTTGGCTTTTTTTCTGTTGAATACTTTTATCCTTTCCTCATTTTCATTTCAGAGTAAAATGGATGTAAAACAAGTGTATTGAATTAATCCATATTTTTCTACTTCAGGTGTGATGATGATCAGATGTCTAATGATAAGGAGCGGTTTGCCAGGTAATGTAGTAGATCATTTTGTTCCTTGTTGTAGGAGTAGGCAATCCAACCATGCTAAATTTTCATTTCATCTGGATGAGAGTGAATTTCTTATTCTGAAAGGTGGTGAAACTTAGGAACATAACTATCATACGGTTCAGGCTTCAAACCTAGTGGTATATTTTATACATTGCTTTTCTATGTACATGATAGCTATAGGAGTGGTCTTGCTAGCTGTCCACAAGGACACAAACTATGGATTTGTATGCATTTATTATTAAATTGATACAGATACCGGAAAAATCTGTATAGATAAATGTTTTTTTATTTTTTATTTTTTAACTTTGTTTTATTTATTTATTTTTACATGATGCTGAGCATTGAACCCAGTGCCTCACACATGCTAGGCAAGTGCTCTACCACTAAACCACAACCCTGCCCCTAAATGTTTTTTATTCTTTAAAAAAAGATGTTAGAGGGCTGGGGTTGGGCTCAGTGGTAGAATACTTGCCTAGCATGGCAAGGCACTGGGTTCAGTTCTCAGCACTGCATATAAATAAATGATTTAAAAAAAGGTTGATCAACAACTAAAATATATATGTATATAAATAAATAAATTTCTAATTAAAAATAGTGATGGAGAAACAACTTTTTGTAGAGACTGGAATTTTGATTAATATAAACTTAAATTTGTTTAATTAACCTATCAAGATAATGAAGTGTACTTACTTTACTTTTTATTAAACACAAAGTTCCTTTCAACTCAGATACTGGTTTTTCTTTTAGAAGTTCATATTATATATTATTAAGCAGTAAGTTATTGCTATTTTAAAAAATTAAGTTTGTAGCCACCTCAGAAAAATTAAAATCTTGCTATTTCAAAGTGCAGTACTTAACTGAGCACTTAGTATTTGTTCATTGCTGATGCTGCCCACCTGGGAACCACTGTGAGAACCAATCATTTGGAGAACTAAGAAATATCAGGCAGAATAATTTCAAACATTCTGAAGAAGTAAGATGCTATCACAGGCTTTGAATTTCAGAATGAAAATCCTTGGTAGGGATATTTTTGTGATAGCATGTAGAATTGATTAAAGAGAAGGACTGTAGTCAGGGAGGTAGAAGCTGTTGAAATAATAAGACAGCTATAAAATCATGAGTGTCTGGGCCAGAATTATAGCAATAGCAATAGTTAATAAATGAATATAAGAGATTTTTCAAGAATAATTTATTTATCAAACCTACTTGAGGAACTGGGGCTGTAGCTCAGTGGTAGAGCACTTGCCTAACGCATGTGATCCTGGGTTCGCTCGATCCTTAGCACCATGTAAAAATAAATTAAATAATTATTTTTTAAAAACCCTACTTGAAGTACATAATATTAATCTTTAGAATATGAACCACTTTTTTTTTTTTTTTTTTTTTTGGTACCAAGGATTGAACCCATGGGCACTTTAACCACTGAGCCACATCCCCAGCCCTTTTTAAAGATATTTTATTTAGAGGTCTCATTAAGTTGATTAGGGCCTCATTAAGTTGCTGAGGCTGGCTTTGAACTTGCGATCCTCCTGCCTCAGCCTTCCAAGTTGCTGGGTTTACACTTTGCACCACTTTGCCTGGCTGTGAACCACTTCTAAAAGGAGAAGCTAAACATAGATGTTTGGAGAATAGTTTTTCAAACTGCATTAAAAAGTCAAGCCATCTGTAATCCCAGGAGCTCAGGAGGCCGAGGCAGAAGGATTACTAGTTCAAAGCCAGTCTCAGCAACTCAGCAATACGCTGTCTCTAAATAAAATATGAAAAAGGGCTGGGGATGTGGCTCAGTGGTTAAGTGTCTCTGAGTTCAATCAATCCCTGTTAGGAGGAGGGGGGAAAAAAAAGTCAAGCCATCAATTAGTATAGGTGGTATAGGTCCATAGTCTGTTGATTGAAATTCTTAAAAGCCATGAAAACATGAACTTATTTCACTTATTTAATCATACATCTTATTCAGAAATATTGGAGCACTTAAGGGATTGTGATTCTGTAGTAATAGGAGTAGTAATAGGAATTTACATATTTCATACACTCATTACCTATTAAGGTAGTTGACCTCACATATCCTTGGGAATTCAATAGAGAGTCTTTTTTTTTTTGGTACCCGGGATTGAACTCAGGGGTACTCAACCACTGAGCCACATCCCCAGCACTATTTTGTGTTTGATTTAGAGACAGAGTCTCACTGAGTTGCTTAGCGCCTTGCTTTTGCTGAGGCTGGCTTTGAACTCACGATTCTCCTATCTCAGCCTCCCCAAGTGCTGGAATTACAGGTGTGTGCCACCATGCCTGGCTCAATGAAGAGTCTTGAAAGGCTGAACAAGTATGAATTTTCTCAACTTCTTGAAAAACAAAATGTCATTTGTCAAGGAGCTATCTAAAGATAATAACTCAAGAAACATAAAACTCTAAACTACTTAGTATTGTTGTTAACCTTTCATCAATATATACAATTTTTGCATGGTTCTTATTACTATGTTATTTCATATGTCTTTTGTTCTACTGGCCATCTCATTAGAAATTTCCCCATATATTGCTGAAGTTGTTACCGCCTGTTTTTTTTTTTTTTTTGAAATGGGGTTTTGCTATGTTGCCGAAAGTGTCCTTGAACTCCTGGGCTCAAGGACTCAAGTGATCTTGCTACCCTAGCCGCCTCAGTAAGAGTGGATTATAAGTGTGCACCATAGTTACAGTCATTTTTAATAATTAAAAATTTAAGCCTGTTAATATGCAATACTTAGACATTTTACTTGAGGCTTATCTGTCTATCTGAAATAGAGTTGAGTACAGATACACTAATCTGCCAATACCTTGATGTTTTTTCAGTTGCCACCCACTCTTTTTTTTTTTAAAAGAAAGCATTTATAAGTGGAATTTGTTTTTAAATATCTTTATTTTATTTATTTATTTTTATGTGGTGCTAAGGATCGAACCCAGTGCCTCACGCATGCGAGGCAAGCGCTCTGCCACTGAGCCACAACCCCAGCCCGCCACCCACTCTTTTTTTTTTTTTTTTTTTTTTTTAAATATTTTTTAGCTGTAGATGGACATAATGTCTTTATTTTATTGCTTTGTATGTGGTGCTGAGGATCGAACCCAGGGCCTCACGCATGCGAGGCAAGCGCTCTACCGCTGAGCTACAATCCCAGCCCCCCGCCACCCACTCTTAACAGTGTGTTTTCTGGAAAAATGTAGTGATAGTCCTTTGTCCTCCTCCAGGGGAGGAAGAGTTGATATTGAGGATCCAGCCATGTTATGGCTGTTGTGCAGAAAATGGTAAAGTGAATAAACTGAAATTAAGAATTACTTTAGGGGGGCTGGGATTGTAGCTCAGCGGTAGAGCGCTTGCCTTGCATGCGTGAGGCCCTGGGTTCGATCCTCAGCACCACGTACAAAGCAATAAAATAAAGACATTGTGTCCATCTACAACTAAAAAAATATTAAAAAAAAAAAAAAAAGAATTACTTTAGGAATACATCAATGATAAAGGATATGTCAGAAACCTAATCTTAGTTACATGATTTCTCCGCTCAAATATGGTTGGTTAGTCTGAGTGTATGTGTGTATGTAGAAGGAGACTATTTGAGACACTTGTTTTGACAACTCATCTTCATTTTACTCTGTCTTTAATTTTTTCATTATAGAATAGCTCATATGGGTATAATTTTCTTTCCATTTTGGGAGCAGTATTTGAGAAGCATATTCCTGAATTCTCTTTGTTGTTTTTTGTTCAAACTCTATATATCCTTGGTCTCTATAGAGATTCATTTACCAAATGCTGTCTGTGTTCAGGTCATGTTAATTTGCAATATATATTGGCTTTGCTTTTATTTTGACACTTATCTTGTAAGTTACTTTTTCTCTATCCTAACAGATGGTTTTATAGATTGCAGGCAAGGTTCTGGCCCATATTTTCATTTCCTCCACTTCTCTACATGTGTTTTGTTTCTTCTTTCTTTTTTCTTTCCTTCCCTTCCTTTCCCTTTTCCATTCCTCCTTTCTTCTTTTTTCTTTGCTTACTTCCTTCCTTTTTGCCATCCATCCTTTTTGTTTTAATTTTAGCTTAGTTCATTAATTCTGTTTTTAGGTCGGATGATGAGCAGAGCTCTGCGGATAAAGAGAGACTTGCCAGGTAGGAAAACAGTGTCTTTTAGCATGATGAAGCAGATGATGCTGCTTTCCTTTCCTTTTTCTTACTCTATCTTTTCTTCCTCTTTCTCTTTGTATTTTTCCTTATCTGTGGCAAGAGAGGACAAGATTTTTTAGAAGTTTGAGTGTAACAGGAACTTTGGCTTCCCCCATCAGAAAGTGGGTGAGTTGAGGGAATTTTACCTAGGAATTTAATTGCTATTAGTTTTAAGTTTTCTCTTTTCCTTTTTATCTCAGCACAAAATTTCACAGAATCAAAAGGATTTAGAAATAATGTAGCTGTGCTAGTTGGTTCTTTAGCAGAAAATACTTTTTTTAAATCAGAAAACCATAAGTATATCTGTATTTGTAGTTAGTTCTCAGTGTAGGCCTCAGCATTTACTCTTTGCCTCTCTAGAAAACTCATTTGTATTTGCCTATGTAAATTCACAGCCCAGATTACTATGTCACATACTGATGTTGCTTTGGTAATCAAATTCTTACTTGTGATTTCCCAAAAAAGTTTTAACTCCCTTATGACTATTTAAATAATCAGATTTCTAGACTTACTGTCAGAAATCTTTTGGATACAGGGAAGATTGAGAATCAAATTTTATGTGTCTCAGGCAAAGTAACTAAAAGTGGACCTAGCTGGGTGCGATGCCACATGCCTGTGATCCCAGCTGCTCAGGAGACTGAGACATGAGGATCTCAAGTTCAACACCAGCTTCAGCAGCTTAGCGAGGCCCTGAGCAATTTAGCGAGAACCTTTCTCAAAAGAAAAAAATTAAAAAATGGATTGGGGTTGTGGCTTGGCTGTTGCATGCCCTTAAGCCAAATCCCTGGTGCCTCCCTCAAACAAACAAATAAACAAATCAACCTATGTGGTTGATTTGGAAAGAAAACTCTAGAGTTCTCTTTCGAGACTATTATCTATAATATAGAAATACTTCAGAAGTTATGTACTTTTCTGTTCTGGTCTCTCTAATTTGGGATGCCGTAATAGGAAATAGATCATTGATACAAACACCTATTTTTACTATTTTTCTCCTTCTGTCACTTAACCTCTATGAGCTGTGCCACAAGCTGATTTTGCTACCATTTCAACCCATGCTTCCTACTAACACTTTCACTCGCTAGAAAACTGATTCAGCATGATGTGGCGAGGAAAGCTGCAATGGGAATGAGGGCTGTCTTGGGAAAAGTCACTTGACCTCAGTTTACTCATCTCATAAAAAGGAAAATTTTGTTAGATTAGTAGGGTTTTCTTTTTTTTGACAAAGAACTTCTGTTCAAATAGAATCCTTAAATGGTAATAGAAAAATTTAAAGCTAATTAAACAAAGCTGCTCAAGTAGAAGCAAAAATGCAGTATGTAATTTAGTTCTCTCCTTGAGGTATCTCCATTGAGGATACTGAGGAACCTCCTGGACTTTTCAGAATTCCTATTTGAAAACTACTGAGTTATTCCTCTTGACAGTGAAATTATTCTGTCTCAATTTTGAGCTGAATCATTTTTTAGATTGTCCTTATCATGATGAGACCCAAATTATCTTCAGGCCTTTAAGCATCTCCCTTCCCAACTCAGTTTGTCCCAGATGGGGAACCACATGGTATCTACCAGTGTCTAAAGTTCAGTGCACTGGCACCACACCCAGATAAAGAAGATAGGACTTTTGTGCATAAGTGGGACAAATGAAACTTCAAATTTTCCAATTTGGCTTTTTAATGTTTTAAGAGAGAAGCGTACAGCAAAGTAACATTTTATAGACCCTTGACATTTATGCTATTATTTCTTATGTCAGCTATTGAGCAATGTACTTGAGTTGGCAAAAATTGGTCATTTTATTTTCTACCCTTAAAAAATTAAATAAGGAAATACGTAATCAGCCAAGCTGAGATTATTTGTCATTTGGGAACTTAAGAAAGTGAAATTAACGTTTATAAATACTATCATTTCTTAAAACATTTTTGTTCTGAGGAGTGGTAATTTACCTAGGACGTGATGTTCCCAGGAGATGGAGGGAGGAGTTTGATATCTGCTTGTTCTCTGTAATTTCTCTTCCATGCTTGCTCTGCATGAGGTTGGCAAACTTTATTTTAACTTTTGAGATTTAAGCATCATTAAACTAAAATATGACATTCTTCAACAGCTCATTTGGTATCCATATTACTTACCCTGCTACCAAATGACGAGATGTGACCACCTGGATGGGGCTTCTCCTTTCTTTCTTCATGCAGGGAAAATCATAGTGAAATTGAACGGCGACGACGCAACAAGATGACAGCTTACATCACTGAACTGTCAGACATGGTACCCACCTGTAGTGCCCTGGCTCGAAAACCAGACAAGCTAACCATCTTACGCATGGCAGTTTCTCACATGAAGTCCTTGAGGGGAACTGGCAACACATCTACCGATGGCTCCTACAAGCCGTCTTTCCTCACTGATCAGGTCTCTGGGACTTAGAACTGTAAGAGAGTCTGGAATCTGTTTGAATCTGTTGAAAGTTTTGATTCATTTGGACAAGAATGTAGCTCCTCAGGAAAAATTCAGACCATGGAAAAAAGAGTTTCAGTCCTTAGCTATAGCATTAGTAAGCATTGAGGTGATGAAAAGCAGAGAAGAGTTGTGAAAAACTATTTAGCAAGTTTTATAGGTATTTTATTTTATTTTAGGTACTGGGAAATTGAACCCAGAGGTGCTTAACCACTGACCACATCCCAAGCCCTCTTTAATATTTTGTTTAGAGACAGTTCTCACTGAGTTGCTTAGGGCTGTGCTAAATTGCTGAGGCTGGCTTTGAACTCGTGATCCTCCTGCTTCAGCCTCCCAAGCTGCTAGGATTATAGGCATGAGCCACCACACCCAGCTTTATAAGCATTTTAGAACTCAACTCATAAATTCAACGTGTAAATTAGAAGAATAGTAGAATGCCAGAGAGAGTAGATTACTATGTCCATGGAACCAATTGTTTTTAGGGTTATAGAGAATGAAAGAAATTTTCTCAGCCCTGAAGCAGTTTTCAGTTTTAGTAATAGTCCAGTAATTGGTTTTTTTTGTTTGTTTGTTTTTTGTTTTGGTACCAGGGATTGAACCCAAGACTGTTTAACCACTGAATAATATCCCCATCCCTTTTTTTTTTTTTTTAATATTTTTATTTTAGTTATAGTTGTACATAATACCTTTATTTTTATGTGGTGCTGAGGATCGAACCCAGTGCCTCGCACATGCTAGGCAAGCGCTCTACCGCTGAGCCACGACTCCAGCACCCCCATCCCTTTTTTATTTTGAGATAGGGCCTTGCTAAGTTGCTGAGGTTGGTTTTGAACTTGTGATTATCCTGTCTTAGCCTCTCAAACCGCTGGGATTACAGGCGTGGGCCACTATGCCTGGCTAGGCAGTCATTGCTGCTCAGGGATATGTTCTTTTACATTTGATGCAGTATGAGAAAAATCAGGCAGAAGCAACAACGAGGCGCTAAGCAACTTGGTGAGACCCTGTCTCTACATAAAAGCCAAAATAGGGCTGGAGATGTGGCTCAGTGGTCCAATACCCCTGAGTTCAATCCCCAGTACCAAAAAAAAAAAAAAGGCAGAAACAGTTCCTGCCTTTTAAGAATATAAAGTATTCTTATATAAAGTATTGCCAGTTTGAATATAAATATGTGAGTGGCAGTAAACATACACAAGTGGAACATGATAGGAAGATGCATACAGAGAAGAAATGGTCTTTTTTCCTTATTAGTACTTTGTGTGTGACTAGATAAATATATACTGGAGGGATGGCTAAAGTGATAAGAATGGCCAGACTTGAATGAGTGTGGTTAAGGAGGACATGTTCTGTTTTGATTATTAAAAATAACAAATGATCATTTTGGAAAATACAGGAAGTATAAATAAGAACCTATTTACCTGTAATGCCACCATTTTAACCAAAGAATTAGAAAGAATGAAGGAATGTTGTTTGGGAGAAAAGAATTAAGAATTCTGCAAACAGGGTGGCCAGTTTGAAAGCACATATAGCTAATTTTATACTCTGTTCATTAAAATAGGTATTTCTTCTGTCAGTACACAATTACTGGTAATTTGCAAATATCAATTTAGTGAAGTCCAGTTATACACCTTTTGTGGGCAAGCCAAATGCTTTGTACTGTGAGAAATATAAAGAATGATAAAGGAGATAGTCACTAGTTGAAACAGACATGTAAATAAATACATACACACAAAATCTGTTCTATAATAAAGGTGTAGTAATGAGGATTGTACAAATGAGATAGAGAAAATGGAGAGAATTATTGTAGATTTTGAGAATAACTTGAACAAAAATTTAGAGGTGTGAAAGTGAGTTATTGAAGGAAAGTCAAGTGGTTTAGCTCTGGGTAGGCTTTGATGATGGAACATTTAAGTGTTATGTTAAAGAATTTAGGTTTTAATTGTTAGGCAGTGAGGAGCCATAAAAATGTATTAATGTACCTATAGCATTTTAAGGTTGGTTTAGAGAGAGTGAAAGCACTGAGACCGTGTCATTAGTCTTGGCATAAGATGATTAGGACAATGACATAGTATTGGAAAGTAGAATTGAGAAAACTGGAATGTGAAGGAGAGTGGTTAGATTCTGAGGTTTCTAGCCTGGGAGTATCCTGTTAAGAAAGAGAATGCTGAAAGAGCACAGAGGATTGTATTTTAGACACAGATATGATTGTGGTTTTGAGATGTAGACATTGAGTTGCTGTTACAGTGTCTACTTGGAAATGTTTAACAGATACTTGGAAATTAGGTTTACTGAAAACTCAAGTGAAAAAAAAAGTCAAGGGTTATCTGGGGATGTAGACTTTGGGTATCACTTTATGGTGAGGAGGAGTGGATATGATTTCCTAAGAAGAAACAATGGTGTGAATAGACAATAAAACCTTGGAATATCTACATTTAAGACTTGAGCTAGGCATAGTCGTACATGCCTATAATCCCAGAGGCTAAGGAGGCTGAGAAAGGAGGATTGCAAGTTCAAAGCCAGCCTCAGCAACTTAGGGAGATCCTCTTTCAAAATAAAATGTCAAAAGGGCTGGGGATGTGGCTCACTGGTTAAAGCAGCTAGGGAAAAATAAAACTTATAGGATAGAATGGACATCATCAGATTCTGTTGAGAGATTGAATTAAAAAAATGATGAAAACCCAGGAAAAGGGACTTGAATTGGCAATTAGGAGGTCATTAGTAAACTCCTTCAAAAAATTAATATAGTAGTTTAGAGTGATCATTGCAGTGGGATTGAGAAATAATTGAAAGAGAATAGAGTCATTGAGTGTAACATTACTCTTAGTACATATAAGGTTGGCAGTAAACATTCTGACCAACTTGAGGGAAGATTCTTATAGAATTGAGGAAACATTGTGTTAATAGGCCTGAAGGGGAAGAGAAAGTAGGTATATTTGCTGAGAAGATCCTGAAAAGAGACCAGTGAGCATAGGATCAAGAAGTAAATTATTGTGGTTGGGGTTGTAGCTCAGTGGTAGAGCACTCGCCTAGCACATGTGAGGCACTAGGTTTGATCCTCGGTACCACATAAAAATAAATAAAAGTATTTTGTCCATCTACATCAAAAACATTTTTTAAAATGTCAGTTATTGTCGATAAGCCTTTTTATTCACACAAATGATATAGAAGCATTTCCTCTCTTGAGTCCTGAGATAAAGAGGAGGAAAGAGGTGGATAGCAACATAGAGAAATAGTAGAAACAATCTACTATTAAGATTAATAGTATTAATTATTACTTCTAATAAGAAGTAGCTATTGGGAAAAAGTTTGTTGTCAATGAAGGTAATTTCATTTAGGGTGGAAACCTGTGGCTATGGATGAAGTCTGAGCTAGCAGTTGCTTATAGATGTATACATATGGCATGAAGCATCTTACTTCTTCCCCTCTATACAAATACTTGGTTTTTCAGAGTTCAATATTAACTTTGTTTTAAATATTAATATTTCTTTTCCTTGGTCAGGAACTGAAACATTTGATCTTGGAAGCAGCAGATGGCTTTCTGTTTATTGTCTCATGTGAGACAGGCCGGGTGGTATATGTCTCTGATTCAGTGACTCCTGTTTTGAACCAGCCACAGTCTGAATGGTTTGGCAGCACACTTTATGATCAGGTGCACCCAGATGACGTGGATAAACTTCGGGAGCAACTTTCCACGTCGGAAAATGCCCTGACAGGTGAGAGTTACATGGATGGGAAATAAATGGGAATTCTTTCTTATTTTTATGAGGCATCACAGGTATTTAAAGCTCTTAAATTTATTTATTGGATCTGGCAAAGCTTCCAGTATTTTCTCCTCTAATGAATATAATCAGTTCTTTTTATCCACATGCAGATTATCTACTTTGTGATTTATCCTTAGAAAATGTTTCCTTAGTGATTATGCTCATATAAAAGTTTATTTTTACCTTAATATTATTGTAAATAAAACAATAAACTCTAAACTTAAAATGTTCCCCCCATATTAAAAGAGTCATCTATGCTTCTATATCATTTGTGTGAATAATTACATGGTATTTTTTTCTGCCCACTTGTGCTTGGCTTTGTGCTAGATTCTATGATAACAGATTTTTATTTTACAGGGGAATTGCTGTTGGTCAGTGTATAAAGTAGTCTTTTGGGGTTGTGGCTCAGTGGTAGAGCGCTCACCTTTCATGTGTGAGGCACTGGGTTCGATCCTCAGCACCCCATAAAAATAAAGATTATTGTGTCCATCTACAACTAAAAAAAATTTTTTTTTTAAAAGTAGTCTTTTGTTGTTATTTGTATCTGTACTGTTTCCTTCCCCCACATCCATCCCCCCATTTTAATGCTATTTAGTCCTTCTGCCAAAGTTTGGCTAGAAGAAAAAAAGTCATTTTTGTTCCTGAGCAACTGCAGGAAAAATTTTAAAGTAGAAGCAGATGAAAAACTGCTGGCTAAAATACAAAACTATCCCTAAACAATCATATTAACGTTGGTCTTTAGTTTTTCCCTCTTTTAAGTTTCTATGGATTTATTCTTTTTTTTTTTTTTTTTTTTTTTTTTAGTTCTTCTTTTTCCCCTGGTTTCCATAGGTAAAGGACAGAATTTTGTTTTGAGACAGATGTATGTTTATGAAGCATATTAAATTACATGTTTTTAAACTGATGACATTTACTTTGTGTGTATAATCGGGCATGAGAGTATATACTGCTTTGCCTCTTGCTTTCTACCACTGCTTTCCACTCCTACCTTTCCTTGCACAAAGTTATTTTCAGTACTGCCTTTGAACTTATATTGAGATTATAAATGAGAATTGAAATAACTTAGACTTGAAAAAATCTATCTTCTGCTTGGTCTATTCTATTATAAGCAAGTAAGTTGGAGAACATGAATAGGATTTATACTTGCTTTTAATATCTCTTCTCCCCTTTCCCACTCACAAGAATGCACTCCAGATTGTTTTTCACATCTTTCTTCAGGGCGTATCCTGGATCTAAAGACTGGAACAGTGAAAAAGGAAGGTCAGCAGTCTTCTATGAGAATGTGTATGGGTTCAAGGAGATCATTCATTTGCCGAATGAGGTGAGTTTCAGGCTAAGGATTACAATTTGGCATAGCTTCAAGAGCTCAGGTTTTTGTTTTTTATTTTTCCTCTCAGAGAAATTAACATTTTTAAATCCAAGCTTAACTCTTCAAGACCTAGGTGAATTATAACATAGAATAAAGTATTCGGTAGGAGAACTAACATTGTCTGAATTACCTGAATCCCTTCCATGTCAGACAATGTGATCAGTGCTTTATGTCTGTCATCTTATAGCATCCCTACAGCCACCCTATAGGTTAACATTCATGGTTACCATTTTTCTGATTTAAAAATGGATTCAAAGAAATTAACTTCCTAAGAATACATTCATAGATAGTGCCTGATAACAAGATCTATCTGTCTGTCTGTCTGTCTATCTATCTATCTATCTATCTATCTATCTATCTATCCATCCATCCATCCATTTATTTATTTTTTGGCTGTACTAGGGATTGAAATGAGAGCCTTCAGTATATTAGGCAAATGCCATAGAGCTACATTACCTAGGCCAGAATTTTGTTTAATTCACGGTAGTCTGACTCCAAAACCTATATTTTAATTCATTATATCACAAGGCAACATTCATATACTCAGACTATTTCTGGTTTTGTTTTTGTTTTTGTTTTTGTTTTATGGTACTGGGGATCAAACATAGGGTCTCTTTAGTGCTAGGCACTCTACCACTGAGCTATATCTGCAACCCTGAAAGGTATCTCTTCAAGACACAAAGTTTGTTCAGGTTTTATAATGGAAATGAGCTATAGTTGTATTGAGAGGATGCTTAGTAGAAATTGGGTAGGATATTAAACAAGATGTCCTGGGAAAAGTATAAAATAGAATATTATATGACTCAGTGGTTTAGTGTAGCCTCTAGATTTGAACTGCTGGATTTTGTTCTAATCCAAAGTATTCTATGGATTTGAATTCTAGCTTTGACTCTAACTTTGGAAACCTCAGAGAAATTACCTTACTTTTTTGTGCTTTGATTTTATCATTTAATGGTGGAGGTAATATTAATTCTGACCTCATGAAGTTGTTATGAAGATTGTATGAATTAATATATGTAAAGATATTTAGAACAGAACATGGAACATATTAAACTATGTAAGTTTTACTGTTTTTATTTTAAAGAAATGAGAAGGAAAGTAGGATTGGAGGGAGTATCTCAGCCTGATGGACATGGCTAATGCAAAGACATAGGCAGGAATAAGATAAATAATAATGAGCCGGGCGCGGTGGCGCAAGCCTGTAATCCCAGCACTGTGGGAGGCTGAGATAGGAGGATCGCGAGTTCAAAGCCAGCCTCAGCAACGGCGAGGCGCTAAGCAACTCAGTGAGACCCTGTCTCTATATAAAACACAAAATAGGGCTGGGGATGTGGCTCAGTGGTTAAGCACCCCTAGGTTCAATTCCTGGCACCAAAAAAAAAAAAAAAAAAAAAGATAAATAATAATGAAATGTAGTAAATAGATTAGGTTGTGATTAATGAATAGCAGGAGTCAGCAACCCACAGCCCTTGTTTTGCAAATAGAGTTTTATGAGAACGTAGCTATGCTCATTTTTTTATATATTGTATATGGTGACTTTCATGCTATAATGCTACAGGTTGCAACAGATGTATGTCCCACAAAGATGTAAATATTTATGATCTGGTTCTTTTTTGGTACAGGGGTGCTTAACCACTGAGCCACATCCATAATCCCCCTCTGCCATTTTTTTACTATATATTTTTTTTAGTTTTAGATGGACACAATACCTTCATTTTATTTTATTTATTTATTTTTATGTGGTGCTGAGGATAAAACCCAGTGCCTCACATGTGCTAGGCAAGCGCTTTTCCACTGAGCTACCACCCAAGCCCAAGCCTACCCTTTTTGTTTTTGTTTTTGGTACCGGGGATTGAATCAGGGGTACTCGACCACTGAGCCATATCCCCAGCCCTATTTTGTGTTTTATGTAGAGACAGAGTCTCACTGAGTTGCTTAGCGCCTCGCCCTTGCTGAGGCTGGCTTTGAACTCACGATTCTCCTGTCTCAGCCTCCCTAAGTGCTGGGATTACAGGCTTGAGCCACCGCACCTGGCTCCAAGCCCACCCTTTTTAAAAACTATTTTTTTATTTGTCATTGGACTTTACTTACTTATATGCTATGCTGAGAATTGAACCCAGTGTCTCACACATGCTAGGCAAGTACTCTACCACTGAGCCACAACCCCAGCCCAGCCCAAGGCCTTTTTATTTTTCATTTTGAGATAGGGTCTTGCTGAGTTGCTAAGTGCCTCACTAAGTTGCTAAGTCTGGCTTTGAACTTGTCATCCTACTGCCTCAGCCTCCCCAATTGCTGGGTTTATAAGCATGTGCCGCCATGCCCGACTACCATCTGTGTTTTTATAGGAGAGGGGGCACCAGCTTTTGCTAGAAAGAATCTTCACATTTGAAGAACATATGATACATTTTTTAGTTACTTCAAATTCTAAGATAGTTATAAGCTTTAAAATACCAAACCTGATTTCTCTTTATACATCCTTGTTGTTAAGAGCATTGTTACCTGTTTTCTGTGTTTGGTTGTATCCAGAGCCTGTTGTCCTGCTGTTACTATGGAAAGTTCATTGATCATGCACCCTGACTGCTTTTAATCTCTCTGTTCATTGAAACAGGTGTGGCAATAGTTCTGTGGACTCAGTCTCCATGAATAGATTGAGCTTTGTGAGGAACAGATGCAGGTGAGGACCTAAACAGTGAAGACCGAAAGGATGATAGAGAACTTTACTTTTTCACTCAACTTACTGTAGTCCTTTTTTCAGCAGTCCTTACCCTTCTCCCTCATTTCCCAGTTACTTTTTTGCTGGCAGTAGTTTGCTGAACTTTAAAGCTTCACTTGCTCATTCAAAAACAGGAAGCTGCCTACTTCTTTACCTGTTTTCCTCTTGCTGCAGTACCTTTTAATTGTTCTGCTTTGGCAAGTCTTAAAAAGTTATGGTGATTACTTTTTGGTGAAAAAGTCCAAGCACTTACTATCCTGTTTTTCACCCAAGAGTCTAAATTTAAAGGTAAAGGGCAGCATTGCCCTTGAATATTTACTTTAAAAGGTTTTTCTCCTT
>CM053400.1:96487757-96539826 GCA_028644305.1 Xerus rutilus | reverse complement strand
ACCAATCTGGAAAGCAGTATGGAGACTGCTTAAAAAACTTGGAATGGAACCACCATTTGACCCAGCTATCCCACTCCTTGGCCTATACCCTAAAGACTTAAAAACAGCACACTACAGTAAAGCAGCCACTTCAATGTTTATAGCAGCACAATTCACAATTGCAAAACTATGGAAGCAACCCAGATGTCCTTCAATAGATAAGTGGATAAAGAAACTGTGTTACATATACACAATGGAATATTATTCAGCAATAAAAGAGAATAAAATTATGGCATTTGCAGGCAAATGGATGGAACTGGAAAGCATTATGCTAAGTGAAGTAAGCCAATCCCAAAAAGCCAAATGCCGAATGGTCTCTCTGATTAGTGGATGCTGATGAATAAGGGAGGTGGGAATGGGAAACATAAGAGAAATAGAGAAACACTGGACGCGACATGGGGGAGGCGGGGGGCAGGAAAGGGGAATGGGTATAGTAAAGATGGTTGATAAAAAATATATATAAATATATATATATACACTGTTCATTGAAAGTGCATATAAAGGTGTTTAATATGAAGAATTTAACCTGCTTATAATTTTGTGCAAAGTTAGAAAAATTATGATTGTAACAGTTTTTTTCTATTTGCCTCACCAAATGTTTTCAGTAAAAAAAAAAAAAGTAATTGTGCACTCAACAATTAAAAAAAAAAAAAAGGTTTTTCTCCTCACTCCTCTAACTCTTCTAGGAATGGACTTGGCTCTGTGAAGGATGGGGAGCCTCATTTCGTTGTGGTCCACTGCACAGGCTACATCAAGGCCTGGCCTCCAGCAGGTAGGAAAGTTGGCTAGTGATTTCTCCCTTAGTGCACTTGGTTCCTCAGAGAGTCCAAGATGTTATCAACATTTATTATGTATTATGCTTGTATATGCAAAGTACTTTGTTATAAGTTGAAAGATAATAGGACAGATGTAACAGACTACTTCCCATTCATTATTGAGTTTATATTCCAGTTGGGGGATGAATTACTCAAATTCAAAAATGGTTCATTATTGGCTAGGGTTGTGGCTCAGTGGTAGAGCACTTGCCCTAGCATGTGTGAGGCACTGCGTTTGATCCTCAGTGCCACATAAAAATAAAATAAAGGTATTATGTCTACCTACAACTAAAATATATATTTAAAAAGAAAGAAAATAACTCATTATTGGCTATGTTACAGAATTTTGTTTCATTTTTTTTTTGAGACAGAGTCTCACTGTGTTGCCCAGGCTGGATTTGAACTCTTGGGCCTAAATGATCCTCTTGCCTCAACCTTCTGAGTAGCTGGGACTTGCAGGTGTGCACTACCATGACCCACCTAGAATGTAGTTTTGGGTTTTTTTAATTTTTTAATTTTTTTTTTGATACTAGGGATTGAACTCAGGGGCACTTGACCACTGAGCCACATCCGCAGCCCTATTTTTTATGTTTTTATTTAGAGACAGGGTCTCACTGAGTTGCTTAGCGCCTTGCCATTGCTGAGTCTGGCTTTGAACTCAAAATTCTCCTATCTCAGCCTCCCAAAGTGTTAGGATTACAGGCCTGTGCCACTGCACCCGGCTGTTCTTGTTTTTTTTTTAAGGTACTTTTTTTTTTTTTGAGATAGGGTCTCACAAAGTTTCTGAGGGACTCGCTAATTTGCTAAGGCTGGCCTCGAACTTGTGATACTCCTATCTCAGTTTCCCAAGTTGCTGGGGTTATAGGCATATACCAATGAGTCTGGCTCGAGAATGTAGTTTTTATGTTATTTATTTATTTATTTGTTTATTTTTAGTTGTAGATGGGCACAATACCTTTATTTTATGTATTTATTTTATATGTGGTGCTGAGGATCAAACCCATTGCCCCACACATGCTAGGCAAGTGCTCTACCACTGAGCCACAACCCCCGCTGAGAATGTAATTTTAAATGTGTAAGTTCATAATGATGTATACTGGATACCTATTTTCTAACTAATTGTTGCAAAGAAACATTGGCATTTAATGCAATTAATTGGGAAAGATTTGTAAAATAAGAGCAAGGCCTTGAGGAATAAAGGGAAAATGTAATAACTTATAAAGAGGATATTCTCTGCAAAGGCTTTAAATCAGACTGTGAGTAGATTAGATTTATTTGTATTTGTAGTCAAATGAAATATGACCAAGGTGGTTGGGGTACACGGATCAGCTTTATAATTTGACTTGTCAAAGTTTCCAAATCACATCAACCTCATTCCTTCTCTGCTAGATGGATAGACAGAAACTAAGAGAAGAGAGAGGCAAAGTGGTATATTTTGGGAAGTGATTAAACCTCATTTTGGAAAAACTTGGATTTGATTTCTAGCATTGTTATTTACTAGCAGTGTAACCAAGGGTAAGTTGCTTGACTTTTATATCAGTCTTCTCATCTGTAATTTGGAGATGACATATCCTATATTGATGTATTGTGAGGATTAGATTTAATACAAGGAAAGCATCCAACCCAGTGTCTGACATATGGCAGGTACCCAATAAATGCTAAGAAAAATTAATTTTAAGTAATATACGTAATAATGTTTGCACTTTTTAGTCTATATACTATATAAGTCATACCTTCAAGGTATGTGGTGATATTTCATGCTTCTATGTAGCTATTAAAGAAATACAAACTTCTTGGATGAATAGAAGATAACCTTGCAAAGAATTGGGGGAAATGTACTCTTCTTCCTTTTCCAGGTAAAACATTGGCTTCTCTCTTTTCCAAGGGACGTAAATAATTATTGATGTTAGTTATACTCAATTTTCATTGTTCATTTACTTTAAAAATCACAGGTTAGCCAAGACATCTCTTCTCTGCCAATGATATAATCACAGAATGGCTGCCTTAATATGTATTTTTTTTAGACTGTTTTAGGTGAGACTTGTACTTACTAGTTAAGTATAATTAGTATGGATAAAATATATTAATTAATACACACACACACATATATATACACTTGAAACAATGATTGGCATTTATGGCAAATTCTATGTAATTGTGCAACTCTCTATTGCTTTTATACCTAGATTCTTCATACCTAAATACATATTGAATCATTACTTACCTGATATTCGAAGGCATTTGAGTTTGAGATCTCTAAATCCTTTTCATTTCACCTTCCGAAGGTGTTTCCCTTCCAGATGATGACCCAGAAGCTGGCCAGGGAAGCAAGTTTTGCTTAGTGGCCATTGGCAGATTGCAGGCAAGTATGAATCTTCTACATCTATGCTCCTTTTCAGTTAGGAGAAATCTCCTTCAGTACTTGTTCATGTTAATTTTCTTTTACTCTACCACTGAGCCAAATGAAGAATTCTATACAATTCCAAAAATTTGAAGAACTTTGGCATTCCTAATGAATATTGTTACTCTTGGATTTAGCAGAAGTTCAAGAGTATGAGGGAGGGAAATCTTTTCCCCTAAGTTTTTTTGTACTTTGTGTGTGTTTGGTGGGGTTGTGTGTGTATGCTGGGGTTTGAACTCAGGGTCTTATGTATGTTACCACTGAGCCATATTCTCCCAAGCCCTCTTATCTCTTTTTTGTTGTTGTTGCGATGGGATCTTGCTCTGTTGTCCACGCTGATCTCGAATTCCTGGGCTCAAGTGATATTCCATCTTAAGCCTGCTAAGTACAGAGACCACAGGCACTTGCCAGCACACCCTGCTGCCCTTATCTTTTTTTTTTTTTTTTTTTTTAAATATTTATTTATTTTTTTAGTTGTAGGTGGACAGAATATCTTTGTTTTTATATGGTGCTGAGGATCGAACCCAGTGCCTCACGCATGCCAGGCGAGCACGCCACCACTGCGCCACAATCCCAGCCCCTGCCCTTATCTTTTTTTACTTAAGCATTACGGTGCTGAATTTTCTATTTCATATTAATTTCCTTTACCCCTGAATAAAAGAGGAAAGATCCTTTTCATTTTATTACGACAAACTAACAATAGAGAAATAGAATTGTTTTGATTCTTCTCACAAGTATAGAATATGTTTCTTAGACCATAATTTTCCTATCTGAATAATGAGCACAGCCTAGTCAGCTAAAAGAAAGTAGGTTTTAGGTTGAATTAATTTTTCCTTACTTTATTAACTTGGTAGAGCATATGTATTGAAGTAGAGCTAGATTTTATGCCCTCTCTGCTATTTTTTGCTTTCTTTGGATGAGAGATAAAAGTTGGGAAGTTTGTAAAACTGTGAGTTCATGTCTGTGCAAACTCATGAGAAATAATGATATCATTTTACCTGAATTTTATCTTTCCACTCTTAGGTAACTAGTTCTCCCAACTGTACAGACATGAGTAACGTTTGCCAACCAACAGAGTTCATCTCCCGACACAACATTGAGGGGATATTCACTTTTGTGGATCATCGTTGTGTGGCTACTGTTGGCTACCAGCCACAGGTAAGGAGCTGCAGCTATTACATCACTGATACTTAATCCTATGTTTTCCCTTGCCATAATTGAGATTATACAGTTATCTCCAGAGATAGCCAAAACATATCAACCCTAGTTGAGAAAAAGAGATGATCCTGTTCTATCAGTAGCTAAATTTATTCCCAGCTTCTTAACAAAGCTATCAGTGTCTAGAGAAATATGATTTGTGAATCCATGTGGGAGCAGCAGGTACAAATATTATTTATCTTTTGTGACTGATATTATAATATAGATGATAATTCAGAAGTATTCATTTTAATTAGCTATACTGGTATGTCTACCTTTGTTTAGATAATTCATGTAATTATCCAAAGGAATAATAGTCCATAAAATATACAAATTTAGCACCAGTTATAACAATTTGCTCATTTAGCAAACCAGTTAACTATCCCTGAATTGCCTTATATACATTTTCAAAGCTGTTGACATCAGGGAGGATTTTTTGGCTGTGATTATGTGAAATGGTTAATAAAGAAGACATCTTGATGCTGGGCATGGTGGCGCAAGCCTGTAATCCCAGCACTTTGGGAGGCTGAGACAGAAGAATCGCGAGTTCGAAGCCAGCCTCAGCAATGGCAAGGCACTGAGCAACTCAGTGAGACCCTGTTTCTACATAAAATACAAAATAGGGCTGGGGATGTGGCTCAGTGGTTCAGTACCCCTGAGTTCAATCTCTAGTACCAAAAAAAAAAGAAGACATCTTGAACATGAAGAACAAAGTTGGAGGTTTGCACTACCTGATTCAGAACTTAAAGCTAATGTTATCAAGATATTGTGGTGTTAATGTAAAGATACATATATAGATCAATAGATAAGAGTAGAGGTTATTTTTATATTTAACCAATTTTCAGCAAATGTGCCAAGATAATTCAGTGGGGGAAAGAGGTCTTTCTAACAAAAGATGGTAGAATAATTGGATACCCATATGATATACCCAAAACAACAACAACAACAACAACAACAAAAAACTCAAACAAACCTTAGACCTTACCTCACACTATCCACAAAAATCAACTGAAGCACCTAAATGTGTAAGAACTAAACTTATGAATAAATTTCTATGAGAAAACATCTGTGGTCTTGAGTTAAGCAAAGATTTTTTTTCATATAATACTAAAAGCATGATTCAACAAAGAAAAATATTGATAAATTGAATTTCATCAAAATTAAAATTCAAGGCTGGGGTTGTGGCTCAGTGGTAGAGCACTTGCCTAGCATGTGTGAGGCACTGGGTTCGATTCTCAGCACCGCGTACAAGTAAATAAAATAAAGGTCCATCAACAACTAAAAAAATTTTTTTTAAAAATTAAAATTCACCCTCTTAAAAAGAAATCATGGCCAGGCATTGTGGCGCATGCCTATAATCCCAGCTGAGGTAGGAGGACCGTGAGTTCAAAGCCAGCCTCAGCATCTAGAGAGGCATTTAGCAACTCAGTGAGACTCTATCTCTAAGTAAAATACAAAAAAGTGCTGGAGATGTAGCCCAGTGATTAAGCATCCCTGGATTTAATCCTCGGTACCAAAAAAGGAAGTCATGAAGAAAGTGAAACCAGGCATAGCCTGGGAGAAAATATTTGCAAATCACATGTCTGAAAAACAACGTGTATTTAGGACATACAAACAACTCTTTGGGATAAACAAGTAGTGAAAGGGGCATAAGATTTGATATTTCAGTACAGAAGAAATATGTATGGCACATGAAAAGATGCTCAAATCATTTGTCATTAGACAAAGGGGAATGAAGGGAAGGGAGAAGGAATGGGAGTAGGAAAGACAGTAGAATGAATCAGACATGAATTTCCTATATTCACATGTGAATATACAACCACTGAAACTTCACGTCATGTACAATCCCAAGAATGGGATCCCATTTAGAATAAGTTATATTCCATGTATGTATAATATGTCAAAAAACACTCTACTGTCATATATATCTAAAAAACAAATAAAAAATTATTAGTCATTAGTAAAGTGCAAATTAAAGGCACAATGAGGTACTATTGTGCCATTATAATCAAAAAGGGTCGTTGAGAATGTAGAGAAGCTAAAACTCTCATACATTGTTGGTAGACATGTAAATGGCGTAGCTACTTTGCAAAAACATTTTGGCAGTTTCCTAAAAAGTTAAATATGCATATATCGTATAATTTGGCAGTTCTACTTTTGGATGTCTATCAAGGAGAAATGAAAATGAAAACATGTTCACACAAAGATGTGTGCATGAATATTCAAAGCTATATTAATAATAGCCAAAAAAACAGGAACAATCTTTTTTAAAAAAAAAATATATATTTTTTTAGTTGTAGATGGACACACTATCTTTACTTTATTTATTTATTTTTATGTGGTGCTGAGGATCAAACCCAGTTCCTCATGCATGTAAGGTAAGTGCTCTACCACTGAGCCACAATCCCAGCCCAGGAACAATCTTACTGTTCATTAATATTTTATGATTTAATCCACAAACTATAGTGTATCCATGTTAGAATACCACTGAACTATAAAAAAGAATAAAGTACTAATATATGCAATAATGTTGATGAACTTCAAAACTATGCTAAGTTAAAAAAGCCAAACCCAAAACGGCATATCATGTAATTCTACTGATAAGAAATTTCTAGAAAAGGCAAAACTAAAGAGTTAGAAAGCAGGTCAGTGGTTGGCTAAGGGTTGTCTTACAGGTAGCACAAGAGAACTTTTTTGATGCAATGAACATGTTCTGAAACTGGATTGTGGTAATGATTGTACTACTATATAAATTTACTAGGAATCATCAAATTGTACATTTAGTGTGAGTGGATTATAAATGTGAACTATACTTGAAATCTGTAACAAATGCTGTTAAATGAAAAGGAGAAATGAGGTAGAAGCCAGTGCTTAGCAGATTCCATCTTTTTAATTTTTTCCTTCATACTTATTTTTTTAATAAAAGAGTTTAATAAAATTTCAATAAAATACTATGTAAAAACAGTAATTTCCATAATTGTACAGGAATTGTGTATTTATCTCCTAAAACCATTGGTGCTATGCCTTACTACAGTTCACAGTAGACAGAGTGAATTTGTGTCCTATTTGTATTTTATCCTAACCTTGAAGGCTTTCCCTTGGAGAGTCTACTTTCTACCTAATTCCCCTATCAGTTTGTTCCCTATTTATTATGCTTCTAATAGGAACCAATTTGCATGTTTTATTTATTTCATTTTAGAAGAGTCAAAGTTATTTGGACACGTAGTTTCAGAAATTTGGTCCATGGTCAGTAGATTCCATTGCTTTTGGCCTGAGATGACTCAGAATATCATGGCAGAAGGGCATGGTAGAGAAAAGCAGCAGCTCAACACATGGCAATGCTAATCAGAGAGAACTCTGCTCGCCAGGACAAAATATAAACCCCAAAGCACTCCCCTACTCACCTACCTCTTCCAGCCATACCCTACCTTCTTCCATTTACCACTCAATTAATCCATATCAGTGGGTGAATCCACTGATTAGTCACAACTCAGTCTAATCATTTCACCTCTGAAACTCATGCCTATCTCACAATGCAAAATATGTTTAGTCCATTTTCTTTGCTTTTTTGGGGAGGAGTGCGCAGGGGATGTACTGGGGATTGAACTCGGGAGCACTTGACCATCAAGCCATATCCTCAGCCCTATTTTTGTATTTTATTTAGAGACAAGGTCTCACTGAGTTGCTTAGAACCTCGCTTTTGCTGAGGCTTTGAACTCATGATCCTCTTGCCTCAGCCTCCCAGGTTGCTGGGATTACAGGCATGTGCCACTGTACCTGGCTCATTTAGTCCATTTTCAAGAGTCCTCATAGTCTTAACAGTTCCAGCATTACCCAAAAGTCCAAGTTCAAAGTCTCCTGAGACTCAAGGCAAACTCTTCAGCATGATAGTCTATAAAAATCAACAATAAGTGACATATATCTAATATATAATGATACAGAGTAAGCATTCCCCTTCTACATGGAAGAAAATAGGGACATAGAGCTGGGTGAAGTGGCACTCACCTATAATCCCAGCATCTTGGGAGGCTGAGGCAGGAGGATTATGAGTTCAAAGCCAGCCTCAGCAAAAGTAAGGCAACTCAGTGAGACCCTGTCTCTAAATAAAATACAAAATAGGTTTGGGGATGTGGCTCAGTGATCGAGTGCCCCTGAGTTCAATCCCAGGTACAAAAACAAAAGAAAATAGAGGCATAGGGGCTAAGATTGTCGCTCTGTGGTAGAGTGCTTGCCTAGCATGTGTGAGGCCCTGGGTTCAATTCTCAGCACCACATATAAATAAATGAGTAAAATAAAGGTCCACCAACAACTAAAAAAATAAAAATATTATATAAAAAAGAAAATAGGGCCATAGAAATAAAGGATGGAACCAAAATAAGATCAAAATCCAGATGGGCAAGTTCTGTAAGCTCCACATTCAGCATCTGGGTCAAATGGCATAATGATGTTCTCTTCAAAGGGCTTGTGTAGTTCTTTCCCAAGGCTTTGTTGGTTGTAGCCTACATGGCCAGCCTCTTGCCTTGTTTCTGCTCAATTTCTGCAGTTTTCCTCAGTAGATATCCCATAGCACTGGCATCTCTTAATCTCAGGCTTTTCCACTGTAGCTACTGTTTCCTTTTTACATCTTCACATATTAGCCTCTCAGGGGCTAGCAGGGACTCTGATCCTGCTACACTTTTCCTGACTTTCTAGGCCTCCCTTTGAAACCTTGGTGGAAGCCTCCCTGACCCCCTAATTCCAGCATCTTGCAGAACCAGCACCACTTGGTTGATGCCAAAGTCTGCAGCCATCTCAAACAGTTGCCCAGCCTTCTGGAACTCTGCCGCAGTAGCCTCTGAGTACCTGGTGACTAAGCATGGTGAAACAACTTCCTAGGCCCCCTGTATAAGCAGGGTGTACTCACTGACTTTTCTCAAAGGAATCTTTACTTTTACCTCCTTCATACTTATATATCATCTTAGGATAAAGACAAAAAAAATAAAATCCAAGTCTCAGCTGATGGGCCAGGAAAGTTAGGTGAACATAAAAGTGTGTATCTTACTTTTCTTTCTCCCTTCCAGGAACTCTTAGGAAAGAATATTGTAGAATTCTGTCATCCTGAAGACCAGCAGCTTCTAAGAGATAGCTTTCAACAGGTAAATTCTTTTTCTAGTTTGGGTCTCAAAAAAAAAAAAAAAATATATATATATATACACACACACACACATACATACATATATATATATTTATCACATTACTTCATATTTATTGACCACTGATTAGTTGAACACTATAATAGTGTGTTCTTTGTACTAACCTGTATTATTTTTTTCAGTACTGGGGATCAAACCCAGGTTCTTGCACATGCTAGGCAAACACTATACCACTAGTACAACCCCAGCCCGTAACCTATATTTTTAAGAAATAGAAAGAGATAATACTTTGAAATTATAGATAATGTCCAAAGTATTTCTATTTGGTTTTGGTTCTTTACTGTTTTATGTCCACTTAGCTTTCTATAAGAAACTGTTCTCAAAATATTTAAAATATTATAGGCTTCACTAATCTGTAGGTTGTAGTAGAAAATTAATTTTACAGAGTTCTTTTATAGGTAATTGAGTTAATTAAGTTGTGACTTATAATTTTTAGGCCTTAGTTCCTGAAAATACTTGGTGAATTTAGACTTGGTTTTAGATATTGGTTCTCACTTTATATTAGACAATTTGTAGTGTCCTTATAAATACATTGTGCATAATAATACTACTTAATTAAATTCAGATGGTCTTTGGGAAGATTTTAAATAAGAAAATGCAAATAAGGGATATAGCCCAGTGCCTGACACATATAATTTCAAAATGTTAACTTGCTAATATTAGTAGCTTTTTCATTGTTAGGGAGGGAGAACCAAAACATTATTTTCTATTCCATGAGACTAAAAGTAAAATAATCTAAAATTACTTTTAATTCTTCTTTGGGGCAGGGGACTTTTAAAACACAAGCAAAAGAAGACTAAAGCCAACTTGGTTTTATATAGAGAAACCTTTATTGATACTGTGAAAACAAATTCTCAGGTTTGGGAGGGAAAGCTGGGATTGCAGAACAGTGTATAAGCTATGTTCAGTGTCATTAAACTTAAATTTCTGTTGTAGATTTATAAAGTAGCTCATCATATCTTTCATGGACTTTTAAGGAAACTGGGGAAACAGTATTTCTTTCCTAGAAATAATTGTTGTTGCTGTTTGACTTGTACTAGTGTGGTTGATAGCTTGGGACTCCGGGAAGAAATGTGATAAATATACTCCTTATTTAGTAAGTTTTCACTCCTTTGTATTGTTTTAATGTTGAAAAAGATGAGTGTTTGAAGGACAACAAAAGAATCTTAGGATTATAGAAATGGGAAAATGTACTTAATTTTCTAAAATCAAATATCTCTGAGTTCTACTGATGGCATGAAAACCTTTTCAGGTAGTGAAGTTAAAAGGCCAGGTGCTGTCTGTCATGTTCCGTTTTCGATCTAAGAACCGAGAATGGCTCTGGATGAGAACCAGTTCCTTTACTTTCCAGAACCCTTACTCTGATGAAATTGAGTACATCATCTGTACCAACACCAATGTGAAGTATGTACCTTTTAGTCCTTTTCTAATATTGAGATTTCTCATGGCCCAGTCTGCTTAACCTTATTAAGATATCTCCTTTTCTTCCTTGTTTCCAGTAGTAAACATAATTAGTTTGAAGTTCCTGATTTTCCAACTTATTATAGGATTTGATGTAGTTGATCGAGGTAGAATAAGATTTTAATAAGCAATAGTTCAGAGACTTTCATCTTCAGAAGAAAAGGTTTATATTTCAATTTTATCAGCTAGATTTTATCCTTTCTAGAAAGGATTTTGTTTCATACACTAGTTTGTTGCTTTAGTCTGGCAGGATTTTGATG
The DNA here is from genome assembly GCA_028644305.1 of Xerus rutilus. NCBI lineage: Eukaryota > Metazoa > Chordata > Mammalia > Rodentia > Sciuridae > Xerus > Xerus rutilus. The sequence goes on along the minus strand of CM053400.1, from coordinate 96,528,461 downwards.
ACGAGCGGGGTTGGGCATACACTTTCTGTGAGGGACCAGATAATAATTATTTTAGGCTTTGTGGGCCGTATAGTTTTTATTGCACCTGTTTAACTCTGCTCTTGTTGCGTGGTGGATGTAGTCATAGAGCAATGATGAAAGAATATGACTGTGTTACAATAAACCTTTATTTACAAGAATTGGCAATGGACTGATTGGGTCCATGGATCATGGTTTGCCTCAGGGCATAGTTACATTCCACTCTTTCATAAGTTTCTACTTCTCTCTTTGGGCTTTCTCAGCTCTTTAAAAACGGTTATTGAAATACATTTCACATACCATATTGTTCACCCATTTAAAGTGTACAATTTTTTTAAAAATATTTCACAGTTGTGCAGCAATTACAACAATCTTAATGTCAGAACATTTTCATCCTCACTAAAAGAAGTCCTGTACCCACTAACAGTCATTCTCCATTCTTCCCCTTCCCTCTAAAGCCCTATACACCCTCTAATTTGCTATCTCTATAAATTTACCTGTTCTAGATATTTCATATAGATAGAATCACAGAATATATGGTTCCTTTGTGATTGGACGCTTTCATTTAGTATAATGTTTTCAAGGGTCTTTTATGTTGTAGCATGTCTTTTTATTGTCAAATAATACTTCATTGAATGGATTTTGATAAACATTGAGTTGTTTATATTTCTTGGCTACTAAGAATGCTGCTATGAACATATCTGTACTAGTTTTGTATGGATGTATGTTTTTATTCCTCTCAGTATATAACCAAGAGTAGAATTTGAGTCATATGGTAATTCTATTTAACCTTTTGAGGACGTGTCAGACTGTTTTTCAAAACTTTCCCATCATTTTACATCCCCACCAGCAAAATATGGAGATTTTAGTTTCTCCATAGTCTTGTCAGCATTCATGGTTGTCTTTTTTATTATAGTCACCCTAATGGATATCAGTTGTGAGATTACTTCTTTTTCATTTAAGGTGCTTTTGTAGAACAGCTTTGAACCTGGCTCTTTAAGAATTTCCAAAGTATACATTTTCCCTGGCTATAATAGTATGGTCCAGTTCATTGTGCAGGACTTGTAAAGTTTAATTCTTTGCTAATTAAAAAGTGGATTGAGTTAGAAAATTTTTATAAGTTTAAGACTCAAGGGTATGTATGGTCATGATCATTACAGTTTTCTTTTTCTTTTTTTTATCTTTATATTATATACCAACCATTATTTTGTGTTTCTGTTTTTTGAAATATTTTTTTCTGAACATTTTTTGTTGCAATACTTAGGATCAAACAGGGTTTTGCACATGATCAGCAAGCATTCTACCACTGAGCTACACACCCACCTCCAAATACTAAAAATTTTAAGTTGTTTTAAGGACTTGAGTTTTGAGAAATAATTGCTTTCCCCTCTTTTACATACAATTTTCCTGACAACAGTTAATTTTAGTTTTTTTTAGTATTTTATTTTTAAAAACAAATATTCCTGTTTTTTTTCTTTCTGGTAAATATTATTTATAGAAAACTTGGATATTGAAAAACATGGAGAGAAGGAAATAATTTTTCTTGCCCTCTAGATAATCTGTACAGGTACTTTCAGTTTTTTACCTGAGTTTTAAAAAAACAGTGTATGGAGATACACACATCCATAACAACCAAGTATTGAATACATAGGAGGAGTTACAAACTAAACAGGATAAATCGAACCTTTGTGCTTTAGGACTGTTTATACTTATACCATTTGTCCATAGTGTGGATTTTTTGCTGAAACTGAGGTCATAGGTTGCCTATGGGATTAAACTTTAAAGGAGATATATTAGTGATTACCCCACTTACAGATACATCTATACAACAGAATCGGGTTTCTTTCTTTCTTTCTTTCTTTTTTTCTCTTGTCTACTTTATTTTCACAGGAATTCTAGCCAGGAACCACGGCCTACACTGTCCAACACAATCCAGAGATCACAGCTAGGTCCCACAGCTAATTTAACCCTAGAAATGGGCCCAGGTCAACTGGCACCCAGGTAAGAAATGGTAATATCATCATGTATTGAGCAGTCACTAGGCTAGGTGTGGTGGCCATCTACAATCCCACTTTTTTTGTTAGATGGCTTTTTAAAAAATCCCTTTTCACTAGATTCTTTTCTTTTTGTCTACTGGGGACTGAACCCAGGGGTGCTTAACCACTAAGTCACATTCCCAAATTTTTTTTTTGAGACATTAAGTTGCTTAGGGACTTGCTAAGTTGCTGAGACTGGTTTCAAACTCGGAAATCCTCCTGCCTCAACCTCCTAAACTTGCCACCAGGTTTTTTTCCTTTTTCTTTTTCTGATACAGGGGATTGAACCTGAGGCACTCAATCACTAGCCACATCCCCAGTCCTTTTCATATTTTATTTTGAGACAGGGTCTCACTACATTAGTTAGGGCCTAAGTTGTTGAGTCTGGCTTTGAACCTGCCTCAGCCTCCTGAACTGCTTGGATTACAGGCATGGACCACTACCTGGCAACACCAAGTTCTTTTTTTGTTTGGTTTTGTAATATTATTTTAGTTGTAGATAGACACAATGTCTTCATTTTTTAATTTATTTTTATGTGGTGCTGAGTATTGAACCCAGTGACTCACACATGCGAGGCAAGCGCTGTACTACTGAGCTACAATCCCAGCCCCCTAGGTTCTTTTTAAATTTTTTTTTTTCCATTTCTCTCCTCACTGACCTTGAACATATAGGCAGCAGCAACAGCAAACAGAATTGGATGTGGTACCAGGACGAGATGGACTAACCAGCTACAATCATTCCCAGGTGAGTGTGTCTTCCTTCTTGAAGAGGACAGTGAACATTTCTTTAAAAACAAGTCCCCAACTGCCAGTTGGACTGTGTGTGTATATTATATGAATTTTCAGGTAGCTGAATTGTCATATTAAACCTTTAATGATTATTTTATCATTTTACTCCATAGGTTTCGGTTCAGCCTGTGACAACAGCAGGGCCAGAACACAGCAAGCCTCTTGAGAAGTCAGATGGTTTATTTACGCAGGATAGAGACCCAAGATACTCAGAAATTTATTCCAACATCAGTGCAGGTATGTTTTTTCCTTGGTCCTCTTTTAAATTCTCATTTAGATCACTTACTGATGGGCCTGCTATTGCCTTATCAGTAATCTTCCAACATACTTCCATTTAATCATAATACTTCATAAGTAAGTAGGAACTTGCTGAACTATATACTGCAGCCCCTTGACTGGCCCTCCCCCGACTCCTTTTGGTCTACAGATCAGAGTAAAGGCATCTCCTCCAGCACTGTCCCTGCCACCCAACAGCTATTCTCCCAGGGCAACTCATTCCCTCCTACCCCCCGGCCGGCAGAGAATTTCAGGTGAGCCCCATATGTGTGTGCTGCTTTACAGGGCCCTGAGGGATTCATTTGATGAATCCAAGTTTTATGCTTTCCTTGCTTTCTCTGGTTATTTCAGACAAAGCAGTGGAGCTTATAGGGCCTAGGGTGAGGCAAAGAAGCTGCTTTTCTTCCTCCTGTTTCTTTGCACCTGTCTTATTGCCATGTTCTAGGATCCATCTTGTGTCCTGGTCAGTGTGTCACAGCTGTCAGTCTTCCTTGTTTTTTCCAAATTCTGTTACCAAATTTTCCTTAACTCCAAGGAAGTAAAGGGAATCTAGGAATAGCACTAGATTGTCCTTTGATTCCTACCTTATCTGATAAATCCATCCTTTTAATACTTTACTTCATCATTTGTTCACTCCTAGGAATAGTGGTCTGGCCCCTCCTGTAACCATTGTCCAGCCATCATCTTCTGCAGGACAAATGTTAGCCCAGATTTCCCGCCACCCCAACCCTACCCAGGGAGCAGCCCCAACTTGGACCCCTAGCACCCGCCCAGGCTTTTCTACCCAGGTAAATCTTCAGTCTTCTCATCTTTCCATGCCTGTATGTTTGTTTTTGTTTAGTTAGATTGGCTTTTTTACCATTTGTAAATTTTTTTTTTCTTTTCTTTTGGTGGCAGGGAATGAACCCAGGGGCGTTCAACCACTGAGCCATATCCCCAGTCCTTTTTAGTTTTTATTTTGAGACAGAGTCTCACTAAGTTGCTTAGGGCCTCACAAAGTTGCTGAGGTTGGCTTTGAACTTGCTATCCTCCTGCCCCAGCCTCCAGAGCTGCTTAAAGGATTACAGGTGTGCACCACCATACCTGGGGCATCTTCTAATTTTCTTAAGAGCATCTAGATAATTAAAACACAGATAATCCAAAAACCTCATTAGAGTCCATAGTTTTCACATATTTACCTTTAAATTGGAATTGCTGGGCTGGAGTTGTAGCTCAGTGGTAGAGCACTTGCCTAGCACTTGTAACGCACTGGGTTCAATCCTCAACACCACATAAAAATAAAGAAAATAAAGGTATTGTGTTCATCTTTAAAAAAAAAATTAAGGGCTGGGATTGTAGCTCAGCGGTAGAGCGCTTGCCTCGCATGCGTGAGGCCCTGGGTTCGATCCTTAGCACCACATACAAAGCAATAAAATAAAGACATTGTGTTCATCTACAACTAAAAAAAATCTTTAAAAAAAAAAGAAAAAAATTAAATAAAATAAATAAATAAATTGGAATTGCATATGTAGAACATTCAGAGCAGGTTTGATTTTCAGATTTATTTTGGAGTAAATTCTACAAAGTTTTCTCTTTGTTTAGAACTACATAATATAGGAACAAAGGAGAAAATTGCTAATTTTATATAGTTATATCTATTTACAAAAAGGAAAAATTCTTATATAATATCCATGGATATGATACATAATAAATATTAAGCCTAAAGCAAATATCCTTTAATGTATTATTATGTTTATATTGTGTAATATTTTAATAAAGTAAAAAAAAAATCAAAACCAAAAGCAGACTCCAAAATTGTTTTTGCATTGTGATTTCAACTGTGTAAAAAATGTACCAGAAGGCATCTCCATCAAGCCAGGGATATTGGTACTGAGGATAATTACTACCATGGTTTCCAGTACTTTGATGTAACCAAGAAGGCCATGCTTCTGGGATGTCATATTACTGGAGCATTCATTATCTCCTGGGGGTTGCAGCTCTGTATAAATTTGCTGTGACAGAACCAAGAAAGGTGGTATTTGAAGATTTCTACAGATACAGTGATTCCATGAAAGATTTTGAGGAAATGAAGGCTAGTGTCATGAGTGTAAAATATTTTGGGAATAAACAGTTTCTTTGGATTGAGTTTCATAAAGCTTGTCTCTGAACTAGGTACAGTGGTGTGTGCCTATAATCCTAGCGACTCAGGAGGCTGAGGCAGGAAAATTGCAAATTTGAGGACCTGAATGACTTAGTGAGACCCTGTCTCAAAGTAAAAAATTCACAAGGCTGGGGATTTGGCTTCAATGGTAAAGAACCCCTGGATTCACTCCCCATTACAAAAAAGCAAACAAGCAATTTGTCACTGATCTGTTTTTCAGTACTATGAAACATGAGTACATAAGCTAAGGAATAGTTTCTCTTGATAAATAAGCATTGAGCAAATACTAAAAAAAGAAAAACTAGAATTATCCAAAAATGTTAACTATGGCTCTCTTGGGATAGAATTATGATTCTTATTTTAATTAATTTTTAATTTCCTTTTTTTCACATATTTCACAATGCATGTGCATTACTATTCTGGGGAGAAAAAAATGTTTAGGATTGGGGATGTAGCTGTCGATACAGACTTGCCTATCACATGTAAGACCCTGAGTTTGATCTCCAGCACTGGGGAAAAAAAGACATTAGGAACAAGTACATGCAGAACAGACTGAATAATAAAAGGATGTAAAATGGTTTTTTTTATGTGTATATATGACTTGTTAATGCTTCATTTTATTTAACTTTACAGTTTATAAAGTGCTTTTATTTAATTTTCACAACTCTTCTTAAATGCATTGTTCTTTGTTTTTTGCACTTTTGTCTCAGCTGCATAAAAAATAGTGTCAAGAGAGTTTGAGAGTTAATTAGAAGAAATACACAACTGGAAATAAGTATGAACTTGATTCAGATGAATATAGTGATTGGCAGAGTAATGACTTATAAGAAATGGCATGTGCAATAATAATAACATTTCATTTGTTTTTCTGTATGTCTTTCTGTTTTTAGCAGGTGGCTACTCAGGCTACAGCCAAAACTCGTACTTCCCAGTTTGGTGTGGGCACCTTTCAGACTTCATCCTCCTTCAGCCCCATGTCTCTTCCTGGTGCTCCCACTGCATCACCTGGGGCTGCTGCCTATCCTACTCTAACCAATCGTGGATCCAACTTCGGTAAGTTCAGACCAGAAGAAGGATGACAGGAAAAGAGAAAGGATTTTGTAGTTAAAATAGTTTGCCTGTGTCCTGGGTGTACTGACCTAATTACATACCTACATGAAAAGTAGTTTAGCGGGGCTGGGATTGTGGCTCAGTGGTAGAGTGTCTGCCTCACATGCGCGAGTCACTGGGTTCGATCCTCAGCACCACCTAAAAATAAATAAAATAAAATAAAGATGTCATGTCCATCTACAACTAAAAAAATTTAAAAAAAAAAAAAAAGAAAAGTAGTTTAGCGCATATAACAGAAGCACGCAAAATATTATAATTTTTACACAGATTTTACTATAAAAATTTTAAGAAGCTTATGTATTTGATGGCATGCATATTTATTCTAAATAACCAAAATGCTCTTTGGAAAGAGCTATCTAAAGAAGAAAAGTTAATTTGAGACTGGATTTTGAAATAGAAAAGGCATTGAGGAACTGAAGGATAGAAGGTAACCCAGATAAAATTATTGACTTGCATTTAGCTATGTACTAGTTTCTCTTCTCCAAGGGAATTAGTAGATTGAAGTTGTATATTACTGTATTTCTAGCTCCTGAGACTGGACAGACTGCAGGACAATTCCAGACACGGACAGCAGAGGGCGTGGGTGTCTGGCCACAGTGGCAAGGCCAGCAGCCTCATCATCGTTCTAGTTCTAGCGAGCAACATGTTCAGCAGCCATCAGCACAACAACCTAGCCAGCCTGAGGTCTTCCAGGTGAGAGGGTAAAGACTTCAGAAAATTAGAAGCTAGGAGAGAGAGATAGAGAAGGAAGCATGCCTTGGTTGAGGTGTAGGCAGAGGGTGTATGGGAGAAGACAGAGGGGATATATAGGGTTTAATGTTGGTAATTGAGAACATCTTGAATTTAGTGTGATACCCTTTAAATAGACTAAACAAAGTTAGTGATGTGAAGCACCATGCAGAGATGCCAGAGAAAGTTATTTGAGCTCATTTGTGAAGATTCATATCTTTATTTCATAGTAGCTTTGGGTTTAAAATAGGCAGAACACATTTTTTTTAAGTGTATGAAATGGAAATACTGAATATAGCTATAAAGGTCTATTTCTGCAGAGTGAGTAGAGTTTTCTTGGACCAGACAAAGGAAGGGCTAGTGTAAAGCACAGATTGAAAGAAGACAAAATAGCTTTTGATGGAAGTAATAGGATAAGAGACACTCCATATATATCTTTATTGGGTATATGAAATGTGGCAAGCATATTTTTCTCCCCTTGAAAATATCAAAGACTAGAAAAAGGGAAATGTGCAGCTGTAGGGGGAAGACAGAGAATGGACTAGGGAGAAAAGACTGTAATCTAAAGGAATCAGTTGCTAAGAGTAAGGAAAGCTGAGAGCTTAGCACAGCAGAGAGTCTTTGGGGTCAGGGATGGGGTACAGGGGAATGTTGGGAGGCAATTCAATAAATGTAAGGGTATATAACTCAATCTTCATTTTTTTTCTCTACTTAGGAGATGCTGTCCATGCTGGGAGACCAAAGCAACAGCTACAACAATGAAGAATTTCCTGATCTAACTATGTTTCCCTCCTTTTCAGAATAGAACTATTGGGGTGAGGATAAGGGGTGGGGGAGAAAAATCACTGTTTGTTTTTTAAAAGCAAAACTTTTGTAAACAGAATAAAAGTTCCTCCCCCTTCCCTTCCCTCACCCCTAAGGGATACCCCCTTTCCCTTTTGGGATTTCCTTGCCCTCTCCTTCCCTTGCCTCTCTGAGGTAACAGTTATAGAAGAAATGAAATGAGTCCCCAAGGCTTTTATGACCCTTTGAAAATTTGAGGCTAGGCAAGGTTAGAATGCCTTTTCTTATGTCTCCTGACCAGAAGTTAAACAACAATGATTTGTGCTAGGGTTAAGGTGCAGGTTAGAATCTGATGTCCATTATTTGCCTTGGATACACTATAGCTTTTTTGGAAAGAAATTCTGAATAGAGTGGAGGAGAGGAGAAATGTCCTCATATTTGAGGACCATGAAACATGGTAGGTATATATGGGGCTTTGGGAAGTGAACATAGGCCCTTTTTGCTACCTGTGAGCAATTCCTCTGGAAAGAAACATGAGATTGACTGAGCGTTTGTGTATGTATGTGTGTCTGTGTGTGTATATATGTGGCACGCACGTTTCTGTATTTCTTTCTCCCTATTAGGGAGTTATGCAAAATTTGTCACAGATTTTTATCTTTGTCTTTCTGTGTGCTCTTCAGAGAGTCCTAAGAAGATAAATCTTCCAGGTATTTTCCACTTAGTATTGCAGCCAAAGAGTGTTTAAATAAATGTCTTTGCTGCACTTATATCCCTGCTCAGCTAATATGCAAATATAGGCAGAGTCTTCTGTTGATATGGTTGGTCTCTCAAACATGTTCAGTGATAAAGCTGGATTACTCCTGCTTTTGGTGCTCTCACCTTATCTGGAAGTTCTGCAAACATTACTGAAATAGGCTGACAAACACTTCTAGAAAACCCAGACTTGGCCATACAGATAATGCTGCATTTTTCTGTCAGAATCACACATTATGTGTGTTCTATGGAGGTTATTTTCTGCATGGAAACTCAACTTCTTGGATTAGCAGTCCCAGTGAAAATCCTCACTGTTGGAATATAAACCAAATACAAAGCCCTCTTGTAAAGTAGCCTCTTTCATCTCATCCTCAAAATATCCCGTATAGTAAGAAACAAATTTAGGTTCCTCCTGGGACTATAGTTCTTTCCTCTCTGCTCCCTTTCCAATTTTGAGATTGAGTTTTACTTTAGAATGCAAGTATAACTCCATGTGTTAGGAGGGGCCTGGTAATTATAGCCATATAAATACAGGTTACTGCTCTCACCCTTTGCCTTCCTCAGGTAAGTCATATATATCAGCCAATTTTTTTTTTTTTTTAAATTGGCTTCGGCTGGTATCTAAGTGCAAGATGGAATTAATAAGAAGTGAAGACATATTAAGTATATTCATAGAGGACTGAGGAACACAGGTGGCCTTGGAGAGGCTGAGGGAATGTCATTTCCTGGTTTTTCCTCCCTTTTGTCTTCAGTCTGGTGCCAGATAGTGGAATGGAAAGGAGACAATTTATTTTTTTATTCTATGTGCACACATACAGTATACATATATATTTATATCACAGTTTACAAAACCAAAAAGTTGAGTTTCCAACGGAATCCTTGTTTTTTAATAATCGACTGTTTTTAAATGTGATCAGGACTATAATATTGTACAGTTATTATAGGGCCTTGGGGAAGGGGAGGGCGGGGAGAAGATGCTCTGGGGGTTTTATTTCTGCTTTTCCTTCAGGGTTTTATTTTTGATTGTTTTGGTTTTTTTCTTGTTGGCCATTTCTGTATTGCTGGCATCTGTGCTAAGCCTTACAGTGGCAAAAATGACGACATGTAGCAAAGATTTTAAAACAAAATATTTTTTCCTTTTGTAAAACTTTCTTGTGTTGTGTGATCTTGATTGCGGCTTTATTATTCCTTTCTGGTCAGAAACCAGCAGACACCCACAACTAAAGGGAGCCACTGCTTGAGCTTCAAACACACAAACATAAAGCACAGTGTGAGTCTTTAATTTCAGGAATCAGAAATCATAGGGCCCTGGGCTGGGATTGTAGCTCAATGGTAGAGTGCTTGCCTTGCATGCACAGGCACTGGGTTCAATCCTCAGCACCACATAAAAATAAATAAAGCTATTGTGTCCATCTAGAATTTAAAAAAAAAAAAAATCATAGGGCCCTGATCACGCAGCACCCCTCATCCTCACTGCCCTCCTGATCCTGACACATTCTGAGTAAAATTCATCAGGGATATTCTGACCATGTTGGGTGGGGGTGGAGTTGCCCAAGCCCATGGGAGAGAGAGGAAGAGTTAGGACTTGAAACCATAAGGGCACACATCTGGATGCCTTTCCCAATATGTCCTTTGGATTAAAAAAGAGTGAGGAATTGGGAAATTTAAAGTTTTAAGTCTGGGCCTGGTTTTCCCCTAGGACCATGTGCTTCATTAGCCACTCTTAAAATCCAGAGGCACAATAAGCCTGAGTTCTTGAGAGTAAGTGCATAGAATCCAGCAAAGAACTGAATCTGAATCCCATGTGTTATCCTTTCTATTCCAGTGACCTTTCCCCACATCTGTTTATGGAAGAAAATTGGTCTTGGGGGTGTGGTTTGGTAACTGAATTAGACTCTTATGATCTGTCACATGCCTGGATTTGGGGGAAGCATTTGGAGAAGCTCATGTGACTGGACCTAGATTGGGGATTTTGACAATTGAGACATGCTCATCAGACATCCACTATCTGAGAGTTTTAGCAATAGAGTCATATGTGAGTTCATCAGCCCGTTGATTCAAGTGCTGTAAATAACCAGAAGTACAGTTTCTGCTGCCTTTTAGAACCAGTTTCATCTAGACTTTCTGGGCAGATCCTCCCTCTGCAAACCCACATTAGGCTAGGAAAGCTATTCCCCTGCCTGGAAAACATGACAACTTTTAACCAACAATACCATAAAATACAATTTTGGAGCTTATGTCTTTCCTTACATTACTCATTTCTAGCCTTTTGCGTTTCATCATCCCAGAGGTGAGGATCAGACACAAATTTGAAAACTGGGCTTTCACTGTTAGGATTTTAGGAAGGTGGGTCATAACAAGAAAAGGAAGGGAAAGATGCAGTCCCCCGATACTACAATGAAGGATTTTAAAGAAGGATTATATGTCCTTTTAAAGAAGGGTTATATGTCCATTTCCCCAGCAAAGGAAAAGGTAAGCCCCAATTAGAGTAACGTGTACTGATGTCTTTTCTCTGCATCCAGAGAGTCATGTGAAACTCAACACATACCTAGCAACTCTCTACCCTAGCACACTACAGTGCACACAAAAACATTGTACAAATCTGCTTCCTCCTTCCTTCTATCCTAACCCCCCTTCTCTCAACATTTCTATCCCCGCCTCCTTCCCTCATCCAAATTTTCCAGCCAACCGCTGGAGCTGACTTCCGCAATCCTGATGGAATAAATCTAGCACTCCTAGTCTTCCACCCACACTAGCGACACTTCCTGTCAGAAAGGAGCTCAGACAGCAGATTCCCAGCAGCAGGTAACATTTTTGACTTCCTAGATTCTTTATCTTATCATTTCTGCCAGTTCTCTATTTTAGGAGTATTAGGTATGTAGTGAATTGGGGGTCAAAGTAAACTGTATAGGCTCTGCATATGAAAACATGCCCTTCTTAGTTCCTTTCCTGGCCAAATAAAATCTGCCTGGAAATCTTCAGGATTCCTTGTATGATTTGTATATATGCATACATGATTTTTACTAAAAGCAAAAAAAAAAAAAAAAAGGCCTTTACTCATCTCTCAAAAGTAGCCTCTGGAGTTTTTTGCTTTGACCAAAGGTTAATTGACTACTGAGAAGGAGGAGGAGTGATACCAGTAGGAGGTACCTGGGTATTTCTGCTCTGAGACATCTCCAAACTTTTTAACATTCCAGCTATTAAATGCCCTGCTAGAAATTTAATACTGGTTTGTAAAGATTACATAAAAATGGACTATACATTTAGTTCATGCAAGTCTTAGACTTTCTAAAGACTGCAAATTGTTCTTAAAACTGAAGGATCTGTAATTAAGCCAACTCAAGAAACGAGTGAAACTGTACTTCTGAAATGCTGTGCATTTAATCATCATTGAAAATGCTTTTCCATCCTGCATTCTAACTTTGGTTCTGAGGCTTTTGCCTTGTGCAGTAGTCACAGAGGTTTTTCATTGTTGGAAAAAGAAAAGAAAACCTACCAACAAACATCTGGTTAAGATTAGGGCAGTTTCCGGTCTATGGAGGGAGGAGGTGTGAGAAAGGAAGAAGAAATGCATACGGAGAGTAAGGAGACAGTAAACATCTCGTTGTTAAATAAGGAAATACTATCAACTTTTCCCTTGTCCTCTCTTGACAAAATCTGGAAAAGTATTAAGAATTAAGTATCAGAATTAAGGCAAGTAAGTAACGAATTCCTTGAAGAAATGATTAGGAAGCAAAATGTAGCTGGAAATCTCTCCTGTGTGTATTCTCCAACCCATTCTCACTTTGCACTTAATTTGTCCATTTTCAAACTTGGAGAGGACAATGAAGAAGACAAGTGCTGAACTCATCCAATTTCTACTCCATTTCTGATTGTACAAATGTGCATGTGAGTGTTGGTTGAAATCTCCCTATGTCAGAATACTTAGAACTAGATGTACCAGCACCTGATGGAAACCCAGCCTCTTCCTATCATTGTTTTATCATATAAAGATCACTCTCAAATCCTTGCTGACCTGCCTTATAGAGCCAAGTTTCCCTCTGTCACATGGTTCCGAGAAAGGAGTTCTCTCTTTGGGTTCATGAATCCCATAGTATTTTTGTGTGTGCATGCATTTTTCTGGTGAGAGGAACTATTAATTAGCTCCTCAAAGGACTCATCTATGACTTCTAGTAGGTTAAGCCACCTAGTGGAATTATGGCTCCAGCTATTTCCTCACTCCAAGCCAGGCTGTGACCTTATGCCAAATGGAAGTGTCTCCCCTAATTATTCCCTTCCTCAGGATGTGGGGGCTCAAGCTTCTGCTGTTACCCATGGTGAGCCTTGCTCTGTATCCTGAGGAGATACTGGACACCCAGTGGGAGCTATGGAAGAAGACCTACAGGAAGCAGTATAATGGCAAGGTGCCTGGCAACCCAAAGGGAGCATGACAGGAGAGCTGGAGCCTGAGATCTGCAGTCTTAGCTTCCAGACTCCCTTCTTCAATCCAAATACAATACTTCACTCCAACCACGCAAACCTGTCCCTAACTCTTAACACATGGTTCTCATTTCCGTGCCTCAACTCACCATCTATCAAGACCTATCCATCTTTGGCTTTATAACCTGTCTGGCTTTAATTCCTAGTACCATAAGAAAAAAAAAGTAGTATGACTATCTTATATTTGTCTTTTGGGAAGACTTCTCAGATTAATGCTATTAATCTGAGCAATTTTTCTATAAATCTCTCCATAGCTTTGCATTGTAGTATTTGTATTTGCCCCCATCTTACTTTTTGCATGCTCTTAATAATTCATTAGTTCCCTAACTACATTGTAAACCCTTTGTGATTGTCAGTTGCATCTTTTCTTTACAGTATCACCTATGTAAATTTGCATACAGTCTATGCAAGTACTGACTGTGCTCTGTTTAGGTGGATGAAATCTCTCGGCGTTTAATTTGGGAAAAAAACCTGAAATATATATCCATCCATAATCTTGAGGCCTCTCTTGGTGTCCATACATATGAACTGGCCATGAACCACTTGGGAGATATGGTGAGTTGAGTCTCAGCTCCTAGCTTGCCTTCCATTTTTGCCTTAGTTCCCTGCTAAAGCCTGGCTTCTTTCTTCTTTGTCTCAGACCAGCGAAGAAGTGGTTCAGAAAATGACTGGACTCAAAGTACCCCAATTTCATTCTCAAAGCAATGACACTCTTTACATCCCAGACTGGGAAGGCAGAGCCCCAGACTCCATTGACTATCGAAAGAAGGGTTATGTCACTCCTGTGAAAAATCAGGTACTCTCCTTTCTTTTGGGTATATGAAAGTAATATAACATGATCTATTCCTTTTTCTCCTGCTTTGTTGTCAAGATAGGAGGACACAATGAAGAGGAGACAAGGAATTAAGGTATATCTTGTGCTAAGAGAATGTAGCCTATTCTGTTATTTAACTCATCACATATTTTTGTACATCTAGGTTGTTTCTGGGGTTTCTTTATTATAAATAGTGTTGCAGTAAGCACTCTTGTCCATGTATTTTTATGCATATGTTAGAAATACTTATGCAAAATAAATCCTAAAATTGGAATTGCTAGGTCACAACTTTTTAATCCTTTCCAAAAATGTTTTTACAATCTTACATTTTTATCAGCATGAAAATGCCAGCTTTCCCATAACCTTAACAGAGGATTGTATCAATAAGATGACCAATTGACTTAACACTCATTTAATATATACCACCCTCCATAACCTATCCAATACAGTGCTGGGCAATAGATTCAAGATGGCTAAGACACAATCTGTGTCCTCAAGAAATTCTCTCTTAGAAAGAGCAGGCAATAAGAAAAACTACAACCTAGCAGAACAAACACTAATAATAGCATTTTTTTGAGATATTACTATGTGTGAGGAACTTCTAAATTATTTATATGAGTTAAATCTCTTAATCGTCATAACAGTTCCATTAAGTATGCTATTATGCACATTTTCCAGAACAAACTGAGACACACAGGTTTAGTAATTTACCCAAGGTCACATAATTAATGGGTGCAAAGCCAAGGTTAGAACTGAAGCGACCTGCCTCCAAAGCCAGTACACTACTTTCTCTGTTCTGTGGCAGCTAACCATAACAGTTATCAATAGCATTAATAGCAACAGAATAATGAAAAAAAGTTAAATGAAGGAGAATAGGAAAACCTCACAACAATGGCAATATTTGTGTCAGAATTTGTGAAATGTGTGGAATTTCCTCAGGCAGGTAGGTAGAAGACAGAGTGTGTGACCAGAAACAACTCATAGTTTCTCTATATGCCTCTCAGGGTCAGTGTGGTTCCTGTTGGGCTTTTAGCTCTGTGGGTGCCCTGGAGGGTCAACTCAAGAAGAAAACTGGCAAGCTCTTAAATCTGAGTCCCCAGAACCTGGTGGATTGTGTGTCTGAGAATGATGGCTGTGGAGGGGGCTACATGACCAATGCCTTCCAATATGTGCAGAAGAACCGGGGTATTGACTCTGAAGATGCCTACCCATATGTGGGACAGGTGAGGCTGCTCGCTACAGTTATATAGCTCTGTAATGGTTCCTTTTTTCACTAGCATGATTATTTTTTAATTGGAAATAACTCCAGAAATTTTGTTTTCTACTATCCTATTTTGCTTTCTTAACCCATTTTGTCACATTGGCCCCAGTGTGGAACACCTATAAAAACTTAAATATAAGCCAGCGCGGTGGCTCACGCTTGTAATCCCAGCACTTAGGGAGGCTGAGACAGGAGAATCGCCAGTTCAAAGCCAGCCTCAGCAACGGCGAGGCGCTAAGCAACTCAGTGAGACTCTGTCTCTACATAAAACACAAAATAGGGCTGGGGATGTGGCTCAGTGGTCGAGTGCCCCTGAGTTCAATCTCCAGAACCAAAACAAACAAAAACTTAAATATAGCATAAAATATATAATAGTATATAATAATTTAAATACAATATAATCATATTGTAATATGGTGGTTATATTATAATGTTAATACAGAAGCTCTAGATTATTTCTAAACCATTTTAATGCACCTGTCAATTTTTTTTAAATATTTTTTTTTAGTTATCAATGGACCTTTATTTTATTTTTTTATATGTGGTGCTGAAAATCAAACCTAGTGCCTCACACATGCTAGGCAAGTGCTCTACCACTGAGCTACAACCCCAGCCCCCCTGTGTCAATTTTGTTGAAATATTCACAGAATTGAAAGATTGCAACTTAATGAGTTAATGGGATGATTTCTCACAGAAGGCCCAGAAGATTCCCACAAGATGGAAGAACTTTGGGAGCTTAAGCTACCATAGCTCTTATCTTTCTGCCTCAGAGAAAAAAAGAAGATAGATTATCCTATAAAATTCTGAGCAGATCTCTATAGCCCTCTGCTAAATTCCCCATTCCTACAACAAACCCACAAACCCACCATGCTATTTTTATGAATCATGTGGCTTTATTTTGTATGATCTCAGTGGGGTTTTAAGAAAATTATGTAAGTTAACATGCTAACAGATAAAATGAGACAAAAAATCAAGTTGTTTCATGTTTATTTTAGAGATAAAGAATTAGCTCATTTCTTCCTACATGAGTCTTTAGAAATAGGAGGGAGATCTTTCTTGTATTAAAAGGAGGCAATCTGAGGGTTTTTAAAATATTTGTGGGGCTGGGGCTGGGATTGTGGCGCAGTGGTAGCGTGCTCGCCTAGCATGCATAAGGCACTGGGTTCGATCCTCAGCACCACATAAAAATAAAAAAATATATTCTGTCACCTACAACTAAAAAATAAATATTTAAAAAAAAAAATATTTGTGGGGCTGATAGATAATATAATAGGGGCTTTTGCCATGGAGAATTTGGAGAAGAGATACCAAATTTGAGTGATGAAAATGATGCCTCTTATGTGTTAATCTTCCTTAGTGCATTTTCTTTTGATCTGCATAACAGCTCTGTAAGGTAAACTTGTCCTCACTTTGTAGGTGAGGAATTTGATATTTAAGGACATTAAAGAACACACTCAAATTCATACCACTAGAATGTAGCAAAGACAACTAGGTCTTTTTATCTGATGTAAACTTTCCTAGGCAAGTCTTCCATTCACATGTATAAGAATGTTGTACTGGATACAGTACTTTGGAACAGAATTGTCTGGGTCTCAGGGTATGTGTATCTTTTTTTTTTTTTTTTAATATTTTTTTGGTTGTAGATGGACACAATATCTTTATTTATTTATTTTTATGTGGTGCTGAGGATCGAACCCAGTGCCTCACGCATGCGAGGCAAACACTCTGCCACTGAGTCCCAGCCCCAGCCCAGGGTATGTGTATCTTTATTACATAATGTCAATTTTTTTCTCCATACTAAATATGGAGCCCAGAGGTGCTTTGCCACTAAGTTACACATCCAGCCCTTTTTATTTTTTATTTTGAGGCAGGGTTTTGCTAAATTGCTGAGGCTGCCCTTAAATTTATGATTCTCCTATCTGGAATTACAGGCACATACCAGATCATAATATCAAATTATTTACCAAAGTTTTGGAAAAATGCATACTGTCAAAAAAGTATTTAATTGGGTTTTCTCTTTGTTACTGATTTTTTATTATTTTATATTTATTTTATTTTTTTTATTATTATTTGATACTGGGGATTGATGCCAGGGTGTACTTATCCATTGAGCCACATCCCCATCCCTTTTTTATATTTTGTTTAGAAACAGGGTCTCACTGAGTTGCCTAGGGCCTCACTAAGTTGCTGAGGCTGGCTTTGAACTCCTTTGAACTCTTGCCTCAGCCTGCTGAGCTGCTGGGATTACAGGTATGCACCACCATGCCTAACTATTACTGATTTTTATGAACTTAAAAAAATATTTAGATACTAATACTGTATGTGTTATAAGTCATTGTTTATCTTTAATTCTTTTTATGATGTCTTTCAATCTAGGAAAGTTAATTTTTTACATAGTAAAATTATAAATTTTTTTGTTTGCAATTTATGTCTCTAAAAAACCTAATAGCACTGAGTTTTATTCATTCATATGTTGTCATCTGAAATGTCTACTGAAATAAAATGCTCACCTAATATGAATGACTGAAGAAATCCATTTTAATGGATCTTCAACAACATACTTTGATATATCCTCATGAAAATGGCCACATCAAAACAGTGCTTTATTTTGTAGAGTTTATTCCATTATTATTCCATGTTATGATTTTTCAGCTGTCAGGCATAGAAGGCAAAGAAAATGGAAGTATACCTGGAAAAAAAGTCTGAGCAGGGCACAGTGGTGAACACCTATAATCCTAGCTCCCTGGGAGGTGGAGGCAGGAAGATTTCAACTTTGAGGTCAGCCTGGGAAACTTAGTAAGATCCTGTCTCAAAATAAAATTTCCAAAAGGGCTGGAAATATAGCTCAGTGGTAGAGTGCCTGCCTAGCATGTGTGAGGTCTTGCCAAAATAAATAAGTAAGTAAAATAATAGTGATAATAATAAAATAAAATAAAAAGTCTTTAATCCACATATGATTTCCAGAACTGATAGTTCCCACCCAAGTTCATATATGAACTGGGACTGCTATATAAGGCAAAGCATACTAAAGTTACCCTAACAGCTTAATTCTGAATACATCATATCAGTTAGTGAGATAACCTGAACATGGTGAAAAATAGTCTTAACGTTTTGTTCTCATATGCTATTAAAAAAGAGAAAGGGACCGGGTGCGGTGGCGCAAGCCTGTAATCCCAGCACTTAGGGAGGCTGAGACAGGAGAATCGTGAGTTCAAAGCCAGCCTCAGCAATGGCGAGGCGCTGAGCAACTCAGTGAGACCCTGTCTCTACATAAAACACAAAATAGGGCTGGGGATGTGGCTCAGTGGTCAAGTGCCCCTGAGTTCAATCCCCAGTACCAAAAAAAAGATAGAGAAAGGAGGGAAGGAAGGTGGAAGAAAGAAATAAGTCCCCATGGTATATACAAAAAAGACTTGTTTTTATAATTTTCTGCATCTTTATAATTCACAGCTAATTTAAAGGTATATGTAACAATATTGGAAATAAATAAATTAAGTACTACCAGATCTAATAATTGATCACTCATCCATTGAAAACTTGCATCATTTACATTACATTAATCAGTTTGTTGAGAAATGGCTTAATGAATGGCTTGGAGACTTTACATAATTTAAATGAAAATTGTAAAATACTTGAAACTCTATTTTGGAATGAAAGAAACATTTGACTTCTAATTTCTGTTTTCCTTCACCTTCACATAATTTCTTCATCATTTTAGAGCAATGCGGAATAAAGTTGGCCTTTTTATCAGTTAAAATGAAGACTTAACCAGACAAGATACAAATTCCATTTTTTAATAGTCTGATTCTTGCTTCAACTTCACAGTTTCTAAAAGCAGTTATTGTCCAAAACTGAAGGAAATTTTCTTCTCAGATGAGCATGCAAATGAATGGAGGAAGATTAAAAAAAAAATTAAAAAGAAGTGATCTGATGGGGTAGCAACCAGATAAGAATATTTTAAAAGGACAATAACATAAAGTGATTCCAGTCATAATGCATATTTTTCTGACTTTAGTGTACCATAACCTGATATCCTCTGGAGTCCATGTCAGAATATTCTGTTTTACTTATAAATCTGTGGGGGGTTTTTGCTTTTGTTTTTGTTTGTTTGTAGTGCTGGAGATTGAGCCCAGGGCCTCATGCATGCTAGGCAAGTGCTCTACCAGAGTTACAATCTTAGCCTAATAGGCACCATTTTTAACACCAGGAAGCATCAGGGATTTGGATCACATGGCAGAGAACAAAGGGCTCAATAAATTATTAAGTCAGTAGACCACTGTAATCTTAGAATATTATATCAAATGCTCCCATTATTGTTAATATTTAGATAATGTATTCTTCTTATAGATGTAACCTTAAGGAATAGTCTATAGGAAGATATGTTGCCATCAGACTCCATAATTTTGGCTTGCCAATAAAACATATTGCTGGGCTGGGGTTGTGGCTCAGTGGTAGAGCACTTGCCTAGCATGTGTGAGGCACTGGGTTTGATTCTTAGCACCACATATAAATAAATAAATAAAAATAAAGGTCCATTGACAACTAAAAAAATATTAAAAACAATTGCTAATTAGATTCACAAAATATGGTGATGGAAGGTCACAAACTAAATTGCTAAGTTATTAATCTAGTTTAATATCATGTTATATGCTTTTTTTATATCTATCTATGATGAAAGCACAAAGGTCCAGCCAAAACTCTGCTTCACACTAGGTTCCTTGATATAGATGCTGAGGGCCCATATACTACACAACCAGAGGATGATTTGTGCTTTATAAAAACTAAGTCTTATTTCAAGATGGTGGGCGCACACCTGTAATCCAGGCTGAAGCAGGAGGATCTCAAGTTCAAGGCCAGCCTGGGCAACATAGTGAGAGTCTGTCTCAAACTCAAAAGAACTGGGCATGTAACTCAGTGCTAGAGTGTCCCTGAGTTTAATCCCTAATACCTCCAAATCATCATCATCATCATCATCTTATTTCAGAAACCTTTTCTTACCCTGGTGCAATAAAAACAGTCTCTTAAGTTCTACAGTTTTTCCTTATGTCTTTATACTACCTAGAGTTGATTTTTGTAAGTGGTTTAAGGTAGGAATCCACTTTTCATAGTTTTCTAAAATGGTAAGGAGGAACAGACCTACAGACTCTAGTCTGCTACCCCTCTTAGTTCACAGATATTACTCAAAACATTGGTTAAGTTTCTCATTCTCCAACTCATTGCCTACTGCTTTGTCCTAATCCTATTACAACCTTGTTTCTTCCAGGATGAAAGTTGTATGTACAACCCAACAGGCAAGGCAGCTAAATGCAAAGGGTACAGAGAGATCCCTGTGGGGAATGAGAAAGCCCTGAAGAGAGCAGTGGCCCGAGTGGGACCTATTTCTGTGGCCATTGATGCAAGCCTGACCTCCTTCCAATTTTACAGCAAAGGTAAGAAGCAGTGCCTATAGAACATTCTCTTTTATGATGTGGGCTTGGTGACTTCTTGAAGAGCCCTGAGCATTTTCAGTACTTAAGTTTTCATTTTCAGTCTCAGTCTGCTAGAGAAAACGGACAGTTGTCACAGTGTAAAGCCATCTCTGTTGTAAACTGTCTTGACTGGGACAGAATCCTAGAGTGTCCTAGACTAAGACACCCCACTGGGCAACTCTTGGTTTGCAGAGCTTCATCTTGATAGTTTGTTTCCTAGGTGTGTATTACGATGAAAGCTGCAATAGTGATAATATAAACCATGCGGTTTTGGCAGTAGGATACGGGATCCAGAAGGGAAAGAAGCACTGGATAATTAAAAACAGGTAATGATGGGGACACTATCTTTGTCATTAAATTGCCCTTATGACACTCAAACTAACCTCTAGCTTCTGGATATTTATTTATTTCTCCCAAATCAAAAGAAAATTATCTCAGGTTCTTCAGTTCTACCCTCTCAAAGATTCTTAATTCTAAAGCTAACATTTAGACAGTAATGCTCAAAATATGTGTTGATTACCTGCTCCATGTGTATGGTGCTTAGTTGCATGCACAAATGAGTAAATGTCTGCCTTCAGTGCCCTCACAGCCCAATAAGAAAGACTGACTTAACTAACCATGACATAAAGCAGCACAAACAACCAGCTCCTTTCCTTAGTAATCTCAACTGCTCTTGTAGTTTATCCATCTTGTCTTTGGAATTTACTCGCAGTTCAAGATCATTGGCCTCAGCCTTTCTTGTCAGAGTAAATCTCACTCAACTTTCAGTTGATAATTCAACCTGATTCCCATCTATCTTTCCAGACCTATCTCCCACTATACTGTCAGGCACTTTGTTTTTCAGCCACATGATCCTAACCCATTTCCTGTCTCTATTGTCAATTTCACACCTCCACTGGCAACCCATTCCCACAAGTCCAAATTCTATCTGGCTTTTTAGCACAGCATCAAATGCCACCTCTTCCATCAAAATCTTTTCATCCTTTTGATCAGAAATAATCTAGTCTACCTTTAAGGTGGATAACATTATTGCTCCACTTAACTTTAAACTTATCTTACTCATTTTTGTGCATTGTCAAGTACCTAGCACAATATGGTAAATATTTTAAAGAATAAATAAACTGATGGTAATAAGTATTTTTCTTGATTGATCTTACAGCTGGGGAGAGAACTGGGGAAACAAAGGCTATATTCTCATGGCTCGGAATAAGAACAACGCCTGTGGTATTGCCAACTTGGCCAGCTTCCCCAAGATGTGATTCCAGCCATACAATCTCATCCTGTTCTTCCATTCTTTCTATGATGGTGCAATATAATGATGTACTTTGAAAGGGAGTAGGTGAATCGTTCTTGAAGAAGATTTGGTGACGCTGAGATTGTCTTTTTCATTATTCTACTCAGTGCTTCAAGTGACAACCCTACTACTTTCTTTCTCTCCACCCAAGGCCATTTATTTGTGACCACAGAAGGAATTTCCCTTGGAGGAATGTACTCTTATGCTAAGAGATGACCACAACCTGCCTTAACTATATTGTCTAGAACTGATGCTGTCCTGATAGAAGTTGGTGATCTTTGTGTAGGCTAGATTCTCATTCACTGGGACTAGTTAGCTTTAACCACCATAGGGGACTAAGGTGATCTGACTTCTCAGTTTCTAAGTTCTTTTATATCCTCAAAGTAGAACCTTCTGTGTTTTCCACTCTAATTCACAAGTCTTTGGTACAAGTTTGCATGATATAAAAGTGTGTTTTCTTTTTCCTTCCTTGCATTTTTGGAATAAAGTATTTATCTCTTGCCTACAATTTAATAAACAGCACTTAGCATTTTGTGATGGGTCTTGTACTAGGTGCTAGAGACAAAAATATGACCAAAATATGTTCCCAAAATATGTACTCACAGTCTGATTGGAAAAACTATCACATAATTCATTCCAATTCATTTATTTGTTCATTCTTTCAGCCAACATTTATTGAGTTACTCCATACCAAGAACTGTACTAAATTTCTGGGGTAAAATGGACCTGAGGAGATCTCAATATTTAACACTACCTGTGGGACAACCAGATTAAGTGAAACACATACCTGTGTCTTGAAAAATGTCTTGAGTCTCTTTCTGAGGCTCAGTACCCTTAACTTGCTGTCAACAAAAGAGGAAATTGAAGTTCCTTTTTAAAAATCTTATTCTAATACTGGGGATTGAACTCAGGGACACTTTACCACTGAGCTATATCATTAGTCCCTCCTTTTTATTTACAGATACGGTCTCATTAAGTTGTTGAGGCTAGCCTCAAAGTTGGCAATTCTCCTGCTTTAGCCTCCTGAGTCGCTGGGATTATAGATGCGTGCCACTGCTCCCGACTGGAAATTGAAATTCTTTACTAATAGTTCCAATCAGTGTTACTTCTAGAAGAATATATCAGCACACTTGTTTTGCCATTTTTCACTAAATGTTTAATCAAGTATCTATTATTACCACTAGAAAGAGTTTACATATGCCTTGCTCTGTTGCTCATACCTAGAATCCCAGCTATTTAGAAGGCTGAGGCAGGAGATCTCATTTCAAGGGCAGCTGGAGTAACTTAATGAGACCATGTATCAAAATAAAATAAAAAGAACTGGAGATGTGGCTCAGTGGTAAATCACCCCTGGTGTGATTGTGTTCTAAATGCTGTTTATTAAATTGTAGGCAAGATATAAATACATATTCTAAGTATTAATCTTCAGTACTTCAGGAAAAAAATCCACACCTAGTGAATATTTATCCTGTTCAGACATTCTCATTTCATCCTACACAAAAATTATTTACTTTTGTTGGTAAATATTTATTAACATGTGGAAAACAATGTATTGAGGCTAGAAGGACGAAAAAAATTAGTAAGACAGGCCCCTAATTTCAAGAATATTACAGACTACCTGATATGATTGTACATACCTGTAGTCCTAACTGCTTAGGATGCTTAGGCAGAAGGACCACTTAAACCTAGGAATTCGAGACCAGCCTGGGCAACCTAGTGGGACCCTCTTTTAAAGACCAAACAAAAGTCTTAAATAGTAACCATTTGAGACCTGGGCATCACAGTGCATACCTGTAATCCCAGCTACTTGAAGGCTGATCACAAGTTCAAGGCTAGCCTCAGCAACTTTGTGAGACCCTGTCTCAAAAAAAATAAAAAGGATTGGTGATGAAATTCAGCGTGCGAGGTCCTGAGTTCAACCCCTAGTACTTGAAAAAAAATAAACAACCATTTGGTAACTCAGTTAAAAAGCCGAGCCATTTATTTATTTATTTATTTTAAATATTTATTTTTTAGTTGTAGGTGGACAGAATATCTTTATTTTATTTTTATGTGGTGCTGAGGATCGAACCCAGTTCCTCTCGCGTGCCAGGCGAGCACGCTACCACTGCGCCATAACCCCAGCCCCAAGGCCGAGCCATTTAAAATGGGTTCTCTGGATGTTTCTGAAATGAACAATAAAATCATTTATAGATACATTGGCATTTAATACGCATCAAATATTTTTGACCAAGAAGATCTACATTTTAGTAATAATCCTCCAGCAATGGTGTAAAAAACAAAGAAAGATAAACAAACTGGAGATGCAAGAAACTGGAGGAAAGTCAACATTTAGGAGACAACTACACATACTTTATTTCTTCTCAAAAAAAGAATGCTGCACAGAAGAATAACTCTAGAACTTTTTAAAATCTTGAGTTTCAGATTGCAGATTAGAAAAATGGCATTCTAGACTCAACAAATAATGTAGGCATGAGAGAGCATACATGTTCAGCAATCTGCAAATATTTTTTGTTGAACTTTCAAAGGACAAAAGACAAGCTAGAAGGATATCCGACTCCCCATTGGGCACATCTATACAGAGTTCTATTACTTTGATCTGGGTTTTTTTTTTTTTTTTCCCCTTCTTCCTAAAGAGCATTCTTTAGTATTTCCTTTTGTGCATATATGTGGAAAACATTATTATGTTCCTAAACATATTTGGGTTTATTTCAAGGTTTTTTTTTTTTTTTTAAAGCATTTTGGTTATTTTTAGTTAAAGAAAAACAGCCTTTTCCAAGGACAACAAAGTGAACTAAAGGTCAGAAGGAAGCTGGGTGTGGGCTTCTCACAAGCTCTTGCTCCAAAACCTGAAGTAAGGCAAGAGAGCCCTCTCAGGAACTCTGGGGTGACTGAAACAGCAGAAGGATTCCTCTGGTGGGGCTGGACACAGCTGCCAGACCAACCTTGGTCACTGGATTGGTTTGCATGGGCTCTAGGGTGATTTCCACGGGCCAGCAGGTTGACATGATTAACAGTATTATTCTTTGGGGCGTTACATCAAGGAATGACACAGAAAGCCAAGAGAGGGGCTTATTCAGTTGGATTCTGAATCACAATCAGGAAATAGTCTTTATCTGGTGCAACCATAATTTCATTTTTCTTGGAGCGAATTCGAAGGAAGGTGAGGTCATTCTGGGGGTCAATTTCTGGCACAGTGCTCCGTGCCTTCAAGATGAAGTTGTGCATGAGGCTGGCATACTGTGTGGTGGTAGGATTGTCCATGGTACTCTTGATGGGAATTCCTTCTGTATTCACCACGATGATTCCCTGTACTCCTTTCTGGCTCTGAAGTCGCTTCAGTGTCTCCTCCACCTCTGCCATCTCGGACTGATCCTTAGCTCTGCCTATTTCAAGGTTTTTTATTCCAGTCCATTAATATGTATAACTAGACATATATTTATTAACTAATGGAGTTTTATAATATGTTTTCATATCTAATAGGGCTAGTCTTCTGGTTATTACTTGCCTTTTCTATAATTTTTTCTTGAATTTAACTTGTCAAATTATCAAAAATCCTGCATTTATTTATTTATTAATTGATTGATTGATTGGTACTGGGGATTGAACTCGGGTACTCGACCACAGAGCTGCATCCCCAGCCCTATTTTGTGTTTTTTATGTAGAGACAGGGTCTTACTGAGTTGCTTAGCGCCTCATTGTTGCTGAGGCTGGCTTTGAACTCGCAGTTCTCCTGTCTCAGCCTCCCAAAGTGCTGGGATTACAGGCATGTGCCACTGTGCCCGGCTCCTGCTTTTATTTTTATTTGGATCACACTAAATTTATTTTAATTGAGGAAAATTGATCTCTTTCTACTATTGAATTTTCCTGTTTGTTTCAGTCAGCTTTTTTGCTGCTGTGACTAAAGGACCTGACCAGAACAACTGTAGAGGACGAAAGGTTCATTTGAGGGCTCACAGTTTCAGAGGCCTCAGTCTCCATATGAGGCCTGCTCCATTCCTTAGCCCTCAAGGTGAGGCAGGACATCATGGCGGAAGAGTGTGGCAGAGGGAACCAGCTCACATGACAATCAGGAAGCAGAGAATCCACTCTCCAGATACAAACTATATACCCCATATCTACACCCCCAATTAACCATTTCCTCCAGTAACACCCCGCCTGCCTCCAGTTACCACTCAGTTAATCCCATTAGTGAGTGATTCCCTGACTGGGTTAAGACTCTCAAATGCGATCATTTCTCCTCTGAACCTTCTTGCATTGTCTCACACATGAGCTTTTGGGGGACATCTCATATCCAAATCAACACTGTTCCAAAACAAACACTGGCCCCAAGGTGCTCTGAGACCAAAGGAAAAAAGCAGATAGATTCCTAGTGCAATTCCTAGATTTACCTAGTGCAATTTATTTGGAGACTTAATGTCTTGGGCAGCAGCAAGATCAGTGGATCTCCATGATTTGAATCATAAGTAATAGCATATTTAATGGTTGGAACAAAAGTGACCTCATGCAGGCTGGAATGTACCTGGTTTATCTCAAGATATCAAAGGCTTCAGGCATATTCCTGAGTCTAGTCCTAAAGCTCCAATTGCCAGTCTAAGGGTTATATTTGTTTATTGTAGGCTGGAAATCATGTGCAGGGAAACAGACTAGGTTTACTTGGGGCAGTCATGGTAGTTACTACTCAGAGATAGCTGCAGTCAGGTCAAACTGAATCTACACAATAAAAATAAACTATGCCTTTATGTTTTTTCAAGTATTCTTTTATTCTCTTCTTATAATTCTTGCTTCTCATTTCATTTTTCTTTTTCTTTCTTTTCCTTTTTTTTTTTTAAATATTTATTTTTTAGTTGTATTTTTTAGTTGTAGGTGGACACAATATCTTTATTTTATTTTTATGTGGTGCTGAGGATCGAACCCAGTGCCTCCCGCGTGCTAGGCGAGCACGCCACCACTGCGCCATAATCCCAGCCCCCTTTTTTTGTGTGTGTGTGTGTGTGTGTGTGTGGTACCAGGTATTGAACTCAGGGGCACTCGACCACTGAGCCATATCCCAAGCCCTTTTTATTTATTTATTTTTTATTTTGAGACAGGTTCTCACAAAGTTGCTGAGGCTGGCTTTAAATTTGCTGTCCTCTTGTCTCAGCCTTCCAAGCTGCTGGGATTATAGGTGTGCACTGCTATACTTGGCTCTTGCTCATTTCTTTCCTTTTCTTTTTTTTTTTTGGTACTGGGGATTGAACTCAGGGGCACTTGACTACTGAGCCACATTCCCCAGCCCTGTTTTGTGTTTTATGTAGAGACAGGGTCTCACTGAGTTGCTTAGCACCTTGCTGTTGCTGAGGCTGGCTTTGAACTCATGATTCTCCTGTCTCAGCCTCCCTAAGTGCTGGGATTACAGGCTTGAGCCACCACGCCCGGCTAGGTACTGGGGATTGAACTCAGGGGTATTTGACCACTGAGCCACATCCCCAGCCCTATTTTGTATTTTACGTAGAGACAGGGTCTCACTGAATAGCTTTGTGTCTCACTGTTGCTAAGCCTGGCTTTGAACTCGCGATTCTCTAGTCTCAACCTCCCAAAGTGCTGGAATTATAGGCATGCTCCACTGTGCCCGGCTACTTTAAGTTCAATCCCTGGTACCCACCCCCCCCCCAAAAATTATCTTATGAAATATTTCAAGCATATATAGAGAAAGTAGAATTGTATAGTGAAACACCATGTCATACTCATCACCCAGCTTCAGTGGTTATCAACATTTTACTTATCTAGTTTCATGTGTCCCTCCCCCATTTTAAAAAATAGTTTAAGGCAGGGGCTGGGGTTATGGCTCAGTGGTAGAGAGCTTGCCTAGCATGTGTGCAGCACTGGGTTCAATCCTTAGCACCATATAAAAATAAATAAACAAATGAGTAAAATTTAAAAGAATATGTGAAGGCAAACCCCAGATATCATTTCATTTATAAATACTTCAATGTACTTTCTTAACTGAATTTTTTTTAAATGTAACTACCATGCCATTAGCACACATAATAAAATCAACACCTGTTTCATAATGTTAGTGAAGATTTAATCCACTTTTAATTTTCTCCAGTTGTTTAGAGGTTTTTTTTTCACTATTTGTTTATTCAAGTCAGTATCCAAACAGTTTTACATATTGCATTTGATGGTTATTAAGTCAACTGTAGTCTTTAATAGTCACCTTTTCTGTCCCCAGTCTCCAAAACAAACATTGGTTATTAAGTCAACTGTAGTCTTTAATAGTCACCTTTTCTGTCCCCAGTCTCCTAAATACAGACCTTTTTTCCTTTGTTATCAATTTTACAGATCAACTAGATTATCTGTCCAGTAGAATGAATTTGTCTGATTGCTTCCTCTTTCTGAGTCCAGTGTCCTGATGCTCTCAACTACTTCATTACACTATTTCTCATTATTCTTCATGGATGTGAGAAGGAAATAAAAACATACAAATGATAGCCATTCAACTTTTAGTTATACAGGCATTATTGAAATCCTGGGCAGTTTATAATTTTGTATGACATACTCTTTTAACTGGATTTTCAGATTCATCAGTCATTGAATAACTTTTCTGAGTCATTAACAGGCTTCATAATAACTACAAGTTCGATTTGTCAAGGGCTCCAGAAATCTAGTCCTTCACTTATGGGTTTTGACACCCTTAAAGCTTGGTTTCCTGAGATGTTCTCTAAATATATGGTAGGATAAAAGTGCTGTGCTTTTGCATATGAAAAGATTTTATTAATAGAAAAGTCTAAGGAATTAATTGAAAAATTGTTAGAACTAACAAAATGGATTCCACATAGTTGCAGATCAACATATAAAAATCAATTATTTCTGTACAGTAGTAATAACCAAACAGAAATTAAAGAAGAAAACAATTCCATTTACAATAGCATCAAAAACAATAACATACTTAGGAAAAATTTGACAAAAAAAAGTAAAAAACTTACATTCTGAAAACTACAAAATGTTGTAAAAAAAAAATTAAAACCTAAATAAGAGGAAAGAAATTCCGGGCTGGGGTGGTGGCTCAGTGGTAGAGCACTTGCCTAGCACGTGCAAGGCACTGGGTTCGATCCTCAGCACCACATAAAAATAAATAAACTACAACTAAAAAATACTTTAAAAAAAAAAAAAGAGGAAAGAAATTCCATGTTCATGGATTGGAAGACACTATTAAGATGGTAATACTCCCAAACTTAATCTACAGATTTAACAAAATACCTCTCAAAATCTACAGATTTAACAAAATACCTCTAGCTGGTTTCTTTGTAGAAATTGGCAAGCTGGCTTAAAATTCATATGGATATTCAAGGGATCCAGAATAATCAAAATGATCTTGAAAAAGAACAAAACTGGATGACTCATACTTCCGAATTTTAAAGCTTACTAACTTTGGTTACAAGAGTAACCAAACCAGAGTGGCATAAGAATAGGAAATATAGATCAATGGAACAGAATAAAAGAGTATTGAAATAAACCCTTACATTTATGTTCAATAGACATAGGGTGCCAAGACAATTCAATGGGGGAAAGAATAGTCTTCTCAATAATGCATATTGGAACAACTGGATAATCACACGGAAAAGAATGAAGTTGGAACACTACCTAACTCCATACATAAAAATTAATTCAAAATGCTTAAAAAACCTAAAGGTAAGGGCTGGGGATATAGCTCAGTTGGTAGAGTGCTTGCCTAGTACACGTAAAGCCCTGGGTTCAATCCCCAGCACCACTAAATAAATTAAATGAATAAATAAATAAATAAATAAATAAATAAATAAATAAATGTAGGGTCTAGGTATAGTGACACATGTCTGTAAACCCAATGACTTGGGAGACTGAGGCAGGAGGATCACAAGTTTGAGGCCAGTCTTGGCAACTTAGTGAGTTCCTGTCTCAAAATTTTAAAAAAGGCCTGAGGATGTAGCTCAATGGTAAAGTGCCCCTGGGTTCAATCCCAAGTACCCTCCAGCCTCAACAGAGAATAACCACTAAAGGTATGAGCCGGGGAGCTCAATAGCAGAGAGTTTGCCTAGCATGTGTGAGGCAGTTTGAGCACCGCAAAACAAAACAAAAATATCAAGGTAAAAGCTTAAAACTATAAACCTTTAAGGAGAAAACAGAAATCTTCCTGACTTTGGGTTAGACTGATGACCCAAGCAGAAGCAACAAACAAAAAATAGATAAAATGGACTTCTGTCAAAACTAAAAATGTTTGTGCATCAAAAGGATATTATTAAGAGGTTATGAGTTGCCTAGCATGCCCTGGGATCAATCAATCCCCAACACTTAAAGAGAGGGAACATTAGGGGCTGGGGCTGTAGCTCAGTGGTAGAGCGCTTGCCTAGCATGTGTGAGGCACTGGGTTCAATCCTCAGCACCACATATAAATAATAAATGAATAAAGTAAAGATCTATCAACAACTAAAAAAATATTAAAAAAAAAAAAAAAAAAAGAGGGAGCTGGGCACGGTGGCGCACGCCTGTAATCCCTGCACTTTGGCAGGCTGAGACAGTAGAATCACGAGCTCAAAGCCAGCCTCAGCAATGGCGAGGCGCTAAGCAACTCAATGAGACTCCGTCTCTACATAAAAAAAAAAAAAAATAGGGCTGGGGATGTGGCTCAGTGTTCGAGTACCCCTGAGTTCAATCCCCAGTACCAAAAAAAAAAGAGGGAACATTAATAATAGAGTGAGAAGACAACCCACAGATTGGGAGACAATATCTGCAAAGTATTGATAAGGTATTAACATCCATAAAAAACAAAGAACTTGGGGCTGAGGCTATGGCTCAGCGGTTGAGCGCTTGCCTCACATACGTGAGGCACTGGGTTCGATCCTCAGCACCACATAAAATAAATAAAGATATTGTGCTCATCTACAACAAAACAAAATATTAAAAAAAACAAACAAACAAACAAAGAACTTGTACAACTCAACAATAAACACCACAGTTTAAAACCGGACAACAGACATTTTTCTAGAAAAGATACATAATGGGTCAATAAACAAATGAAAATATGCTCAACATCACAAGTCATTAAGAAAATGCAAATTAAAACTGCAGTGAATGGCTTGGGAGGCTAAGGCAGGAGGATCGCGAGTTCAAAGCCAGTCTCAGCAACTTAGTGAAACCCTAAGCCCTAAGCAACTCATCAAGACCTGTCTCTAATACAATATTTTAAAAAGGGCTAGGGATGTGGCTCAGTGGTTAAGCACCCCAGGGTTCAATCCTCAGTACCAAACAAAAACCGAAAAACTGCAGTCGGGTACCACCTCATACCCATTAAGATGTCTATTACAAAAATAAAGTAAACAACATAAAATGTGTTGATGAGGATATAGAGAGAATTTGGAATTCCTGAACACTGCAAAGTGGGAATGTAAAATGGCTTAGCTGCTTTGGAAAAGTTTGTTGGTTCCTCAAAAATTATAGAGAGAATTACCATATGATCCAGCAATTGCATTCATAAATTCAAAAGAATCAAAGGCAAGGATCTTGACAGATACTTAAATAGCAGTGTTTTTAAGAAGCTTTATATAATAATAACCAAAATGTAGGGGAAAAATTCAAAGTAAATCAACAGATACATGGGTAAACATTTCTTTATTTTTGGCTATAAAAAGAAAATTCTGGGGGCTGGGATTGTAGCTCAGCGGTAGAGCACTTGCCTCGCATGCGTGAAGCCCTGGGTTCGATCTTCAGCACCACATACAAAGCAATAGAATAAAGACATTGTGTCCATCTACAATAAAAAAAAATATATTAAAAAAAAAAAGAAAATTCTGATACATCCCATCACATGGACACACCTTGAAAACATAAGTGAAATAAGCCAAATACAAAAGGCAAATATAGGCAAATTCATAGAGACAAGTAGTAGAATAGAGGACACCAGGGACTGGGGAGGGGTGGAATTGAGGAGTTATTGCTTAATGGTTAGAGTTTATTTCTCTTTGGGATGATTAAAAAAAAAAGTTCTGACGTAGGAGAGGATTGGGTGTGTGGGGCAAGGAATATCCTGGAATTCTGTACTTTCCAATTTTGCTGTGAAACTAAAATTACTCTAAAAATAGGCTTAACAATATTCTGGAAATAACAGAACATTTTAAACAAGATTGTGAGTATACCTGATGCCATGAAATTTTACACTTAAAAATGGTTAATGGTAAATTTTATGTGTTTTTACCACTTCTAAAAAATTTAGAAGTAAATAAGAGAAGTTCTAATGACTATTCAAAGCTTTTTTATCCAGCTATATGATTCTGAATTAAACATTGCTTAATCATTGTTTGGTTATTATTTTTGTCTTTACTTCTCTTAGTCCAGATTAGGATATTCTGTCCCTCCTTCAAAATATGCTATAAATCTGGCCGCTTCTTGGGCTGGGGTTGTGGCTCAGTGGTAGAGCGCTTGCCTGCCATGTGTGAGGCACTGATTTCGATTCTCAGCACCACATATAAATAAATGAATAAAATAAAAGTCCATCAACATATAAAAAAAACTTTAAAAAAAAATCTGGCCACTTCTTTCTACCTCCACCGTGAGTACCCAGTTTAAGTCTCTATTATCATTTCCTCTTGAAGTTCTTTGTAAAAACCTTTCATCTTCCCTACTCCCATGCTACACTTCACACTACAGTCTATTCTTGTGTTCAGTTCCTATCACTCCACTTACAAAGTCCTCTGTTACATTTTCATTTATTTAACCAACATTAAACATTAACTCTATGCTAGATATTTTTCTGGAGATTCAACAGTGTCTAAAATCCATGACTTCAGGAAACTTATATTTTGGTGAATACTAGAGAAAGAGAAGCAGGGTAATTAAATGAAAACTGTAATTCTTTTTTAAAAAATATTTTTTAAAGCCAGGCGCCGTGGTGCACGCCTGTGATCCCAGCATTTTGGGAGGCTGAGACTGGAGAATTGCGAGTTCAAAGCCAGCCTCAGCAATGGTGAGGCGCTAAGCAACTCAATGAGACCCTGTCTCTACATGAAACACAAAATAGGGCTGGGGATGTGGCTCAGTGGTCGAGTATCCCTGAGTTCAATCCCTGGTTAGTTGTAGATGGACACAATACCTTTATTTATTTTTATGTGGTCCTGAGGATGGAACCCAGTGCCTCACATGTGCCAGGCAGGTGCTCTACCACTGAGCCAAATCTCCAGCCCTTAAAACTGTAATTCTAAAAAAGGGAGAATGGATGGAAAAGAGCTCATGATTATTATTGGTTCATAGCACATATTGTTTGCTTCTGGGCAAGAATATGGAAGAATCCTTCCCTGGAAATAGAGTAAGTTTCTTGACTAGCCAGGAACCTCCACATTTACCCTCCATGGGGAATCTTCCTTATTATTCACCATGGTTCTATGAGAAAGAACCTTATTCTGCATGGCTATGCCAGAGATGGACATGGGGAAATGCCCTTTCTAGGACCTACTCAACTTTATCAGTGAAACAAATTGGGAATCTAGGAAGTACAAAAGACTCTCTGCATCTTGGTATCATATGCTGAGCTGCTTTCCTTTGCTACACCCTTTGACCATGATGTTCTGCCTCACCTCAGACCCAAAGCTATGGTGTTGGTCAACAATGGACTGAACCTCTGAAACTGTGAACTGAAGTAAACTTTTATTCCTCTTTGAAAAAAAAAAAGCACAAAAGTTTATTGAGAGGGCTTTCCCTCAACTCAATTAACTTTATTTTAAAATTATCCTACGTCCCCTATTCTCCTCAGTCTATTAAGTCTTCACCTCACCTTTGTATGTTTCTTAGGAGAAGGATTCGTAATAAGTAAGCTGTTTTACTATAAAAATAATTTGTTATTGAATTCCCAGCACACTTGTGCAGATTAACAAAGAATCGAACTAAAATTGAGTCATTTTCTTGATGTTTAAGAAAGATAGTCTCTCAGAAACTTGAAGCAATTGATTTTCAGGATGATGAAGCTAAAAGACAGTGACAATTATTACAATTATTGTAATAATTTGTGCCTATTACAATTGTAATAGGCACAAAGCTCCCTTATTCTGCTTTCATTTCCTTTTTCCCACATCATTTTTTTTTGTACCAGGATTGAACTCAGAGGCACTCGACCACTAAGCCACATCCCCAGCCCTGTTTTTATGTAGAGACAGGATCTCACTGAGTTGCTTAGCACCTCGCCGTTGCTGAGGCTGCCTTTGAACTCACAATTCTCCTGTCTCAGCCTCCCAAAGTGCTGGGATTACAGGCGTGTGCCACCGTGCCCAGATAAGCTTCTAACTTTAAAATCCACTTTGACTGATATTTGAATAACTATACCAGTTATTTTTATTTTTAGTTGTAAATGGACAAAACAACTTTATTTTTATTAATGTGATGCTGAGGACCAACCCCAGTGCTTCACACGTGCTAGGCACGCACTCCACCAGTGAGCCCCAACCCCAGGCCATATATACCAGGTTTTTGTTGCAGTTAGCATTCATATCGTCTTTTACCTTCCTATTACATTCAACCTTTCAGTGTTTTTTTGTTTTGTTTTGGTACTAGGGATTTAACCCAGGGGCAATTTACCACTGAGCTATATCTTCAGATCTTTTTTCATTTTTTATTTTGAGACAGGATCTCATTAAATTGCTTAGGGCCTTGTTAAGTTGCTTTGCGTAGCCTTGAACTTATGATCTTCCTGTGTCAGCCTCCCAAGCCACTGGGATTACAGGTCTGTGCCACCACAACTGACATAATTTATTGTATTTAAGATGTTTTTCTTGTTATTTTGCTTTTGTTATTCAGTCTGACAATCTTGTCAAATCTATATTCATTTGGTGTCATTATTGACCCACCTGTTTTATTTCTCTCTTCCTCTTTTATTGCCTTATTTTAGAATAGTCATATATTTTTATTTCTTCATTTTCCTCCTCTGTTTTATTTTCATTCTATCTGTTTTATATTCTTTCACTAGTCTTCTAATAATTATCCTAGGGATTATAAATTCATCTTTGATTTATCATAATCTATTAATCAACTTTCCATCACTGTGACAAAAAACCTGAGATAAAAGGAGGAGTTATTTTGGCTCACAGTTTTAGAGATTTCAGTTCATAATGGATCAGCTCCCTTGCTTTTAGGCCTGTGGTGAGGCAGTACATCACATGGCAGAGGAAGCCACTGGCCTCATGGTAACCAGGAAGCAAAGAGAGAGGAAGGAGAGTGGCCAGCTTCCCAATATCTCCTTCAAGAGCATGTCTCCCCACCCCCAACAACCTAACTTTCTCAGTAAGCCCCATCTCTTAAAGATTCCAACATCTCCCAATAACATAGCAGAATAGTGGTCAACCCTTAAATACGTGGACCTTTGAAAGACATTTATCCAAACTGTAGTAGAATCGAACATACATTTTTACCTTTACCACATTCCCAATGATGTTAGAAGCCTAGACCAATTTAACTAACACTTTCTCACTTTTTGTGAGAGAAAAATAATTGGGGAAGGAGATAGACCTGGTAGTGTTAATGGATAAACTCTCAGCTAAAGAGAGATCAAGGTTCCTGCAGATCCTTATGCCACCAACTCCTTCTGAGGCTGTACCTAGAATCAGTACTGTGCTGAATAATGGTAAAAAAGTGCATAAATAACAAATAATCTTAAATAAGGGTTTGTTTCCTCCAATAAAGTACTTGTTGTTTTTGTTTAAGTGGTGGTACTTAGGCCTGTGTCACTTGTAAAGACAAAATGATGCCCAATGGAACATGGATAAATGAGTGCTAGGAATGTTTCTATTTCAAATAAGTCTCCCAAATGGTAGCACTTGCTCATAATCATCTATGTTAACAATAACTACTTCATTAGAATCTTTTTTTAAAAATGTTTTTAGTTGTATATGGACAGAATACCTTTATTTTGTTTATTCAGTTTTATGTGGTGCTGGGGATCGAACCCAGTGCCTCACACATGCTAGGCAAGTGCTCTGCCACAGAGCTACAGCCTCATCCCCTTCATTAGAATTTTGTTCTGCAAAGAGAACACATCTAAGAGTACTAAATCTTACCACCTCATGGAGATTTATAATTACATTGTATTGCTGGTGTCTTCCACTGTTAAGCTGCCATGGAGTCAGTATCTCTGACTACTTATGCATAGGCAAAGTAAGTCAAAGGGACTATTGGCTCTTAGGTCATACAACTAATAGCACAACCAAGACAAATGCAAAAGCTTTTAAATGTTTACTCATGATGTGGCAACAGAAAAAACAATTGCAGTTAATATGCCTGCTATAGTTTGAATATGAATAATGTCCCCCAAATGTCCAAGTGTTAAAGGATTGGTTCCCAGGGTGGTGCTATTGGGAGGTGGTGGAATATTTAGGCGGTGGGACATAGTCCTTGAGTCACTGGGCTGTGCAACTAAAGGGATTATGGGATCTCACCCTTTCTCTCTCTCTTCCTCTCTCTCTCCCTCTCCCTCCCCCCTTTCTCTCTCTCTCTTTTCCTGGTTCATGATGTGAACAGGTTGCTTCTACACATTCCCCACCAAACTAATGGAGCTGTCCAATCTT
Organism: Xerus rutilus; assembly: GCA_028644305.1. Classification (NCBI taxonomy): domain Eukaryota; kingdom Metazoa; phylum Chordata; class Mammalia; order Rodentia; family Sciuridae; genus Xerus; species Xerus rutilus. The sequence goes on along the minus strand of CM053400.1, from coordinate 96,491,951 downwards.
GAACTTGAGTTAAAACCATGTGACCAAAAAAACTCTCTCATAAGTAGCCTGTGTCAGGCATTTCATTATAGGGACACAAAATTGACTCATGCAATTTCACCTGTTCTTTTCTCCATAAAAGGAAATTATTTGCATTCTCCCTGCCTTCCATCAGTCAAACTTTGGTTTCTTCTAAAACCTGTACATAAATTGAGTTTAATTCACATGTATATTAATGATATTAATTTACATGAATATCAAAGTGAAATAAATGTGGTCTCTGCATTATTATTATTATTATCATTATTATTTTGAAACAGGGTCTCTCTCTACTGAGTTGAGAGGCCAGCCTCTCAACTCAGGTTGGCCTCTAAGGATTGGACTCAAGTGATCCTCTCACCTCAGCCTCCTAAGAAGCTGGGACTATAGGTGTGTGTCATCACATCCAGATGTTTCTCTGTTTAATTCTCGAATCCAAAGGTAGGTGGGGAAGAAGTGGCCTGTTTCATTTTGGGACCAACTCAACTTTCAAGCTAAATCCATTATTCATTTATAGCTTTATAAACAAGCCTGGGAAGACATTTAAAGGGAAGTTGCTGCCCTGCATCCTATGTAGAACACTACTGGAAAACAAAACTAACCAAACTGCTCATTTTCTCCTCGACTTGGAACAGGATTTTCTGAAATAGCTAGAGAAATAATTTCATACACAATCCCATTTAAATACTATCCAATAATGTAGGCAGAAGGCTTTTTTGCTTTTTTTGTGTGTGTGTGGTACACAGGATACATCTGTTGCCCATTTACCACATTTATGCTTTGCGCTAAGTGTAGGTTTATAGGCTCTGTCAGGCAGAGAAATAATGTCAAGAAAAACACATGGTTCCTTGTAAAAACAGATGTCTGCAATTTTTATCATAATGAAAAGAAATTGTTTTATGCTTATTTCCTCATTAAGGAAGTGAACCATATATATTTGGGGGTACAAATACATATAAACTTGTCAAGGCTAAAAAGTAAAAACAAAAGGACATAGAAGACAACCTGAAATTCTATAATCTTCTTGAGTTTTTCTGTTCACAGCCTGAGAACCACCTTTCAATCAGCCTTCTGAGATTCAGCCTTAGTTTTTCCAAATTCAACAATCCTGTGCATGTCGTTACCAGGTCCATCTATCTGAGTACTATAATTTCTTTAGAACTTATGGGAGGTTCCCAGAATCTCTGAAAGGCCAGAATCAGTCAGGCTTGGAGGTCAGGTAACCAGGAATCCAAACCCTTTCAAGTGGACTAGTTGTTCATCTTATGATGCTACTGAACACACACAATATTTGACATAAGCACTGTAGTTTGTATAGGTGATGCCAAATCTGCTGCTGCCACTGATGCTGGGGGTATCTCCACTGGAAGATATTCCTCACCAACAGTAGGAATCCACATGGGTCTAGTTCCTCACATATCCACTCCCAAAATGATGCCTTTTGTTTTTTTGAAAGTACTGGGGGGTCAAACCAGGGGTGCTCTACCACTGAATTATATCCTCAGCCATTTTTTTTTTAAATTTTGAGAGGAGGCCTCACTAAGTTGCTCAGCTCACCTCAAACTTGTGATCTTCCTGCCTCAGTCTCCCAAGGAGCTGGAATTGCAGAGACATGTGCCATTGTACCTGGCCACAGTGATGTCTTACAGGTGTGTCATTAACAAAGTCTGAACATATGTCTGTGCCTTAACTGCAGTAGAACCTTGGAGATAAGAGTTTTGGCTTCAGCTTGGAGAAGCAAAATTTATAATGTGGGAAATTCTTCAGATATAGGAAGATTATTCAAAAGATGCTAGGAGGACATAAAAATAAATTAGAAATACATATATTGTGAAGTTATTTCAGGATTTAATGGCTAAAATATAGTTTCCAAAAAGTTGAGAACATGACTCTTGTATAAATATACAAGAGCATGTCAAAGATTTTATTCAAATTATTAATTAATTAATAAGGAATCAGAGACTGAAACTGGTTTAAATAAGAATTTTAGTGACAGATTTACATTCTTAGTAAAATTTACTAGACAAAATTGTTTGCATTGCTATAAACATGAATAATTTGCTTAAAGTGTTTTACAATTTAATTCTACCCTTAGAGTTGAAAAGAATCAAACAGCTCCCCCAAGTGCCCACTAGACAATGTCCCAGAACACCACTAAAAGGATACCTAATAATCTTTTATGCCTAATTCTAAGTATTGAATAATTTTTCTTAAGATAATGTTAAGTGAAAAAATTAAAAAGTATGTATAATATGTTATTATTAATTTAAGAGAAGAGGAATATTAATATGCATGCATTTTCTAATGGAAAGAAGAATATTTAAATGGTTATCAAAGGAGAAAGGGAAAAGTGCAGAGAGGATGGAAATAATGGCAAGACTTCTTTGAATATACCTTATTTTGTTGATTTTTATTAAGGTCTATATAAATGTTTTACATAATTATAAAATAAAGTTACTACTGGGCACAATGACACATGCCTGGAATCCCAGCACCTAGGGAGCCTAAGGCAGAAGGATTACAAATTCGAGACCAGCCACAGCAATTTATCAAGGCTCTAAGCAACTCAGCGAGACTTTGTCTTAAAATAAAAAAATAAAAAAGGCTGGAGCTGTAGTTCGGTGATTGACTGCCCTTGGGTTCCATCAATGGTAACAAAAAATAAAAAAATAAAATAAAGTTACAAACATGTAAAAGAATCTCTAAAAATCAGAATAAAAAGGAAACAAACTCGTGTATAGAGGTATGCTCTAAAGGTACAGGAAGCTATTCTAAGTGACTTTAAAGTATAGTTATTGACTTACATCCTTAATGGGATATAGCCTAAGTGGGGGGAATATGTCTCCATTAGAATCTGAAAATTGTTCTCAAGTAATAATCTTATTGATGCCAGGTTTGTTGATGTTATTCTGAAATATAGGATAAATTGAGTGCTTTGTTGGTATTTTAGAGAACCGAGATTTTTACCATGTTTCAAAAGAGAGACAGCTGGGTGTGGTGGCTCATGCCTGTAATTTAAGCAACTTGGGAGGCTGAGGCAGGAAGATCATAAGGTCCAAAGCAGTCTCAGCAATTTAGCAAGGCCCTATGCAACTTAGTGAGACCCTGTCTCAAAATAAAAAACAAAACAGGCTGAGGATGTAGCTCAGTGGTTAGCCACCCCTGGGTTTAATCCCCGGTACCAAAAAAAAGAAAAGAATTTGTTGTTCATTTATTTTAGATCTGATAATGGTATTGTGATTAAATTTAATAGCCTTTATCTTTTAGAGGCTCTGGGATGTAGCTCAGTTACACCACACTTGCCTATCATGTTTGAGGTTCTTTGAAGAAGAAGGTCAACCTTTAGAGATGCACACAAGAACATTCACATATGAAATGATATGTTATATAGGATTTATTTCAAAATAATCTGAGGAGTGAGAATATAAATAAATCAAAATTGGTCATTTTTTGATAATTATTGAAATAAAATAATGGTTTCATGGAGGTTCATTATGCTATTATCTCTACTTTTACATATGCTTATGTATTTCTATAACAAAATGTCTTTAAAAGAAAAATCTAGATGGCCACAAATATGAAAATGTCTGCTACAAATGAGAAGATCCAACATTGTGATTATGTTCAGACTCTCCAAACATATAACTTGACAGAATTTTTCAGGGAACTTGATAACTGGTTAGAAAATTCATGTGGAAGACTTGACATGCTCAAAATTAAAGGGTAAATGATGGACCTAGTCTAATGCTTTTTTTTACGATTTTTTTTTAAACATTTTTTTTTTTTTAGTTGTAGGCGGACAGAATATCTTTATTTTATTTTTATGTGGTGCTGAGGATCGAACCCAGTGCCTCACGCGTGCCAGGCGAGCATGCTACCACTGCACCATAACCCCAGCCCCTAGTCTAATGCTATTTTAAGTTTGGGAGCTATCTTGTCCCGAGGTCATAAAAAAAGTTCATTTTTGTTCAGCTTGTTAGGATTCTTGCTCATTCCTTGAACCCCTCAGCACCTGGCTTTTTGAGTAGATAGCTTTGACTGGGTAATCACTCTCCCTAAAATCTCAATGACGCCTCCTAAATGCCAAGGTTAAAGTCTGAGTTTACTCCCTACCTGGAAATGTTAAACTATAAGTTCATTAATTTGCTATCTGCTTCTGTATGATGCTTGCCAAAC
>CM053400.1:96434390-96487257 GCA_028644305.1 Xerus rutilus | reverse complement strand
GGGAGGCTGAGACAGGATAATCGCAAGTTCAAAGCCAGCCTCAGCAACGGCGAGGTGCTAAGCAACTCAGTGAGACCCTGTCTCTACATAAAACACAAAATAGGGCTGGGGATGTGGCTCAGTGGTCGAGTGCCCGAGTTCAATCCCTGGTACCAAAAATTTTAAAAAAATTAACCCTACTTTCATGTCCAGGTAAGCAGAATTTCTGTCTCCCCAAAAGCAATGTGAAGGTAAACAACCACAAAGGCAAGTGTAGCCAGGGCTGGAGGTGTAACTCAGTGGTAGAGCTCTTGCTCAGCATTCATGAGCCTTTGATTCAATCCCTAGCACTGTCTGGGGGAAAAAAAAAGAGCAAAGGAGAATATAGACACATGCATTCCAAGTTTGAAAACCGTGGAATTTAAGGACATTAGAATTGGTACAGACATTCCTTATTTAGTCCTACTTTGACCACTTCCCATAACCAAGTCCTTGTTTAGAGGAATTTCAAACTCACAGACTACTATGGACTTTTTTTTTTAAAGATTTAACCTTTATTTTTTATTTATTTGTTTTTTATGTGGTGCTGAGGATTGAACTAGTGCCTCACCAATGCTAGGCAAGTGTTCTACCACTGAGCTACAACCCCAGACCACTATGGCTTTTTTGTGTGTGTATAATGGATTATAGAAAGCATTTTCTAAAGATTGTTCAGTCTTTTATGATAACTTAACATATTTATGAAAGTCTAAATTGACTCTTTAATAGGATCCCTCTCTTTCTTTGAGGAAGCATGTGAGAACTTAATATTACAAATAATCTCCTACTAGGTTTTTATTTTTTATATTTTATGGCACTGTGGACCAAACCCAGGGCCCTGTGCACACTAAGCATGCACTCTACTACTGAACTATCTCCCCAGCCCTCCCATTAATTTTTAGCTTCTATTCTACCCTAGGAAACTACCGTTTTGGTCAGAATTAAGAATCATAATACTTTTTGGAAAAACACCCTTGGTAGACCCCAATTCCTACTTAAATGCAGAAATTTCTTTTGTAATGCTTTCTCACAAAGAAAACCAAGTTGGCCCACTTTTTAGACAGAATTTTTATAAAATTATACCTTAGTTTGAACCAAAAATTTGACTCCCTGTGACATCCAGTTTTTGCCGTTTTCTTTTTCTTCTTCCCAATGCAAGTGCTTAGCTAACTGGGATGCTAATGTAAAGTGCAAGACCCAAAACCCAGATAATTCACGCTACTAATCAACTGTACCTATGTTGCTCACTACTACCACTGATCTTTCTCACTTTGAAAATATATTCACATATACAGTTTATAGGGTATTAAAAAGAAGGACTAAGTAAAAGGGAACATATGTTTGCCTCGTAGACCAGTGAAGAAGTGGTGTCTTCAATGAGTTCCCTGAGAATTCCCAGTCAATGGCAGAGAAATGGCACTTACAAGTCAAACCCTCATCAGAAATTGCCGGATTCTCTGGACTGGAGAGAGAAGGAGTGTGTTACTGAAGTCAAATCCCAGGTGAGTGTTACCATCCCAGCCTCTGCTCCTCAAAAGAGCTCTCTCTTTCTGTCTAGGTGCACAAACTGGCAATGACTCTCAAAGTCTGTTATGTGACTTTCTAATTGTTTTTGTTCTTGTTTCCCCAACTAAATTTTAAGCTCCCTGAAGGCAAGGGTCACTTACTATACTCTATTTGTTGTCCCCACAGCACTTCGAACAGCAGTGATAATATAGCTATCTTAAACAAAACTATGAACTGTGTAATTTATCAGACAAACTTAGTGCTCATGATATCCATTGACAGCACTAGACCCTACCATCAAGCCATTTGCTTGAGAAGTACCATGAGTGTGAGAAAACCCTGATCAGGAAATTTCTCTCCAAACTTATGAATTTCAGAGTTGAAGGAGAGGAAAGAACTAGAGTTAGACTGACCTATAAATTGTACAATCAAGTTTATGCGTAGCTAGGCTTGCATTGTTAAAATAAGAAATGTGTGTCTTGTTAAATTGCTGTTCCTATGTTGTATTTTCCTTTAGTTGATTTTTTTTTAAGCTACAAAAATCCTAAGTTAGTCATAAGTAACTAAGGGTAGAACACATGTGTCACCTTAGGAGTTAGGATAAACCAGAAGAAACAGCATTTTAAGCAGCTGCCCCAACTTGTGACAAATGAAGAAAGTAAAAATTTATCAAGAATTTATAAATGGTACTCCTATTCTTATTATTTTCCACTCATATATTTTTCTTTCAACTAGTTTTGGATTTCTTACTCAAATTTCTCTAAAAATAGAAGTTTAGGAAGACCCAATGAACTACATTTTTTACCTGCCGCATCACCTTGTCTCTGCCCCGTGTTCCTGTCTGAAGCTCTGCTCCTGAATAAAGCGCTGATCTGATCTGTGAAGTTTGCTCCGTCTTAGCCTTTTTGCCCTTACATGAGCTCCTTTCCCTGGGTGCTTACATTTTTTTAAAAATTTTTTTATTTCTAGTTGTAGATGGACACAATACTTTTTTAAAAATTTTTTTTAGTTGTCTTTATTTTATTCATTTATTATTTATATGTGGTGCTGAGGATCGAACCCAGTGTCTTACACATGCTAGGCAAGCGCTCTACCACTGAGCCACAACCCCAGCCCAGGGTGCTTGCATTTTAATGACCAAATTTGCTTTAACGCAAAGCAATTTCAGTCTGTTTCTATTGGGTGGACATCAAGGAGGAATGAGAGGAGAAAAGCAAGAGCTAAGAAGGGAGAGAGAGAGGGAAGGAGGAAGAGACGGAGGGAGAAGGGGAGAGAGAGAGAGAGAAACACGAGCAATTATGATGGAACTCTGTATCCTCTACACCTTTTGTTAACTAAAGCCGATTTAGTTTTTCTGTTTTTCTGTTTGTTTATACCTCCTTAAAAATAGCTTCTGAAAAAATTTCTAAGGATAATAATGTAAAATGTTAACCTAGGATTCAAGGTCTTTGACTCAGGCATTATTTGGCAGAAGGGATGATACCCTAAGGCAAGAAAATCATCATGTCTCTTCGCAAAATCACTTTACTGTAAACATCTAACCCCTTCCCCCTTCCCCATAGGTGAAGATAGTTGAGATCTGGCACGTGCTCAGTGAACACTAATTCTTAATATATTTGAATATGCTCGTTATGTCTTAGCTCAGCCATTTGTAAATCTCCATCAAGGTTGGACCTTACCTAGAGGACAGTCAAGTATTTTGCCTTCATTCCCATTGTCTAAGAGAGAAGGAAATTAAAGTAGGGGATCCCTTCTTGGGAACTATTGACAGAGTTGCCCAATTTATGTTATGGAAGCCATCCTTACTGATTTCTATTAATGCCTTGTGTCATTGTCTCTATTTTAGGGTTCCTGTGGTGCTTGCTGGGCTTTCAGTGCTGTGGGAGCCCTAGAAGCACAACTGAAGATGAAAACAGGAAATCTGATATCTCTCAGTGCCCAGAATCTGGTGGATTGTGCAACTGAAAGATACAGGAATAAAGGCTGCAATGGTGGTTTCATGACAGAGGCTTTCCAATACATCATTGATAACAATGGCATTGATTCAGAAGCTTCCTATCCCTACAAAGCCATGGTGTGTCACAAGCAAACTTTTGGTGCTGCCCTATGACCTTATGTTATCTGTGAACTGACTACCCTACCAAACCAACTGCTTGAGGAGCAGTGTTGGGTGTAAAAGAAAGAGAACTTGGATCGGGAACATTCAAGTTCTCAAGACTTCTTTCTTATGCAATAACCTTTTTTTCATCTCTTTTTAGTGGTGCTGGGAATCAAACCCAGGGCCCTGTACTACATCCTCATCTTTTATGCAGTAGCCTTCTTTTTTTTTAATTATGTTATTGTATTTTTTATACCTTTATTTTGTTGGTTTATATTTATGTGGTGCTGAGGATCCAATCCAGTGCCTCAGGCATGCTAGGCAAGCGCTCTACCACTGAGCCACAGCCCCAGCCCTTTAGTAGCCTTCTTAACTTATCAGTTGCACAATGTTTTTAAACAAGCAAGTAACATTCATACTTAAACACAGACTTGAAGCAAACTATCCTTAAAATTCTTTGTGTATCTGCCTAATATTTAAACTTTCTTGTTCAGCACCCTCCCATGTTCAACCTCATTCTCATACCATCAACCAGATCATTCTTCTGTTTTCCTCTCAAGTTTGTGACATATTTTGTTAAATAAGTCATGTGCGTATTGCAGAAAATTTAGAAAAGAGAAATATCCCTCAAAACCCTCCTACCTTAACTACTGTTACTTTGGTTCATTTCTCTCAAGCTCTTTTCCTGTGAAGCACTTAAAATATATAGTTGTATGTACAACAACCATGAATTCATAACCTCCATTTTCACACTTGAAATATACTGTTTTCCACATTATATGGTCTTTTAAACGATTATTTTAACTGCAGATCATTTTGCAGGCATTATATCATCAAAAAGACTTTAAGGTTCCAATCTAAAGTTTATGATCTCTGTATAGAATTACCCTATGATATACCTGAGAGTCTGAGGAGACATTGCCTGGCAAGTTTTGCATGTATGAAGATGTTCACAATTTAAAACCATAGAATAATTCTATATTACCTCTGTTGGTGGTAAAATCCAGAACTGTTAGGACTCAGACAATTTAGGTTTCCTTTCTTTAAAAATAAGAAGTCTCAGACACTTGAAGAGATTAAATTGAGCAAAGAAAACATATTTCATAGGGCATAGGTGGATAACTGTAATTCTAGCAACTTGGGAGGCTGAGGCAGGAGGATCTCATGTTCAAGGCCAGCCTCAGCAATTTAGCCAGGTCCTAAGCAACTTCACCAGACCCTGTCTCAAAATTAAAAAACAAAAAGGGCTAGAAACCTAACTCTGTGGTAGAGTTCCCTGAGTTCAGCACGGGGTAGTGCTGCAAATTGGAAAAAGAAAAAAGAAAGAGAAGAAAAGAAAACATTTGAAAACCAGACAGAACATTAGTGATTTATAAAGGGAGTTGAAATATATTTTTTATCTTAATTATGCGGGGTTTTTTTGTTTTTGTTTTTGTCTTTTTGCAGGATGAAAAGTGCCATTATGACTCAAAAAATCGTGCTGCCACATGTTCAAGTTACACGGAACTTCCCTCTGGTGATGAAGATGCCTTGAAGGAAGCTGTGGCCAATAAAGGACCTGTGTCTGTTGCTATAGATGCAAGTCATCCTTCTTTCTTCCTCTACAAAAGTGGTAAAAACCTATGTTATCCTCTTGTTTTATGCTGCCCTTGTACTATAAGGTTATTCTTCCCCATCTCACCACCTACTATTTAGGTAGCTTAAACAAAATCTTTATTTCATATAAGTTTTTTATATCTAATTCTAATTAGGAAAGTAATACTTACTAAAGCTTATTAACACTATAAGCCAGGTACTGTATAAGTCATTTATGTATATTATTTATTTATTTATGCCATTTATGAATTTTATTTATTTACTTATTTATTTTTGTGGTGCTGAGGCTTGAACCCAGAGCCTTGTGCATGTGAGGTAAGCACTCTGCCAGCTAAGGTATCTCCCCAGCTCTATGTATATTATCTTATTTAATCTTCACAATAACTCAAATTTACAGATGAAAAAAATCACTAGAGGGGTTAACTTGCCTAAAGTCACATATCCTGAAAGTGACTGAACTGGGACTGAAAATTATGCAATTTGGGGCTGGGATTGTGGCTCAGTGGTAGAGCACTTGCCTTGCATGCATGAGGTGCTGGGTTCGATCCTCAGCACCACATAATAAATAAATAAATAAAATAAAGATATTGTGTCCATCTCCAACTAAAAAAATATTTTTAAAAAAGTTAAAAAAAATTATGCAACTTAGAACTAATAAATTCAGTAAAGTTGCAGGATAGAAAGTCAACATATAGGGGCTGGGATTGTGGCTCAGCGGTAGAGCGCTTGCCTCGCATGCGTGAGGCCCTGGGTTCGATCCTCAGCATCACATACAAAGCAGTGAAATAAAGACATTGTGTCCATCAACAACTAAAAAAAATCTTAAAAAAAAAAAAGAAAGTCAACATATAGGGGCTGCGGTTGTGGCTCAGTGGTAGCGCATTTGCCTAGCACGTGTGAGATACTGGGTTCGATCCTCAGCACCACATAAAAAAAACAAATAAATAAAAATAAAGGTATTGTGTTCACCTACAACTACAAAAAAATATTTTAAAAAAAAAGAAAGTCAACATACAAAAATCAATTGGTCTTCATATATCAAATAGCTAATTACTTGAACTAAAAATCAAGAAAGCAATCCCATTTACAGTAGTTACAGAAAAAACCCTAGGAATAAATTTAGCTTATGAGGGCAAATATCTCTGTAATGAAAATAAAACTGATGAAAGAAATGGAAGACGACACTCCAAAAAAAAAAAAAAAAAAGAAAAAGAAAAAGGAAGGCTGTCCCATGTTCCCATGTTCATTGGAGTAATCAATATAGCTAAAATGTCCATACTACCCAAACTGAGCTACAGATTTAATAGAATTCCTGCCAAAATACCAATGCCATTCTTTACAGAACTAGAAAAAACAATCCAAAAATTTGTATGGAACCACAAAAAAACCAGAATAGCCAAAGCCATCTTAAGCAAAAAGAAGAAAGCAGGAAGCAGTATACAACCTGACTTCAAAATAAATTACACAGCAATAATAATAAACTACAAAGCTATAATAATCACAACAGAATAGTATTGGCATAAAAACAGACACATAGACCACTGAAACAGATTAGAGATCCTACAAGTAAACCCACACATCCATAGTCAACTGATTTTTGACAGAGATGCTAAGAACAGAGAAAAGATAGTCTTCTCAAATGGTGTTTGGAAATTGGATGTCCATATGCAGAAGAATGGAACGAGACCTCTATCTCTAATGGGTTACAAAAATTAACTTAAAATGAACTAAAGACTTATGCATGAGACTTGAAACTATGAAACTACTAGAAGAAAACATAGGAAAAATGCCTGTGGACGCTGGAATTGGCTAAGACTTTTTGGACAAGACTTCAGAAGGCGGGGGGAAGCAAAAATAAAAAAGTAGGATTACATCAAACTAAAAAGCTTCTGCTCAGCAAAACTGAGTGAAATCAACAAAGTGGAAAGATAACCTACAAAATGGGAAAAAATATTTAAAAACTTTAATCTGACAAGAGGTTAATATTCAGAATATGTAAGGACCTCAAACAACTCAATAGTAAAAAAAAAAACCTGATTTTAAAATGGGCAATCCAAGCTGGGCCCGGTGGTACATTCCCATCATCCTAGCTATTTGGGAGACAGAGGTGGGAGGATTGCTTGACCAAGCTAGACAACACAGGGAGACCTTGTCTCAGAGGAATGGGGTTGAGGGTTGGAACAACAGACCTAAGTAGACAAATAACCAACCAGTATGTGAAAAAAGATGTTCATCAAGGAAATGCAAAGCAAAACTATATGAAATATCTCCTCACTCCTATAAGAATTGTTATTACCAAAAAGACAAAAGATAACAGTGCTGGTGAAGATATGGAGAAATGGAAATCCTTGTATACTCTTTGGTGGGAATATAAATTAATACAGTTGCTGGGTTTAGTGGCACATGTCTATAATCCCAGCAGCTGAAAAGGCCAAGGCAGGAAAGTCCAGCCAACCTCAGCAATTTAGCAAGACCCTAAGCAACTCAGCAAGACCCTGTCTCTAAATAAAATATTTTAAAAGGACTGGGTATGTGGCTCAGTGGTTAAGTACCCGTGGGTTCAATCCCTGGTATCAAAATAAATAAATACAGTCATTATTGAAAATAGTATGGAGGTTCCTCAAAATTAAAACTACCATATAACATATGAGCCAACAATACCACTACCAGATATATATTCAAAGGAAGTGAGATCAGTGTGTTGAAGAGACATCTTCACTCCCATGTTTATTGTGGTACTATTCATAATAGACAAGAAATGGAAACAACCTAGGTGTCCATCAACTGATGAATGGGTTAAAAAAAAATGTGGTACCTATATACAACATGGAATACTATTCAGCCATAAAAAAGAATGTAATCTGGACATTTACAACAACATGAATGTAACTGAAGATCATTATGCTAAGTGAAATAGATCACACACAGAAAGACAAGTACCACTTGATATCACTCATGTGGAATATAAAAAAGTTGGTCTCATAGAAGTTGGAAATAGAATAGTGGTTTATCAGGGACTAGAGAGAGCAGGAAGTGAGAGGGATGGGGACAAGTTGATCCAAGGCAAGTTATAATTATATGGGAGTAAAGTTTGTGGTGTGCTATTGCACAATAAGATAACACATTAAGGACCCTGGACTGACACGCAGAGAAGGCAGAGCAAACACCGCCCCCCCATGTGAGGAGGAGGAGGAGGAGGAGGAAACCAATTGCACACACCTGAGGAGGAGGAAACCGACCACGCTGTGGCCCCCCCATCTACCAACTGGTGGCTGTCCCTGCCTACATCCATCTAGAGTCAACAGCCAGAACCAGGAAGATCATCCCCAAGGTCTCTGCCAGCCTGGTTACACCAGAGGTGAAGTATTGGTAACTTGCAGGGACACTATAAGATTATAGGGTAGAAACTGTAATACCTCAGAGCAGCATTGCTAGAGAGGAAGACATATGAACAACATGAAAAATAAGGGAAGAAAATACCCCAAACAAACCAGGGTACTACGATAATAGAATCCACTGACAGCACAGTAGATGAAATGTCAGAGAAGGACATTATGTATGTCCTTATAAGGAAACATAATTATGTATGTCAGAACATACATAATTAAAATGATCTGTGAGGCACAGAATAATATGAGAGCAAATACAGGCAACCATTGATCACTCCAACAAAGAGATAAGAGAGCAAATACAGGGAGCAAAAGATTAGTTCAAGAAAGTGTTATATCCAATCAACAAAAATCAACAAACTCATAGATTTATTTGTTAAAGGTTTATTTTCCAGCCAGTGGGACTGCAAAGCCAATTCAAAGCCGATTCAAAATTGCAGCCCACGACTTGGTTTAGGTTGCAGATTATAAAGCAAAAGAAAACTGTGAGTCAGGCACTATGACGTTTTCTCTTTTAGCCAATGCAAGCAAGCCAACAGTACAGAAGTACAGAAGCAGAGATTGCACAGTTAGCTAAGCCCACCCTGTGTTCCATCTGGAGTTATTTTTCTAACTGAAACTTAGGTCAAGATGACTGAGACTCTTTGCAAAAATAAAGTATGTTGATGTTAGGGACCTCCCAGTATGTGGGCTAAAGTTAAGGTGGCTGAAAGCCCAGACAAAATGGAGTTTCTTAAGCTAAGAGTTACCACAAAAGAGATAGAGACTTTGAAAAAGAACCAAGCAGAAGTCCTTGAAATGAAGGAAACAATAAACCAAATAAAAAATTCAATGGAAAGCATCACCAACAGACTAGAGAACCTCAGACAATGAAGACAAAATATATAATCTTGAAAATAAAGTTGACCACACAAGGAAGATGGTAAGAGACTATGAACAGAACATCCAGGAACTATGGGATAACGTGAAAAGACCAAATCTCAGAATTATTGGGATAGAGGAAGGCACAGAGGTACAAACCAAAGGAATGCACAATCTCTTCAATGAAATCTCAGAAAATTTCCCAAACATGAAGACTGAATTGGAAAATCAAATACAAGAGGCTTACAGGACAGCAAATGTACAAAACTACAACAGATCCACACCAAGGCACATTATAATGAAAATGCCTACCACACACAATAAGGATAGAATTTTTTTTTTTTTAAATATTTTCTTAGTTGTTGATGGACACAATGTCTTTATTTTATTGTTTTGTATGTGGTGCTGAGGATCAAACCCACGGCCTCACGCATGCGAGGCAAGCGCTCTACCGCTGAGCTACAATCCCAGCCCAAGGATAGAATTTTAAAAGCTGCAAGAGAGAAGGTACAGATTACATACAGGTGGGAAGCAATTTGGATCTCAGCAGATTTCTCAACCCGGACCCTCAAAGCCAGGAGATCCTGGAACAACATATACGAAGCTCTGAAAGAAAATGGGTGCTAACCAAGAATCTTATATCCAGCAAAATTAAGCTTCAGATTTGATGATGAAATAAAAACTTTCCATGGGCTGGGGTCGTGGCTCAGTGGTAGAGCGCTTGCCTTGCATGCGTGAGGCACTGGGTTCGATCCTCAGCACCACATACAAAATACATACATAAATAAATAAAATAAAGGTTGTTAAAAAAAAAGATTAAAAAAAAAAAAACTTTCCATGATAAACAAAAGTTAAAAGAATTTACACCAAGAAAGGCTGCACGGGGCTGGGATTGTAGCTCAGCGGTAGAGCGCTTGCCTCGCATGCGGGAGGCCCTGAGTTCGATCCTCAGCACCACATACACAGCAATAAAATAAAGACATTGTGTCCATCAACAACTAAAAAAAAAAATTAAAAAAAAAAAAGAAAGCCTGCACTAGAGAGCATTCTAAGCAAAATATTCCACAAGAAGGAAATGAAAAACAACAATGAAAATCTGCAAAGGGAGGAACCACACTAAAGGAAAAGCCAATCAAAGGAGAAACCAAGTCAAGTTAAAAATAAAAAATAAACTAAAATGAACAATAATACAAGCCATATCTCAATAAAACCTCTAGGTGTTAATGGCCTAAACTCATCAATTAAAAGACAGACTGGCAGATCAAATTTAAAAGACTCAGTCGTGGAATTCACACAGATATAGGCTCAGAGCTATGCCTACAATGGAGAAAAGGACTGTGTTAGGAACATCAGCTGAAAATAAAAATTGGTTATTGTGCTATCCGATGAATTTCTTATCCTTATTCCTCTATAGCTGTATAAGTAAGGCAATTATTTTTCTTTCTTTTTTCAAAATTTTTTCTTTGTTTTCAGTTTTATGTAATTTGGCTATGAGATTTTAGCATGTCTTCTGGCCTCTCATATTTTTTTGTTGAAAGCCAGACACATTTTATTGAATTATAAAAAATGGTATTACTTTATGGTATTACTAGGTATTACTTTATTTATTCACCTATTTATATTTGGTACTATCCTACTTGATATTCTCTCAAAATACCATTCTTTTTTTTTTTAATATATTTTTTTAGTTGTAGATGGACACAATATCTTTATTTATTTTATGTGGTGTTGAGGATCGAACCCAGTGCCTCACGCATGCGAGGAGAGCACTCTACCACTGAGCCACAATCCCAGCCCCTCAAAATACCATTCTTAATGGTATTACTAGGTATTACTTTATTTATTCACCTATTTATATTTGGTACTATCCTACTTGATATTCTCTCAAGATCTGTGCTTTTTATCTCATCTTCGTTTTTGAAAAATTTTCAGACAGTTTTACTTCAAATATTTTTTCTGCTCTGTTTTCCTTTCTTCTTTTTGTATTCTGATTATGTATGCTTTATTCTTTGATATTGTCCCACAGTTCTTGGGTTGCTTTTATTTTCTTTGTATTTTTGTTTGGGAAATTTTCTTTCTTTTCTTTTTTTTTTTTTTTTTAAATATTTTTTTAGCTGTAGATGGACATAATGTCTTTATTTTATTGCTTTGTATGTGGTGCTGAGGATCGAACCCAGGGCCTCACGCATGCAAGGCAAGCGCTCTACCGCTGAGCTACAATCCCAGCCCTGGGAAATTTTCTTTCTTTGGCCACAACTTAATTGATGGCATCAAAAGGCATTCTTCCTTTCTATTTAAGCATGTTTGATTTCTAGAATTTTGTTTTGATTCTTAAAGTTTCCATTCTCCCTAACATAGTTTATAAGTTCCTGCATGCTGTATATTTTTTCCCATTAG
This sequence comes from Xerus rutilus, assembly GCA_028644305.1. Classification (NCBI taxonomy): domain Eukaryota; kingdom Metazoa; phylum Chordata; class Mammalia; order Rodentia; family Sciuridae; genus Xerus; species Xerus rutilus. The sequence goes on along the minus strand of CM053400.1, from coordinate 96,475,392 downwards.
AGTATTTAACATATTAATCATAATTACTTTAGTTTTTTTTTCACTTGGCAATTCAAACATGCGTGATATGTTTGAGTCTGATTTTTGTCTTCAGACTACATTTTAGCATGTCTTCTGGCCTCTCGTAATTTTTTGTTGAAAGTCAGACACATTTTATTGAATAATAAAAAATGAGGTAAATAGGCCACTGATAGGAGTAAATAAATATTTTCTCTGGTGAGCACTTGTCTGGTGTTTAATGCTTGCTTGCAGCTAAAGGTACCAGAGGCTTTCAGTTTTCATCCTATACTTTTATCTCACTGTTTGAGTTTCCTTAAACACTACTTCAGTGAGAAAGAATCTGTGTATTACAACTCTTTCAGCTGTAAATGATTGTTATTATACCAGATTCTTGCTGTTGTACAGGTCCAATATGGGACAAAGGAGTTTTTTCTAATCTTATCCAATCTTTAAGTGGGTCTATGTCTGAGGACTAGGACTTTCACAAGTGTTTCATCAACGTGCTCCACCCCCACTGGCACCCTTACTCCCATCTCTAACTGCAATATTCCCAATATTTTTCTTTGAAACTTTGTCCTTAATTGACTTTATTTTTAATTCACAACCTAATCCTATCAGAGACATGAGGTCTTTTTGGAATCTTCAGTGGGAAACTGGTAGGGTAACTGGAAGGAAAAGTGTGGAACTGCGAGGGTTTCCCTAAGTCTACAGGACCCCAAGGTTTCCTTAATCTCAAATTAGCCCATATTCTGTCTCCAGCCATTCTTCAAGATTATATATACCAGTTGACAGCTCTAGCAGTACATGGTTGGGTTCAAGAAATGTAATTTGATTTTCGGACATTTTGATTACTGTAAGGATAAGATTGATGACTTTTGATTACTTAACATATCAGAGATAAAACATACAGTTAGTTTCTTAATTTTAAAACATTGTTTAAAAACTTGTTTGATTTTGTTGAATACAGAAAACCAATGAATTAATTCTATGTCATGCTTTTACTCTTATTCCTACATCTTCTGTAGACGGTTTTAAATTTCTTTATATAGAATAATTTATATAATTTTTATATATTGAATAGTTGTATATATTGAATAGTTTAGAGTTTATCAGATCTACATTGTATTGTTTCTACTCATTCTACTCATTCTTTTTTAATCTATATATATATTTATATACATACACACAGGATGTAGGAATAGGATTAAAAACATGAAATAGAATTAATCACATTGGTTTTCTGTATTCAACAAAAGCATTTCCCAAATAAAATGGATGAAAAAATGGAAAGAAAATAAGAGAAGGAAAAAAAAAAGTATAGATATGAAAAGAATGAATAAAGTTAAACAAATTTTTAAACAAGTTTATACACACACACACACACACACACACACACACATATATATATATATATATTTTTTTTTTCCCCATTAAGAATTCAGGCTTCCAAATCTCTGGTAGGCCTGACTAGCACCCTTAGGGCTTAGTGTGGAGATGGAAGTTTCCTTCCTTCTTAGCTTCTTTTTTTCCTTTTTTATTTATTTATTTATTTATTTTTAATTTTTTTTTAGTTGTAGATGGACACAATGTCTTTATTTTATTGCTGTGTATGTGGTGCTGAGGATCGAACCCAGGGCCTCACGCATGCGAGGCAAGCACTCTACCACTGAGCTACAATCCCAGCCCCTTTTTTTCCTTTTTTAAACAGAAGATCAAGGAGTAATGTCCAGCCTTACCTCCCACCCCCCACCCAAAGAAAAAGTTGGATGTCAGTTTATTGTGAGTGACTTCTCCGCTGTGATTCTTGGCTTCTTCAGGGGCTAATTTAGAGCTTTGTATGTACGTCTGTGTGTCTGTTGCTAAGGTCACCATGGCTGACCGAGCTGCTGCTGAAAGGCCTGCAAAGATCCCAATCCCATCATTGAGGGCCGGAAGGCCAATGTGAATCTGGCATACTTGGGAGCAAAACCGAGGATAGTGCAACTAGGGTTTGCCTTGGGTGTCCAGCAGCTCCATCCAGCCCTCATAAAAAGACCTTTCGGGATTCCTGCCCATTATGTCTACCCACCCGCTTTTGTGAAACCTGGAGTAGTCATTCCGCACGTGCAGCCCACCGCAGCTGCGGCCTTCACCACACTCTACATTGATTACACTGGAGCTGACAATGCACAATACTCCGCCGCCGCAGCTGCTGCAGCTGCCCCGGCCGCACTTACGACCAGTACCCGTGTGCAGCTTCTCCAGCTGCTGCAAGAATGTTACCGCGGGCGGGAAAGGGTGGGGAGCGCAGGTACGGCTATGCTGTCCAGCAGCGGTTTACCGCCCTGGCACCTGGGACAGCTGCGGCCGCCGCTGCTGCAGCAGCCGCAGCCTTTGGCCAGTACCAGCCTCAGCAGCTGCAAACAGACCAAATGCAATAGACCCGCCATCTGATCAAAGTTGAATTGTTCTCTCTTTACCTCCCAATTTTCCAATTTTTTTTTTTTTTTTTTTTTTGGTACCAGGGATTGAACTCAGGGGCACTCGACCACTGAGCCACATCCCCAGCCCAATTTTGTGTTTTATGTAGAGACAGGTCTCACTGAGTTGCTTAGTGCCTCGCCATTGCTGAGGCTGGCTTTGAACTCGCTATTCTCCTGTCTCAGCCTCCCTAAGTGCTGGGATTACAGGCGTGTGCCACCGCGCCCAGCTCCAATTTTCCAATTTTTAGTAGCTATTCAGAGAGTTAACATTGACTTAACAGGTTTAAAAAATAAAAGAGCGATGTTATTCTGAAGCAAAGTTATTATTATTATTTTTTTATACTCCAGGTAGTGTTCTAGGTAAGAAAGAGGTGAGAATGAGGAGGAGGGGCGCAGTTCGGGAAATCAATCCCAAAGAGCCTGAGTCACTGAAAGGCTACTGCAAAAGGACTGCAGGAGCACCGATGGAACTTCACTTTTGTAACGGGATTTTTATTTTTGCTCTTTTTATAGTATCAGGGAAGCAAACTGCCTTTTATACGTTAGAAAATGCTATTTGAATCTAGTTGAACCAGGGAATAGAGAGTAGCTTGAATTGCATTTAAAAGCAGATTTTTTTTTTAACAAAAAAAAAACGGCGAGGGCTGGGATTGTGGCGCAGTGGTAGCGTGCTCCCCTAGCATGTGTGAGGCACTGGGTTCGATTCTCAGCACCACATAAAAAAATAAAATAAAGATATTCTGTCCACCTACAACTAAAAAATAAATATTAAAAAACGGCGAAAGCACTGATTGTCATTTTTAGCGGTCACTCTTGGCATATAGGACATTTTGAGGAAGAAGATGGTGTTTATTCTATCTCAAAAATGGGCATTGAACAATCAATCCAGGAGCATGGCAGTGGGTACAATGATGGACAGGCACCAAAGCTCTTCTCTGCATTTGTCCGCTAAATGAGTAGGACTGTGGCAAGTGATGTGGACTTACTGGGCGCAGTAGCTGTACAATCAATACCGAAACTTCTGGAAAGAACACATCACTTGTGCTTATTTTTTTTTTAATTTTTTTTTTTTTTAGTTGTAGATGGACACAATGTTTTTATTTTATTGCTTTGTATGTGGTGCTGAGGATCGAACCCAGGGCCTCACGCATGCGAGGCAAGCGCTCTACCGCTGAGCCCCAGCCCCAGCCCCACTTGTGCTTATTTTTTTGTTTGTTTTTGGTTGGTGGTGGTGTTTAATTTTTTTGTAGTTGTAGATGGACAGAATGCCTTTATTTTATTTTTTTTTATTTTTATGTGGTGTTGGGGATCGAACCCAGTGCCCCACTCATGCTAGGCAAGCGCTCTGCCACTGAGCTACAGCCCCAGCCCCCTTGTGCTTGTTTGATGAGCTTGTCACATGTTAATCCCTGTCCCCATCCTGTTTCAATTGTGGGAAACCTTTATCTGCTGGTGTCAGCAATTCTGATCGCTAAACTGGTTCAGACTTTTACTACAACAGCCTTTTTCTATTTATCGTGTGGACTCAGTGCTTAGGAATTGAGGCGGCGAAGTTTGCAGGCGCTAAACTCTTAAGAGCTGTCTTAAGGACATTTATCCCTCCCCCCCTTTTAAATAATTTTACACTTTTTAGTATCTATTTCAGAGTCCTATTTAAAACTATTTATTAGCTGGGCTTGATGGCGCATGCCTGTAATCCCAGCACTTTGGGAGGCTGAGACAGGAGAACTGGGAGTTCAAAGGCAGACTCAGCAAAAAGCGAGGCACTTAGCAACTCAGTGAGACCCTGTCTCTAAATAAAACACAAAATAGGGCTGGGGATGGGCTCAGTGGTTGAGTACTCCTGAGTTCAATTCCTGCTACCAAAATAAACAAACAAACAAACAAACCTCACCTTAAAGAACATCAAATTTGGGCTGAGGCTGTGGCTCAGTGGTAGAGCGCTTGCCTTGCATGCGTGAGTCACTGGGTTCAATTCTCAGCACCACATAAAAATAAATAAATAAAATAAAGATATTGCATCCATCTACAACTAAAAAAATTTAAAAAAAAGAACATCAAATTTAATAAAGAATGAAAATGCATAAAGCAATTTAGGTATATATATATATGTATACACACGCACAAAGTAATACAATAACTGTATATAAGTTTTAAATAATTAGACAAAGGAGCTGGCTTACCAGAGGTTTCTGAGGGAACTATGGATTGGTGCCAAACTTGGCAAGAACTCTGACAAACAGCACTGATGGCAAAGAATGATGAGCTCAAAACAGTTGAAGCATGAGAATATACATTCCTAATGTTTTAATGATTCCTGCCATATATATAGAATAGTCTAATAAAAATAATAGAATTTCCAATGTCTTTATTATCATACATCATTCACTATCTTTCCCTACCCATATTTTATTTTCAGGTGTCTACTATGACCCATCCTGTACTCAGATTGTGAATCATGGTGTACTGGTGGTTGGCTATGGTAACCTTAATGGGAAAGACTACTGGCTTGTGAAAAACAGGTAATATATTTGCACATTAATGTATATTTAACTAAATCAGTAATTCAAAGGAGATTCAATAAATGTGCTCTTGTGATTATGATGATAATCATGATACTGACAATGATGAACATTTATAGCTTCTTACAAAGTGACATTCTGAATTACTCAGTGCCCTCATTTCTCCACTTACTATCTTGCCTTCATCTCTGTTTTCATTATTTGTATTCTACAATACTTCTCCAATTAATCTTTTTCTGTCCCTCTTATAAACATCCATTCCTCTGCTTAGCTCCTAAGTGTTGGTATTTCCACTAGAGCTCCATCATCTGCCCATTACTCTTCTTATTCCACATTTTTCTACATCATTGCATTCTTATGACTATTTATATGCTGATGGCTTATATGTAACCTATATGCTGATGGCTTTTCTGTCTCTATTTCTAGCTCTGACATCCACCCATAACTTCAGACTTATCTAGCCATATCCACTTTTCCTATATTTTAGTCTCTCCAAACTCAATCTGCCTAAGAACTTGGTCCCTTTGCCACCATACTATTCTCTCCAGAATTTCCCATATCAGGAAATGGCAACATCACACAACACAGTCACAGTCACCTAACAAGATGCTATGGAACCATCCTAGACCCTTCCAGGTCTAATCAAGCAACAATTCAAACCAATTTTCCCTTGCATCTGTCCTTGATTCTGCCTCTTCTCCACTTCTGTCACTGCTCTAGTTTAGACATCTCTTACCTGGACGGCAGCTGTAGCCTTCTAACTCATCTCTTTTCATTGTAAACCCATCTTTTTTACTGCTGCCCAACTGATCTAAGATATGAGTCTGCACTTACAATGCTTCTATTTAGTACTATTCAATGTAAAATTAATGTTCCTTGCATAATGAAAAGTCTTCTATGTTGTAATCCTTCCCTGTCTTACCAGCCTCAAGGCCTGGCATTTATTGTCTCTTGCTTTCCACTCTAGTTACATTGAACTATATGCAGTTACAATTCTCATTCTACCATTTTATCCTTCATATCTTCATGTCTTCATGTATTCTTCCTTTTCCTTCAAAAGCAGCTCAAGCATTATCTATTCCAGAAAATCTTTGAATCCTTGTGCTGAGTAAAATATCTTTTTTTCTATGCTGACCAAATGTCCTATGGATAGTGGATCACAGCATGCAATACATTATGTTTAAATTTCCTCTCTGTCATTCTAATATTCTTTTTTTTTTTTTTTTTTTGTGGTACTGGGGATTGAACTCAGGGCACTCGACCACTGAGCCACATCCCCAGTCCTATTTTGTGTTTTATGTAGAGACAGGGTCTCACTGAGTTGCTTAGCACCTCGCTGTTGCTGAGGCTGGCTTTGAACTCACGATTCTCCTGTCTCAGCCTCCCTAAGTGCTGGGATTATAGGCTTGCGCCACTCTGCCGGGCTTGTCATTCTGATATTCTGTATATGCCTTTGGGGGTAGAGATTGTGTCTTGTCTCTTACCCTCAGCACAGTATGAGTGGCACCTAATGGCCCCTTGGTACACGTATTGAAATTACATCTATATAATTCATAAACAAAAGGAACGTGACTTTTAGAGGGGTCAAAGGGAAGGAATGTGAAGAGTTAAGACTTTTACACACACTCAAAGTGTCTTCTTGTATTAGATTCCTAGGGTTGCCATAACAAAGTACCACAAATAGAGTGACTTATAAAACAAAACTTTAGGCTCCACTACATTTACTCTATGGCATCTATAATACAGCATTATCTTGACTCATTTCACTATATCACCTTAAGCCTCATGTCTTAGACTGTGTTCTTCTGCCTGTCTCTTACACAAGTTTGCTATACCAAAGCAAAATCACAACTGCTCCTTGAGTGGCCATTATGTACATGATTCCCAGATGGCAATTTCTAAAATGACCTCTCTGCTAAACAGACTTCCCAATCTAACTTCCAGTTTAGCAGCTTGCTTGAAAAATCCAAATTTTCCATATAACCTACTACTGCTCACAATACAACATGCACACTGTCACACTCAACAATTCTAAAAACTCCTTCTCTCTCTACATCCCAACTCTTCCTTCATTCCCCATCCCTGAAAAAGGATTTAAAACAAGCTCGAGGGAAAGCCATTCCCTCTTTGGGGTATGCATCACCATCTCAGGTCATTAAAGCCTTGGCATCAAATTGGGCTCCCCTTTTTTTCCCTACAACCTACAGAGCCCTTTCCATTTAACCTCTAAATCATATTTTATATTTATTTTCTCTTTGCCATTTCCAATAGTTCCACTCTAATTCAGATTCCATCCTACCTTGCTATACAGGTATCTTCTTTTTTTTTTTTAAATATTTTTTTAGTTGCAGATGGACACAAATATCTTTATTTATTTTTATGTGGTGCTGAGGATCGAACCCAGTGCCTCACGCATGCAAGGCAAGCGTTCTACCACTGAGCTACAATCCCAGCCCCTACAGGTATCTTCTTAAAATATAGTTCATGTCAACCCCTGCTCAAAATTCTAATAGTTCACCATTGTTATAGTTCACCAGGCTTTTAAGTTTACTCATTATTTAGCTTCCAAGAGCTTACTAGACATTTCTTCCACTATATTCTTATAACCCCAACTCACACTCTGGCCTCAACGAACTATCCACTCATCATCCCCTAAGGTGATATCTACCTATTTCTGTTGCTTTACATATGCTGTTTAATCTTTCTGAAATGCCCTTGAAGCCCACTGCTGTCTATATAAATCCCATCTGTTGATGGTGAAGTGGGTGCTCTCATAAGTCTGAGGGTAAAGTAAATTGTTATAATTCTTCCTGAAAGCTGTTTGACAATATTCACATTCTTTGTCCCATTATCTTCTTTTCTTGGAATTCATATGTAAATAATTATTCCAGAGCTGGGGTGATGGCTCAGTGGTAGAGCGCTTGCCTAGCATGCGTGAGGCACTGGGTTTGATTCTCAGCATCACATATAAATAAATAAAATAAAGATCCATTGACAATAAAAAATTTTTTAAAATAAATAATTATTCCAAATTTGGGAAAACCTTCATACTCAATTTATATTATAGCATTATTCTTTAATAGTGAAACTATTAAAGCACCCAAATATGCCTATGCCATGAATTAGAATTATTAAGATTATTATTAACAACCTAATAAAGAGTTGGGAATGTAGCTCAGTGGCAAAGCACTTGCCTAGCACCTTTGCAAGGCCTTGGGTACAATCCTCAGTATCTCAAAATAATAATTGTAATAATTATAACCTAACAAAATACCTGAGATATATGTTTAAATGGAAAAATACATTTATAAGTATTAAGTTTAAAGTAGTAAATCCAACTTCTCTCATGAATATTATGCTAAGTAATTTAGTATAATTTGATCATGCTGAATGGTTGTCTATATATTTTCAAAAATTGTCCTTAAAAAGAAAGTTATTACTTTGAAAATGAGAAAAAAATCATTAAAAATCCTATTTATTCTTCAAAACTTACCTCAAATGCTACTTCCTTCATACCCCATTCATTAACTCAGAATTGCTTCCCCAATTTACAATTCTTTCTTTCTTTCTTTCTTTCTTTCTTTCTTTCTTTCTTTCTTTCTTTCTTTCTTTCTTTCTTTCTTTCTTTTCTCTCTCTCTCTCTCTCTCTCTCTCTCTCTCTCTCTCTCTCTCTCTCTCTCTCTCTCTTTCTTTCTTTCTTTCTTTCTTGGACTTGCTGGCAATGGTAAGACCAGCCCCTGCTCACAAAGGACATAATACCATGGTGGTGCAAGCCACCTGCCATGCAAAATTCTGACTGTATGGACTTTGTAGAGGAACTGACAATGGAACTGGGCTTTTTTTTTTTTTTTTTTTTTTGGTACCAGAGGTTGAATTCATGGGTACTTGACCACCGAGCCATATCCCCAGCCCAGTGTTTTATGTAGAGACAGGGTCTCCTGAGTTGCTTAGCGCCTCACCATTCCTGAGGCTGGCTTTGAACTCGCGATTCTTCTGTCTCAGCCTCCCAAAGTGCTGGGATTACAGGCGTGTGCCACCTCGCCCGGCTTACAATTTCTTTCTTGATTGTTTGCTCTTTTTTTTGGTACCAGGGATTGAACTCAGGGGTTCTCAACATCCCTAGCCCTATTTTGTGTTTTTTTGTGTAGAGACAGGGTCTCACTCAGTTGCTTAGCTCCTTGCTGTTGCTGAGACAGGCTTTGAACTCATGATTCTCCTGTCTCAGCTTCCCAAAGTGCTGAGATTACAGGCGTGCACCACTGTGCCCGGCTCCTTTTTTTTTTTTTTTAAGTTTTTTTAAAGTTGTTGATGGATCTTTATTTTATTCATTAATTATTTATACGTGGTGCTGAGGATCGAACCCAGTGCCTCACGCATGCTAGGCAAGCGTTCTACACTGAGCTATAGCCCCAGCCCCCCGGCTCCTTTTTTATATTTTATTTAGACAGGATCTAAGTTGCCTAGCTAAGTTGCTGAGGCTGGTTTTGAACTTGCGATCCTTCTGCATCAGCCTCCTGAGCCACTGGGATTACAGGTGTGTGCCCTTGTGTCCAGCTGCTTCTCCAATTTCTAAGTTGTAGCAATAATGCTTTGTAAATTCTACTACAGTATTTAACATATGTCCCTTGTATTATAACCATTTTTGTAAATTATCTCTATTCACTAGAATGTACACTTCTCTTCACCCCTCCTAGGAGAAAAGAAAAGTTTATTCTTATCTCTACCTAATTCAAACACTCTTAGATCTTCAAGCTGTGTGATCAAAATATAAACCATATATAAAATATATAAACCATATATAAAATATAAAATGTAAATATAAAATATAAGCCATATATAAAATATAAAATGTGATCACCAAATATAAACTATACTTTCCAATTAAAATTAAGGACATACTATGTGCCAAGCACTGTTACACACAAATAGAAAAATATTTAGGAGGAAAGAAGCCCAATTTCTCCTCTGAAATCCTAGCTGGAGGTCTATAACTTGTGGTGGCATGCACAGACATCATTTTAGCAAGACTGCAGTTGTGATTACACTGTTAACTCATGATCACTCTTCTGAACATGAGCTATTAGTAGACACCACTAAATACCTTTATCCCGTGTGTCCCCTAGAAGAAGCCAATAAAGCCAGAGAGCTGAGGTCTTAAAAGCATTAATAGACATTATACATAGGCATAGTGGGCTCCAAAATAATGAGCTTGAAGAACTCTTAGACTCTTCACCATACATGTCTAACCCAAAGAAGGATGGAAGGCTTTCCCCTCTCACACCACCTACTGAAAAATAAGTCGTAATAACATATATCAGCATTTATAAATAAATCATTTTAATTACCTGGCTTTGTTTAAGTCATAAAATCGAGTTCACAGTTTTTTATAGTCTATTTTCCCTCACCATGTGGCTTCACATATTTTCTAAAATCTTCCATGTTTTAAGAAAAACATATTCCACATTTTTGGCAACCCAGAATGTATACTTCTTAAAGGTAGGAATGTCTTTTACTCATTTTTGCATCTTCATTCATACATTGATTCATCAAATATATATTCAGTGCCTATCATGTTCTTAACCAGGAACTGGGTATTCAGCAATAAGAAATACAGCTTACCTACCATCCCATAAGGTATTTATAATCTAATAGAGTCAAGAAATAGGTGCATGTACAGGCCATTGCAATAGAATGTAACAAATGTTAAAATGTATGCATAGGTTGCTAAGGAAGCATAAAAGAAGAGTAGTTAGACTAGCATAGATAATCAAGCAAGGCCTTTTACCTAGGTTATTTGAGTAAATGTTGAGGGACAAGAAGGAGTTAAACGAGTGCAAAATGGCAATCATAGCAGAGAAAGCTAAATGTGCAAGAGAAAAGAGAGAAAAAGTGGATGAGTTAAGGAAACTGCATGTACTTTTCTAAAGGCTGTGATATTAGGTGCCTCTTAGAGAGATGCAATATACACATGGGCCAAACAATGAAAAGTCCACAGCTCTTGCTGGCAGTATGTCCTAATAAGAGACTGAATGTGCACAACAATTCCAGGCTGCACAGAGGATATGCTTGAAAAAAAATCCTCTTAGATCATCAAAGTTGTTCTTATTGATCTCTTAAAAGATTGAATTTTGTCTGTTCCCAATTAAGAAAAGTAACTTGATAAGGACTGAAATGAACATTTGGAGCATACCTTGTAGTCTTGAAGGTAAAAATTTGTCCTCAGGCTTGGCACAGTAGCACATACCTATAATTCCAGCCATACTGGAGGCCAAGGCAGGAGGACTGCTGAATTCAAAGCTAGCCTCAGCAATTTAGTGAGGCCCTACACAACTTAGTGAGACCCTGTCTCGAAATAAAAAATATAAAGGGCTGTGGATGTGGCTCAGTGGTACAGCGCCCCTCGGTTCAATCCCCAGTGCACCCCCAAAAAGTCTAGTGGACATAAAAACTGGTAAAATATAGTTGTTTTCTATCATCATAATTGTATGTGTTATATAATTTGTGTTTGTGTGTGGTGGTGGGTGATGCTGGTGATCAATCCTAGAGCTTCATACATGCAACGTAAATACTCTTCCACTGAGCTGAATTCCCAGCCCTGTGCTATTTTCATACAAGTGGCAGTATAGAAAGTTTATTTCCACTAGCATCACCACAAACATAATGCATTGTGCTACAACATTATGACAGCTACATCACTGGGTGATGGAATTTTGAAGCTCCATTATAATCTTGTTTGACCACTTTCGTGTGTGTGGCTCACTGAAACGTGTTTATGTGGCATATGACTGCAACAGTATCTATAACTTCAATGCAGTTTTTACTACCAGAATGCAAGCCTGTAATCTCAGCTCATATAAAGTACTTTATTTTACCTAATTTTTAAGGCAATGAATAGTGAGATATGAATTATATAAGATCCTGAATGTTCTGGTCTCAATTTCATTCTCTATACTACTTCACTTGCAGGGATAACACAGGAATAGGGATTGTATAGTTAGAGTTGGTTTTGGAATAAAACAACTCTAGATTTGAATGCTGGCTTCACAATTTACCATTTATGTGACTTCTGGCAAGTGATAATACCTCACAGGATGATGATTAAGTGCTATAACTAGGACACAAATAAAAGCATAAAATAAGCCGGGGGCGGTGGCTCAAGCCTGTAATCCCAGCACTTAGGGAGGCTGAGACAGGAGAATCGTGAGTTCAAAGCCAGCCTCAGCAACGGCGAGGAGCTAAGCAACTCAGTGAGACCCTGTCTCTACATAAAACACAAAATAGGACTGGGGATGTGGCTCAGTGGTCGAGTGCCCCTGAGTTCAATATCCAGTACCCCCCCCCAAAAAAAATACATAAAATAGAAAAAATGCCTCATATGTTGGGAAAGCGGCAAGAAATTTAGTTGAAAGGAAGATTGGATATCTTCAGTGAAAGACTGGGGGAAAGAAAAGGGTAGAAAGTTGATTTGGTGCCAAGTTGTGAATAGCATAGAATAGCAAACTGAGAAACTTCAATTCCGTAGGCAAAGGGAAGCTATTGCAAACTTTTCACTCAGGAATTCAAAGGAAGATTGTGATTTTGTATGCAGAGGAGACTAAGAAGTACTGCTTTATTGCTGGAAGACAAACGGCATAATTTAAAGGGACTATGCTTTAAGAGGTTTTAAATCAGTCATCACTGGACACTTTTCAGGTCTTATTTTTATATCTCTGCATCATTTGATACAGTAGCCTACTCCCACCTCACTCTTCTCTTGGCTTTGAGACATTACTATGTCCTGATTTTTTGGTCTCTCTGGTCACTCCTCAAATACTTTCATAGGCTCCTTTCTTTTTTCCTCCTCCTCCTCCTCCCTCTCCTCCCCCTTCTCCTCCCATTTACTTATTTGCTATGCCCTCCTTAAAAACCTTTAATGATTTTACACTAAAAAACTTTTACACTAAAATCCAAACCTTATGGTTACCGCTTGTAAATGAATGCATTGTTCAATATCTACTGTGATAAGCAAAAGCAATAACAATAAACTCTTGCCAAGATATTATTAATATTAATAACCATTTATTGAATGCTTACTCTGTGCCAGGCGGGTTAGAATATAATTTTTTTTTTTTTGGTACTGGGGATTATACTTGGGGGCACTTGACCACTGAGCTGCATCCCCAGCCCTATTTTGTGTTTTATGTAGAGACAGGGTCTCACTGAGTTGCTTAGTGCCTCGCCATTGCTGAGGCTGGCTTTGAACTCGCGATTCTCCTGTCTTAGCCTCCCAAAGTGCTGGGATTACAGGCTTGAGCCACCGTGCCCGGCTTAGAATATAATTTTTGTTCACACATGCCAAATTAAAAATTGGTATCTTTATGTCAATCTGAAAAAAAATTTTTTTTAATCCTCTACATCCATGGAACCAAAAAGTGAGTGCCCCATTGGTTTCCTCTAACCACTAGCTGACTTATGAATTCTCTCTGCAAGTCTTTAATTTAGGCAACAAACTTCTGATTGAACAAGTGCCAGGGAGCTCACCTTCTCACAGGGTAGCGTATCATTTTTGATAGCTTTATTTATGATAAAGTCTTATCTCACATCTGCTTCTAGATCAAAAAGCTCTTTCAGAATTGCACTGTTTATCATTTACTTTAAAATTCCCTGTCCTGACATTTTCACAGTGGTTGTTCAAAAGTATTTCTTAAAAGACATTCTCCAGGTGAATTTTAATGTGTTAGAAAATCATCATCCATGATGCTACTATGCAAATTTAGAGATTAAGCCTTATACAGGATAATACTACTCTTTCCTTACAGAAGGTATATTTACAAAGGAGGATGGACCTTTCATCACTTTCCTTAAGTATTAAGTCTATTCAACACTATAGAACTAAAGCCTTCCAAACTGTCATTTGAAAATTGCCTAACATCCCTGGGGAAATTATGATATTATCTCATTCAAATTATCTCATAGCTTTTCACATATAATCATTTTAGGATAAAAACAAAGGGATAAAAAGTTGATAATATGATTTGATTGTTTTCATTTGTAATTTTGTGTTCTTTTTCTAAAGCTGGGGCCTCTACTTTGGTGAACAAGGATACATTCGGATGGCAAGAAATAGTAAAAATCATTGTGGGATTGCCAGTTATCCCTCTTACCCAGAAATTTAGAGGATCTCTCCGTTTGATTACAAGTCAAGAAGATGAAATACTTTCTCTTAATTTTACCTGCTGTAGAAGATGAAATGTATCATCATCAATATATATTTACCATTACTAATTAGAAAATAGTTTGCTTTTTCACTTTATAAAGCTTTGCATATTTCTGAAGAAAGCTTGCAAAGTAAATGAATAATGTACCATAGATGTCACTGTATGAGAATTGGCCCACCAAGGACAATCTGTTAAGTTTGTCCTTGTTTTATTTTGCACTCTTTGTTTTTTTCTTTTAATAGCCTTTTGTAACTTGATGGTCTAAACATGCTTAATAAATCTATTTCAAATTTCTATCACTGCCACATATCATTTTAATTTTTTTCTTTTTTTAAGATGGGATCTCAGTATGTTGCCTAGCTTGGCTTCAAAATTCTGGGTTCAAGTGATCTTCCTGCCTCAGACTCCTAAGTAGCTGGGACTATAGGCATGTGCCACTGTGCCTGGCTTCACTACATATCATTCTTCTAAAGTTATTCTTAGCTAATTATAATACTCTATCATGGGAATGTTAATTGTGGTATGCTGGTGATGAGCTATAGCAACTCCCATACAAGAAATATTAAGTTACAAATATCCTGAGGGTTCAAGTTATTATCTCTGCACATAACAAGATTCAATAATTTTTTAAAATTAAATGATATTATGGGCTGGGATTGTAGCTCAGTGGTAGAGCGCTTGCCTTACATGCATGAGGCACTGGATTCAATCCTCAGCACCACATAAAAATAAAGATATTGTCTCCATCTACAACTAAAAAAGAAAAATTTTAAAAAATTAAATGATATTAAAGAAAACAAATACTTAAAAGATAGTCTGTTTTCAAGCACATCAGATCAACAATTTAATATACTAGTTCAAATTATTTTTACTTAGTCATCAATAAGCAAACCAAGATCTTCTTTTGGTAAATAATTGAGCCAATGTGAAAGAAATAACTAAATTGCATTTCTTTAAAATATTACATCATTCGTATTTTTATGTAAGTTGATGAATCTTCTTCACAATTGCTCTACACCAATAGGTGGATTCTGAACAGGCAGCAGGGTCTGGCTAAGTTACTTATGGCCCTGCTAAGTTGCTGAGGCTGGCCTTGAACTTGCAATTCTCCTACCTCAGTGTCCCCAGTTGCTGATTTATAGGCATGTACTACTGTACTTGGTTCTTCCTTTAATTTTTGAAACACTTCTACTTTAGGCCCATTGCAAGTTCATTCTTTCTGTCCAAAATACTCCTGCCACCATCTCCCTAACTTTCTCCACCTTCTTCTAATAACTCCTACTCATCCTCTGGTTGTAACTCAAATCTAATTTCCTTAGAGAAGGCTTTCAGGACTCACCTGCCTATCTAAAGTTAGTTTTTCTACTTTTGACTTTCTCAATGAATCCAGTACTTTTTTCCCCCACACATCTATCCGATTGTAATGACTTATGTATTTATGCCTTATTTATATAACATTGATCTCCTTCAATAGACTGTAAACCCAATGGGAATAGAAACCATGAGTCTTGTTTACCACCTTGTACCTAAAACATAGTATAGTGCCTGCTTTAAAGTATTCAATTGCTGTGGTGTGGTATCGTTCAGTGGTAGAGTGCTTGCCCTTGCTAGAGCCCCAGCATCACACACACACACACACAGTAATCAACCACCATTAATTGAAAGAATGGATGAATGCAAATCAATGACCAGCATGTTATAAATGTTAGAAGTCAAAATATGTCCTGATATTTCTTTCCTAATGTAAAATCCAAACTCAAAATGGAGTCTCTCTGGCTCAGGCCTGCATGTATTTGCTAACCTGCTTTTTGTGCTTCTGTGATTAATGCTTTGCTATGCTTGCTTCTCACGGATGGGGGTACATAACCACAGGCTGCCAAGACCCCCTGGCCAGTTACCTAAAGTTCCAGGAACTGAAAGGGGACATAGGAGGCAGTGTCACGGTTGAACTGTAAATAACTATAGGTTGAATATCTGCCAAATCATGTTTTCCTGAGTCATGTAGCTAGCCCACCCTACAATAACCTCTGAAACCCTCACTTTGGGGTCACTCTCTGAAGGAATGGAGAGCTGACCCCAATCGATTGGCCTGTGTGCCTATTTCCTCAATAAACTTTGCTGCTTCTGCAGAGTTGTTTGGGCTGCACTTCTTGGGGAGAGGTGCGGGTTGGATGCAACACCTAATAATGGAAGTCTAAATATTAAATCCCTTTTAAAATTTAAAGGAACACATTATGCAAAACTTTTCTCTTGGGCTAGGTATGTAGCTCAGTGGTAAAGCGCTTACCTCAAGCATGCACAAGGCTCTGGGTTTGTTTAGCATAGTAATAAATAAATAAATAATAAATAATAGAAAACAAAAAACTTGTTTCTCCTTCTACTTCTCTCTCCCCTGTCCCTTGGATTTTGTACCTTTCCTTTCTGCTTCCCTAAGATAAAGATAACTAATGAGATCACTTAAATAAAATGGCAAGTGAAAATTATATAATAGTCAAGTCACTATCAGTTCTTGAATGTTTTTAAAATTTAATTACTTTTTAGTATAGCTACTATCTTCACATGGCTCAAAAACTAAAAGTATAGGGCTGTGATATAGTTCAGTTGGTAGAGTGTTTGCCTCACATGCACAAAACCCTGGGTTCAATCCCCAGCACCACAAAAAGAAAAAGAAAAAGAAAAGCATATAATAGTTAATTCTCATTATTTGCACTAGTCATGTTCTAGAAAATCACCATGAACACCGAATTAGCAAATATCGAACTATTACTTCAAGGTATAATACAGGGATAGGTTCTCATGAGCCTTTGGTCACCACATTTTCATCAATAGAATCAATATCCAAACTTATTTTGTGTGTGTTTCTATTTAAAAACAACTTATTTAATATATATTGTTGATTCATTAACATTTAATTCACAGTCAAATGCTCTATAACTCATGCCTAAATTTCAAATAGCTTATTTAATGTATGTATTTTCTCTGTAAGACATATCACAACCTTCTTACAATTAGGAAAACTACACAGCACAAAGAAACCTTTTTTTTTTTTTTTTTTTTTGGTACCAGGGACTGAACTCAGGGTCACTCAACCACTGAGCCACCTCCCAGTCCTATTTTGTATTTTTTAGTTGTAGGTGGACACAATATCTTTATTGATTTATTTTTATGTGGTGCTGAGGATCGAACCCAGTGCCTCACACATGGCGAGGCAAGCGCTCTACCACTGAGCCACAATCCCAGCCCCCTGTTTTGTATTTTATTTAAAGACAGGGTCTCACTGAGTTGCCTAGCACCTTGCCAGTACTGAGGCTAGCTTTGAACTTTTTTTTTTTTTAATTTTTTTTTTTTTTAGTTGTAGATGAACACAATGTCTTTATTTTATTGCTTTGTATGTGGTGCTGAGGATCGAACCCAGGGCCTCACGCATGCGAGGCAAGCGCTCTACCACTGAGCTACAACCCCAGCCCCTAGCTTTGAACTTTTGATCCCCCTGCCTCAGCCTTAAACAGCAAAAGCACACACACTTGAAGCATGAAGCACAAAGATGCAAAAAGCGTGGCACTAACTAGCATTCAGAAAAGACACTTGTTTACAATAAGAGCTAAAACAAAAAGGGCGGAGTGTAACCACGCTCAACCTCAAATTGTGTGAGATTATTCATGTAACGAGACTCAGATTTTTGCTGTTCTGAACATGTCTGCAAGTGACTGAAAAAGCCATATTAAATTTATTATTAATTTGGCATTTACAAATAAATTTAAGTGGGTAAATTCACAAATACGAGATTGGTGAATAACTAGGATTGTCTGTGTGTGTGCATAAAAGAAACTGAAAACTCTATCCCACTAATTTCACTTACAGGCTCAGATCCCTAATTCTTAGAAGTAATCACTGCTATTAGTATTTGTATATATTTCTAGAATTTCTTATGTTTATACAAGCAAATTTTAACATGTTACATTTAAACACTAATTTCAAATAGCAAATGAGAAGTTGATAGATGTATGTGTACTTTGGCAGTGCTTGTTTAAAACGACCAAGAATTTACTGATTTCTATACAGCAGAAATGTAATGTTCAATGTTTCTCCTTTGCTAGTAAAGCAATAAACCTTTTTCCTTTTTCTCAGAAAAAAAGAAATGTTATGTTTGATACAATGCCTAGAAGCGGTTTTTTTTTTTTTTTTTGGTACCAGGGATTGAATGCAGGGATACTCAACCACTAAGCCTCAGCCCTATTTTGTGTTTTATTGAGAGACTGGGTCTCACTGAGTTGCTTAGCACCACGCTGTTGCTGAGGCTGGCTTTGAACTCGCGATTCTCCTGTCTTAGCCTCCCAAAGTGCTGGGATTACAGGCATGTGCCACTGCACCCAGCTAGAAGCCCTTATTAAAGAACTCAGAGACACATTCAACATGGTACTATGATTAATACTATGCATAATGGACCGTTGTTTAGTACATGATGTATAAGCTTATTATAAGTTTATTGCATGATGCCCCATTCTCTTAACCAATATTTTTATTTTTTATTTATTTATTTATTTTTTGGTACTGGGGATTGAACTCAGGGGTACTCGACCACTGAGCCACATCCCCAGCCCTATTTTGTGTTTTATGTAGAGACAGGGTCTCACTGAGTTGCTTAGCGCCTCACCCTTGCTGAGGCTGGCTTTGAACTCGCGATTCTCCTGTCTCAGCCTCCCTAAGTGCTGGGATTACAGGCTTGAGCCACCGCGCCCGGCTTAACCAATATTTTTAAAATCAGTAACATTTTCACATCAACAATAATTCTTTTGGCTGTTTCTTCTGGAATTCATCTTCAGGTTTCCAATATATATGCATTGCCATTTTTTGACTCTTGGTTTTATATAGTATCTACAGACTTACTCTATGATAATTAAAGTTTCAGATCTCTTGCACTAAAACTACCCACTCTCATCCTCAAAAGTACAGTTAATGATATAGAAATCGGTAGATAGTGATTGCATTATGATTTTACGAATGATGGCTGAACTGGTTTTTTTCCCCTTTTTCCTATAGTTATTAATGAAAACTATAAATAAATTTAATATGCAGCACTGTATCTTAAATTTAATATGACGTCTTTAGGTGGTGTAGCGGTCCCCTCTGCTAACACTGAAGTTTGTTGTGATCTTGGGAAACAAATTTTCCTGAATGTTTTATCATTTTTAAAATAGAGGTTGCATTCCTAGCATGGGGGAATCCAGGGACAGAAGGAAAGAAGGAGTAAAGGAAGGAAGGAAGGAAAAAGAGGGAGCAAGGGAGGAAAAAAGGAATGAAGGAAAGAGCAAAAGAATAATTAGGGGCAATAACAGTGTCTTCCTCACAAGATTCTTTTTTTTTTTTTGGCACTGGGGATTGAACTCAGGGGCACTCGACCCCTGAGCCACATCCCCAGCCCTATTTTGTGTTTTATGTAGAGACAGGGTCTCACTGAGTTGCTTAGCGCCTCGCCATTGCTGAGGCTGGCTTTGAACTCGCGATTCTCCTGTCTCAGCCTCCCGAAGTGTTGGAATTATGAGCGTGAGCCACCGCGCCCGGCTCTCACAAGGTTCTTGTAACAAGCCAAGAATAGGATCGTGAATGTGAAAGCCTTTTGTAAACTTTAAATGTAAAAGAAATGCCCTGCTCGGTGGTGCGTGCCTATAATCCCAGCAGCCTGAGAGGCTGAGGTAGGAGGACTGCGAGTTCAAAGCCAGCCTCAACAATTTAGTGAGGCCCTAAGCAACTCAGCGAGACCCTGTCTCAAAATAAAAAATAAAAATGGACTGGGGATGTGGCTCGGTGGTTAATCCTTGGTACTAAATAAATGTGATAGAAATATAAGGCAAAATTATTTGATCAAGGTCTTCACTACTTTTGATGCTGAAAACAGGATTCTAGTCTTCTTTTCCTGATTAAATGACTATGTGCAAATCTTTTCATATTTGGGGTAGTCACTTCCTCCATAAAGAAGACATCAAAATTTATGAAAAATTATGATGTTTATACTACCAACACAATTTTTTTGGATATGTAAGAATTTGTAAAGTAAGTAGCTTGTGCTACTGGAAAGTCTCCAATTACTTACCCGTTCTGATCTTATTTTTTTCTAAATGAAATACAGATTGCGTCAAAAGCTATCCATCGTCCCACCGTTATAACACAGTAGAAATAATCTAAGGAGACTGCTAGGGCAACTGCTTTCCTCAAGACACCGGAAACTGGAAGGTGCAATCGGATAACAAAACCGACTCGGAAAACGATCAGAAATGGAGAGGATGAATTAAACGGTAGCTGGATCACTTTGGTCATGGCAGTAAAGCTATGCATATTGAGAAAGTTTTGCACGTGCAATTACTTGATCTCATCCTACTGGGCACCTGGCATTTAGCTGGTTGAGACTGAGACTAGGCGCGATAGACTTCCTGCTTGCAGCGCTCCCAGACCGCCTTGCGCAGCTCTTGGCGGGAAAGGTGACCTCCATCCGGAGTCGACAAGCCACTGTAGCGCCGCTGCGAGCGACCGTTGAAGGACAGCGCATGCGCGTGGGTCGCAGCGCGTGCAGCTGGGTGAAGTTCGGGTCGTCGGCGCCCTACCCTCAGACGTTACGTAATATATATATATTTTTTTGTTCTTGGTTTAGTGTTTTTACCTTTTATTCTTTTTTTTTTTTTCTGTCGCTGCCTGCCTACTTTTAAGTTTCTTAAGGTCTTAATGGCGGAACACTTAAGGAAAAAATGTGTACCTGCTAATTTTTCGCAAGAGGTTCCTAAGATAGTGTTGACGCAGGCGCCTGAACTCCATGCTTAATTAGCATAAATTTTAACTTGTCTAGTAAATAGACCCTTCTGTGAAGTTTGATGATTCTAGTTGAATTGTCTGATAAAGAAAAAATGATACTGGGACCAAACAAGATTGAAATTTCCAATTATGCCAACATTATAATTGAGAAATCAGAATCAGTCATAAAAATTTAGAATATTTTTCTGTTGCCCTTTTGTAGCTGTTCCGCAGAGTAGACAGTATTTCTGGAGCCCTGATGAAAGAAAGGCACCTAATTCCAATATTTTGAAACTATATGTACATTTTTTAATTTAAAAACTTTAAAGGGCTTCCCTGAGATAGTTTTTCATTACCTAATGCAATCTGAGCAGCATCGGCAATGCTTGAATACTGACTGTACAGTGAAGAAAAATCAGAATTTTATATCTTCTTAAAATTGTCTTCTAATTGCTTCGCGGTGGCCCCCACCTGTCATCCCAGGTATCTGAGAGGCTAAAGCAGGAAGATCACAAGCTTGAGGGCAGTCTCGGTAACTTAGTGCGACTCAGTCTCAAAAAAGTAAAAAGAGCTTAAAAAAAATTTTTTTTTTTCTATTTGCGGGTCATGATGGTGCATGCCTATAATTCCAGCTACTTGGGAGGCTGAGACAGAAGAGTCATTTCATCCCAGGAGTTCAGAACCATCCTGGGCAACATAGGAAGATGCTCCTAAAACACATAAACAAACAAAAAAACACCTAGTTTCTTGGGCTGGAGTGTAACTTAGTAGAGCAAGGATTTAGCAGTCCTGAGGCCATGGGTTCAATCCCTATCACCAAAAAAGCTTCTTTTTTTTTTTTTTTTTTTTTTTAATTTTTTTTTAGTTGTAGATGGACACAATGTCTTTATTTTATTGCTTTGTATGTGGTGCTGAGGATCGAACCCAGGGCCTCACGCATGTGAGGCAAGCGCTCTACCACTGAGCTACAACCCCAGCCCACCAAAAAAGCTTCTTTTAATAATCTATTTAAGTGAGATTTGATAGCAAATGGCTTAAAAGGAGGACTTTACTCAAAATTGAAGTAGTTGTACAACAGTATGAATTTCTACGTTTCTTTTTAAGTTAAGAAATTCTGCAATTTGTTCAAATAAAATTCTGGCTTAGAATATAAGAAATAAAATCTGAAGTTAATATTTGTGTCACAGGATTGAATTAAAATATTTTGTCAGAAGATGGCCACTGCACAGTTGCAGAGGACTTCCATGGTAGGGGTTCTTTTATTTCTGCGTGTGTGTGTGTGTGTGTGTGTGTGTGTGTGTGTGTGTGTACACATATATGGATTTTGTTTCTTAAAGCCTTAGCTACTTTATTTTTGAGAGTTTAATAATACCAGGAAACCCTGTGTTTTAAGAATAGAAGAAATTTACTAAACTTTTCAACTAATGTAGAATTCTACGAGATATTTGGTATATTACATTATATTTTTTGCTCTAATTTATATTAGGTATTAATTAAAGCTGTTCAATTGCTTTGATGAAATTATTGTTCGTAGCAGTCCACTCTTAGAAAACATTCATGACTCAAAGAGAAATATAAAATTGTCATTTTGGGGATGATGCATTGTAGTTAGCCTATGTTAAACCTAGTCAGTGACTAAAGAGAAAATGTTATCTATCCATGTATTATGTATTTACAGTTAATTTGCAAGAAGTTTCTTATGTACTTTTTCCATGTTACCTTAATGCTGTTACTCTAGAGACATCCTTACATTTTCTAAACCTGTCCCAATTTTCTCAGGATTACTAAACACTATGGGGAGGAATTCATTGGGAGAACATTGTGTTTATTCAAAATTAGATCTACTCTTAAGTGCAAGGAAGCTTTATTTTTAATAAATGTAAATAAGATGTTTTAATTTCCTTTAAATTGTAGAGTGCATTGGTATTTCCCAGTAAGATATCAACTGAGCAGCAGTCTTTGGTATTAGTGAAGAGACTGTTAGCAGTTTCAGTATCCTGCATCACATATTTGAGAGGAATATTTCCAGAATGTGCTTATGGAACAAGATATCTAGATGGTAATGTAATATTAAGACTTTCTTTAAAAATGTTGTTGGCTGGGCTTGTAATCCCAGCAACTTGGGAGGCTGAAGCAAGAGGATTCCAAGTTTGAGGCCCTCATCAGCAATTTAGCAAGATTGTCAGCAAGTTAGTGAGACCCTGTCTCAAAATTTAAAAATAAATAAATAAAGACTGGGGATGTAGCTCAGTGGTAAAGCACCCTTGGGTACAGTCACCGGTACTGAAAAGAAAAAGTAAAAGTTTCTGTTTTGGCTTGCCTTTTTTTTAAATATATTTTTTGGTTGTCAATGGACCTTTATTTACATGCAGTGCTAAGAACCAAACCCCAGTGCCTCACACATGCTAGATAAGCACTTTACCACTGAATTACAACCCCAGATCCCTTGGCTTGCTCTTAAACTAACTTTTTTTCCTTGGTCCTGGGGATTAATCCCAGTGCCTCACACATTCTAAGCAAGCAGTCTACCGCTGAGCTTCATCCCCAGTCCTTATAACTGTAACTTTTGACTTAGAGATTGTGATTTTAGTAGAAATTTTATTAATATAATTCACATATCCAACAATTCACAAATTTAAAGTTTACAATTTATTAATTTTAGTATGTTCACCAAATTGTGCAACTGTCACAGCAGTCAATGTTAGAACATCTTTATCACCCCAAAAATAAACTCCATACCCACTAAGTCACTATTGTCTTTACCCCAGCCTTCCCAGTCGTAGGCAATCACCAAACTACTTTGTTTCTATGCATTTACCTATTCTAGACATTTCATATAAAAGGAATCATATAATATATGGTTCTTTGTGACTGGCTTCTTTCACTTCGTCTAATGTTTATGAAGTCCGTACATGTTGTAGCATATTTTAGTTCTTTATTCCTCAAGTTACTGAATAATGTTCCATTATTCAGTGGCTATATGAGTGGCTATACCATATCAGTTGAATATGTGGGTCGTTTCCCCTCTTTGGCTGTCATATATAACACCACATTCATGTTTAGGTTTTTGTTTGGGCAACTAAATGGTTTTTGTTTTGTTTTTATAGCACAAGGATCAAAGCCAGGACCTCACACATACTAGGCAATTGCTCCGCCACTGAGCTACATCCCTAGCCCTCTAAGGGGGTTTTAAAGAAGTATATTCAATTCTTTTGAAAGCACTTACTTTTAAAGTTTTTGTTCAGGGGCTGGGATTGTGGCTCAGTGGCAGAACGCTTGCCTCGCATGCGTGAGGCACTGGGTTTGATTCTCAGCACCATATAAAAATAAACAAAATAAAGATATTGTGTCCATCTACAACTAAAAAAAAAAGAATTTAAAAAAAAATTTTGTTCAGTTTCTGAAGTATAATTTCACCTGACATTACATTTCCAATGATGAAATAAATAGATAAAAAAATGTTTTGGCCAGGCACAGTGACACAAGTCTGTAATCTCAGCAACTTGGAAGGCTGAGGCAGGAGGATCACAAGTTAAACGTTAGTCTTAACACCTTTGTGGTAGTATATGTTTTTGTGCTATTTTAAGGAAGTAAAAATAACATGCCAGTTTATACTATAACTCTGTTTATTTCATTGTTTTTATGTTTAGATCTTTGTGTCAAAATTCTGAGAGAAGATAAAAATTGTCCAGGATCTACACAGTTAGTGAAGTGGTAAGTAAAAAAAATTCCTAAAGATATAAAATTCTGATTTTTCTAAATCACATTTTTTGTACATCAAAACCTTTAAGTGTTTAACCAAATTTTAGTGATTTACCCATTAACACTGGGTATTGTTTTAAAAAAAAAATTTTTTTTTTGTACCAGGGATTGAACTCAGGGGCATTCGACCACTGAACCACACCACCAGCCCTATTTTGTGTTTTATGTAGAGACAGGGGCTCACTGAGTTGCTTAGTACCTCGCTGTTGCTGAAGCTAGCTTTGAACTTGCAATTCTGCTGTCTCAGCTTCCCAAAGTGCTAGGATTACAGGTGTGTATCACTGCGCCTGGCTAAAATTTTTTATTAATTATTTTGTAGTTATAGATGGACAGAATGCCTTTATTTTGTTTATTTTTATGTGGTGCTGAGGATTGAACCCAGTGCCTCACACATGCTAGGCAAGTGCTCTGCCACTGAGCTACAATCCCAGCCCCTCCTTAGCTCTTTATAGTTTTTATTTTGAAACAGGATCTTGCTAAGTCGCTAAAGCTGGCTTTGAACTTGCAGTCTTACTGCCTCAGCCTCCTGAGTCACTGGGATTACAGGTGTGCACCAACCCACCCATCTTCTTATTTTGTTTTAAGCTAGTTGATAAGAAGGGTGCTTTGCTGGGCTCAGTGGCACACACCCCTGATTTTCAGCAACTCTAGAGGATCTCAAGTTCAAGGCTAGCCTCAGAAATTTAGTGAGAACCTGTCTCAAATAAAAAATTGTGAAAGCCTAGAAACATAGCTTTGTGGCAAAGAGCCCCTGAATTCAATCCTCAATACCAAAAAAAGAGGGTGGAGTGCTTTACTAAGAAATTTGGGTATTATTTAGTAGTAAGAGAATATAGAGATTTATGAAAATATCTACTTTCTAAAATGCATTTGATCTAAAATGAATCTTTGGCTTTTTTAGGATGCTAGGATGTTATGATGCTTTACAGAAAAAATATGTAAGTCTTTCAGTATAAATATTTCTATACTTTATATTCTACAAATTTAATAGGAATTGACATGTAGTAAAATGTTAAATTAACTTGGGCATAGCCAGTTTGAGTTACTGAAAAGTTTGAACATTTGAATATTTTGAAGCCTAATCTTCAACTCATTTAAGCTTAATGAAATTAATACTGAACAAATTTTGCCAAGCTAATTTTGGTTAATTAATATTCATTTGCTAGTAATAGCACATACTAACTTAAAAAATAGAACTAATAGTTCATTTATTAGTTTCACATGCATTTTATAATCTTATTTACACTAATAATTTAATGTTATTTCTTTTTATTTATTTTTTAAATTATTTATTTACAGTAGAATGCATTTGACATATAGTGCACAAATGGAGCACAACTTCTCATTCCTCTGGCTGTACATGGTTCAGAGTCACTACATTAGTGTAAATACATGTATATAGGGTAATAATGTCTGTCTCATTCTACTGTCCTTCCCATCCCCACTACCCCACCTCTCCCCTGACTCCCCTCTACACAAACCAAAGTCCCTTCATTCTTCCCTAACCCCCCCCCCCCGCCCCAGTATGGATTAGCATCGCTTACCAGAGAAAACATTCGGCTTTTGTTTTTGGGGGGATTGGCTTATTTCACTTAGCATAATAGTCTCCAGTTCCATCCATTTACCTGCAAATGCCATAATTTCATTCTTCTTTAAGGCTGAGTAAAAGTCCATTGTGTATATGTACCACATTTTCTTTATCCATTCCTCTGTTAAAGAGCATCTAGGTTGGTTTCATAGTTTAGCTATTGTGAATTGAGCTGCTATAAACATTGATGCCCTTCTTAATTATTAATTATTTCTTAAATTATTTCTTAATTAAGGTTCAAAAACAAATCTCCTTGGGCTCAAGATGTAGTTCAGTGACAGGGTGCTTATCTCATATGCCCTGGGTTATCTCAAGGTCCTGGGTTCAATCCCTAGTACTGCAAATAAATAATTTAATTAATTAATTTCCATAGAGTCTAGGTTAAGTTGTCACAAATTATAAATTAGTGAAATTCTAATGAAGTTTTTAAAAATAGATATGCCTTTTCACACACTTAATGTAATTTTATACTACATATATTAAAGAGGTCCAGTTCTAGCAAAATTGTGAAGGTGAATTTTTATCCATAGTCCCTAACCTTCCTCATGAAGGCATAGTAAATATTTAGGGCCTACTATGTGCAAGGTGCATATTCTAGGTAGGAGCAGGGTAAGGTAACGGCGGTCAACAAAACAAAGAAGGTCTTTTTTATACTAGGAAAATAGTAAATCAGATACTTTCCAATAGTGTTAGATGCCATTAACATTTTTAGGAAATGTATGTGATAGATGGAGAGGTAGAGTAACTTCTGATGGGATAGTCAGAGGAACTTCTCTGAGGAGGTGACTTTTGAACTGAGACCTGGATGAGAAGAAATCAGTCAGATTGATTTTGGGAGAGAATATTCTTGTATATGCAGCAGAGTTGTAGAGCAGTTTGGGGAGTTACAGGAACAAAATGAAGGCCATAATGACTGGAGAGCAATTATGCTGTGGGAGAGAATGACATGAGATAAGCCTTAGAAAATAGTTAGAGCCAGAGCATTTGATGTTATGTAGGTAAGGAGTTTGCATTTCAGAGGCAAACTTAAGAAAAGCCATTGAAGATTTTAAATAGAAATATAACATCATTTTATTTATGTTTTACATTTTTAAAAAATATGTCTACTATTTAGAGAATATATATAGAAGGAGAATAATGTTGGGAGTAGGAGGAATAGCACTTAGGATATAACTGTAGCAATGATGAGAACTAATGGTGACTTGGGATGACAGAAGAGGAGATTCAGAATAGAGTGGGAGTAGAACTGATTGGATTTGTTGATGAATTGGTTGTGAAATATAAGGAAAAGATTAGAACCAATGATAATTCTAGCTTTTTGGTAGATCACTTAGATGAATAATTTCCATGATTTTTTGTTGTTTCTGTGGTCTCCAAAGCCTCTCCCCTTTATTAAATGCATAGGGCCCTGAGCTCTCTACTTTTGCTCTTCTCAAAATCAGTAGTTAGGGGCTGAGGTTATACCTCAGTGGTACAGTGCTTGCCTAGCATTCATGAGGCCATGAGTTTGAGCCCCAGCATCCCCCCACCAAAAAATCATACTCATGTTGCTAACATTTTTTTAATATTTTTTAGTTATACATGGACACAGTCTTTATTTTGTTTATTTTTATGTGGTGCTAAGAATTGAACCCAGTGCCTCACATGTGCGAGGCAAGCACTCTGCCACTGAGCCACAACCTTAGCCCTCATGTTGCTAACTTTTAACATGTTGTTTCACAATATATATTTTTCTTGTAACTGGCAGCAATGTTCTGTTTGCTTAAAACAATGAAATAATGTGCTGACATGAATTTCAGCCATTGGTAAGTCTAGCAGAAATAGATATTTTGGGGAACAGAGAAGCAAAGTAAAGTATCGCCTCACAGGCATGATATGAAATATATCATCAATAAATTGGACAAATTTTGTTTGCTTGTTTTGAGTATTTTGAACCCAGGGTCTCTCATGTATTAAGCCTTTTGTTCTACATTTGAGCTACATCCTCAGCCCCTGAATTAGTACACAGAATTACTTTTTAAATTTTTTTTTTAGTTGTTGAATCTTTATTTTATTCATTATTTATATGTGGTGCTGAGGATCGAACCCAGTGCCTCACGCATGCCGGGCAAGCGCTCTACCACTGAGCTACAGCCCCAGCCCACACAGAATTTTTTTGATCCATCATGAAAAACTATTTTATAGGATACAAATAAAGTTTTTATTTTTTGTTGTGTTTCAGCTAAGGATGGTCGTTCTAGCTGTAAGTATTTTTAAGTTGTATGTTCTTTTTTTAAAGACTGTCAATTTAGCCTTCCTTCATTAATGACACTAAAACTATGAATTGATTGTCACTTTATTTAAACAACTGATCTATTCAATGGGAAAAAAGTAATAAACTAATATTTTGGGGGTCATTTTGGTTTTTGTTTTGCTGAGTTCACTTAATACTTTTACTTTAAATGTACAATTTAGTTTTTCTTGAATACTTAACCTCAGATAACTCAACTGTAAATTATTTTTAAATAGGTATACACCAATCCAGAAGACCCTCAGGTGCGTGTTCTTGTTAGTAAAGAAACATAATGCTTCTAATATCAACAATAACTCAAGGGGCTGGGGTTATGGCGCAGTGGCAGCGTGCTCGCCTAGCATGTGTGAGGCACTGGGTTCGATCCTCAGCCCCACATAAAAATAAAATAAAGATATTCTGTCCACCTACAACTAAAAAAATAAATAAATATTTTTTAAAAAAAAAATAACTCAAAACTACAATATATTTATATTTTATGCTTTTAATTGTGCTTTAACCAACATGTTTTCATATGTATTTTAATCTTTAAACCTTGTAAACTGTCTTCTGAAGTGAGGCAGGCCCTGTATCATTATGTTTTAACAGATAAATAGGTACTATGTGAAATTATGTAACTGATCCACAGCTTGCAAAACTGTTAGAAATGACCTGTATTGCCTGACTCCTGATTAATTACAATATTCCTTATCTGCAATTATCAAAGGACATGAATTTGAAGAAAATGAACTCATCCTTAAACTTTGAATATTCATCCCAATTCAGGCGCATC
The DNA here is from genome assembly GCA_028644305.1 of Xerus rutilus. Lineage (NCBI taxonomy): Eukaryota > Metazoa > Chordata > Mammalia > Rodentia > Sciuridae > Xerus > Xerus rutilus. The sequence continues at coordinate 96,446,016 of CM053400.1, read as the reverse complement.
TATTACAATTAAAGGAGAGAAGGCAGGACAAGAAATGAAAGGGGAAACGAGAAGATAAGAAACAAGAGGGAATGATTGAATGCATATTTTATAGTAGGCATTGTTTTTGAACTTTGTGTGCATTATCTTTCATTTATTCATTATAGCCTTCATGTGGTAATTGCCATTATCATCTCTACTTTATAGATTAGGAAATCTAGGTACAAGTTTTCTTGCCTAAGGTCTCAATGGCAGAAGTGGCAGAATCAGGATTTGAACCTAGAAAGGCCAGTTTACCATCTGGGTGCTTAAGCATTACATTGCAGGTGTTAAAATATAATGTTTCATACAGTCAGGGAGAAGCAGATTTAACGTATTTAAAAAACAAAGAGGCTGGGCACAGTGGTGCAGGCCTATAATCCCAGCACTTTGGGAGGCTGAGACAGGAGGATTGCAAGTTCAAAGCCAGCCTCAGCAACGGCGAGGCGCTAAGCAACTCAGTGATACCCTGTCTCTTCTAAAACACAAAATAGGGCTGGGAATGTGGCTCAGTAGTTGAGTACCCCTGAGTTCAATCCCCAGTACCAAAAAAAAAAAAAAAAAAGATTGAGGGGCCACATCAGATGAGAGCCATCCTGCTGTTGGGGACTCTACGCTGAATGGTAGGGTGATACAGGCATTAAATAATGAATAGAGACAGTCTCATGGAAGAGACAGAGTCAAATTGTCTTTTATAACAGACCAGCTCTGGAGATTATCTGTTAACCCATGAATGGACTAATCTTTTCATGAGGGCAGAGTCCTCATGATCTGATTCCTTTTTTTGGTGGGGGGAGGTGGGTACTGGGGTTTGAACTCAGGGCCACTCAACCACTGAGCCACATCAGTCCTATTTTGTATTTTATTTAGAGACAGTGTCTCACTGAGTTGCTTAGTGCCAAGCTTTTTGTTGAGTCTAGCTTTGAACTTGGGATCTTCCTGCCTCAGCCTCCTGAGCCTCTGGGATTACAGGCGTGCGCCACTGTGCGGGACCTCTAATTCCTTTTTAAAGATCCCTCCTAGTCCCACCTCTTAATACCTCAGGATGAAGCAGGGCGCAGTGGCGCAGGCCTATAATCCCAGCACTTAGGGAGGCTGAGACAGGAGAATGGCGAGTTCAAAGCCAGCCTCAGCAACTGAGAGGTGCTAAGCAACTCAGTGAGACCCTGTCTCTACATAAAACACAAAATAGGACGGGGGATGTGGCTCAGTGGTTGAGTGCCCCTGAGTTCAATCTCCAGTACTCAAAAAAAAAAAAACTGAAGATGAGAGTGATATTTCAGTTTGAGTTCTGAGTTCTAGGAGGGATGTTCAAACCATCCCTAGCAGTGTCTTTTTTTTTTTTTTTTTTTAAATCTGATACTGGGGACTGGACCTGGGAGCACTCTACCACTGAACCAAGTCCCTAGCCCTTTTTTCTTATTTATTTATTTTTTTATTTTTATTTTTATTTTTATTTTTTAGATGTTGATGGACCTTTTTTTAAAATTCATTTATTTATATGCAGTGTTGAGAATTGAACCCTGTGCCTCACACATGCTAGGCAAGTGCTGTACCACTGAGCCACAACTCCAGCCCCTTATTTTTTATTTTAAGACAAGGTCTTACTAAATTACTGAGGCTGGCCTTGAACATGTGATCCTCCTGCCTCAGCCTCCTGAGTTACTGGAATTACAGGCATATGCTACCACACCTGGCCACGGCAGTGTCTTAATATGTTTTGTGCTGTTCTAGCAGAATACTTGAAATTGGAAAAATTATAAACAGAGAGATTCATTTCTTACAATTCTGTAGGCTATAAGATCTGGAGGCCACTAGTATTTGGTAAAGGCTTTCTTGCTGTATCATCCCGTGGTCAGGAGAGCATGAGACAAAGAGACAGAGAGAGAAGAAAAAGCCCAAATTCATCTTTTTATCAGGAACCCACTGCCACTATAGATGACTCACTCCTGTGATAACAGCATTAATCCATTCATGAGGGCAGTGCCCTCTGGACCTAATTCTCTCTTTTTTTTTTTTTTTTTTTTTTTTTTTTTTTTTTTTAATTTTTTTTTTTTTTTAGTTGTTGATGGACACAATGTCTTTATTTTATTGTTTTGTATGTGGTGCTGAGGATCGAACCCAGGGCCTCACGCATGCAAGGCAAGCGCTCTACCGCTGAGCCACAATCCCAGCCCCTAATTCTCTCTTAAAGATCTCACCTCTCAGCACTATTGTATTGGGGGTTGTGTTCAACACAGGAACTTTGGGGAACACATTCTGCTGAAGTATTGTCTCTCTCTTGCCTGCCTACTAAGGAGTTCTTAACACTTGATACACATAACACATTGCAATGACTGGGAGAATTAGACTGAAACTCCGAATCCAGATCATGGGAATTGACTATGAGGACTTGAGAACCTCAGTGGACCAATACAGGTTAACATGTTGGGAAAAACTGTTAACTAAATGTTAAGAGTCATAAAAAAGCAGTATATAACTATTTGGCAGCCACAACTATATATCAGTTACATAACTGCAATGTTTTCTATTTAAGACAATTTCAGAATGTTATCAATTTAAGTTCAAGTACACCAAAAATGGACCAATCATGGACTTTATAAGGTACTGTTCTATAGTTTTCTTTTTATTTTACAGATTATTTGCTGTAAAACTAAATTTCAGTATTAATTCTGAAACTTTTCAAACCCCTAATTAGCCACCAAGATGTGGCTATACAAATGTAGTAGTGGCTGGAGTAGCTGGAGGAGTAGTAGTATATATAGCTAATTATATACCGTTTCAATTGACAAGAGGGACTTGAGTGATTAGAAATATAATCAAAATCCATTATTTCCTTTAAACACCTTACATAAAATACATATTACATAAAATTAAGTTTGGGGTTCTAATAATAATGAGATTAATGGTGATATTAAAATTTTTATAATAGTGATATTAAAACACATTTTATAGTAACTTTCAACTTAACTTGATGCTATAATAAGAGTCTCAGTTAGTTAAAATGTGACGTTATATTAGAAGCAACAAGTTTTGTGAAAGAAATTAATGTCTGATTCTCTTCTAGTAAAAATCAAAGCAATGAATCTAGCATGTCATCTGCTGATACCAAGAAAGCAAGTATTCTCCTCATTCGCAAGATTTATATTCTAATGCAAAATCTGGGACCTTTACCTAATGATGTTTGTTTGACCATGAAACTTTTTTACTACGATGAAGGTACCATTTGCAATATGTCCTGTTTTAGTCAGTACCTGTGTGTTTTACTATTATTAAAACAGTTTGGGGGCTGGGGCTGTAGCTCAGTGGTAGAGCGCTTACCTAGCATGCATGAGGCACTGGGTTCGATCCTCAGCACCACATATAAATAATAAATGAATAAGAAATAAAAAGATCCCCGAACAACTAAAAACAAAACAAAAAAAAAAAACAAAAAGAGTTTGGGTACCATTCCAAGTGTTTTTAGCACCTAAATTGTTATATAATTTTTGAAATTATAAATTTTGCATTTAATATCATTATTTGAAAAGAAAATATTTGAAAAAATAGTCTTTTGTTTTCTTTTCTTTTTTTTTTTTTTTTTGTGGTACTAGGGATTGAACTCAGAGGCCTTCTACTGAGCCACAATAATTGCCCCTTTTTTATTTTAATTTTGAGACAAGTCACCCAGGCTGGCCTTGAACTTATGATCCTCCTGTCTAAATCTCCCAAGTTGCTGGAATTATAGGCATGAGATCAGTCTTTAAAATATACACTTCTCTCGTGATAGGAACATATTCATGGATAACTTGCCTCATAATTAAGGATATAAAACAATGATATTTTCACTTATAAAATTGGTAAAATTTGTAAATCCTTTATTGATAAAGGTGTGAGAAAGCAGGTACTTTTATACATTATTTTTTTTTTTTTAAACATTTTTTTTAGTTGTAGATGGACACAATTTCTTTATTTATTTGTTTTTATGTGGTGCTGAGTATCGAACCCAGTGCCTCACGCATGCAAGGCAAGCGCTCTACCACTGAGCCACAATCCCAGCCCCACTTTTATACATTATTAAGGGAATGCATATAGGTGCAACGTTTTTAGAGGATAATTTGGCAACATCAAAATTTTAAATTTATTTATTTATTTATTTTTATTTATTTATTTTTTGGTACTGGAGATTGAACTCAGGGGCACTTGACCACTAAGCCACATCTCCAGCCCTGTGTTGTGTTTTATGCAGAGACAGGGTCTCACTGAGTTGTTTAGCGCCTCGCCGTTGCTGAGGTTGGCTTTGAACTCACTATTCTCCTGTCTCAGCCTCCCTAAGTGCTGGGATTACAGGCTTCAGCCACTGCGCCCGGCTCAAAATTTTAAATTGAATTCAGAAATCTATAGCTAGAAAAATTTTTGAGAATATACTATATGCAAGACTATATATTTATAAGGATTTTCAGGGGGAGCATGGTTGCACGTGCCTATAATCCCAGAACTTTGGGAGGCTGAGACAGGAGGATTGCAAGTTCAAAGCCAGCCTCAGCAACAGCAAGGAGCTAAGCAACTCAGTGAGACCCTGTCTCTACATAAAACACAACATAGGACTGGAGATGTGGTTTAGCGGTTGAGTGCCCGAGTTCAATATCTGGTACCAAAAAAAAAAAAAAAAAGGATTTTCATTATAGTTTTGGCTAAAATAGAAACAAACTGGAATCGACTTGAGTGTCCATTCTTGGGTATTGAGTAAATAAATTATGGTACATCTGTATAATAGAATATTGTGCAAGTGTTAAAAAAACAATGTTCTGCTAAATTATCTAAGATATTATGAAACAAAGACGGCACAGTGGCACGTGCCTGTAATCCCAGTGGCTTGGGAGGCTGAGGCAGGAGGATTGGGAGTTCAAAGCCAGCCTCAGCAATTTAGTGAGGTCGTAAGCAACTCACTGAGATTCTATCTCTAATAAAATATTTAAGGAGTCTGGAGATGTGGCTCAGTGGTTAAGTGCCCCTAGGTTCAATCCCTAGTTCCAAAATATAAAAAATAAAAACTTGGTACAGAGGTGCTGGGATTGTGGCTCAGTGGTAGAGCACTTGCCTCCCATTCATGAGGCAGTGGGTTCAATCCTCAGCACCACATAAAAATAAATAAATAAAATAAAGATATTGTGTCCATCTACAACTAAAAAAAATATTTTAAAAAATTAGGTACAGAATCATATGATCTCATTTGTTTTTTAAGGACATGTACATTTCCTAAAACCTATGTAAATATGAAACATTCTTTTATTATATGCATAATGTTTTCTAGAATATAAGGTAATTACAATAAAAACATTTAGCAAATACTCTGCCAGTTCTCTTCAGAACATTTTACAGTGCTTTAATTCATTTTATATACAATGAATCTATGAGGGTAGGTACGTTATTTTCCTCATTTGACAGATAAAGAAACCAAATCAGGGATGAAAAATAATTTGCTAAATATTACACAGGCATGGTGGCGCACACCTATGATCCCAGAAATGCAAAAGACTGAGGCAGAAGGATTACAAGTTTAAGGTCAGCCTCAGCAACTTTAGTGAGACCTTGTCTCAAAATAAAAATAGAGTGGGCTGGGATTGTGACTCAGTGGTAGAGCGCTTGCCTCGCAAGCGTGAGGCACTGGGTTCGATCCTCAGCACCACATAAAAATAAATAAAATAAAGATATTGTGTCCATCTACAACTAAAAAAAAAGTATTTAAAAAAATTTTAAAAAATAAAATAAAAATAGAAAGAACTGGGCTGGGGCTGTAGCACAGTGGTAGAGCGCTTGCCTAGCATGCGTGAGGCACTGGGTTCGATCCTCAGCACCACATATAAATAATAAATGAATAAAATAAAGATCCATCAATATCTAAAAAAAATATTTTAAAAAAATTTAAAAAAAATAGAAAGAACTAGGAAAGGGCTAGGAATGTGGCTCAGTGGTAGAGCACTTATCTGGCATGCATAAGGCCCTGGGTTTGATTCCCAGCACAATAAATAAATAGATAGATAGATAGATAGATAGATAGACAGATAAAACCAAAGATATAGCTCACTGGTAGAGTACCCCTACCTTCAGTATCAGGAAGAAAGGAAAGGAAAGAAAAGTTACCTTTAGGGAATAAAATGTAGATAGTAGGAGAGTGATTTTTATTTTTCAGTTTATGTCTTTCTATGCTATTTGAAATTTAATCTGCATGTGTATTATAATAATAATAAAATTTCTTAAGTTTTGTTAACAGGACAGTTTATACTTAACTTTTTTGCAGTTACACCCCCAGACTACCAGCCTCCCGGTTTTAAGGATGGTGATTGTGAGGGAGTAATATTTGAAGGGGAACCCATGTACTTAAATGTGGGAGAAGTTCCAACACCTTTTCACACCTTCAAAGTAAAAGTGACCACTGAGAAAGAACGAATGGAAAATATTGATTCAGCTATACTATCACCAAAACAATTAAAAACACCACTTCAAAAAATCCTAATGGACAAAGATGATATAGAAGATGACCAGGAACATTATATAAGTGTGAGTGTTTAAAGAGTTACAAAGTACAATAGTAACAAATGTTTGACTTAATTTTGAAAAAAGGCTTTTAATTGCTTTCTTTTCTTTTGTGTGTGTGTGTGTGTGTGTGTGTGTGTGTGTGTTTGTGTGAGGATTGAACCCAGGGCCTTGAGCATGTGAGGCAAGCACTCTACCAACTGAGCTATTTCCTCAGCTCTTTCATTAATATTTGTATAAGTACTGTATTATGATCCTAAACTCAAGCTTGGAAGGGACCTTAAAGTCTAGGCCTATAGTTTTAAAATTTTTTACCTTGGTCCAAGCATTATTCTTAGAATTTAAAAGCACACTATTCTGATTGAAGTGAGGCATGGTCTTAAGGCCCAGCCACTCTCCACCTCACCTACCCTGGAAATGGACTCTGAGGAAACCCCCAGGACTATAGGTCATAATTTGAAACCATTGTACTAGTGCAGTCCCCAACTGATGATAGAATCCTTTCTACAGTATGCCTAAGAACTTGTATAGCCAGTACTTGAATTTTTCCAGAGCCTGTAAAGTCACAATCCTGAAGCATACTGGAAGTTCCTGCAAGGCAGGAAAAATGTCTTATACATTTTATAATCCTTTAGTGCTTAGCACTTAGATTGCATTCTTAGTATTGGTTGAATGAATGGAAGAAACATATAAGAGCCTTTTTGATTGCCTCATTCCCAGCAAATGTGAAAGTCATCATTACTCTTCAAAAATTAACATTATGTCTAATCTTACCTCTGTTTTCTTTCATTCAAAATTATGACTGTAGTACTTATGTACAAAGGATCACTGTTCTGAACTAGGCTCTGTGACCACATCTTTACAAATAGAAAATTAAGTTTTCAACCAATTCAATGAAGAAAACTTTTTCCTAAAGCCTAAATCCTAGTCTTGCTTTATAGACAATATGGCTGGGATTTTTCTAGCATTCTTTAAAATACTTGAATCTCTTTCAAATATGTCACAAAGGGAACAATAATTATAATTTGGACTTTAAACCTGTTGATATATCTACCATACCATGACTGAGCTTATCTTTCATTTCCTTCCTGAGGAAAATTGAGGCATATTCACAGTATATCCTAACATTGGTATGAAAATTCCAGAGCTACAGAAGTGATAGCTTGTTGTACAACATGTCTAATTCAGTGCCTTCAAACAATACATATAGTCAATTTAAAGGTTCTTAGAATCATTATGCATTTTAGAGAAAGTTGTATATTTTTATCATTTGTTATTCTCCCTTTTATTTATTTATTTATTTTTTTGTGGTGCTGGGGATTGAACCCAGGGCCTTGTGCATGAGAGGCAAGCACTCTACCAGATGAGCTGTATCCCCAACCCCATTATCATTTGTTCTTAAAGCAATTTTACAGAATAAAGAAAAACTTGTTTTGTTTGGATCAATAACTTGGCTTGTGATATAAATTCTAGGATTGCTTTTATTTCTAGTGAGCAAAGTAGTTGTAGTTTTATATTTAGCCTTCACATAAATTTGTTCATAAATACTTCTCAATTTTTAAAATTTCTTTTTGAAGTGTGTCCATTTGTTTCTTCACATAATTATGTAGGATGATTTTGACTTTGAAACTAAAATGGAAGAGCAGAAGAAAAACCCTGGGTCTTCTGAAGTTAGAGGTAAGAAGTTAACAAAAATGTAGATTAATTATCTATTCAATTTTATACCATTTTAACATTTTTTTCCTTACAGAACCAAATTTAGTTTGTGAGGAAGATGAAATTATGAGGTGTAAAGAAAGTCCAGATCTTTCAATTACTCATTCTCAGGTATAAACTTCATTAAGTTCCATCTAACTTTTTTTTTTGGTACGGGGGATTGAACATCCCCATCCCTATTTTGTGTTTTATGTAGAGACAGGGTCTCACTGAGTTGCTTAGCGCCTCGCTGTTGCTGAGGCTGGCTTTGAACTCGCGATTCTCCTGTCTCAGCCTCCCAAAGTGCTGGGATTATAGGTGTGCACCACTGTGCCTGGCAGGTTCCATCTAACTTTCAACTGTTTTTTTTTTTAAAGATGGTTGCTTATAAGCCCATTTGATTTTTTTATTATTTCTCAGATTTTCTTATTTCTGGGTCTTTTAGAAAACAATTATGTATTTAGAACTTGTTATTGTTAACAAAAACTGCCTGTTATATGTTGACAATTTTTGAGTCTATTACGTGAATTTGTTTAAATAAACCTTAATACTATTCATAGAATCTCAGAATTTCAGAGCTAGATAGAATTTTATGCAATTATTAATTTCACCCTCCTTTATATTTATAAGGTACTGTAAAATACATTTTTTGTTGCTGGGCAGGCGCATGCCTGTAATTCTAGCAGCTTGAGAGGCTGAGGCAGGAGGATTGCAAGTTCAAAGCCAGCCTCAGCAACAGCAAGGCACTTGAGTAACTCATTGAGACCCTGTCTCTAAATAAAATACAAGATAGGACTGGGGATGTGGCTGAATGGTTGAGTGCCCCTGAGTTCAAGCCCCAGTACCATAAATAAATAAATAAATAAATAAATAAATAAATAAATAAATAGAAATTTGTTGCCTTGGAACAGAACATGTTTAATTTTGTTTTTCATGTAAAATACAGTGAAATTATGAAATAACATATTTAGATAATACCAACTTGGATATAATGGATTGATGATTAACCTTCCTCTGCCTAGCTCCTTTCTCAATTAGAGTGAGCTAAAGTTCTTATCTTCTGCAAGGCAGTGTTTGGTGATCATTTGAGCTGTCTTAGTTCAGTGAATTGTCAGTTATGCACAGCATCAGTTTTACTGACTTGACTTTGGTGCTGTTTGTAACAGGATAAGCTAAGTCAAAATTATTGATTTTCATTAACTTAATATAATAAGCCCCTAAATTTTATGTGATTGAATATTAGACCTCATTTTATTATGATATGAAAGCATTTTGTGATATTATGTTATATAATTTTATGTAATTTATTTTCTAGGTTGAGCAGTTAGTTAGTAAAACATCTGAACTTGATGTGTCTGAAAGCAAAACAAGAAGTGGAAAAGTCTTTCAGAATAAAATGGTAAATATCTTTTTAGATTTTAGATTTGTTTTCCATTCTAACCTTGTAATTTCCCCCCGTGTATGAGTTTATTTTACTATTTCGTTTATTGGAATAATATTTAATAAATACCTATTATGTGGCAGGTACTTTATTAGATGCAGAGGATATAACCTGGTTGACACATAGTTCCTAATTTTAGCTAAAAGTTTGGTAATTGGAAGCAAACAAGAAATGATATAGGACTATTATAGAAGTCCAAAGGCTACATAGAAGCACAAAGGAAAGAATAGTTAATTTTACTGAGGTACATTGGAAAGGAGAATCCAAGAAAAGCTTTATTTATTTATTTATTTGGTACTGGAGATTGAACTCAGGGGCACTCAATCACTGAGCCACATCCCCAGCCCTATTTTGTGTTTTATGTAGAGACAGGGTCTCACTGAGTTGCTTAGCACCTCGCTGTTGCTGAGGCTGGCTTTGAACTCGTGATTCTCCTGTCTCAGCCTCCCTAAGTGCTGGGATTACAGGCTTGCTCCACCGTGCCCAGCTAAAAGCTTTATTTTAAATATTTTTAGTTGTAGATGGATACAATGCCTTTATTTTATTTATTTATTTTTATTTGGTGCTGAGGATTGAACCCAGTGCCTCACATGTGTTAGGCAAGCACTCTAACACTGAGCTACATCCCAGCCCCCAAGAAAAGCTTTGAAGCTGGGCATGGGTAGCGCATGCCTGTAATCCCAGCACTTCAGGAGTCTGAGACAGGAGAATTGCGAGTTCAAAGCCAGCCTCATCCAGGCGAGGCGCTAAGCAACTCAGTGAGACCCTGTCTCTACATAAAACACAAAATAGGGATGGGGATGTGGCTCAGTGGTCAAGTATCCCTGAGTTCAATCCCTGGTACCAAAAAAGGAAAAAGAAAAAAAAAGCTTTGAGAGTGATACTCTTACTCAGAATCTCCCAAGGGAATTTCCTAGAATACCAGAATATTCCCATGTTCTGTCTTGTAAATTGATTGTATTTTTTTTTATTTTATTTTTTTTTAAATATTTTTTTAGTTGTTGATGGATCTTTATTTTATCCATTTATTATTTATATGTGGTGCTGAGAACCAAACCCAGTGCCTCATGCATGCTAGGCAAGCGCTCTGCCACTGAGCTACAGCCCCAGCCCCAAATTGATTGTATTTTTAATGACATTACAAATTAATCTTTTTTATATATAAAGATTAATGTATGTATACATATATATCTTGTACATAATGGATCTCATGTTTGTAAGCAAAAAAAATCAGTTTTATTTTAGTTTTGTGTATGAATTATATATAATAGGAATTTACATTTGAACTGGGTACCATGGTGTATATCTAAACCCAGCTACTTAGGAGACTGAGGCCGTAGAATTGTGAGTTTGAGGCCAGCCGAGGCAACTTAGTAAGACCCCATCTTAAAAAAAAAAATAGAAATGAGCATTTTAATTCATACCTTTAAGTTACTCGCAAAGGTTAAGGGTGAAGAAAAAGAAGAAAAAGCATGTTGTAAAACATGAAATAGTATATATAAAGTTAGGGAACAAATTGCTCACCCCCCTATCTATGGTGTGCTAGAACATTTTTTCCCAACTCCTCATCTGGTAATATCATGTTGGTAGCTTGAAATTGGACATGGTGGGAGTATTGACTGAACAGAAATCAACAAGTGCCTCAGGGTTTGTTTCTGGCACAGAGGGTGGTTAAACCTTTACCAGAACACTACTGATTATGGTGCCCTTTTTAGGGGTATTTTCCCCCCCACATTCTCAACAGGAAGTTAGAATTGACAAGTGGCAACATTCAAACTAGTATGCTGAACAAGAAATAAAGAAATGCCAAGAATTTCTGCTTCCAGCAAAAAAATGTTCTTCCTAGCCAGCTTCCATTTAGGATGAATATCCTTTACTAGGATATAAGGAGAGAAGCAAGCATTTTACAAAATTATTAGGCAAGATTTCCTCGTAATATAATATTAAGATACTTTG
>CM053400.1:96422618-96434290 GCA_028644305.1 Xerus rutilus | reverse complement strand
GCTTGTAATCCCAGCACTTAGGGAGGCTGAGACAGGAGAATCGCAAGTTCAAAGCCAGCCTCAGCAATGGCGAGGCACTAAGCAACTCAGTGAGACCCTGTCTCTACATAAAACACAAAATAGGGCTGGGGATGTGGCTCAGTGGTCGAGTGCCCCTGAGTTCAATCCCCAGTACCAAAAAAAAAAAAAAAAAAAAAAGATACTTTGAGGACATAAATTCATTTCTGAAATTTCACGTTTTTAGAGATGAAGTCTTAGGATACTTGTGATTTTTAGAATCATGACTGAATTAAGAATGAAAATATTTGATAATAAGTATATAAAGCAGGTTATCATTGGAAAAGATATTTTAAGCATGAGGGAAGAAATATGTCCTTTTAGAGAATAGTATTATGTCAGTTAATTTGCCATCTTCCAGTATTTGTTTTAATAACTGTATATACAACATTATTCACAATAGCTAAAAGGTAGGAAAAATCTGTGTCCAATAGCAGATGAATGGATAAAATGAATTGTCTTATATCCAACAAAGAGATATTATTCAGCCATAAAAAGGAATGAAATACCCATACGTGCCATAACTTGGTTGAACCTTGAAAATATTATGCCAATTAAAAGAAGCCATTCACAAAAGTTTACATGTCATCTGATTCATGTGAAAGTAAGTCACAATTGGGAAAGTTGTTGAGACAGAAAAGTCATAGGGCTGGTGAGAGGATAGGGAAATAGGAGAGTAATAACCGAAGAATATTAGGACTTCTTTTGGGGATGATGAAAGTCTAAAATTGTGATACTTTTGCACAACTCTAGATACGCTTAAAATCATTTAATTGTATACTTTTAAATAGGTGAGTTGTGTAGTATATGGATTACATCTCAATAAAGCTGTTTTTTAAAAAACTGCATGTAGTCACATAAAGTTGAAAAATCAACTGTTGGTTGTTCTTTGGAAATAACCAATTAGTAATTATTCTATCTTTGTGGAGGCAAATGGAAATCATCCAGTAAAATCTTCTAAAGAAAATCGGAAGAGAAGTCAACCTGAATCTGGGAAAACAGTAAGTCTTACGATAATGTTCATACCTATTTTGAATACGATTCAACCTATGTTAAATAAAATGCCAACTATCAGAATATTACTGCTATAGATTAACATAATAAATTTGATCATATCCCTGAATAGACCTCAGAGCTCTGACATTCAAATCTTACTCAAGAATATTTTGTTCTAAGCCAGACGCGGTGGTGCACGCCTGTAATCCCAGCACTTTGGGAGGCTGAGACAGGAGAATCGCAAGTTCAAAGCCAGCCTCAGCAACAGCAAGCTGCTAAGCAACTCAGTGAGACCCTGTCTCTACATAAAATACAAAATAGGGCTGGGGATGTGGCTCAGTGGTTGAGTGTCCCTGAGTTCAATCCCCAGTACCAAAAAAAGAATATTTTGTTCTAAAAATGATGTGATTTTAAAACAAGATGCAAGCCAGTCATGGTGGTGCACACCTGTAATCTCAGTGACTCAGAGGCAGCCTCAGCAACTTAGTGAGGTCCTAAGTAACTTAGAGAGACCTGTCTCAGAATAAAAAAGGATGGTGGGGCTGTAATCATGGCTCAGTGGTAGAGCACTTGCCTACCATGTGGAAGGCACTGGGTTTGATCCTCAGCACCACATAAAAATAAATAAAATAAAGGTCAAAACAAACACAAAACGTTATTTTTAAAAAATAAAAAAAAATAAATAAAAAGGGATGGGGATATAGCTCAGTGGTAAAGTGCGCCTGGATTCAATCCCCAGTACCAAAAAAAATATATGTGCATGCGTATATATATATATGTGTGTGTATACATATACACATACACATACATATATATGTATATAATCAAATAAGATGCAATATGTCAGTTTATTAATTTTTTCCATATAAATAGCTACTGTCTCATTCCATGAATGATTTAAAGTTACTAGAGGAATTAATAAAATAAATAAAAATTGATGTCAGGAAAAATTTGAATAGAATGAAGAAATGACATAAGAATATCCAAGTCATGTTGTTTATATGGAACTGAAATTGGACCACGAATTCATCTCAGCTTTTTACAGACCAAAACTAAACTAGAAACAAGAAAAGTTACCAAAAATAGAGCATCTTCTAGCATCTCAGGAGAACGAAAACTTTTCTTGACCTAAATTCTATATAGTTGTTGCATATTCAGAACCTTAATTTACCAAATCAGATAATGTATTTGTCTTTTTTTTTTAAATATTTTTTTAGTTGTAGATGGACACAATGTCTTTATTTTATTGCTTTGTATGTGGTACTGAGGATCGAACCCAGGGCCTCACGCATGCGAGGCAAGTACTCTACTACTGAGCTACAATCCCAGCCCCTGTATTTATCTTTTTTGAAATACTTTCTCATGTTTTTTCAACTGAAAATTTTAGTAGTATTAGTAGGTTAAAATTAGATAACTGAAAACTTAAGACTATTTTTAAAAAATCAAATGTTAAAATTAGGGTAATATTAAAGGCTGGGTATAGTGGCATATGTCTGTAATATCCCGGCAACTTCAGGAGCCTGAGGCAGGAGGATCACAAGTTAGAGGCCAGTCTTAGAAACTTAATAAGACCCTCAGCAACTTAGTGAAAACCTATCTCAAAATAAAAAACAGAAAGGACTGGGGATGTGACTCAGTGGTAAAAGCACCTCTGGGTTCAATCCCCATTCCCACATACACAAAAAAGGGTAATATCAAAAATATACTTGGTTAATACTGTTTTCAATTTATATAACTTAAGAATGAAATGGAATAGCATGACAATCAATACGTTTGGTTTTTCAATTTTTCCAAATGTATTAAACCTCATTTTTTTTGCAAAGTCATAATCAAATTGTTTGTACATAGTCAGTTCAACTTTTCCCATCAAAATCAAACTTAATAAACTCAGGGACTCTTATTAGTAATTCCCTAATTCATCTTCCCATTCACTTAAAAGGGTGCACTAGAGCCAGATATGAATGTAACTCAATGATAGAGTGTTTGCTTGGCATGCATGAGATCCTGGATTCAATTTTAAGCACCACACACACAAAAAAAACCATACTGAATATCTAATTTTTAGCAGGCACTGCTAAGTACCAGAAGTACAAAATCAAGACATGATTTAAATCTTTACGGAAGTATCAAGGTAGAATGTTTTTCTATTTGTAAGTTAAAATATTTCCCTTCTCATCACCTCAAAATGTTTGACCGTTTTGAGGATACAATGTAAATCTATCTTCTAACCTCTATGACAATCCTAATGAAGATCTTATACTTTGAAAGTATTTCCTTTCAGCAGCCTTTAGAAGATGTACTTTTGAGCCCTGCACGGTGGCAATTGCCTGTAATCCCAGCAACTTGAGAGGCCAAGGCAGTAGATCCCAAGTATGAGGACAGCCTCAGCAACTCTGCAAGGCTCTAAGTAACTTATTGAAACTCTGTCTTAAAATGAAAAATGAAAAAGGTCTGGGGATGTAGCTCAGTGGTAAAGCACTTCTGAGGGGCTGGGATTGTAGCTCAGCGGTAGAGCGCTTGCCTTGCATGCGTGAGGCCCTGGGTTTGATCCTCAGCACCACGTACAAAGCAATAAAATAAAGACATTGTGTCCATCTACAACTAAAAAAATATTTAAAAAAAAAAAAGCACTTCTGAGTTCAATCCCCAGTGGCCACACCCCCACCCCAGAAAAAGAAGGTGTACATATGTCAGTAATAAATTTTACCTTACTTTTAAAGAACCTAGGTATCCTTATCATAGTAGAATATAGTTATGATTGGTATCCTAGGTGTTTTTTTTTTTAAAGAAAGAAACCTTAGAGACATGACAGAAGACAAAGACATTTAAACTGTAGAGTATTCTAAGTAGTTGTTTTCTTTTGACAGGTTCTCCACCACTTTGATTCTTCTAGTCAAGAGTCAGTGCCAAAAAGGAGGAAATTTAGTGAACCAAAGGAACATATGTAAAAATTATTTTTTCTTCTACACATTCGCAAAGTTCTTCTCAACATTTAAATTAAAAGACACTATATTAGTATTTTAAGGTGTATTTTTCCTACCTCTGAACATTTATATATAGTTCTAAAAAGTTCATTCACTAAAATGAAGTTTCTAGCTAACTATTGTATTGTGGTCCTTAAATCTTAATAAACCTGAGATAAATTCAAGAGGACTTTTGAATAAAACCAAAAGTACAAATGTCAATTATTCTGTTATTATCTACTCAACATTGATCTATCTTCCATTTTAGTGGACACTGTCTTTAAATATATATTAACTGTTAAGCCCTCTAAAGCCATTTTTGAAGCAAATAATGTTTATTTTCATATTAAAATTTTGTAGGGATTCACTTTTTACCTATGTTAAAACTGTACTATTTAACTGGCTGTTTGTCATTGTATTGTTATTTAAACAATGTTCTTTAATACTTTGATATAGTGTATTAACATGGTAATACATAATGTACAATTTAAAATTTGGTACTTTACCGTTTTGGGTTTTTTTTTTACATTTTTTTACTACAGGACAAAAAAGATGACTGGTTTTTAAAGACTGATATTTTACCAGCATAAATAAAATGTTGTTCAGTATGTAGGCTCTTTCATGGCTCTAATTTTTATTTAATTAGAAAGTGCTTATGTACTAATTTTGACATCATTTCGGTAGATATTATTTTGCAAGGGTTGAGCACACTTCATAGAACTTTTTTTTTTTAATATTTTTTTAGTTGTCAATGGACTTTGTTTATATGTGGTGCTGAGAATCGAACCCAATGCCGCACACATGCTAGGCAAGCCTCTACCACTGAGCCACAACCCCAGCCCCACTTCATAGAACTTTTGAGTAGTAGTGTGAAAGACTGCTTTTAATGAGAAACCTGGGACCTAGTTTCAGCCTTGCAATTTTCTTTCCCTTAGAAACGGAAGAGTTAGGTCTGTTAGCCTCTTGTAGTTTCAGCCGCCATATTCCAAAAACATTCATTAGCTATGGGCTTGTCAGTAACAAGCACTGTATAGGGAATTGGGGTATATAAACGATGGCGGGAATGTACCCATCCTGTTAAATGTAAACCAAATAAACATCTACAAATCGACTCAGATCAGGTTTTTCTCGAATAGTCAAGTTAGGGTGAAGCTATCAGAAACAACCAATTATTAAATGTTTTACTTTATTGCTTGGATAGCAACGCTTTTCACCCAGTTGTGCCAGTATACGCTGCTACTTTAACACACCTGCTACATTGAAAATGACCAACAGAAACCTTTTACGATTGGCAGCTCTTCTTAGCTCACTGGACGGTTTGATTGGCTGCTTTAGTGGGTGTGGGGAGCGCAGCTTTCTTTCCTCTCTTCTACCAAGGTTCCTTCATTGGATTGACCAGCTGTCAGGTTGAACCCAAACCTGCCTCCTTTTGGTGATGTTTGTCTGGATCGCAACAATAGCCCGGGGAGAGCCTCCCCCTCATAAACTCCGATTGGCTGGACTCAACCTTGGGGGTTTCTGATTGGTCCAATGAAAAAACACCAAGGTAGGTTGCCTAGTGATCCTGAGGAAGCTGATGTGTTATTCCCTTTCTGCATCGAAGGATCAGGAAGTTTGTGCTCTCTGCGTGGCTGAGAAGTTTTTCACCTATTAGGACAGGGGTGGGGTGGGGGAAACAGGTGTCTTCCTGAAATAGAGCACAAGCTGCAGCCTGCGCCCGACTGTAACCCAGGGGTAACATCAGGTAAGCAACGGGAAAATTATATTTCCTAACGTCAATAATTTTTTTTTCATTTTATTTTATGGGGAAAGGGTGGTTTTAAATATTTACTCATTTATTCTTGGTCATTTGTTTTTTCGTATAGGATTTTTAACTAGCAAATGTTCAAGGGAAATTGATTCCTCAAAGAAAATTCCCCTTTATTTTTCTTCCCCGAAGGTTTAAAGTTTCTTGGATTGGGTTAGGAACTAATCCCAATTCAGTGCCAGATAGAGTTAGTGCTCTGAAGCACTTATTTTATGGTTCTGTTCTTCCTTTACTCTTCTCACTCCCATCAAAGATTATATTTGAAATATACTCTTATACAAAAATCTTTTGTAAGTCACTTCATTTGTATTTCTATTTTAAATGTTCTCATGCATTTCTGAGTATTCGTTTTAATCAGTATATATTTATTGAGCAGTTACAACGTTAAAGACATTGTGCTAGTTGCTATGGAGAATATAAAAACCCAAGAAGACATTATTCCTGCCCTCAAGAAGTTTACAGTTGAGAGACAGCCATACCAAAAGGGAGACTATATTAAATACTTTAAAGGAAGTAAGTATAAATAAAGTTCTGTGAAAGTACAGCAGAGGGAAAGAACAATTCTGGCCATGGGGCATATGGGTAATGGAGATAGATTCACTTGAGTCTTCTTGGTGGGTCTTCAGTAGGCCTTTGAGGAATGGGTAAAATATAGAGAGGAAGGGAAAAAGGTTAGAATCCCAGCAAGATAAAGGAGTAGAGGCAGAAAAAAAGCATGAGACATATTTGAGAAAAGATTTGATGATGGTACATATTAAGAATATTGGGAAATATTGCTAGAAGGTAGAACCAGATCTAGTCATAATAATTCTTTTTTTAATATATGTTTAACTGTTGATGGATCTTTATTTTATTCATTTATTATTTATATGTGGTGCTGAGGATCGAACCCAGTGCCTCATGCATGCTAGGCGAGCACGCTACCACTGCGCCATAATCCCAGTCCCTAGTCATAATAATTCTTAAATACTATTTTTTCTTTTCATCTGAAAGATACCTTTATATAATGCCTGATTTTAAATATTTATTGTATAAAAAAACTGACATCTAGATTTGTATAAAATAAAGTAGGCCAACTTTTTAAACTTTACCACAGATGATTTAAAATTTTTAAACAACTGTAGTGCATGGTGTTTAAAAAAAGACATGTGCTTTGATTTTCATCTTGAACTTGCTTAGTACATTCTCTAACATTGAGCTATATCCCAACCCCCCTTTTTTGTAAATGAGAAAGAATTTACTAATATTTTAAAACATTTTTGCTAGCAGCTATTTGTATATTCTCAAGATGGCTAACTAGGGCTAGAAATGCTAATTGTACTGATGATGTGAAATTATTGCACATGATTTTCTGAGTATTATTCTCTAGCCTAGTGATTTTCAAAGTGAGTACATGAAATGAGTCACTAGGGTATAAGAAGAAAATATTAAAACACATTCCTATTTATTTTTTCTTGTTTTTAACTTTATTTGTGTTTTATGATATAGTACCATTGAATGTTTTCGGAAATTATGTAAATTATTGTGTTCATTTTGGTGCTGAATGCTCATCTTTCTTTTTGCTATTTTGTCTTATTTAACATGGGGATCCATCTTGTGGAAGAAGAGTAACACTGGACATTCACTCCTGAGTTATAGGTTATGCATAAGAAATAAGCACATTTAAAAGATGATCATTTCTACAGGACTTTAGAATTAGTGATTTGATCTCTTGTCATTGCCATCTGGCAGTCTAAGCTGTTGTACTTGGGAAAAGATACTGTGTTTCACACCCAATTTTTCTGGTCATTACTTTCTTTCATAAGTTTATAAATATTTCCTATTCATATACATTTTAGTATGTGTATATGAATATGCATTTATTTACATAGGCACATATTTGGATATTTTTCATTATTCCCTCCAGAAACAAGTGAGAATGACCACATTAACACACCGGACCCGTCGCACGGAAGTAAGCAAGAACTCTGAAAAGAAGGTAGAAAGTGAGGAAGATACTAATCAAGAGAGAAGCCCAGAAAATGAAGACTCTGGAGACTCTAAGGATATTCGCCTCACCCTTATGGAAGAAGTATTGCTCCTGGGACTAAAAGATAAAGAGGTAGTGCAGTTAAATTTTCTGGGAAGTAATCTGATGAAATATTTTTGTTGATGTATTGACAAAATTGGCCTTAAAAATGAACTCTAGTCATCTTGGAAAAGGAGGAATTTAGGTTAGTGACTTATATACTTGTAGAATAAAATCTAGAAGTATAATTACTTGACATATAATCTAATTGCAGAATTGTAGAGGATAATGTCAAGTTTTGTACTTGTACTTTCCAAAGTTAATTTCATGGTAAAATAATAACCTCTTAAAATAAGAAGGAGTACCCACACATTCTTCTTTTGTTGGGGGGGACCTCCATGACCCCTCTTTATTTTGGTGGGGCAATTTACCACTGGAGCCTTCCAGGTGGCTGGGATTACTGGTATGAGCCACCATGCCCTGGCTCAAATATTCTTGAACTTTGGGGAGGAAAATTATTAAATGAAAAGACAAGGAATGTGTATGATTAGCTATCTTACAGAAATAAGTGACAAGTGGGCTTGTTTTTTTTTTTGTTTTTGTTTTTCCTTTGGGGGATACCAGAGATTGAACTCAGGGGCACTTGACCACTGAGTTATAGGTTATGCATAAGAAATAAGCACATCCTCTGCCCTATTTTGTATTTTATTTAGCGACAAAGTCTCACTGAGTTGCTTAGCACCTCATTTTTGCTGAGACTGGCTTTGAACTCACAATCCTCCTGCCTCAGCCTCCCGAGCTGCTAGGATTACAGGCATGTGCCACCCTACCCAGTTTTTTGTTGCAGAAATATTTTTTATTGTCTTCTGTGAATCATTAGAAGTTAAATCAACAATTGAAGATTATTATTATTACTTTTTTTTTTTTTAGTACCAGAGATTGAACTCAGGGGTACTTGCCCACTGAGCCACATCTCCAGCCTTATTTTGTGCTTTATTTAGAGACAGGATCTCACTGAGTTGCTTAGCACCTCACCATTGCTGACGCTGCCTTTGAACTCACGATTCTCCTGTCTCAGCCTCCCAAAGTGCTGGGATTACAGGTGTGTGCCACCATGCCCAGCTTGAAGATTATTTTAATTTTAGAAATTAAAAAAAAATTTTCCTGGCTTTTCTTCTAGTAGTGTACATTATCCTCCATTTGTAATTTAACTTTTTACTATGTTTCCCATCGCTCTTCCCTCATAAAGAAGCATATAGATATAATATTTTAAACATTTTTTTCCTTTGCAAGAAAATTTTGAGTAAATACCATGAAGGTGTATTTATTATTGACATCACTTTTGAAAATTTATAAAAATGTAAAATGTTACTTTACATAGAAAAAATACTAAATTTAGGGGCTGAGGATATAGCTTAGTTGGTAGAGTGCTTGCCTTACATGCACACAAGGCCATGGGTTCAATCCCCAGCACCACACACAAAAAAAAGAAATTAAAAACAAAACAGTATTTGGATAGAGTGAAATTTTTTTTTTTTTTTTTTTGTGGTACTGGGGCTTGAACTCAGGGGCACTCGACCACTGAGCCACATCCCCAGCCCTATTTTGTGTTTTATGTAGAGACAGGGTCTCACTGAGTTGCTTAGTGCCTCGCCATTGCTGAGGCTGGCTTTGAACTCGCGATTCTCCTGTCTCAGCCTCCCTAAGTGCTGGGATTACAGGCTAGAGTGAAATCTATCAAGAAACGTTTGTCTACTTAGTTAAAGAAAAATACTAAATTTGGCTTCCATAATTGTTCTTAACTACAAAATGCTACACACATTAACATCTTTTTTATATCTGTCTCTTTTTAAAAAATTTTTATGTATTATTTTTCTATATACATGACAGTAGAGTATATTTTGACACATTTACATTTATTTCTTGACAGGAATACACTTGTTTCTTTATCCTTTTTATTATGGACCATAGTGATTATTAACATATGGGTGATTTATTGTACAAAATGGGCAAATAATAATTAAATTGTTCTAATTTATTTTTGTAAACAGTTGAAAAACTATAGCTTGCATTTGGCTCAGCAAGAATAAGAGATGAGGGCTGGGGCTGTGGCTCAGTGGTAGGGCGCTCACCTTGCATGTGTGAAGCACTGGATTCAATCCTCAGCACCACATAAAGATATTGTGTCCATCTACAACTAAAAGAATATTTAAAAAAAAAAGAGATGATAAATTCTTTTTTTTTTTTTTTTTGGTACTGAGAATTGAGCCTAGGGATGCTTTACCACTGAGCCACATCTTCAGCCCTTTTTATTTTTATTTCAAGACAAGATCTCGCTAAGTTATTTAGGGCCTCATTAATTTCCTGAAGTTGGTGTGGAACTAGTGATCATCGTTTCTCAGCCCTGTGAGTTATTGGGATTATAGGCATGCACCACCATATCCAACAGAGGTGATGAATATTTAAGTATAAATGAATAAGAGAGGTCAAACTTTCTAATTTATTTAAATAGTACTAGTTACAAAATGCCAGTTGCATAACTGTATCTTTAGATATATTTTTGATTTCTAATTATAGTTATTTTCTATTCATCTCCCAAACTATTAGTCTATTTGCTTAATTAATATTTAATATGGGACTGGGGTTGTGACTCAGTGGTAAAGCACTTGCCTAGCATGTATGAAACACTGGGTTCAATTCTAAGCACTACATATAAATAAATAAAAAATAAAGTTCCATCAACAACTAAAAAATATATATATTTATTTATTTAATGTAATTGAGGATACCATTGTGTGCTTATCAGTATTCAAAATACTAAAGTAAATCTGGGGGTGGTGGCACACACCTGTAATCCCAGTGGCTTGAGAGGCTGAGGCAGGAGGATTGAAACTTTGAGGTCCTAAGTAACTAAGCAAGACCCTGTCTCAAAAAAAGAAGAAAGGGCTGAGGATGTAGCTCAATGGTAAAGCATCCCTGGGTTCAATCCCCAGTACCAAAATAAATTTTAAAAATAAATAATAGAGCCGGGCGCGGTGGCTCAAGCCTGTAATCCCAGCACTTAGGGAGGCTGAGACAGGAGAATCGCAAGTTCAAAGCCAGCCTCAGCAATGGCGAGGCACTAAGCAACTCAGTGAGACCCTGTCTCTACATAAAACACAAAATAGGGCTGGGGATGTGGCTCAGTGGTCGAGTGCCCCTGGGTTCAATCCTCAGTACCAAAAAAAATAAAAAATTAAAAAAATAAATAAATAAATAAATAATAGGGCTGAGGTTGTAGTGTCCATCTATAACTAAAAATTTTTTAAACTGTATATATGTGTGTATGTGTATGTGTGTGTGTGTAAAATATAAGGCCCTTGCCCATAAGAAACTTGCTTCTAGCTATGAAGACAAAAGATACATACTTTTTAAAAATAGGTAACTTAAAGGTCCATCAATAGCAAAATGGATAGAAATAAGCAATACTGGGATTTGAACCCAGAGCCTCACACATGCTAGCCATGTACTCTACCAACTAAGCTACATCTTCATCCCTTTTTAATTCTTATTTTGACACACTAGGTTACTGAGGCTGGCCTCGAACTTGTGATTCTTCTTCCTCAACCTCCTAAGTGGTTTGAATTATAGATGTGTACCACTGTGCCTGACCTATAAATATGTTTCCCATAATCAATGAAAATGAACCTTGTTATACTACATCTGTATTTCTCACACAGTGTTCAGTAAAGGAAACCAGACATAAGAGAATACATAGTAAATAATTCCATTTATATGAAATTCAAAAAACTAATGTTTGGCATTATATGTTTAGGTGGTAAAACTATAAAGAAAAGCAAGG